>JALMGJ010000001.1:216385366-217069116 GCA_023362775.1 Charina bottae
TACTGTTTGCTGATTCTGACTGGATCTCCCAAGCCTTCCCATTTAAAGCCAACCTCCCGAAAAATTTCCTGGCAGTGGCTAGTTGCTCAGGGCCCATTAAGCTGCATTTCAGGGGAAGGTACTTCACTGGCCATCTCAGCTGCTGTCGATGTCAGGGAAATGGGATAAAGTTTGCTTTGGAGGCCGTCCTGCATTATTTAAACACAGAGAGGCAATTATCGCAGAATTCTCCAGGAGCATCTCAACTCCAGCTATGGCTTCCAAATACTTTTACCCAGAGTTCAAAGGGAAAACAATCTCTGTATACAAACCCAGTAGAGGTAAAAATGAAACGCAATAATGCTGCATGTATAAAATTAATTCAGCACAGGCAGTGCTGTGGATGTACCCCACTTGTTACGATTATTTCTTTCACAAGTACAAAAACTGGGCTGAGCACAGAGCTAAAGCATCTTAAGAATATCAGACTGCAACCCTATATTCACTTTAAGTAGGCAAGTATAGAGTTGCAGTTATGGTTTTCATTAAAAGGAAGCAAAGTTAGCCCTTAGGAGGAGGACCATCATTCAGTGACAGAGCACGTGCTTACTTACAAAAGCTCCCAAGCTGAATCCTGTCTTCAGTCTTCAGGCAAGCTAGGAAAGACGTCTGTCTAAGTTCTGAAGAGCTATGGCCAGTTGGTGGAGACTGGGGTCACGCGGTGCACAAAACTATCACAGCATGAACCCAGTTACTGTTCAATATATTGTCTTAAGTCATAAACCAGGCTTTACAAACCACAATGGCTGGGTTCATACAACATGTTAAACCAAAACCAACCAAGTCACATTATAGCTTAGTATGCATGAATCCAATTTATGTTTGGCAGGAGTAGAATGAATTGTACAAACTAAACAAGTAATTGTACATCTTATGTTACGAGTTACAGAATTCAGCATTTCCACAGTTCTGAATTTGGTGTAAGCAAATTAATAATTATTTATTTTAAATGGCTCATCCAACTAAATATTACATAAGATGTATGGCTGCTACCAAAAGTAACAAACCTTGTATTTCTCCTCTGTATCTCCTGCTTGCTTTTTAATGTATAAGATGTCATTTCATTCAACAGTTTCCTAACCCTTCGTCCATTTCATTGGTAAAAGGTAAAAGTTCCCCCCGCACATTTATGCAGTCATGTCCGACTCTAGGGGCCGGTGCTCATCTCCATTTGTTAGCCGAAGAGACAGCGTTGTCCGAAGACGCTTCCACGGTCATGTGGCCAGCATGACGCACGTGGAACGCTGTTACCATCCCACCGAAGTGGTACCTATTCATCTACTTGCATTTGCATGCTTTCAAATTGCTAGGTTGGCAAGAGCTGGGGCTATTTCATTGGTAGCTACTCGTAAAAGGGAAGGAGAGATGAAAACGCCATCAATGCAGTGAAAGAGGCAATCTTCCCATTCTTGAGAAGACAAGGGGAGGCTGTCTGAAGTCACCTGGCATCTAGTATATTCCATGCAAAGCAATGCCCTCTCAACTATGAAGAGAGTTGGCTTTCATCAACTAAGAGATCAGTGTTGGATGCATCTATGAAGATGTATGGATCCTGGGAGATGGGTGTGGTTTGAAGGCACATCTGTCGTTGCTGTCCCTAATCTATGGCAATATCTGTTCATCAGGCCATCAGTTTCCAGTGTAATAAAGCTTTTGCAAAAGCTGAGGGGAGATTGTTGGCAGATCTGATCATCACCCACACACTCTGGGCTGCTCCACCTTACCTACATTGTCTGTAGACCCCCCTGAAACCACCTCCACCTTCCTGCTGTTGCTGTGTACATACTACTAGACACAGACAGGGGAGTAGTGCTTTGAGTAGTAGATATGATTGGAGGCATGGAGTCAGCAGCACACACACCTGAGCATGGTGGACAGGAATTAAGCAACTAAATGTTTCCGCATCACTACTAGATTTTACGGTTTGTGTTATGCTAGCTCTTTAAAATTAGAGTACAGACACCCAGTCGCAATTTTGTTGCACGGCCACATTGCACTTGCCAACTGATCTGCCATTCCCATGGCAGGAACTGAATCACCAGTCCAGTTGTGAAATAACATCTCATGCCTCTATGTTCTTCTACATATTCCCTTGACTGAGTCAGGGGAAGCTATACAGGCTTTACTGAATTTGGAGTAAAATGCAGCTACTAGATGGATTCGAGAGTACCGCAGCTATTACACAGATTTCTTTTGTGAAATTGCAAAAGGAAAGAAAAAAAAAGCAAAACAGGTCCAAATCTCATTGGGAAAAAAATGTGGTTTTTGCAGTATTGAATTTAGAGAAAGGAAAAACTGAACAGTTGGATGGGGAAATGTAATAATTTTTTTAAAAGTGCAAAGTAGAACCAGAAAGGAACAAAACTTTTGTAAATCTAATCACAGGGCAGTCCAGATGGAAAGTTTCATAAATACAGAAAGAGATAAAAGATTAATCAAAACAAATGAAAGAAGACTTAAATGTCAGCCATTTGATAATCATGATGTAGAAGGTCATGGCTTGAGAACGATAAGGAACTTTAAGATATTGTTTGCCCAACTGAGTTAATTGGACAACTCCCATCCTATGACCAAAGTCTTTTTTTTCCTAATAGACTTGGCTATCTCATTCCATATCCTTTGAACCTCCCAAATTGTTCAGTAGGAGAGGACTTTGAGTCACCACCTTTCCATCAAGTCAAGTCCCATTTCTACATGAAATGTGTTTAGTGGCATATGTTGGCACAAACTTAATTCAGCATTTGCCACTAAACGTATTTCTGAAGGATGATTTACAAACTGAAGAATAGAAATTTAAAAATATTGCATTGACTCAGCAATGTAATACTTGGACATTTCTTCTAAATGAGGAGGTATGGCAAGCTACTATACATACAGTATATTTCACATCTATTTATACAGTAATTATACAAGCCTTGTACTAAAGAATGTTTCAGCGATGGAATTCATCTGTTGTACCCTAAGCTGAATTTCAGAATCAGTAACTCCTTTTTTTATAAGAACTTTATTATTTTTCAAAGTATAATTAAAATACAAAGTATAATTAAAATACTTTTACTTTTCTTAAAAGCAAAAAAAAAAAAAAAAAAAATAATCAAAACTTTTATTCCTTAAAAAAAGACTTCAATAGAACAATATCACTTTCAGGTTCCTTGTATTTTAATTATACTTTGAAAAATAATAAAGGTCTTATAAAAAAAGGAATCAGTAACTCCTCTAGGCCATTCTGGGGAACCTCCACATACTGCATGAGAGTCTACTGCCCTTCATTTACTTTCCATCATGTATTCTCATTCCAGAAGAGGAGAGTACTGTAGTGTCTCCCTTCTTTACCATCTCCTTGTGCAGGCCCAGCAGGCCCTGGTTCATCCCTTTCTGGACCTACAGGGGAACTTTGTAGGGCACGCAAGCTTTTACCCAACTCATCCTGACCCTTGAACATTCTCACATGTTCTGTTATTTCATGAACTTCTCCGTGAGCTCTGCTCCCTGCTTCTGGCAAAATTCTTTCAGGATGTCCCTTGGCATAGGGTAACATCACTTTGAAGAGTTCCCATCCCTTCAAAATAACTTCATTTTGTTGTTTATTCGTTCAGTCGCTTCCGACTCTTCGTGACTTCATGGACCAGCCCCCGCCAGAGCTTCCTGTTGGCCGTCACCATCCCCAGCTCCCCCACGGTCGAGTCCGTCACCTCCAGGATATCATCCATCCATCTTGCCCTTGGTCGGCCCCTCTTCCTTTTGCCTTCCGCTTTCCCTAGCATCAGCTTCTTCTCCAGGGTATCCTGTCTTCTCATTATGTGGCCAAAGTACTTCAGTTTTGCCTTTAATATCATTCCCCCAAGTGAGCAGTCTGGCTTTATTTCCTGGAGTATGGACTGGTTTGATCTTCTTGCAGTCCAAGGCACTCTCAGAATTTTCCTCCAACACCACAGTTCAAAAGCATCTATCTTCCTTCGCTCAGCCTTCCTTATGGTCCAGCTCTCGCAGCCATAGGTTACTACGGGGAATACCATTGCTTTGACTATGCGGGCCTTTGTTGTCAGTGTGATGTCTCTGCTCTTAACTATTTTATCGAGATTTGTCATTGCTCTCCTCCCAAGAAGTAGTCATCTTCTGATTTCCTGGCTGCAGTCAGCATATTTTAATACAGAGCACTCCCTAGGCCCAAAGGCACAGCACTGTGGAATATGTTCAAGATTAACCACAGATCTGTGCCTGGGTGACATAATAAGCTATGATTGCTCAAAAGCAGAATCCTCTGAACTCCTCCACCTATCTCCAGGAAGATAGGGAAGTTACAGCTAAACTATTTGTTGATTTATTTAAAAGACTTGTATGGCTGCCCGTCTTTGAACCACAACTCTGGACAGCTGACAACAATTATATAAAACCAAACATCATACAAAAAATGAAAGCAAAATACAATAAAAACAGAATCAAGCCTGTTGCTTCCAGAGACTTATTCTTCCACATGACCAGCTAACCATGGATTGGTGAGGCTTCAGAAAATGGATTTAGAAGACATGGACAACATAATAACTAACTCAGTCATGACCAGCAGAGAAGGAAGTTGTCCTTTTCTGCTCCAGTTTTAAAGTGTTTTCCGACTGTTTCCAGCACAAGCTATGCCAGCTTGTCAATCTGAAGTGCATCATGTCAAGGTCAAGGGTCAGCATGGGAGCCCACCCCACTCCATCGGGCACCTGATGTTGATGCAGGCAGGCAGACACCCCCCCCCCTTTCCTGTTACTGGCCTCTTGATTTTCGGGACCATTTGCCTTTTGCCAGTGAGCATGTCAGGTCTCTCCCACTGGACAAAAACTCATCCACTTCTCTTACCAGCCCATTGGTGGCAAGAAAAGTCAAGACAGGAAGGGAAGCATGTCTTCCCTTGTCCACCTTTTAACCTCTGACCTTGGTCCAGAACTTTGCAGTACACATTGTTCTGGACCTCCCTCATTCTCCTCAAGTTTCTTCCCACAAGGACTCACCCTGGCCTCCTATTAGGTCCAGAGCCCAATTTAAGTTTTTGATACTAGTATTTAAGGACTGTGGTTACCCATCCCCCACTACTTGTCCCAGCTTCTGTCTTGGCATGACCCTTTTATGCAACACACACGACTGGTGAGAGGCTTCCTTCCATTCCCTCTTCACATGTTGCTCCATTCTGTCTGTGTATATTTCAGGATCTGTGTCCCTGATTATGGAAATTCCCTTCCCCCCACTGTTCCAGTTCTTTGGGGGCACTTAAGAGAAATCTGAAAAACAGACAGATTGAGGGAAACAGTTGTGAGCGGAGGTTGAGAACGGCAGCTAATAAGGTCAGATGGTGGGGCGGTTTTGTTCTAAATCTTATTAGCACAGTTAGATGACATGGGCATCAGGTTTACACTTTCAGGCTTTTATAGTTGTATCAATGTTATTTTTACTCTGACTGTAAATATATCACGTTGTATATTGATTTCATGTAATGTTAACTATTGCTATTTTTTGTTAATTTTGATTGTGGTTGGATTGTGCCCCAGTGGGGTCATGTTATGAATAAAATGTCTGTTTGTTGTTTGAGGTGCCCTACTAAAGATCCACTTTCCTTACTTCCCCTCTCACAGGTGGGAAGTATATACAGACAGAATGGAGCAACATGTAGCCTGCACACACACACACACGTACACACATGCCCCATTGGTTAGGCTGCAAGGGGAGTTTAGCCATAAGTGGATGCTAACTGCAGTCTGGGCAAGAGAAGGGGTGGGGGAAATTAGGTGGTCTCTACCCATGGACAGTATCAAAGGGCTAAAAGATATGACACCGGAAGATGAGCCCCTCAGGTCGGAAGGTGTCCAAAATGCTACTGGGGAAGAGCAGAGGGCAATTCCGAGTAGCTCCAGAAAGAGTGAAACGGCTGGGCCAAAGCCGAAAGGACGCTCAGTTGTGGATGTGTCTGGAAGTGGAAGGAAAGTCCAATGCTGTAAAGAACAATATTGCATAGGAACCTGGAATGTAAGATCTATGAATCAACGTAAGCTGGATATGGTCAAACATGAGATGACAAGATTGAACATCGACATCTTGGGAATCAGCGAACTAAAATGGACAGGAATGGGCGAATTTAATTCAGGAGACCATTATATATACTACTGTGGGCAAGAATCCCTTAGAAGAAATGGAGTAGCTCTCATAGTCAATAAAAGAGTGGGAAAGGCAGTACTGGGGT
This sequence comes from Charina bottae, assembly GCA_023362775.1. NCBI lineage: Eukaryota > Metazoa > Chordata > Lepidosauria > Squamata > Charinaidae > Charina > Charina bottae. The sequence goes on from JALMGJ010000001.1 coordinate 216,391,623, forward strand.
ACAACCTCAAAAACGACAGAATGCTTTCAGTTCGAATCCAAGGCAAACCATTCAACATCACAGTGATCCAAGTCTATGCCCCAACCACTGATGCTGAAGAAGCTGAAGTTGACCGGTTCTATGAAGACCTACAACACCTTCTAGAACTAACACCAAAAAAAATGTCCTTTTCATCATATGGGACTGGAATGCTAAAGTAGGAAGTCAAAAAATAACCAGAATAACAGGCAAGTTCGGCCTCGGAGTACAAAATGAAGCAGGGCAAAGGCTAATAGAGTTTTGTCAAGAGAACACGCTGGTCATAGCAAACACTCTTTTCTAACAACACAAGAGACGACTCTACACATGGACATCACTAGATGGTCAATACCAAAATCAGATTGATTATATACTTTGCAGCCAAAGATGGAGAAGCTCTATACAATCAGCAAAAACAAGACCTGGAGCTGACTGTGGCTCAGATCATGAGCTTCTTATCGCAAAATTTAGGCTTAAATTGAAGAACGTAGAGAAAACCACTAGACCAATCAGGTATGACCTAAATATATTCCCTTATGAATATACAGTGGAGGTGAGGAATAGATTTAAAGGATTAGATCTGGTAGACAGAGCGCCTGAAGAACTATGGATGGAGGTTCGTAACATTGTACAGGAGGCAGCAACTAAAACCATCCCAAAGAAAAAGAAATGCAAGAAAGCAAAGTGGCTGACTGATGAGGCTTTACAAATAGCTGAGGAAAGAAGGGAAGCAAAAGGCAAGGGAGAAAGGGAAAGATATAAACAACTGAATGGAGAATTCCAGAGAATAGCAAGGAGAGATAAGAAGGCCTTCTTAAATGAACAATGCAAAGAAATCGAGGAAAACAATAGAATGGGGAAGACTAGAGATCTCTTCAAGAAAATTGGAGATATCAAGGGAACATTTTGTGCAAAGATGGGCATGATAAAGGACAAAAAAGGCAGGGACCTAACAGAAGCAGAAGAGATTAAGAAGAGGTGGCAAGAATACACAGAAGAACTATACAAGAAAGATCTTAATATCCCTGATAAATACGATGGTGTGGTCACTGACCTTGAGCCGGACATCCTAGAGAGTGAATTCAAGTGGGCCTTAGGAAGCATTACTAACAACCAAGCTAGTGGAGAAGACAGTATCCCAGCTGAGCTATTTAAAATCCTAAAAGATGATGCTGTTAAAGTGCTGCACTCAATATGCCAACAAATTTGGAAAACTCAACAGTGGCCACAGGATTGGAAAAGGTTAGTTTACGTTCCAATTCCAAAGAAAGGCAATGCCAAAGAATGTTCAAACTACCGTACAATTGCGCTCATTTCACATGCTAGCAAGGTTATGCTCAAAATCCTACAAGCTAGGCTTCAGCAGTATGTGAACCGAGAACTACCAGAAGTGCAAGCTGGGTTTCGAAGAGGCAGAGGAACTAGAGATCAGATTGTCAACATTCGCTGGATCATGGAAAAAGCAAGAGAGTTCCAGAAAAACATCTACTTCTGCTTCATTGACTACGCTAAAGCCTTTGATTGTGTGGATCACAACAAACTGTGGCAAAGTCTTAAAGAGATGGGAGTACCAGACCACCTTACCTGTCTCCTGACAAACCTGTATGCGGGTCAAGAAGCAACAGTTAGAACCGGACATGGAACAACCGACTGGTTCAAAATTGGGAAAGGAGTACGACAAGGCTGTATATTATCACCGTGCTTATTTAACTTATATGCAGAGTACATCATGAGAAATGCCGGGCTGGATGAATCACAAGCCGGAGTTAAGATTGCCGGGAGAAATATCAACAACCTCAGATATGCAGATGATACCACCCTAATGGCAGAAAGTGAAGAGGAACTAAAGAGCCTCTTGATGAGGGTGAAAGAGGAGAGTGCAAAAGCTGGCTTGAAACTCAACATTAAAAAAACCCAGATCATGGCATCTGGTCCCATCACTTCCTGGCAAATAGAAGGGGAAGAAGTGGAAGCAGTGACAGATTTTATTTTCTTGGGCTCCAAGATCACCGCAGACGGTGACTGCAGCCATGAAATTAAAAGATGCTTGCTCCTTGGGAGGAAAGCTATGGCAAACCTAGACAGCATATTAAAAAGCAGAGACATCACCATGCCGACAAAGGTCCGTATAGTTAAAGCTATGGTTTTCCCAGTAGTAATGTATGGCTGTGAGAGTTGGACCATAAGGAAGGCTGAGCGCTGAAGAATTGATGCTTTCGAACTGTGGTGCTGGAGAAGACTCTTGAGAGTCCCTTGGACTGCAAGGAGGTCAAACCAGTCAATCCTAAAGGAAATCAACCCTGACTGCTCATTGGAAGGACAGATGCTGAAGCTGAAGCTCAAATACTTTGGCCACCTAATGTGAAGAGAGGACTCACTGGAAAAGACCCTGATGCTGGGAAAGACTGAGGGCAAAAGGAGAAGGGGACGGCAGAGGATGAGATGGTTAGATAGCATCACCGATGTAATGAACATGAATTTGAGTAAACTCCGAGAGACAGTGGAGGACAGGAAGGCCTGGCGTGCTATGGTCCATGAGGTCACGAAGAGTCGGACACGACTAAATGACTGAACAACAACAACTGCTAGGTGACAGGAGAAGTGGGAAGAGATGAGGAGCAGGGGAAGAGGTGTGTGTGAGAGTGTGGGTGGGGAGAACAGCTCCTCTGGTGCCAGTTTTCTGATCCATCAAAGCACTCTTAGCAGAAAACTGACTTCTCTTCCTTTCCCCCCCCCCCCCCCACAGTTCCCTGCCATTCATGGCCACAGAAGCAAAGTGTCAGCCCTCCCAGGTAAACCAGACAGGAAACTCTACGAGATGAGCTAATTCTACTTTATTGTAAGGCTACATTAACAGAATCTTGCAAGTCTGAAAGTACAAATCTCCCGCTGTCCCTATTTACTGCCTGAGTAATTAGGGCAGGTCCTTCTTAAGTTTCTTCCTCTTGTTGGATTTAAACAGGTTTTCAGCTCAGCATGTCTCACACGAACTTGAAGGAGGGGCTTCTATGTTAAGCCTAACCCTACTGCTTGTGTGGGAGGTGTCTGAGTCAATTGACTTCCTGTTTATTTATTTATTTATTTTATTTTATTTATCCCCGCCCATCTCCCCTGATAGGGGACTCTGGGCGGTTTACAAAATATCAAAATTTAAAATCTATACAAAAATTACTGTAAAACAATGAATAGAGGGAATAAATAAAATCCAAAGATGGTTAGGAGCCACAATCCAGATCAAGGCACTATGGGGCCAGCCACCTCCAAGAGGCACTACCCCCTCCGTCGTCCCAGGCAAGGCGGCAGAGCCAGGTCTTAAGAGACTTCTGGAAGGTCAGGAGTGAGGGGGCCAGCCACACCTCCGGGGGCAAGATGTTCCATAATGCGGGCGCTATCACAGAGAAGCCACGCCTTCCTGTTTCCTCTTTCCCCCCTCTGTCTCTCCTTGGACCTCCACGAGGGAGGAAGGTTTTTTACCTTCTCTCTCCTCGTGGCTCATACTTGCATCCAGCAGGGCCACATGCGTGGGTCTGGTCAGAACAACTTGCTTGCACGCATGGGACCGTTTCAACAATGAAACTGCTTGTGACAAGATCTACAAATAAAATGTAAGCAATCTTTATTTTCCTTTTTACACTGACTAAATGTGTGAAGAGTGTTTATTTCTCTGAACTAAAAAGATAAGCCTTCTGTGCAAGTTGATTGCTCGACGCTTCTACTCTGCAAAACTAAATAAAACACTGCTTGGGTTTTCTGTTACTAACATTTCAGAACCCAACACCTCTGACTGTTACTCTGTTGTGGGCTCCTTTCTCTTTTATCTGATCATTCTCTAGGCAGCATCTATTCCCCCCCTCCCGTCTTCCAAGGCCACCCTCACATTTCATCAGACAAGGAGAGAGAAGGAAGTCTCTCCTGCTAGGGTGACAGGAGGAGTACTGAGAGAAGTGCCAAGGAATGGCTTCTTTGGTTCTAGCCCTCCAATCCCATGGAGAACCAACAGGAGAAGACCTGCAGGCACCAAAGTAGGTTCCCATCCCCTTCTCTCCACCCCCCACCCCTCTTCTTGGGCAGACAGCAACTTTGTTTCTGTAAGCTAGTATATTTCTCTGCTGGCTCCTGCCCTCGCTGGATAATAGCACTCTAGAGCTGCCATGCAGAAAAGCATTATGACCGTTTGTACAAGCTTTGGGAAATCATAGGTAATTTGAAGGACTATTATACACTCAACTTATACAGTAGATGTTCACTTAGCAGGGCCAATTTGATCCCACAGTTCAGCTCTTGCTAATTATAATTTGCCTTGATTTCCAACTATGCAGCCCATGAAACTTCACTGAAACTGCAAATCCCATTTTTGCTTTAGATTACAACTAACAAGATCAAAAAGCAAAATGATAGACAAGGCGAATCAGTAGTAGTAATGAGAATGATATGTCAAATTTTAGCATTTTGGTCAGCCCAGGAGATGGTACAGTATGATGCTGGTAAATTACACTCATTAATTTTCCCCTTTCATCCCTGCTGCCTCATAAATAAGTAATTAGTCATTTAACAACAAATCCATTATCTTTGAAATATCTACTCCAGACATTCTGCAGGTTTTTCTAGGCCTGTCGTTGTAAGCCCCTAACAATGTTATCATTAAAAAAAGAAATGGTCTGCATCACAATTTGGACTCCAGACTTATTGGCAGGTAACCAGTTAATAAATTTCTTAGCCAGACTGTTGAATAGACTGGCCTATGGTCAAGAGTGATGCACTGTAATTGGAAAAATGTGGGTGGAAGCAAGCGGGGTGGTTTTTTAATAAATAAAAGATTGCATTAGCAGCCTCCTGATCTTTTCACCCATAGTGTCCACCTTGTACAGTAGCTGGGTGGAATTTCTGCTGCTGGTTGGGGTCAATAATTCTGCAGCACCCATTTCCAGATGCATTTAAGCAAAACGGCGGGCAAAGCCTCAGGGAAGGGGGAGGTAACTGTCTTTCTCCCCAAATACATACTTGTACAAACAGTAATGCAATCTTTCTATGGCTTATCTTTCAAAACTGTGGCACACCCTTTCTAGTCTAACTAAGGCAGGAATATTTCAAAACAAAACAAAACAAAAAGTGTGCTAGGTTCCACCCAAACTCTATAGAAGATCTCTGCAAGGAAAGAAATAGTAACACACACACACACCCTCCTGCCAAATAAATAAATAAATAAATAAATAAATAAATAAATAAATAAATAAATAAATAAATATTGAAGTCTCTAGCACAAGTGTTTTCTCTGTGCTACACTAGACATAAAGGCTGAAGTTCTATACACCCCACCCCCCAAGGGAAAATCCCATTGAATTTGGTGGGGCTTACTTCTGGCTAGACATGTATGGAATCACATTGTAAGTGAATTCAATGGCATTCTTTGTACCTTTCAGGATGCAATTCAGGGCTAACCTTATTCAAGATGATGGATTACTTCTGCTGAATTTAAACCTAAGAAATAGCGATGTGTGTTTAGTTTTTTTTTCCAGATAATACACCTTATCTAATAAATAAAGGGAGGAATATCGTGTCAGCAACAAGTTGTTGTTGTTCAGTCGTTCAGTCGTGTCCGACTCTTCGTGACCTCATGGACCATAGCACGCCAGGCCTTCCTGTCCTCCACTGTCTCTCGGAGTTTACTCAAATTCATGTTCATTACATCGGTGATGCTATCTAACCATCTCATCCTCTGCCGTCCCCTTCTCCTTTTGCCCTCAGTCTTTCCCAGCATCAGGGTCTTTTCCAGTGAGTCCTCTCTTCTCATTAGGTGGCCAAAGTATTTGAGCTTCAGCTTCAGCATCTGTCCTTCCAATGAGCAGTCAGGGTTGATTTCCTTTAGGATTGACTGGTTTGACCTCCTTGCAGTCCAAGGGACTCTCAAGAGTCTTCTCCAGCACCACAGCTCGAAAGCATCAATTCTTCGGCGCTCAGCCTTCCTTATGGTCCAACTCTCACAGCCATACATTGCTACTGGAAAAACCATAGCTTTAACTATACGGACCTTTGTCAGCAAGGTGATGTCTCTGCTTTTTAATATGCTGTCTAGGTTTGCCATAGCTTTCCTTCCAAGGAGCAAGCGTCTTTTAATTTCATGGCTGCAGTCACCGTCTGCGGTGATCTTGGAGCCCAAGAAAATAAAATCTGTCACTGCTTCCATTTCTTCCCCTTCTATTTGCCAGGAAGTGATGGGACCAGATGCCATGATCTGGGTTTTTTAATGTTGAGTTTCAAGCCAGCTTTTGCACTCTCCTCTTTCACCCTCATCAAGAGGCTCTTTAGTTCCTCTTCACTTTCTGCCATTAGGGTGGTATCGTCTGCATATCTGAGGTTGTTGATATTTTTCCCGGCAATCTTAACTCCGGCTTGTGATTCATCCAGCCCGGCATTTCTCATGATGTACTCTGCATATAAGTTAAATAAGCAGGGTGATAATATACAGCCTTGTCGTACTCCTTTCCCAATTTTGAACCAGTCGGTTGTTCCATGTCCGGTTCTAACTGTTGCTTCTTGACCCACATACAGGTTTCTCAGGAGACAGGTAAGGTGGTCTGGTAATCCCATCTCTTTAAGAATTTGCCACAGTTTGTTGTGATCCACACAATCAAAGGCTTTAGCGTAGTCAATGAAGCAGAAGTAGATGTTTTTCTGGAACTCTCTTGCTTTTTCCATGATCCAGCGAATGTTGGCAATCTGATCTCTAGTTCCTCTGCCTCTTCGAAACCCAGCTTGCACTTCTGGTAGTTCTCGGTTCACATGCTGCTGAAGCCTAGCTTGTAGGATTTTGAGCATAACCTTGCTGGCATGTGAAATGAGTGCAATTGTACGGTAGTTTGAACATTCTTTGGCATTGCCTTTCTTTGGAATTGGAACGTAAACTGACCTTTTCCAATCCTGTGGCCACTGTTGAGTTTTCCAAATTTGTTGGCATATTGAGTGCAGCACTTTAACAGCATCATCTTTTAGGATTTTAAATAGCTCAGCTGGGATACTGTCTTCTCCGCTAGCTTTGTTGTTAGTAATGCTTCCTAAGGCCCACTTGACTTCACTCTCTAGGATGTCCGGCTCAAGGTCAGTGACCACACCATCGTATTTATCAGGGATATTGAGATCTTTCTTGTATAGTTCTTCTGTGTATTCTTGCCACCTCTTCTTAATCTCTTCTGCTTCTGTTAGGTCCCTGCCTTTTTTGTCCTTTATCATGCCCATCTTTGCACAAAACGTTCCCTTGATATCTCCGATTTTCTTGAAGAGATCTCTAGTCTTCCCCATTCTATTGTTTTCCTCAATTTCTTTGCATTGTTCATTTAAGAAGGCCTTCTTATCTCTCCTTGCTATTCTCTGGAAATATGCGTTCAGTTGTTTATATCGTTCAGTCGTTTCCGACTCTTCGTGACCTCATGGACCAGTCCACGCCAGAGCTTTCTGTCGGCCGTCACCATCCCCAACTCCCCCATGGTCGAGTCTGTCACCTCCAGAATATCATCCATCCATCTTGCCCTTGGTCGGCCCCTCTTCCTTTTGCCTTCCACTTTTCCTAGCATCAGCTTCTTCTCCAGGGTATCCTGTCTTCTCATGATGTGGCCAAAGTACTTCAGTTTTGCCTTTAATATCATTCCCTCAAGTGAGCAGTCTGGCTTTATTTCCTGGAGTATGGACTGGTTTGATCTTCTTGCAGTCCAAGGCACTCTCAGAATTTTCCTCCAACACCACAGTTCAAAAGCATCTATCTTCCTTCGCTCAGCCTTCCTTATGGTCCAGCTCTCACAGCCATAGGTTACTACAGGGAATACCATTGCTTTAACTATGCGGACCTTTGTTGTCAGTGTGATGTCTCTGCTCTTAACTATTTTATCAAGATTTGCCATTGCTCTCCTCCCAAGAAGTAGACGTCTTCTGATTTCCTGGCTGCAGTCAGCGTCTGCAGTAATCTTTGCGCCTAGAAATACAAAGTCTGTCACTGCCTCCACTTTTTCTCCCTCTATTTGCCAGTCATCAATCAAGCTGGTTGCCATAATCTTGGTTTTTTTGAGGTTTAACTGCAACCCAGCTTTTGCACTTTCTTCTTTCACCTTCGTCATAAGGCTCCTCAATTCCTCCTCGCTTTCAGCCATCAAAGTGGTATCATCTGCATATCTGAGATTGTTAATGTTTCTTCCAGCGATTTTAACTCCAGCCTTGGATTCCTCAAGCCCAGCATGTCGCATGATGTGTTCTGCGTACAGGTTGAATAGGTAGGGTGAGAGTATACAACCCTGCCATACTCCTTTCCCAATCTTAAACCAGTCCGTTGTTCCATGCTCTGTTCTTACCGTTGCTACTTGGTCGTTATACAGATTCCTCAGGAGGCAGACAAGATGACTTGGTATCCCCATACCACCAAGAACTTGCCACAATTTGTTATGATCCACACAGTCAAAGGCTTTAGAATAGTCAATAAAACAGAAATAGATGTTTTTCTGAAATTCCCTGGCTTTCTCCATTATCCAGCGGATATTGGCAATTTGGTCTCTAGTTCCTCTGCCTTTTCTAAACCCAGCTTGTACATCTGGCAATTCTCGCTCCATGAATTGCTGGAGTCTACCTTGCAAGATCTTGAGCATTACCTTACTGGCATGTGAAATAAGTGCCACTGTTCGATAGTTTGAACATTCTTTAGTGCTTCCCTTTTTTGGTATGGGGATATAAGTTGATTTTTTCCAATCTGATGGCCATTCTTGTGTTTTCCAAATTTGCTGGCATATGGCATGCATCACCTTGACAGCATCATCTTGCAATATTTTAAACAGTTCAGCTGGGATACCATCGTCTCCTGCTGCCTTGTTATTAGCAATGCTTCTTAAGGCCCATTCAACCTCACTCTTCAGGATGTCTGGCTCTAACTCACTGACCACACCGTCAAAGCTATCTCCAATATTATTATCCTTCCTATACAGATCTTCCGTATATTCTTGCCACCTTTTCTTGATCTCTTCTGCTTCTGTTAGGTCCTTACCATCTTTGTTTTTGATCATACCCATTTTTGCCTGGAATTTACCTCCAATGTTTCTAATTTTCTGGAAGAGGTCTCTTGTCCTTCCTATTCTATTGTCTTCTTCCACTTCCGCACATTGCTTGTTTAAAAATAATTCCTTATCTCTTCTGGCTAACCTCTGGAATTTTGCATTTAATTGGGCATATCTCCCCCTATCACTGTTGCCTTTTGCTTTCCTTCTTTCTTGGGCTACTTCCAGTCTTTCAGCAGACAGCCATCTTGCCTTCTTGGTTTTCTTTTTCTTTGGGACGTTTTTTGTTGCCGCCTCCTGAACAATGTTGCGAACTTCTGTCCATAGTTCTTCTGGGACCCTATCTACTAAATCTAGTCCCTTAAATCTATTCTTCACCTCCACTGCATATTCCTTAGGAATATTAGTGAGCTCATATCTAACTGATCTGTGGGTCTTCCCTATTCTCTTTAGTCTGATTCTAAATTTTGCAATAAGAAGTTCGTGATCTGAACTACAGTCAGCTCCAGGTCTTGTTTTTACCGACTGTATAGATGTCCGCCACCTTTGGCTGCAAAGGATGTAGTCAATCTGATTTCGGTGTCGACCATCTGGTGAAGTCCATGTATAAAGTCGTCTTTTAGGTTGTTGGAAGAGAGTGTTTGTTATGCACAGTGAGTTGTCTTGGCAAAATTCTATCAGCCTATGTCCTGCTTCATTTTGTTCTCCCAGACCATGCTTGCCTGTAATTCCAGGTGTCATCTGACTACCCACCTTAGCATTCCAGTCTCCTGTAATGAAAATAACATCTCTTTTTGGTGTATTATCTAGTAGGTGCTGCAGATCCTCATAGAACTGATCTACTTCTGCTTCTTCAGCATCTGTGGTTGGGGAGTATATTTGGATCACTGTGATGTTAAATGGCTCACCCTGAATTCGAATTGAGATCATTCTATCGTTTTTTGGATTGTATCCAAGCACTGCTTTAGCCACTTTATTATTAATTATGAAGGCTACTCCATTTCTTCTGTGGTCCTCTTGTCCACAGTAGTAGATCTGGTGGTCATCTGATGTGAAGTGGCCCATCCCAGTCCATTTCAGTTCACTGACACCTAAAATGTCTATATTTAATCTTGACATCTCACCAATAACCACATCCAATTTGCCCTGGCTCATAGATCTTACATTCCAGGTTCCTATGGTGTGTTGATCTTTAGAACATCGGATTCGTCGTTCACCACCAGCACCGTCGGCCGCTAGCCGTCCTTTCGGCTTTGAGCTAGCTGCGTCATCACATCTGGGGCTAGTTGAACGTATCCTCTGTTCCTCCCCAGTAGCATTTTGACCATCTTCCGACCTGGGAGTCCCATCTTCCGATGGTATACCGACATATCTTTGATTGTACTGATCCATTTAGTTTTCATGGCAAGAATACTGGGGTGGGTTGCCATTACCTTCCCCAGGGATCGTATTTAGTCTGACCTCTCTGCCACGACCTTCCCGTCTTGGGTGTCCCTTCACGGTTTAGCTCATGGTTTCATTGAGGTGCTCAAGCTCCAGCACCACGACAAGGTAACGATCTCCTTTGCTGGAGATCTTTGCTAATTCTGTAATTAGAATATAACAAAATAATATATTGATGAAACAATACACCTAAGAATTATAGAATGGGAACTAGATTATACTGTTATTTAAGGTATATTTCAAGATCCCTATGTTTTGTTCTTTCATATGATTCTTATATTTGCATAAGGAGATATTATCCATACTTCATCCAATGATTTGTCTGTACAATTCAATTGAAAAACAAACCGAAATCTTTTAGGGGAAAAAAATTAAAATAAAAAACTAGAATAACGTGGTTGCATAAATGTACACACCCTCTTATAAGTAGGGATGTGGCTGTGTTCAGAATTAACCAATCACATTCAAACTGATGTAAAATAGTAGTCAGTACACACCTGCCATCAATTAAAGTGACTCTGATCAAGCCCATATAAAGTTGAGCTGTTTTAGTAGAATCTTTCTGACATTTACTCAGTTGCCTCTTACAGCAAAAGCCATGGTCTGCAAAGAGCTTACAAAGCATCCAGGGATCTCATTGTTGGAAGGTATCAGTCAGGAGAAGGGTACAAAAAATTTTCCAAGGCATTGGATATACCATGGAACACAGTGAAGACAGTCATCAACAAGTGGAGAAAATATGGCACAACAGTGACATTACCAAGAACTGGATGTCCCTCCAAAATTGATGAAAAAACAAGAAGAAAACTGGTCCAAGAGGCTGCCAAGAGGCCTACAGCAACATTGAAGGAGCTGCAGGAATTTCAGGCAAGTACTGGTTGTGTACTACATGTGACAACAATCTCCCATATTCTTCATATGTCTGGGCTGCGGGGTAGGGTGGCAAGACGGAAGCCTTTTCTTACAAAGAAAAACATCCAAGCCTGGCTACATTTTGCAAAAACCTACATCAGGTCTGACAAAAGCATGTGGGAAAATGTGTTATGGTCTGATGAGACCAAGGTTGAACTTTTTGGCCATAATTCCAAAAAGTATGTTTGGCGCAAAAACAACACTGCGCATCACCAAAAGTACACCACCCCCACAGTGAAACATGGCGGTGGCAGCATTATGCTTTGGGGCTGCTTTTCTTCAGCTGGAACTGGGGCTTTAGTCAAAGTGGAGGGAATTATGAACAGTTCCAAATATCAGTCAAGTTTGGCACAAAACCTTCAGGCCTCTGCTAAAACGCTGAAGATGAAGAGGAATTTCACCTTTCAACACAACAACCCAAAGCATACCTCCAAATCAACAAAAAAATGGCTTCACCAGAACATCAAAGTTTTGGAATGGCCCAGCCAGAGCCCGGACCTGAATCCAATTGAAAATCTGTGGGGTGACCTGAAGAGGGCTGTGCACAGGAGATGCCCTCGCAATCTGGCAGATTTGGAGCGCTTCTGCAAGGAAGAGTGGGCAAAGAGTCCCAAGGCAAGATGTGCCATGCTGATAGACTCCTACCCCAAAAGACTGAATGCTGTCATAAAATCAAAAGGTGCTTCAACAAAGTATTAGTTTAAGGGTGTGTACATTTATGCAACCATGTTATTCTAGTTTTTTATTTTTATTTTTCCCCCTAAAATATTTCAGTTTGTTTTTCAACTGAATTGTACAGCTTGTATGTTATATTAAAGGTGGAAAAAATTCTGAAGTGATTTATCTTGATCTGATTTCTTTACATCTCAAAAACCTGGCATTTTAACAGGGGTGTGTAGACTTTTTATATCCACTGTGTGTGTACGTATATATGGTGTGTGTGTGTATGTATATATATAGGTATACATAGTCTTTGCTTTTCTTTGCTTTTATTATTTTTGCCATTTATTATTCTGTTGATGTTTTACTGTATTTGCTGCCCAGAGTTCCTCTGTGAGATGGGTAGCCATGTAAATCTAATATATAATAAAAATTAATAAATAATAATGGGGGGTATTGTTGTTGCATTGTTATCATATTCTTAATATTATATTAATACAGTAACAGTTTAACATATCTTAGTTAAGTAGATTTTGGATTAAATGGACAAAATCTGCTGAACAGGAATATGCTGCACTGGGACATTAGTGGCAGCAGTGGTGACAAAGGGAGGCAAGGGAAGGCATTGGGAAGATCAAGGAGGGGCTAGGATGATGGGATACATTGTACTAGAAGGAGAGGGGGGGCAACACATGCCAGCCTGGCCCTTTTCACTGTTGTTTAGGCTTAGATGGAGTACATGAGACCATATGGGGGGAAAAACTTTGTTTTCCTAGATGTTGGCTTCTGCAGCACATGTAAAAACACTGCAACGAACCGTTCTAAGAAGACACAGTCACAGATGGTTCCAAAACAACAGATAGTTTGTGGGGTGCGCTCATGGCCTAGATCCTGGACAGAAAACCAGGTACCCTCTCTATTAGGAGAGTGAGTTTCCAAGACTGACGTCAAGCCCCACGCAGCTGGGCAAGAGCAAAGTATTCAGACCCTGGAGAATCTAGAAGGCATGGAATTATTTACAGTTGTTGGTAGTTTGCAGGTCATTTTTCTAACTAATAAGAACATAAAGATAGGCAGACCCAAGTCAACTCTCATGGATGAAAACACTTAACATCTGAATTGTTGAGTTGTATTGCTTCAGTAAAACTAACCAAAACAAAAATACAATTATGAAAGATAGCTATGATGTAGGGGTTTTTTTTAGAAAAGCTTGTAATAAGTTAAGAGTAAAAGGGCCTGCTGATTATTTCACGTCAGTCTATACAAACATAAAACATGCTCATTTCTTGGCTTCTATCCATCTGATGGTTTTCTTTGTGCTCATCAACTCTCCAAGATTTCCTTCCATCTCCTAATGTAGAACACTCAATTATACCAGCTCTCTTTGCTTTTCTTCTTCCTACTATTAGAACTTATCTTTTACCTGTTGATTCCTAGGACAGTGTTCATGCCCTTTCTGGGGCCGTGAAAGAAACTCCAATTGAACCTGTCCCTTTCAGACATAAGGATACTCAGCCAATAATTACCCAAAGTTCCGCAAACATCCTTCCAATCACTCAGTCAGTGACTGGATTCACATGTCACACTGTGTCTGGTTTTTATCACAGTTAACTGAGTAAATCACAATTGGCTGGCTTTATACAATATAAGTCATACATCATAGTTTCCAAATGACAATTCAGAATATTCAATATTTACCCAATGTACTAAGCCACAAACAAGCAACTATATTATGGCTTCACACAATGCTGAACCAGACAGATACATTTAGACCTAGAAGGAGATGTTAATGTAGCTCCAGGGATGAGCTACCGGGTGCCGCCAGATGGCTGAATGATCATGCAATCCTTAAGCCAATAGGAAAGTATGTCATTAAGCCAATAGGAAAGTATGCTGGACTAAAATTTGCAGCCCCAATTACCAATCTCTCTTCTTCCTAAGTAACAAGACAATGCAGGACAAGAGAAGGTGGATTCCCCTGGGTTTGCTTCCTCTCCACTGACACTAGCCAGTAGGAAATAAATCACGATTGCTCTGTTTAACATGGGGCTTAGGCTGGAGGAAGAGGTCAGTTTGGACTCAGGGCTGGACAGCTGATCTGGGGGAGGGCGAGAGCTGCCTGGTGAACACAGGAGAGGCAATCCTGCTTTAACAGGCAGACCCCTCCCCACCCCTGTGAATGAGCCAAGGTAACATCATGAGGTGGACATGGCATATAAAATAGAGAATTCCTGGAAGCTTGGCACTCAGACAAAGCAGCCATCAACAGACACATAGAGGTAAACAACATTTACATACCATTCATAGGAGACAATAGAAAAGCCAGAAGACCAGAACACCTCCTTGCCAGCAATCATCACCGAGATATGCAAAGATTAAAACCAAGATTAGCACCAGAGGAACAATCAAACAGCACAATATACCCTAATCAAGGAGCTATTAACTCAGTCAATCAACCAAGCAGCAAACAACAGCCCAATCAAGGAACTACCAAGGAGAGAACAACACCTCCACCAACACAAGCAGGACAAGCCATGGTATATAAACAGAGAGCAAGTCCCACTCCCTTTTCACACTGAAGATGTTGCCTAGCCTGGCTATGAAACGTCTGCAAGAAAACAACAAGGCTCAGAGAGCACCAAGGACTCCATATAAAACAGTTTCCAGGGATGAGAGGTGAACCTTAATGAAAAAGTCTCATGTTCTTTTAAAAATAAATATGAAATGGTTTCCTTAGGATGATCAGGTATAAAAAGCTATGGCAAGCTATGTAGAAGAGAGATTGCATCTATTTGTGAAGAATGTTGCTCCTTCTATACATAATTCCTTCTTCTAGGCAAAAGAATTTGGACTCACCAACTTATTCTTTATCCCAAAGACTTAAAAATTCACTTTCTTTTACTGTGTATGGGCCTAGGTTTATAAGGATCCTGGCTCAAACTCACTCTAACTGTTCTCCCCAGAAACTACTCTACCTTTTATCTGTCTTCCTTTTCAAGTGTAACCTTCAAACAGCTTAACTGAAGCACTGTTAAAACAAATGTCCTACATCTGTTTGTACTAATGCAATATTCTCCAGAAGTTCACTTAATCTGGGGAATGAGCTTGATTTTTGCTGCTGCTGGTAGCTATTATAGGGTCAAAACCACTATTGAAAAAGCCCTGGAGCTTTCAAAATTTGCTTTGCCAGCTCCACTCCTATATTCAGGGGAGTATCTAAATCTTCCATTTATTTTTAGGAATCATCCATCATCCCACTTCTAGTGGCTAGTTTTCCAAAGCCAGACTATCTTACAGCTAAAAATATGAGGAAAGCGGCTAATGCGTGTGGCACAGAGTCTGCACCTAAACATAGCCACTCTAACAATCATAACAGCTGACACAAAATAATCCTTTTACCCCCTATTGTAGGAAAAACGACAAAGTCTCTTATGTGCACTTCACAACTACCAAATGCTCCAAGGATAAACTTTTGATGGCTACAACCCACTTCCTCGGATGTATCAGACTGGCTTATGACATACTGAAAGTATGTATCATAAAGATATGTATTATGTATAAAATTGCAAATTTTATATTTCAAATTTTGTCACCGCCCATCTCGCACAAAGCTTCTGCAGGAGGATAATAAATAGCTGTCTCCTAACTGTTGATTGTCCACTCACTCAGGATTATGAGCAGGGATGGACTTGTGTTCTTATGCTCCTCCACTCCTGATCCTACTCAAAGAAGTAAAAATGACCGAAAGGATAAATATTAACATTTAAAGCCTGGGAGACAAAGTCTTCCTCCTGGAAAATGCAATCCAACAAGATCTGGAAGATCTCCCAGTGCGTCTCACACATGGTATATGGAAAACTGTGCATATTCCCCTGAGACCTGCTCCTGATTCCTTTCCACATGATTCTGAGGAACGGGCATCCCATAGTGACAAGCTACAGAAGTCTGAGTCACACCCATTACTAAGCCACAACCCATGGTTTACAATCCACAACTATTGGGTTCACATATCTTGCTAAATCAAAACCAAACCAAACCAAACCCAATGGTGGCTTGGTTTTGATATGGACCAAGAAACTACATGTTTAGATACTATGTGGAGAGGTGTGTTTACTGTAACTTGTCCTACAAAGAGAATCAACTAGAATCCTCTAGTTCTAGCACTCTAAAGCTACAAAGCTTTGAGACTGAAGAATTTTTATAGGCAGATAGGGAGACCCCATCTGAGAATAATCTTACAGTGAAAAAATGTGTGTTTGACTTCAACTTCTAAAAATAAAATCAGCAAAGGGAAGGAAGTGACTGAATCTGGGATAATACTGATGTGTGTGTGTCTGTGTGTGTGTTTGGGGAAATGGGAGTGATACAGCTAGGAAACTCCACCCAAGCATAATCACGTAGTGAATTTCATTTGAGTTGTATAAGGAGGATGTGCACAAGTTTGTGTGCTTTTTTTCCTACGAAGATTAAAGAAAAAAGCCCTAGTACTACACCATGATTGTGTTAGGGTGAATAATTTTTTAACCTGCTATAATACTGTAAAAGATATTCCTTTGTGCCTCAGATATAACCTAATTATCAATTACAGCCACAGATGGGTTTATCTTTCCAAAGAACATTGCAATTAATACTATTTATTAGTATTACCACACATGCCAAAATGTCACAAGTTTTTACTTAAAACCAGCATTATTCATCAATTACATTCATATATAATATTCCTAACTACAACTGTATCCTCAACAACTTCAAAGTTCTTGGAAGAGGTTTTCATCCTTAAAAAAATGACAATAGAAAACTAATGCAAAGGATTAAAGCCAAGAATACCAGCATGGGAGAAAAGGACAAAATGGTACTGCATTATAGCAGTCATTCAGATGGTGTATCACAAACTCCTCTCTTGCACTGGCTTCTGATATTTTTAACATTTCTTGGACATTTGTAGAAATGATCAACTCTCTTTAAAAAAATGTCTGTATATACATTTAGTGCCTTTGAAATTCATATGGCTTAGAGAGAGATTAATGTCACCCTTTCATAAATATGCATGTAACTTCAATTTCTTAAGAAAACTGCCACTTTTCAAACACCCATGAAGAGCATTTCTTTGAGGTACCTGAAAATTAGTACCTAGATACCACATAGAGGATGTTTGTGGTAATGCACAACTTCCCAAATCATGGTGTAGGAGCAGTAGAGAAAGAACACCTTGAATGGGAAGAAGGAAGAAAAGGTTCTATGAATTACAGAACAATCTCATTTTTTAAAAAAGAAAAACAATCAGGTATTTGAAATATTAGACAAAAGATCAACTAAACACTGCCTACATCCTGATCAAAGGCAAATTAAAACAAAAGTGTCTTTGCAACTGCTTAAAAGAAAATAAAGGGGTAACAAAATGTATCTCTGTGGGGGAAGTATCACATATGCCAGGGGGAACCACTACCAAGAAGACCCCATCTCATTTTCTCATTACCCTGGGAATGACTTAACCCAATCTCTTTTAGTTTATAAATTGTTTTAAAAAACATTCTCTCCTCCTCCTTGCAAGACTATTTAGCCCACGAAATTATGTGAAAAGCATCACAGGCATCTTCTTGATTACAGTGACTTAACACGTTAGAAGTCTTTATCACAGAAACAGTCACTTTTTGTGGCACTGTATTGCCAGTTTTTCAAAAAAGTAAATGTGGCATTTTGTTCTATTGTATCACTTACTCATTCTAGACGTTTCGTTTCAGTTTACAGTGCCTGTGGCATTTTTTGTTTCTAGTTTAAGGATGCTTCTCCAAATTATTTATTAAAACATAAATGCCTTTACCTATCATGGCCAAATCAGTCTGAATTCACTGTAGCAGTAATAGTTGCAATAGTAGAAGAAAACAGCTCTTTTTCATTTTTCAATTCTTCAGCCAAGTGAAACTGGGGCTCAAACTCCTTGGACCTGGAAGTCTTATCCTCTACATTCCAGGTACATAATACCTATTGAAGTGGTTCTGAACCAACTCAAAGGGACTTGGTGCAATCTTATGGGCATCCTTCCTATAATCTACCCTTTAGGGCTGCAATCTGGTACAGAATATAAAGATAATCAAGACCTGCTCAAGGCATATTAAAAATCCTAACTATAATTTAAGAAACACGAGAAATAACCAAATTTATTTAGCAAGAAGATAATGGACCCTGTAGACATACACAGCAGTATTTTGATCTCAGCACTACTTTAAGTTCTGGGATGAAAATAGGTTGCAGATATGTATTCTGAGTTTAAATTCTGTAAATTGAGCAATAAACGATCTTAAGGGATATCTAGTCAATATTAAGTGACCTTACACTGGCAAAGAGACTTCAATTATGCTTTCCCAGGGGAATATAATCTTATGCATATTTATCCAGAAATAAGTCTAACTGTGCTCAATAGGTCTTACTCATTAAAAATGCTTAAAGTTGCAACCCAAGCAAGCAATAATTTCAACTGCCTTTTACAAATTGTAAACAAGTGTTAGGTAATCCTAAACTATATGCTACAGCAGGGCTTTCCAAAGTACCGCCGCTGGCGACACATCAGTGTTGGCGGCGGCAGCGGCGCGCGCACGGCGGCAGCTCGGGGGGGTGCGGTGGCGTGTGCGCACACGGCGGCAGCGCAGGGGGCGTGCGGCGGTGCGCGCATGCACGGCGGTGGCAGCCTCCACTAAAACGCGGAAGCACTGATCCCGCCGCTTCCGGGTGGTGTGGCGACACACCACTTTTGTGTCGTGACACACAGTTTGGAAAGCTCTGTGCTACAGGCTACAATGCCATTGAAATTTTCTTCTGAGTTGAATCACAACATAGGCATTGTTAAAAATTCTCTCCAGATAAGGACATTAGAATATTTG
Source organism: Charina bottae (assembly GCA_023362775.1). Lineage (NCBI taxonomy): Eukaryota > Metazoa > Chordata > Lepidosauria > Squamata > Charinaidae > Charina > Charina bottae. Next base: position 216,410,563 of record JALMGJ010000001.1, read on the forward strand.
TAGGTGACTCATCTTCCTGTCCTAGCTATTAGATTTTTACATCATTTGGGATGATACAAATAAAAGCAAGGCCAAAAAAGAAAGAAATATGAACCTTAAAAGGCTGAGGTAAAGGAATTTGAAGATAAAGTGACACCTTCTGTTTAGTTGTGTAACTACATTTACTTTTACTGTATATGTAACATGTTTTACAGAATATGCCCCTTTAAATAAACTAATGATCCCCCTTCATTTTGCTTGAAACGTGATAAAAGAAATAAATTCCAATTGCATAAATGGGACCAGTATAATTAGAATACAAAATAAATTGTCACATAATTATAAACAGATTTCTAGCAGTGTATCTGATCCTGAAAGCAATCACTGTCTTTCATGGCTTATACACATTTACTGAGGATTAAATTCCACTGATGGGGATTTACCTAGGAGAAAGTCCTTTGAATCGGGGCAACAGATTTCCAGGCCGGTGAACACTGCCATGGACGATAACCTCATCTGCAGCAGCTCAAGTAAAGGCTGAAAAACAACGTTCTGATTTTTGGATAGTGTGGAATAGTCAGCTTTGTATCTACCAAGTCAAATGCTGGCTCCCCTCTTCCAGAACAGCCCAGTTTGGGCCTAGGAACCATGCCAGTCTAGATCTGGTATATTGCTTGATATTCAGATATGCAAAGATTAACACCAGGATTAGCACCAGAGGAACATTATCAAACAGCAGAATATACCCTAATCAAGGAACTATTAACTCAGTCTATCAACCAAGCAGCAAACAACAGCCCAATCAAGGAACTCCTAAGGAGAGAACAACACCTCCACCAACACAAGCAGGGCAAGCCACAATATATAAACAGAGAGCAAGTCCCACTCCCTTTCTGCACTGAAGATGTTGCCTAGCCTGGCAATGAAACGTCTGCAAGAAAACAACAAGGCTCAGAGAGCACCAAGGACTCCACAGTTCTTTCTCTCTGTCTTTTGGTGCGCAGTCAAGATGCATCTCTTCTGACATATTTTTAATTGTTAAATGATGCCTGCATGGGTTTAAGCTTATTTTTTTTTTGCACTCTTAGCTATAGTTTGTATTTTAGTTATCCTTAACCATCTTGATTCATCAAATTAATAAGAAGATAGATAATCAAATAAATAAAAATAGAGTTGGCACTTGTCTTGTGTGGTTTGCGAGCATAAGATATAAACACTTGTAACACTTAAAAAAACCCAAATTATATAGAACAAATGTAAATCAAATACTATAATCACAGCATGGAGAATACAAAACCAGACTTAGTATCTTGTGTAAAAAATGGACTTAATTTCTATTACTACTATTTGAAATGGTCAAAAGCTTCAAAAAGAGTAACACTTTTGATCCAGGTTACCCTTTGGCTCACAAAGTACTACTCCTGAGTAGCATTTTTAATAGATACTATTGTATTGTTTTTGTTGCTGTTTTGCTATTATGTTGTTTTATTATTTATTAATAAATACTAATATTTATTCTGTTGCATGCATTCAAAAGGACAAACAGATATATGTTTATATATCTGGCATGTACTGCTATTTGAGGAGGCTTCAGTTCTACGGTAGAATTTTTCTGTCCTCCTAACTGCAACCAGCTCTCCATCTCAACAAATCCTCCGCAGAGGAATTCCCAATCCTCTGACGCAGATTTGGTGGCATGTGATTTTGTGGCTGCAGAAGGACAAGTATTTCTTTCCTTCTCTGAGGATGGAATCTATCATATTTGAGGGAGGGATTAATGAGGTAAGAGCCCTGTGAATCCAGTCTCTGTATGCACAAAAAGGTAATGCAGGGGGCAACACCTAGCTGACCTGGGCTGATTTTAAAAAAGATGGGCAGGAATAGATCTTGGATGGAGTCCACAAGGGGATTCCAGGGCTGTAGACCAAGCTGGGAAGTGGAAGAAAAGGCAATAGCAATCCACTTCTTCTCACTCAAGGCACAAATGACCAGGCTCAAATTATCCTGCTTCAGACACTTTATGTGAAGACCTAGTTCTCTGGAGAAGTCTATAATGCTGGGAAAGGTGGAAGAAAAAAGAAGAGGATGGCCAACAACAAGGTGGATGGACTTGATTATAGCAGCAATAAGTGCACAGTTGGAAGACCTGAAGAACCAGGTTAGGGACAGATCCTCCTGGAGAAAATCTATGTGGTCACCAAGAGTCAACACTGACTTGTTGGCACATAATCAATCAATCAATCAATCAATCAATCAATTCCATATTGTGGCCAAGAAAGCAACATGGACATGGGCAAGTTGTCAGCAAAGGTGGATCAAGACTCCAGGAAGACTTTAAGTTATTATTTACTTGTTAGATTTACTCCCAGGAGCATTTTACAGCTTATATGGCGATCTTCCTTCATTTTATTCCCTGCAACAAGGTAAGTAACCTAGGCTGAGGGAGTGTGACTGACTCAGTGAATTGGGGTTGGACCTGAACCTGGGTACAAAACCTTGGCAATTACAAAAAAAAAAAAGTCAAATATATTGAAGTCATTTTTAAAAAAGAAAGATTAAAAACCACCAGAAAGCAATGTATCTAGTAATCAGGCTAAATATTTGACTTTTCAAGCCACCTGACAGCATCTACTTTGCAGTAGTATCTTGTTTGTGCAATCACTGTAGTAGGGGTAGGTTTTAAAATACTGTTACTGTCAGGAGGTGCATGATAAACAGTATTATACTGGGGTTATATGCTGGGGTTACCTTGTGAACATGAGGCACATGCCTATAACTGGGAGTGAAGTAGGGAGAGCACAAAGGCCATTTGTTTTGGACAGTTAATAGCTCTGCAGCTGAAGCGTCTTGTGGCTACTGTGGCTGCTTTTTAGTCTAATTTTCTGCCTCTGAACATGTACAAAGCTGAATGTCATTCCTTTGTGCATTTGATACAATTTTAAACTGATTTGGTCCTTTCCTGACAGCCAGTCCCTGGAAGAAAGTGGACATTGGTGCATCCTGAGGATGTGCAAAATGTTTCAGTCCATGCACAGAACAGCTGGTTTTAGATGGTCTGTGCCTGAACTGAAAAACATGTGTTTCTGAAACAGATTCCAGCAGGACTACTGGAACTCTACTTTATTGTTGCAGGGTATAATAACGGAATCTTGAGAGTTTCTGTCTCCCCCCCCCCATCTCTTATATCAAAGAGAATCACGATAGGGCAATCTTGAATTTCTTTCTCACCCCCTTCTCTCTCTCAGGGTTAAGGTGATATTAATGTAACCACCCCTGCATTCCTTCTTCAAGGTTACCACGATACTCCTCTACGGATGTTTTGTTCCATGCACAGAACAAAATGGTGTCATTTTGTTTTGGACATAGACCGAAATGTGGTTGTTCTGAGAAGTGGTTCACAGAGGAAGAATGAAAACAGCCAAGGATGATATAGGTGGCAGCTGAGGGGAGGCAGGGGAGGGAGGAGAAGGGAGGCACCGAGAAGATTGGGGGTGGGCAGACCAGTGGTTATGTGAGGCTGGGTGGCAGCAGTGGTGTTAGTAGGTGGGAGGGAAGTGAGGGAAGGGACTTGGAAGACTGGAAATAGGCAAGCCTTCACGCCGGGAGCTGCTGAAGGAAGGAGAGGAAAAGAAATAATGTGCACCAGTAGTCTTGCTCTTCTCACCCCATAAAATTATCTGGGATCCCTCCGGTTTTTGTTTAGTCAAAACCCAAAACTACCAAAATGTTTCCAGTCTTGTTTATATAGAACTGCTGCTAATCTGAAACGGTTCTGAGAACCTGCAGATGATGGATTGTTCGAGGTTTTTGCATTTTCTGCATACCCCTAATACACTCCTACTCTCTAATTTCACAACGTAGAATTATAGAATTGGAAAGAGATGTTTGTCTAACCATGAACCCAGATCGAAGTGTGTCTGACAGATGGCTGTCTAGCCTCTGTTTGAACACATCCAGTGAAGGGAAGGCCACCACTTCTTGGGGTACCTGGTCCCACTGCTGAACTGATCTTATTATTAAGACCTTCCCCCCCCCCCTTAATATTAGGTTGGAATCTGCCTTCTTGTAACATAGATATATTATTCTGTGTCCTGAAGTGACGGAGAATAAGTCATCATCCTCTTCTGTGTGACATCCTTTCAGTATTTGAAGAGTGCTCTCCTATTCCCCTCAATCTTCTCTTCTCAGGACCAAATAAAGTGAAACTTATTTACAGTGATTTGAAAAATATACAGGTAGTTCTCCTTCAGTGACCACTTGTTCAGCAACAGAAGTTACAACACCTCTGAATGAGGAGACTTGACCATTCCTCGTAGTTTCAGCCATTGCAGCGTCCCTGTGGCCAGGTGATTGTGATTTGGGCACTTGGCAACTGGCTTTCAATTATGATGTTGCAGTGCCCCGTGGTCACATAATTGCCATTTGCGACCTACACCGCCAGTTTCCGACAAGCACAGTCAATGGGGAAGCTGGCAGGAGGTTGCAAATGGTAATCACATGACCACGGGACACTGAGACGTGCGGGATTTGCCTAATGACGACAACTGGAACTGCCGTCATAAGTCAGCACAGTCACATGATGTCGTGCTTTACGACCGTGTCACTTAGTGACAGAGTTGACGGTCCCAATTACCCTTGTTAAGTGAGGACTACCAGTACTTCAATTGATGCAGCTCCGAATTATATTTCCATTCTTTGCAGCCACATATTGCTAGCTCACATTCAGTTTGCAATCAATTATTATTCTATGATCTTTTACAAGCCACATATTCTCCATCCTATACTTGTGTGCTTGATCTTATCAAAAAAATCACAAATTTATCCCTTCTATTTTATTGTTTCATACAGGAAACTCCTCAGCCTCATATTCCCAGCCATTAAAAGTAGTGTGCAGCTTCCTTTAGTTTTTCACAAGTAGAACTGATTATATTATGACTCTGAAACACACAATGCTCAGCAATGCATGGAAGGGCTATGAAAAAAAACAAATGAAGAGTGACTTTTTGGAAAAAAAATAAAGAAGACAGGTTGGAAAATGCAGCAGGTATTCTATAAGTGAAGCAGTTAACATGCTGACCAGATGAAATGTCTGGATAAATCCAGCCCTGATGTTCATTAGGCCAAAACAGCTGTAGTTGGGTGTATCTGTCTAAATAACCCGAGTCATTCTGTTTTATAATTTTCTTTAGCTCTGAAATTCTCAAGCACTCAATGAAACTCTTTAGTCATAATAAGGTAAAGGTAAAGGTTCCCCCCGCACAGTTGTGCAGTCGTGTCCGACTCCAGGGGCCGGTGCTCATCTCCGTTTGTTAGCCAAAGAGCCAGCGCTGTCCGAAGACGCTTCCGCGGTCATGTGGCCGGCATGACATGCATGGAACGCTGTTACCTTCCCACCGAAGTGGTACCTATTCATCTACTTGCATCTGCATGCTTTCGAATTGCTAGGTTGGCAAGAGCTGGAGCTAGTGCGGGAGCTCACTCCGTCATGCGGGGCTAGGGTCTCGAACCTCCGAACTTGCGATCTTGATCGACAAGCCTGGCGTCTTACCCGCTGAGCCACCACGCCCCTTTAGTCATAATAATCTCATCCAAAATTACTAGGAGGAGGAGTCTTCAATTGATTATTTTCTTCAATTACTTAATTGCATATCTATTTCAATTCAGCTGAATTCATTTGGGTTTATTTCTGTATAGTAATATACTGGATTGAATTATAAAATACTTTAACTGACTACAAAGGCTCTACTTGTTAATTGCCCAGGACATTTTAAACATCACTTTCAGTCAGTTCTTATAAAAAAACTGAAAATGGTAAGCATGTTGTACAGGTGTGTCTCTGTGTGTGAGAGAGAAAGAGAGACCATAAAAACAAATGCCTCATGTAAACATAAAGGAAGAAAGATGGTTGCTTTAGAAATATTATTTTCATATTAGCATATTTAATCAACATATAAATAGATACACACTTATCTCATTCATCCATTAAGATGGTTACCTTCCTGATCTAGAAGAGTCAGGAAAATGTTACCTGGATTGAGGTGTGTGAAAGATCCAATGACAAAATCCAATGTGGAAACAGCCAGTAGAAAGAGAAGCAACAGCTGGAGTCGTATTATCCATTTAACCCCAGCCAGGTTAATTCCAAGCAAGGCCAGCAGGACAACAAGGGAGATGCCTCTTACTGCCCAAATGTTACTGAAGTTCAGGAGGTCAGAGATGGATTCAGCAAATCCAGTAATGTACATGGCACCTGCAACACACTGAAGAATATTTTCACCTGTGAAGTGGCTAAGCTGTTTGAACTGGAGGACAATGAACATGTTATTTATTTTTTTGTCTAAAAAATGATTATTTGGAAGCTCTGGCACTCAGACTTCAGTAGTAGGAGAAAACTCAGAGGAGGACACAAGATTCTCAGGAAGGTTAAAGGCCTGCTGTGAGCTCTATTAATAACAACACTGCAAAAGAATAATAAACTAGAGCAGTATAAACAAGGCAAGTCAAAAAGAATCTCCTTTTCTGTTTTTCTTTAGGAAAGAGGTTTGTGCCTTGGGCATTAATAACAACTACAGAAGCTCATTCCAGATTCTGATCCAACTACATCCATCCATCAACGGCACAAGCAATCCATGGTCAAATGGATCTCCTCACCCTCATCCCACCCCTAGGCTAATGGAATGAGGACTTGTCTGGAGGGTATCTGGAAGATGCTTGTTTGTACAGCAGGAAGTAGAGGAAGTCCTGTGGCACAAGCAGCAGTAAGTATTGATTGTTTGTAATAATAATCATTTGGTATACAGAAGATGGTTTTAAAAAGAGAGGTGCTCCTGAGGAACAAGTGTACATGGTCTGAAATAGTCGACTCTGGCCAGACACTGAAACACACTGAGGGAAAGTATTTCCCCTCTCTGAATATCACCCAGAACATTCTCTGTCGTGAATAAAGGCATCAAATGGAGATGAACTCTCCAAGGCTAATCAGAAGCCTATTTTAAACCAAATAAACTTGGAAAATCCATTCCTGGATAGCTTCCTAGATGTAGTAATGTTTGACAGATGTTGATGAGTCAAGTTGATTCACTTTCAAAACCAGGAAATACCAATTAATGTAGTAGCATGGTTGCAGAATACCATAATAGAGTCCCCTATTCGGGGAGATGGGCGGGGATAAATTTAAATAATAAATAAATTAAAAATGTAACATAAACTACACATACAGTATTGTGATGCTTTGAAAAACAGCTCCCTCTTGGCTACTACAGTAGAATTTTATTAAATTATGGCACTAGAATGTTTTGCTAAAATTCAGTTTATCCTTAAAAGGATAAATTCTATAAATCTAGTTTCCAAGATATGCCAATTTTATGATGAATACAGCAGCATACATGTGGACAACATTCTGGTAAAGAGCCATAGCATGCATAATCTTTTATCATCTTTTAAATTGTTGTTTATGTAGGAATCAATGATAGATTTCTGTGTGGTACTGAACAGAACTATTTCTGCATTTAAATATTCTGATAGGAGTATTAATTTCATGGCCAGGTGTTGAAAATAATTAAGGCCCCAGAATATAGACTAATCTTGTTGAAACTAAACAGGTTTGGGTCTCACCTGTGGTCTGAATGGGAAACCAGAATAAGAATGCATGATTGGTCATTTAACATTTTTGATAGAAGGAAGGTGAAGTATTAGACTACTATAAGGATGTCTACCACAAGTGTGGACAATTTTTTGAGCGGGTGGCTATATTTGGAATTTTAAGAGCATGCCATGGGGATGGTTACCATGTAGGTGTTGCTTATCAACAAAATGGCTGCCATCAACAAAATGATGGGTGAGGCAAGTTACAACATTTTTATTACCAAAAGGCAAACTAGTGAGACTGTGTCCTGGCTTGGCTGGGCATTCAAATGAAGCTAGCTAATGACTAAGGGACCATGGTGGCTCAGTGGTTAAGAAACTGAGTCAGAGGCCATTAAGGATGACAGCTCGGCAGTTTGAATCCCAAGAGCGTGAGCCGCGTGCCGGAGTGAGCTCCCGGCAATTTGTCCCAGCTCCTGCCAACCTAGCAGTTCAAAAGCATCCAAATGCAAGTAGATAAATAGGTACCACTTCAGTGGGAAAAATCACAGGGACATGAAAGGAGCCTCCTCGGGCGTCCCCTGGGCAACAGTGATGTCACCGGCAAATCCTTTCACTACAAAATCGCCTTGGTGCTTCTGACTCGAGACTGGTATTCACAGGGAAAGGAAGAGACATCAACAAGCTCTAAGAACAACAAAGCATGCCCAGGACCCTGGAGAGCTCACTGCAGGAAGTTAAAAACTAGGTGAAAGCAGTTGTTCCATACATTGCCAATGCTTAACTGAAGGCTTAAGAAGGCTGGGTGGGTCATCCTCTGCTTGCTAACTTAAAGAGCCTGTGGCCCTATCTGACATCTGAGAAACATGCACCTGAGGTGAGAAACTATAGAGTTTCAGAGCTTCCCCTGAATTGGGCTGACATGGAGTTCATCATCATACTCAGCGGCGCCTTGAGAATCTTGCTGAGAACCTAACTCTGGGGCTGCCGCAGATCATTCCTTTAAGCAATGGATATACATTACCAATGAAGTATTGGGGGGCATATTTTGAGCAATGAGCTACAGTTCCCCACAGTTCCCCACTGTTTTTATTCCAAAGAATGCCAATGGGGTCTACATGGGGCATTGGTGTAAATCAAAATTAGACTGAAGGTTGATTCTTTGCTTTGCAGCATGCCAGCTTCCTATTTAATTTTCTTTAATTAAATGAATTTTTTTTAAAATCAAAGCAGAGAGAAGAGAGGCTGGATGTACCAAGGAAAATGTCCATGAACAGTATGTTATCTATTAAATAACACTGTACTAAATAAATATGTTGACTACTGTAAATAGATTCAGTTTTTAAGCAGATCACCTAGAATTAGAATTTGCAGGTGAAAGATGATTCTAAAATCTAATTTTAGAGATACAGCCTAATTTTTAAATATCTTTATTTGGATGTGCTTAATTTCATTTGAGTTTTAATGTTTGCATTTATTTAAATTTTATTTTGTGAAGACTTTGGGGTTTAGCAGATAATGTGATATACTTTTAAGTTTTTCAAATCTTCCTTTGGAACATTTCTCTGAGCAATACCTGGTATCCAAGACTTGGACTAAAAATAATCTTAAATTAAAAAGCATTCTATGCACAGAATCACACGCAAATCCTCACTTTACTTTCCAGGCTGTCAAAGAATTTTCAAAGAGAAGGCAGCATTTGATTCATACCGCATCCAGACAAAAAGGAAAGCTGTACTTCAGAAAATAAATTACAAATTTAAGCAACATTATCTTTCATCACACACCAGAGTTTTCAAACCAGTACACTTTCTTTTGAATATGTATCTTTTCAACTAACACAACAGAATTTGCAAAATTTGTGTATTATTGCCTTGAACATAAAGGGAAAGATGAAAATAGCATTCTTACCTGACCAAAAATATAAAGAAGGCCAAAGGTCCCTCCTACTTGACCTCCAAGGACAGTAGAAATCATTGAATAGACTCCTCCATTTCCAATGCTACATCGTTCACAAACCCCAATGCCAGACAAGACAGTTACTAAAGCCACCAAGATGACAAAGGACACCAAAAACATGCCCATTAGAATTCCAGTGTTCCCCTGAAATAGAAGGTGAGAGATGAAGCATAAAAGAGCATGATACATGAATTAATGACTACACTAGGAGGAAGGCATTAGATGAAGATCATACATGGCTGATATATAATCCATATATGAATAAATTGAAGCTACTACAAATAGTAAGACTACTGTTTGTTATTAATGGATTAATATCTAAGATTAGCCTATGCACTGATCCCATTCCAGTTTTACCTGTATTGAATTGTACTTTCATACTGAATTTGGCTCCAGCAAAGGAGATTGTTACCTTGTTGTGGTGCTGGAGCTTGAGCACCTCAATGAAACCATGAGCTAAACCGTGAAGGGACACCCAAGACGGGAAGGTCGTGGCAGAGAGGTCAGACTAAATACGATCCCTGGGGAAGGTAATGGCAACCCACCCCAGTATTCTTGCCGTGAAAACTAAATGGATCAGTACAACCAGAGATATGTCAGTATACCATCGGAAGATGGGACTCCCAGGTCGGAAGATGGTCAAAATGCTACTGGGGAGGAACAGAGGATACATTCAACTAGCCCCAGACGTGATGACGCAGCTAGCTCAAAGCCGAAAGGACGGCTAGCGGCCGACGGTGCTGGTGGTGAACGACAAATCCGATGTTCTAAAGATCAACGCACCATAGGAACCTGGAATGTAAGATCTATGAGCCAGGGAAAATTGGATGTGGTTATTGGTGAGATGTCAAGATTAAATATAGACATTTTAGGTGTCAGTGAACTGAAATGGACTGGAATGGGCCACTTCACATCAGATGACCACCAGATCTACTACTGTGGACAAGAGGACCACAGAAGAAATGGAGTAGCCTTCATCATTAATAATAAAGTGGCTAAAGCAGTACTTGGATACAATCCAAAAAACGATAGAATGATCTCAATTCGAATTCAGGGTAAGCCATTTAACATCACAGTGATCCAAATATACGCCCCAACCACAGATGCTGAAGAAGCAGAAGTAGATCAGTTCTATGAGGATCTGCAGCACCTACTGGATAATACACCAAAAAGAGATGTTATTTTCATTACAGGAGACTGGAATGCTAAGGTGGGTAGTCAGACGACACCTGGAATTACAGGCAAGCATGGTCTGGGAGAACAAAATGAAGCAGGACATAGGCTGATAGAATTTTGCCAAGACAACTCACTGTGCATAACAAACACTCTCTTCCAACAACCTAAAAGACGACTTTATACATGGACTTCACCAGATGGTCGACACCGAAATCAGATTGACTACATCCTTTGCAGCCAAAGGTGGCGGACATCTATACAATCGGTAAAAACAAGACCTGGAGCTGACTGTAGTTCAGATCACGAACTTCTTATTGCAAAATTTAGAATCAGACTAAAGAGAATAGGGAAGACCCACAGATCAGTTAGATATGAGCTCACTAATATTCTTAAGGAATATGCAGTGGAGGTGAAGAATAGATTTAAGGGACTAGGTTTAGTAGATAGGGTCCCGGAAGAACTATGGACAGAAGTTCGCAACATTGTTCAGGAGGCGGCAACAAAAACCGTCCCAAAGAAAAAGAAAATCAAGAAGGCAAGATGGCTGTCTGCTGAGACACTGGAAGTAGCCCAAGAAAGAAGGAAAGCAAAAGGCAACAGTGATAGGAGGAGATATGCCCAATTAAATGCAAAATTCCAGAGGTTAGCCAGAAGAGATAAGGAATTATTTTTAAACAAGCAATGTGCGGAAGTGGAAGAAGACAATAGAATAGGAAGGACAAGAGACCTCTTCCAGAAAATTAGAACATCGGAGGTAAATTCCAGGCAAAAATGGGTATGATCAAAAACAAAGATAATAAGGACCTAACAGAAGCAGAAGAGATCAAGAAAAGATGGCAAGAATATACGGAAGATCTGTATAGGAAGGATAATAATATTGGAGATAGCTTTGACGGTGTGGTCAGTGAGTTGGAGCCAGACATCCTGAAGAGTGAGGTTGAATGGGCCTTAAGAAGCATTGCTAATAACAAGGCAGCAGGAGACGACGGTATCCCAGCTGAACTGTTTAAAATCTTGCAAGATGATGCTGTCAAGGTGATGCATGCCATATGCCAGCAAATTTGGAAAACACAAGAATGGCCATCAGATTGGAAAAAATCAACTTATATCCCCATACCAAAAAAGGGAAGCATTAAAGAATGTTCAAACTATCGAACAGTGGCACTTATTTCACATGCCAGTAAGGTAATGCTCAAGTTCTTGCAAGGTAGACTCCAGCAATTAATGGAGCGAGAATTGCCAGATGTACAAGCTGGGTTTAGAAAAGGCAGAGGAACTAGAGACCAAATTGCCAATATCCGCTGGATAATGGAGAAAGCCAGGGAGTTTCAGAAAAACATCTATTTTTGTTTTATTGGCTATTCTAGAGCCTTTGACTGTGTGGATCATAACAAATTGTGGCAAGTTCTTGGTGGTATGGGGATACCAAGTCATCTTGTCTGCCTCCTGAGGAATCTGTATAACGACCAAGTAGCAATGGTAAGAACAGAGCACGAAACAACGGACTGGTTTAAGATTGGGAAAGGAGTACGGCAGGGCTGTATACTCTCACCCTACCTATTCAACCTGTACGCAGAACACATCATGCTACGTGCTGGGCTTGAGGAATCCAAGGCTGGAGTTAAAATCGCTGGAAGAAACATTAACCATCTTAGATATGCAGATGATACCACTTTGATGGCTGAAAGCGAGGAGGAGTTGAGGAGCCTTATGACGAAGGTGAAAGAAGAAAGTGCAAAAGCTGGGTTGCAGTTAAACCTCAAAAAAACCAAGATTATGGCAACCAGCTTGATTGATAACTGGCAAATAGAGGGAGAAAAAGTGGAGGCAGTGACAGACTTTGTATTTCTAGGCGCAAAGATTACTGCAGATGCTGACTGCAGCCAGGAAATCAGAAGACGTCTACTTCTTGGGAGGAGAGCAATGGCAAATCTTGATAAAATAGTTAAGAGCAGAGACATCACACTGACAACAAAGGTCCGCATAGTTAAAACAATGGTATTCCCTGTAGTAACCTATGGCTGCGAGAGCTGGACCATAAGGAAGGCTGAGCGAAGGAAGATAGATGTTTTTGAACTGTGGTGTTGGAGGAAAATTCTGAGAGTGCCTTGGACTGCAAGAAGATCAAACCAGTCCATACTCCAGGAAATAAAGCCAGACTACTCACTGGAGGGAATGATATTAAAGGCAAAACTGAAGTACTTTGGCCACATAATGAGAAGACAGGATACCCTGGAGAAGAAGCTGATGCTAGGGAAAGTGGAAGGCAAAAGGAAGAGGGGCCGACCAAGGGCAAGATGGATGGATGATATTCTGGAGGTGACAGACTCAACCATGGGGGAGCTGGGGATGGTGACGGCCAACAGGAAGCTCTGGCGTGGGCTGGTCCATGAAGTCACGAAGAGTCAGAAGCGACTGAACGAATAAACAACAACTGAAGTTGGATATTCAAAGTGGTAGTGATTCTTTGAAGACTAATTGAGAAATGTGTCATCTGCTGCAACTATCCATAAAGATTAGCTTTCTTGAACAAAGGAAGAAAGGTTAAGTATGCAGGCTTTTTTTTTAACATGCAGCATTTAATTCTGCAAATCACTCTCATGACTGAAACAGCAACATGGGAATATGGGATATACCTAATTTTTCAGAAATAATCAGATACTACAAGACTCTCTGTATCTGCATCTTTCACCAACATGTACTTATAAAATAAGGCACAGCACAGATAGAGTTTTACACTGTGATCTCAATCGAAGAGAATTTTTTCTCATTGTGATCTTTGGAGGCAAGATAGGGAAAGGAACAAGTCCTGTGTTCTTATGTTTCCACACTTATATCATCAGAGGGACTTCCAAGTATTGCCAGCATGTAGATGTAAATAAAAAAAGTGATCTCTTAAACTTTTCCTCTGAGCTTTAGAGATCCCTATTGTGCACAAACCCAAGCATTTTGCTTCCTTCAGCTCTTCTTCAAAGCACTCTGCGTGTTGCTCTTATCCAACAGGCGTGGTGTTCCTTCCTGTAATAGCTCTCTAGAAGGGGAAGTGATTTTAAGCTTTTTTGCTAATTGTTGCTTTGTGCAAAGTATATTAGACTACACTTACACCATCAACATATTCAAGTAGCACTCTAAGTCCATTGCCCATTTGAAATACATGTTTACTGCACATAACTTAGTGCTTTAAGAAAAATGATGCAAGCTACAACAGTGCTTTCCTTTTCAAAAATAGCTCTTTAGGGAGGGAGTATAAAAGGACTGTATGCCAGCAAATGTGAACATGCTGAGTCCTGGCTCCAGTTCTCCTTGGTCTTCTACAGCTGTCATCTAAAACAGCAGGACAAGAAATTGAAATAGAATTTCATGAAGGCAGCTGTATTCTGGGTAGATATTGGTTAGCAAGAAAAGACATAGAAATAAGATAGGATCCAGCAGTAGAAGAAGTAATAACTTTGAATGGAGGCATATCAGGGAATCCCAAGAAAGAATTTTATAACAATGCAAGAAAGATCATCATCATCATCTTTGACATAACGCAAGAAAGAATGTAATTGGGTCCATGCATTGTGCTAAGCAATGGTTGCTTAACTATGGCTCATTGAATGAACCACAATTAGTTGGATTTAGAAAACACAGTAAGCCATAGGGTGGGGGGGAAATAGTAACTAATACCATCCAGGATGGAAATATTTCAACTAAGGATGAGCCTATTCCATCTCGGTTTCTGCAACCTGCAGTGAAAAGTTTGTGATGCTTTTCTGCAGTCCAATGAAGAAACAAACATGCTCTTGGAAATAGGAGACTGAGGCTTATATGAACATAGTTTATTTTTTAATTTATTTTGCACGGCAGCTAAGTATCTGTAGAATTTTGGAAATATAATTACCACCATCAGCAATAGCACCATTAAGTGTTCTACTAATGCAAACCCTAGTTTTTCCTGGGTTGCATTGCATCCATCAACTTCAACAGGACTGCCTAGCTATCAAATTCATACGAATGCTTCAACTTTTCCATTTGAGCCATGCACATCAATAATTCTGGCAAAATATTTAATAAAATCAGGAAAATTGATGCAAAAGAAAATGAAGGAGATCTTTAAAAAAAAAGTGGGTAGAAGGATTACTGTTTTACAACCATTACCTGAGATGATACCAAATTCTTTAAGTAATGTTTGGGAGAATATGTCACTATGGCAACATGTTTCCCCTGAACAGTTATTTCTGATCAGCTTCATTACATCTAATCCAAGCTATTTTATTTCTATTTTTACATTCATAGAAAAGCAGAGAAGAAGAAATATTAACACAGCCATAAGAACTCAAGCATATTTCAATTAGTGTTTAAGTATTGAGAAAAAATGGAAATTTCAGTTTTATGTATAAAGGTAAAAGGTAAAGGTTCCCCCCGCACATTTGTGCAGTCGTGTCCGTCTCTAGGGGCCGGTGCTCATCTCTGTTTGTTAGCCGAAGAGCCAGCGTTGTCCGAAGACGCTTCCACGGTCATGTGGCCGCATGATGCATGCAGAACGCTGTTACCTACCCACCAAAGTGGTACCTATTCATCTACTTGCATTTGCATGCTTTCGAATTGCTAGGTTGGCAAGAGCTGGGGCTAGTGCGGGAGCTCACTCCGCACGCAGGGCTAGGGATTCGAACCTCCGAACTTGCGATCTTCCGATCAACAAGCCTGGCATCTTACCCACTGAGCCACCACGCCCCCTTTTTTATGTATAAACTATTCTGTAAATGGATACTGGAGCTGCAATATCATGCAGCTTACTTTGAACTAGGTTCAAATCATTTCAGCAAGACTAACTTTTTAGTAAACCTGGTTAAGAGAAGGAACTAAAAGAAGGGTAGGGATAGATGCTGTAGCAAAGTGTGATAATTCTATAAGATGGTGCAGGCCTGGTGAGCCAAACTGGGTTATTGAAAGGACACTGCTTACTGATCTGGAAACCATCAGCACCACCACTAGGCATAGGTATAATTGGGAATCATTTTCCTACACAGCAGGCAAAGGCCATTTGTTCCCCACAGCTATCAGCTACATCAGTGGTATAAATATATTCTGCTGAACTGTCAATCTTGTTGCTACTACATATTGAGAATTTAGCAGGTTGTTACCCCCAAATGAACTCAACATTTGGTAATAACAGGACTTGGTGGTCTAGTACAACAGAGTTCTGCCATTTTCAAGGCGTGAAATGCTGTTGTAGCCAAGTCAGCACAAACCACTCTTGGCTTTAACACAATGATCACAATTCATTATGTGGGAGATAAATCAAAAGGGTATCTATTCCATGCATCTTGTTGACACCCTGGATTGCCACTCCAACTTATAAATCCCTGCCATTTATATCACAGTGTGGTCCAAGCAAAGACTAAGACAATAAAAGCCATTTACAACACAAATTATGCCTGGGATTCTTCAAGAAAAAAAAAACACCAGTTCTATTTGCCTCCAGGGCAAACGATGATGCTCACAGCACACTGATCTACAATTATCTGATTCTACAGGCAAAAGTGATAAGAAAAATGTTAATCACACGGCTCATTGCTTTAAAAGTCTTTCCCCCATTGAATTCTTAATTTGGTTGTAGGATGAGCTGTTTGCCAGTGGTCTAATGATATATCTCGTCTCTTCATGATGCATTGGTTAACAAGCTGTTTAAAAAACTAACAATAACTGCAGATGGTGCATCTGGTAATAGCTCTGCAGAGGAATATGCATTCAGTGCCTTTTTAAAAAGAAGTCTGAGAAACACCCTTTACTTGAACAGATGCCACTAGTTTCTGGTATTTGTTTTTTTTTTTGGGGGGGGGGAGCAATCTTTATAGTTTAGTTAGCTGTCAGCTTTAACAAGTGCAGTATTATTTTTAAAAAATCACCTTAAGCAAAGCAAAATGAAATCACACTCTATGAGTTAGTGTTTAATCCCATATACTTACAACCAGCCAACCTGTCCGCAGAAAGAGAACTACTCCAAAGATGTTAATCATGCAGGAAGTAAAGACTCCATCCCATGTTCCAAAAAGCACTGGTTCCCAAACAAAAAGTTGTATTTTCCACCAAGGTTTGTTAGCCATCTGATAACCCTAGGGGTAAAAAAAGAACTTTCAAGTTACACTTGCTTTTTCAGCTTCCTGAATATGACAACAAAACAGTAGAAAAGTCCATAAATGCCAAATACCTTGTACCAGAACATGCACTATCATTGCCATCCATGCATCTTATATCTAAGTTTGCACATCATGCTAAGCTATGATTTAACCATGGCTTGTTGAATACCTCATAGTGACTGGAGTCACACTAGGTCTGTGCAAAGCATTTGAATGAGACACTTGCAACACATGGAATCACAGAGGAACATCCTCCTCTTTTTCAAGCATTAAAGCAGATGTGGTTTTTACATGGCTCCCATGCCTTGTGAAGCAGCTCACACAAATGTTTTGCACATCCCTCAATCACAAAATACTGTATATAAACGTAACCATTATAGTTTAGTATCAACTGTGAATATTTCAGGGGAGACAGGATCCTGAATAAATGATATTGAAATGATTTTATGAAGGGTTGTCGCACTGGAATTCTGTTCCAAACACAAGACGACTCTCTTGTGAGAGTTAGCTTTCCAAATACCATACTAAGAGTGAGCTAAGCACTTTATCCTCCTGGTCTTAAACAAGGAAAATAGAATACTGTACAATCAGTCCCTTAGAGGTGATTGGTGACAACCTTTTTTTTAAAAAAAAAAATATTCATACATTTGTGATTGAATTATTTTGTACAAAACTAGGAATTAGTATGGGCAAATTTCATAGTATTTAAAAAAAAAACTGCATGAAAAATAGGGGAGAAAATCTTTATGTTGCATTACGCCCACCATCCTGAAAGGTCTCAGAAGCCAGAACTCAGCTGATGACGCATAAGCCTCTTAACTTACCTGTTTGGTTTCTTCAAGAAAAAGTTCTTGCACATGCCCATCGCTTCTCATGCTGGTCCTGGCTTGGGGCAAAACTGTCCTGCTTTTCACGTTGGATGGTGCTGCCATGACAAAGACGAGCAACTGTGGAGAATGCTCTAGGTCAACTATCATGCCCAGGTGAGTTCCTGTAGGAGTAAGATGTGCCCAGCAGATGTTTCATGGCTTTATGTCAGTCCAGCTTGGCAGAAAGATAACTCAAGTTACTGTTACCTTAACACATATTGGCCCAACCAAGTTTCACTGAAGTGGAGGAAAACTGGAATAAAAATAGCATAATATAAATTGCCTGCATATGATAGCCTGAAGAAGACATTCATATTAAAGGCTTAGGCACCTATCTGAATGCTAGACCTGGTTTTACTTCTCCCCACTGTGCTGATTGACTTCCCTAGTGCCTTGTGCCTTGCAATGCCATCAGCATGTAAAATAAAAGTAAAGACATCTTCAAGGTCAAGCTTGATAGCCATGAAGTTTTCTTGACAGCAGCATGGAAGTGGTTTGCCATGCACTTCTTCCAGGATGTTTTTCAACTTCCCAGTCTTGTCAATAGCCCTGGAATTCCCTATGGGAGACCAGGGAATTGATCTATTCAAGTATTAACCAGGTCTAATCCTACTTACCTAGAGGGGCGCGATGGCTCAGCGGTTAAGACGCCAGGCTTGTCGATCGGAAGGTTGGCGGTTCGAGACCCGAGTGCCACGTGATGGAGTGAGCTCCCGCACTCGCCCCAGCTCTTGCCAACCTAGCAATTCGAAAGCATGCAAATGCAAGTAGATGAATAGGTACCACTTTGGTGGGATGGTAACAGCGTTCCGCACGCGTCATGCAGCCACATGACCGTGGAAGCATCTTCGGACAGTGCTGGCTCTTCGGCTAACAAACAGAGATGAGCACCACCCCCTAGAGTCGGACACGACTGTGCAGGGGAAACCTTTACCTTTTTAATCCTACTTAGCTTCCAACCCCACACAAAGTCAGCTAGAAGCTGCTACCTGCTGAGACATACAAGAGAGAATGATAAAGAAAAATACTGTCCACCAGTTAGCAGAGGGAAAAGAGGAGCTATGGGAGGAATGTAAAGTCCTTGAACATCCTTAGTCTTAGGGAAGAAGATGGAAGGCCCAGGGGTTCCCCAGAAAGTCTATGTTGTACATATGATAGGAGAGCAATTATTTTAGCTACTCTTTCCTTATGCCAGGAAAAGGAGCTTATTATTTCCAGATATTGATTAACTACAACCGCCAGCATCCCTCTCCATTGGCCATGCTAGCTGGAGTTGATAATAGCACTAGTTCCACAACACCTGGGAAAACACACGTTCTCTACTCCTGCATTACAGATTCCTGATATCAACTTGAAGCTCATATCTTGCCCTCACCATCCTTCCCAATGGGGCAATACTAATCCTTTCTGCCTTATAGCTATTTTTCTACCTATTGCCCACTGAGTGTATCCACTGCACTAAGCTGGGTTGGGTGGTTGGTTTCACAAACTGTACTGGCTGGGTTCAGGCTCTTCTTGCATATTGTTAAGATATGCCTGCATTCTGTGCAAGCTTCCTGTGAAGCCAAATTGAAGCAGTTAAGGTTCATTGATTTCCCAGTACTTATTCCCCTCCAGTGGAAAGAAGGAATCTTTGCCAGCCCCCACCTCACTCCACCCCCCTTGCTGCTTTTCAGCATTACTGAGGCTTCACACAGGGAAAAGAGCAGCAGGGAGTGATGAACACACAACACAAAGGGAAAAAAAAATTATGCAAATACACTTTGTCATAAAAACCAGTAAGGAAGATAAAACGTCAGGCAGGTTTGAAAAAGAATCCAACAGAAAGCTATAAGCAGAGATTTTATTTTGCAAGAGCTTCAGCTTTATTTCCAAAATTCATTTTGCAGTGTGAACTTCAGAGGAAAAGCAAAAAGAAAATGAATATTGCTGGGCATATCAATTGCAATGCTTTATTTTTCTAAGGGATTTTTTTTTATTGTAATGATGTGATATTCAGAAAAAGTGCAGTAACACGTGAAGAGAAATGCATTTACACAAAGCAAGTATTCCAGTGTTCTGAAAAATATGAAAACTGATACCAATTAATTTACAAATGATGGCTGGGAAGCCCAAAGTGGGGGATGCAACTCATTCTCCTTTAACATCCACTTTAATGTCTGACTTTTTTTCTTTATCTCTCTCTCCATCTGTTCCTAGCTGCCAGGGAACAGATAGACAGTTCTTATTAAAGGTGTGACCTGACTGCTTGCAAAGGGCTTTTGATCTTGGAGCAAGAGCTGCCTGTGATCCAGAGTTGCATGATGCCCAGCCTTTGTTTAACAGGATATACACATGAAGTCCATATGAATTTAGTCTGAAACAGGATTCCTTCAGAAAGATTAGCTGCCTGATTCCATACAGTATATTATGTAAAAGTGCATAAAACTCAGAGTTGGTTCACATATTACACTAAGCTAACTACACTGTGTGGTGGGTTTTTCTGTGGTTTGTAAGCCACCTAGAATCACTTGTGTGAGATAGGTGATTGTATAAATCATATAGATAAATAAATGAGCTACAGTTTGCTTAATAATGGTTTACAAATAAGTTATAAATGGCTGGTTTTGCTATGCCAGTATGGTTTACTGTGAGATGCACTGAACCTTCCTCTTAAATGAGTGTGCATACAACTGAATTTGAAAGTGTCTTATTTATTATCAATAAAATTTTGGAAACCTTGCAAAACACCTGTGGAGCTCTCACTGGATTGATTGGATATCTTTACAAATGTTCTCTTTCTACATAAAGTTCTTTTTTCTCAGGACTTCATCAGAGAATAGTTTTACACAGCTGTTTAAGGACTTGCTTTCTTTGTTCAAACAGCTGTTACTGTAACTGCAGTTTTGTATTGTTTGGATTATCTTTTATGTGGGTTCAGCCATTAATTTGGAAATGTTGCTGACATTTTTGTTTGTAGGGGATTTTTTCCAGATTTTAGGTACATGTGACAATTTATCATTGCTGTCCTATTCACATATACAAATAAAAAATATACACATCTGCATTTATCTTTATTATAGTGCTCCACTAACACCCCAGGACAAACCACTAGCCTATTCATAAATGAAGCACCCCAGATTGCAGATTGCAAACACTGGTTATATTTAAGATGTTTCCCCTCCCCAAGAAAGCCCTAAAATGCAAGCATTCTTTTAAGAAGTCATTAAATGTGTTTGAACAATAAGGTTAACTGCTGGTTTTAAATCTCAGTTCATGTTCTCCATAAATAGGAGTCACTCTGGATCTGGGTGACATGCTTAGCCTTAGAAAAGCCTTAAAAAGCCATGCCAGAAAGCAGGCACAAAGGTGGCATGTCTGTTCCTGTTAATCCGATTGATTAGCTTTAATGTGTTGAGCAAATTAGACTGATGTCTCTTCCAGTTAAATGAGTTAATGGAAGATTTAGGATGGGTAGAAAAAATATTTCCTTCACATAATATATCAATAATTTGTAGAATATATTGCCGTAAGAGGGAGTGAGGGCCGCTGGCTTAGATTTAATAGGAAATTTGGTTTGGAACAAAAAAGATACATATTCCATATCAATGGCTATTAGTCATGAAGGAGTCATAAACAAAGAGCCAGTTTGGTATAATGTGGCTAGAAGGCTAGAAACTGTGAGTTCTAGTCCCGCCTTAAGCACGCAGCCAGCTGGGTGACCTTGGGCCAGTCCCTCTCTCTCAGCCCTAGGAAGGGGGCAATGGCAAACCACTCCTGAAAATCTTGTCGTGAAAACCGCGGGGACTTGTCCAGGCAGCCACCAGGAATCAAGACTGACTCAAAGGCACCAACAAAACAGGCCCAAACATCTAACTGTAGGACAGCCTCTTCCAAGTAAAATCAACCTGCCTAATACACTCTTTACACAAGCAGTTGCAGCCCCTTATTTTGGGGAGGTGAGGGGGGAAAGGGCCCCCAAAGCAGTGTTTCCCCCAAAATGCTGTATGGAATAGCAGGTGGGGCTGAACTGAAAGCTGGTAATGACCAGATTGTTTTGGAGAACTGTTGGGGAACGAGAGGCCAGACATCCTGACTATTTGTGCATTTAATCTTGTTTTAATTGTGATGCTTTTATCAGGTTTTTCAGTTTTATGTTAACTATTGGGTGTCTTATATGTAATTGAAACAAATGTACAAAATAGACATAGACAGATGAACAGTCCTCACATGGCCTGGACCAAACGGGCCAATCATCTTCATGCTATATGTAGGGTTTAATAGTTCTCATGGTTCTCATCTTGGGCTTTTAATACTTTTGGTGGCCTTGAGCTTCCACCATCTCCAGGCAGCACGGCCAGTAGTCAAGGATGACGGGATCCGGGATCCAACAATATCTGAGCATCCAAGACCAAAAACTGCTGGTTTATATGGCCCCTAAAGGACTTCTATCTCAAGAATAATTTGACCTTCTTTAACGATACTCAGTATAATTCATTTTTGTCATCAATTATAGGAAACTCTAATCTTACATCTGCTTACCTGGAAATTAACTCTTGCTGAATTCAACGGAACTTACCCCTGAGGAGGCATGAATTATATTGCACTGTTAATCCTATGAAAGTAGGATGGTTGTAAAAAATCTACAGATAAAAAAGTTAATAGGAAGCTATTTATGTTCATCCCAGATTCTTTCTTTGTTTATTTAGCCAATAGACTGAATCTAAATTATGTTGGCCTGAGAACTGTTACACCTTTTATGTTCATTCAGCAATACCAAGGACTCTGCTTTTGCACCTTAGGATGTTTTAACAATAAACATGAAGTAAGGAAGTTCTCTGAGCCAAAATCACCATTTTCAACAGATGGCTGTTTCTTAAAACAAAAAGAGCAGTATATTTCTAATCATAGATTCAAGTGGACTAACTTCCAAAAGGACTCCCTATCCTTTTAGATGTTTTATTGTTAGCTTGATTATGTAAGGCAGTGCTTTCCAAAGTGCCGCCGTTGGCGACACACCAACGGCGGCAGCGGCGGCGGCGCAGGGGCGCACATGGGGGCATGCACAGCGGCAGCACGGGGGGGCACAGGGGGCGCGCGGTGGCGGCGTGCACGGCAGCAGCCTGCGCTAAAACACAGAAGCGCTGATGGCGCACCGCTGCCGTCATCACTGCCGCCATGCACACCTCCGCCACCGTGCGCGCCGCCCCGCCGCCGCCATGCAGGCCCCCGCCGCTGCTTCCGGGTTGTGTTGCGACACACCAAACTGTGTGTTGCGACACACTAAAGTGTCACGACACACAGTTTGGAAAGCTATGATGTAAGGTGATCTGATATCTCATATAACTTTATTTAGATAAAAGCTTTAACCCACACCAAAGTTGATTTCTTTAAAACACCTTCCGTATGGCACCTAAGGGTAAGACTTACTTACTTACTTACTTACTTACTTACTTACTTACTTATTTTATCTTATATCCTGCCTTTATTATTTTTATAAATAACTCAAGGCGGGGAACATACCTAATACTCCTTCCTCCTCCTATTTTCCCCACAACAACAACCCTGTGAGGTGAGTTGGGCTGAGAGAGAGTGACTGGCCCAAGGTCACCCAGCCGGCTTTCGTGCCTAAGACGGGACTAGAACTCACAGTCTCCTGGTTTCTAGCCCGGCACCTTCTGTAAACCCAGTCATAACCATGGATTACTGTGATATGTGAACCCAGTTAATGTTCTGGTTTGTTTAACATGCAAAACCATGTTATGCTTAGGTGCTTAATATGGTGACTGAGCTGGGATCATGGGGATGAGCCTTCTCAGTCTCTGCCTTCCTTCTCTGAAACAGCCTGCCTCCCAAGATTAGATTGCCTCCCACCTTATTGGGGTTTTTGCATAGCCATTAAAACATGGCTTTTCGGGACAACCTTGGATAGACTGTTGATGAGGGGGACCTTCCTGCTTTGGATTAGATGTTGTAGCTGTTCTTGGGGGTGCTGTTGCTTTGTTTTAATTAGTTTATAATAGTTTCTATTTTAATGTCGTATTTTTATGTATTGTAAGTTGCTTTGAGCCTTGTTGGATTAAGTAGCATATAAACTGTAGTAAATAAATGGTAGTTGGGTCCCTTAACCACAGTTATTAACCATGATTTCTAATAGATGTATTCTCCTAGATCATGGTCCAGGGTGTCCTTAAATCCCCATAGTTGTCAATCTGTTGTAAACTCCCAATTCCAGCATCTATAGCAGAGCTTTCCAAACTTTTCATGTTGGTGACACACTTTTTAGACATGCATCATTTCGCGACACACTCTTACAGCAGGGCACAAGGCAGGCACTAGGACCTGCGCGGAAGCCAGGAGGCAGCAGCAGCCGCGACACACCCAGACACTGCAGCCGACACACTAACGTGTCCCGACACACAGTTTGGAAAGCTCTGATCTATAGAAAAAAAGATGGAAGACTGCAGCAGCAGCAAGATGGGTCTGTTTCAGCACCAATATCTCCACTATTCTCAGTGTTTTTTTCCACAGTTAGTCTGCAGACACGTGGGGAGAGAGGTGACATTGGAACACATTAATGTCCCCCAGGATGCTCAACCTTCCCTTAGTCTCTCTTCCATGGGATTTTTAACATTCTCTCCCCCATGAATTACCAATAAATAAATAAATAAATAACCATTGTAAACTTAACCTCTGGTATGTTATAAATGGATAAATTAACACATATTAGTTTAAAATCATTGCATGCAAATGTAACCATGCAAATATTTAATAATAATGCAAATATATTTAATTTAATAATATTTAATTTTTGGAAACTTCACTTTAAAAGCACAAGTACATGGGAAGCTACAGTTCTTCAGTAAAGGTGTGGTGCTCAAATTAAATCTAAATGCCTCTTCCATAGAGATTCTGTAGAGTCCCCCTTGGGGGAGTTGGGCGGTGAAAAATTTGATAAATAAATAAATAAATTTTAATGTAGCTTCACTTACTGTATCTTCTATTCATTTACCCCTGGGTGCCATACAGAAGGTGTTTTAAAGAAATCAACTTTGGTGTGGGCTAAAGCTTTTATCTAAATAAAGTTATATGATATGTGAACACATTCATCATCTTTGTATAGCATTGTCTAGTAGTTTTTGTTCATTGTCTAGTAGCTTATAGCATACAGGTTGAATAAATAAGGGGAGAGTATACAGCGTTTTCACACTCCTTTGCCAATCTGGAGCCAGTCTGTTTCACCGTGTTCTGAACTGTGGCTTCCTGATCTGTATATTAGTTTCTCATGAGGACAATGAGCTATTCTGGGATTCCTATTTTTCCAAGCACATTCCACAGCTTGACGTGATAGACACAAAAACCTTTCTGTGATCAGTGAGGCACATACTGACTTCTTTTTGGTATTCTTTCACTTTCTCAATTATCCAGCATGCATTAGCAATAATGTCTCATGTTCCTTGACCTTTTCTAAAGTCAGTTTGAACATCTGGCATCTCTTTTTCCATGTGGGGCTCTAATCTGTGTTGGATGATTCTAAGTATTATTTTGCTAGCATGTGAAATTAAGGATATTGTGTGATAGTTTGCACACTCTGTTACGTCTCCTTTTTTTCCGTACTGAAATATAAATTGACCTCTTCCAATCTGTTGGCTGCTCTGTCGTTCTCCAGATTTGCTGGCATAGCTTGGTTAGAACCTTGACTGATTCTTCTTCTGTTGCTTGCCATATTTCAGTGAGCATTCCATCAGCTCCTGTAGTCTTCTGACTTGGTAATGACCTGAGTGCTGATCTAACTTCATCTTCTAGTACTAGAGGTTCTTGTAAATATGGAATATCTTGTCAGGTATCTTGGATGTGTCAGATTTCTCATATGAGATTATCAAATTGGGTTTCTCTACAAAGCAAAATGTTTTGGCAAATTGCATCCTTTACAAAGCAAAGGCTTCTCATGGTGACGTGAAGTGCAGGTGCAAGATAACAACGGTCATGTGTGTATTGTTATGACTAGTGCCCACACAAGCAATGGGACCTTCCCATGAGAACAAATCCTCCTGATTTCCTCTGTGGGAAGCCTTGCCCTGTGAGAGCAAGGAGGGGGGGGAACTCAGTGCTTAGATGCAGCACTGCCACCCAATAGCAGGTCATGCTGTGTGCTTTAGGCCTAATGCTTTAGGCCTGGTGTATGTCACAGCTAACTTCCAGCCAATCAGAAAGCTAGAAGAACTGAATATACAACCATGCAAAATGGTGTTCTATGCTTCTTGACTTCTGTCTGGTCTTGTTAGTCATGTTTGTGTGTGTATCCTACTTCTGAGGGCTGAGCAGAGCAATTATGCCTGCCTTTGTGTGTAGGCCGTGGCGTGAGCTCTGGCCCTGGGATCAATACACGGAACTCTGCTTATAAGTTTGTTTTTGTTTTCTTTTTACAATGCTGTACCATGTATAGTCCACTTTCATTTTTGCAATAGTGTACTGTATATACATTATTGCCTTATGCTACAAGTAAAATACTTTTAGCCCTAACAAGCTGCATTCTTGTCTGTTTATTCTCAAGCCTCGAGTTTTTCCCCTTTAAGCCAGCGTACACCCCATCAGGTTATGTTGCCCAGAGAGAGATTTGCGTTTTCTTTGCTGCGTTGGACCTGGCTGTAAAAGGGAGTTGTTTTTAGAGGCTGGTTTCAGAGTAAACATGTTTTCTTTGAGTGGTCAGCAATGGCTGAACAGTGTCTGGTCAGTCTGCCATTTGAGGCTTTAGATGGCACAAACTATCTGACCTGGTGTGTGGAGATGAAATCATTCTTTTTGCAAGAAGAAGATTTGTGGCAGTATGTGGCAAATCCACCTCCAGAGGATCCCTCTGAAGAGGTGCAAGCATGTTTGGACTGTGCATTTTGCTTTTGGGAATCAAATCCTCTGAATGGAATCATCTCAGCTACTGCATGTCAGCGACTCAAGGACTGTGTAATGGGTGCTGAGCGGCTGTTGGAGCCTTCAATACAAAGTAGAACTCTGTTGCCCTTGGTGGTCTATTAAGACAGCTTTATAGTTTGAAGCTGCAACCCAGGTGAGACTGTGATGACCCACCGTGGTGAGCTCAAGACTTTGTTTGCTGCATTTGAACAAGAAGGCATGTTTTTCTGGGGACTATGAAAAAGCGTGCGTGATCTACTGGTCTGATCTACTGGTCGAGAAAGCAAAGACGCTATCTCCCTGCGACCTTCCTGTGGATTATTTTACAAGCCACCTCCAGGAGCCATCTGTTGCTGTTGTTCCTGAGAATTCCAAACAGAGTGTTCCAGCTGAAGTAAAACCTGGTATGGAATCTACATTTTGCTGTGATTCTGGAAGGCTGTTCCCAGCCCCGTCATCCAGCGGATGCTGTCAGTGCAAGAAGCCTGATTTACGAATGGAGGGGAAGCCAGAAGCCAGAAGTCAGCTAAACAACGAATCCGAGTCATCTACTCTGCCAGACTGCTTTGTGTAAGCATATCTCCAGAGAACTTTGTTTGTTGAATTTGGCTTGAAGCCTTGAGTTCAGCAAGTTATTTTAGCTGATATTTCTGTGATAAGTGTGTGAAATATGTTTATGTGTATGTGTACACTTGTTTTTCTCTCCTCAGTGTTCCAGCCCTGGTCAAGTCTGAGTGTACTTGTTGTGTTCAAAGGTGCTGGATGTTTCATTGAAAGAGATGAGGCTGAGTGTGTTAGAGAAAACTGTAAAATCAAGTGTGTGAGATGCTTCCTAAGAAGGAGATTGTGTGGACAGGACATTGTGTGTTTAATGTTTCCCCACATCATAAATGCATCCATAAAAGTTTTCACAAAGTACTGGGGTATCCCGAGATGGGAGAGTGTGTCTCAGATAGCCAAATGCATTCTGAGTTAGAACCCAGGAAATGTGCAAAAGTTCCTTGATTGTGTTGTGTGTAAACTGTGCGTAAACAATCTAATATCAGGACTGTATCTGTTGCTAGGCAAAGTGACAGAGTGTTAACTAGACCATTTCAGTTGGTTCATAGAGACCTAGTTAGCCCCCATGTCCCAAGTAATGGTGGGGTGCGCGTTTCATGTTCCTTCTGGTTGATTATCATACCTGCTTGTGTTGTTGCTACTTGTTGAAGTCTAAAGCGAAGGTCTGTGCTCGCTTTGAAGTGTATGTAGCAATAGCAGGAAGAAAATATGATTATCTAGTAGGTCAGTTCCAGTCTGATTGTAGTGGAGAGTTCCTGAGCCATGTGTTCCAGAATTGGCTTTGTAGGAAAGTATTCTCCCAAAGACTTGCCAATGTTGGAATTCTAGCTGAGTGTTGGTGTTGTGAATACCATTAAAAATTAGCCTGATGTTAGTTGCTCAGGTGCCATCCCATGTCTGGGGAGAGGCTACCGTGACTGCAGTGTGTTTCTAACTAACAGATTGTAGAATTCAACTGTAAAAAGAAGTTCATTATTTTTCTTTGGTATGGCAAGCGCCCTTCACTGAAGTACCTGCATGTCTGTGGAACATCTGCATGTGTTCGCAACCCCAGGTCACAGAGAAGGAAGAACCAAGGAAGCACAGTGCTTCAGGTTGTTGGTTGTTGATTAAAAAAAATCCAAGGCTTATCGTTGTTTCATTAGGCCATGGTCAAATCCAAATATCCAGAAGTGCTTTATTTTTAAGCAGCCTACTGGTTGGGAAAGGTTGTATGCTAAGGTTGCAGAAGTGTTGCTGCATTGCTAGTGTAAACCCACTGTCCATAGTTCAGTAGATGGGCAAACACCAGTTCAGGTTTCTTCTGTTCCCAAGTCTCCTAGTGTGTTAAAAAGGGCCCCTCAGGTGAAGGAAGAGAAATTTCACCTGAGCAGTTGCAGGGCCTGGAGAGGGAGTCAGGTAGTGGAAGGAAAGAAGACAGTGATGAGGAAGCACAGTGGTCATTCCTCATGGGTCCTCTTATTCCAGGGTGTGAAGCCTGACAGATTTGTGAGTTAGCAGGTGACAGAGTGTCAAGGTACCTGAAAAAACCCTGTCTTTTCAAGACGTGTTGCTCCTGCCTTTTGAGAGGCAAAAACATTGGAACACAGCTGAGGATAGTCTGTTTGAGTTTTGGTGAAGTGTTAAAAGTAACCAACCTGTCCTTTGTTTTGGTAAGCTGTAGGTTCCAGATGAGTGTTCAGAAAGACATTTCTTCCTGATAATACTCTGCAGTGTAAAGCCAGCTTTGTTGCCCAGGGATTTCACAAGAAGGAGTTTGTGAACTGTGAATCTAATGTATGCACCCACAGCTAGGCCAGAATGTTGACGTGTGGTGCGTTTTCTGGTTGCGTAGCATGGAAACAGGTGTCCATTTACATATTGTGATGTTGACACAGCATATTTGAATATAGATCTCCCTGAAACAGTGTGTGTAAGGCAAGCTTGTGGCTCTACATGTGTGACAAAGTCCCAGACAGTCCATTGACTTAACAGGGTGCTTTATGGATTTTAAAGCAGGCCAGTCATTGATAGCATGGTGCAGATGCTAACTGGGATGTGTAGAACAGTCGCGTGCTGTTTTTTGTGTGTACATAAGAAAGTGTAGGAGTTAGTACTCCTTACTTATGTAGTGGGTTTTTGCTTAGAAACTGAATCTTACCACCTTGTATAAGAATTTGTCAGTCAGCTGAGGCAGTCTTTCCAGCTGAAGGAGTTAGGCACAAATTCAAACATTTATCTTGGTGATGAAGTTACAAAAGCCCAGAACAGAGAATCCTATGGTTCTTGAGAGTGTCAAATGACAGAGTGTTACAGAGTGTCATTTGTGTAAAGGAAAGCTTATCCTTACTTTGTTGTATATCACTCTGCAATAACGCAGTGGACATGCCCTGAATTAGTTTTGCCCAGGTAGGGTACCAAGCCTGCGAGCTTGCAAAGGGGTGAAAAAAGTCCTGCGGTTTATCTTAAAATCAAAACAGACCCTTTGCTTCAAACAGAGCAGCTAGCGAGTTTGGAATTTCTGCTTATCCTGCCAGCTGCAATATTTGCAAAGGAGGGGACAGAACGTGGGCAATGTTTGTCTGTTTTCTCTGTACTGTGTTTCTGTTCCTGCATAATGTGTATTATTATGTATTTGTATGTATCTGAATAAAACATTGCATGAAGTGTATATTGTGCAATACATATGTGTAACAAGTGTTTTTAAACCATTTCTAGTTTCTGGATGACTATTGGTTGTAAAAACTGTAACTTGCAGAGGGTAAAATAATACATGTACTAACCATTTTTGTTTCTGTTTCTGTACAAATGTATTTTACAGCTTTGAACAACTTCCATCATTGTTTGCATTGTGTCGAAATCCAATTTGGAGGGGTGTCAGATTTCTCATATGAGATTATCAAATTGGGTTTCTCTACAAAGCAAAATGTTTTGGCAAATTGCATCCTTTACAAAGCAAAGGCTTCTCATGGTGACGTGAAGTGCAGGTGCAAGATAACAACGGTCATGTGTGTATTGTTATGACTAGTGCCCACACAAGCAATGGGACCTTCCCATGAGAACAAATCCTCCTGATTTCCTCTGTGGGAAGCCTTGCCCTGTGAGAGCAAGGAGGGGGGGGAACTCAGTGCTTAGATGCAGCACTGCCACCCAATAGCAGGTCATGCTGTGTGCTTTAGGCCTAATGCTTTAGGCCTGGTGTATGTCACAGCTAACTTCCAGCCAATCAGAAAGCTAGAAGAACTGAATATACAACCATGCAAAATGGTGTTCTATGCTTCTTGACTTCTGTCTGGTCTTGTTAGTCATGTTTGTGTGTGTATCCTACTTCTGAGGGCTGAGCAGAGCAATTATGCCTGCCTTTGTGTGTAGGCCGTGGCGTGAGCTCTGGCCCTGGGATCAATACACGGAACTCTGCTTATAAGTTTGTTTTTGTTTTCTTTTTACAATGCTGTACCATGTATAGTCCACTTTCATTTTTGCGATAGTGTACTGTATATACATTATTGCCTTATGCTACAAGTAAAATACTTTTAGCCCTAACAAGCTGCATTCTTGTCTGTTTATTCTCAAGCCTCGAGTTTTTCCCCTTTAAGCCAGCGTACACCCCATCAGGATGTTGACATCTCTAATTTACAGAGTTTCAGTATACTGATTCGAGGTTGGAACCTCCTTCTTAGTTCAGAGATTTTATTGTACGCCCCACAGAGTCATGTGTGTGAGATGAGTGGCTATATAAATGTGATGAATAAATGTGATGAATAAATAAATCTTTTGAAAGACTTTCCTACTTTTTCCCTGTCTGTTTCCATCTTCGGTGTCTTTATAGATGTTGTTGTAATACTGCTTCTTGTCTCTTCTAACAGCTCTTTGAAATCTTTGTTAAGTTCCTTTCTGAGATTTTTGTCTTTCTTGGCTTTGGCTTCTCTTCTTGGCAATTTCCACAATTTGTTCTGACATCCAGTTTACTTTCTTCTTTTTCTTCATTTATGGCAGTCTCTTTTCACATTCATCCTTAACAACTTCTTTAAATTCATTCCATAGCTCCTCTGTTTCTTTATCAAAGAGGTTCAGGACATCAAAGTGATTCCTGATTCTGCAGGTTAAACTTACCTATTCCTTTAACTGTTCTTCATATAACTTAGCTTCTGATCCTCTCACCATTTTGGCAGCCCTCCTCTGAACTCACCCCAGTTTGTCATTGTCCTTTTTGAACTACAATGCACAGAACTGAACACAAGGATCTAATTGAAGCAAAGTACAGTGGCACAATTACTTCCTGTGATCTAGACTCTATGCTTCTATTAATACCTCCTAACAGAGCAGATGCATCACACTGCTGGTTCATGTTTACCATGTGATGTACTAGAACACCCAGATTCTTTTCATTACTGCCAAGCCAGATCTCCATCCCCAACCCTACCCCATCTGTACTTGTACCTTTATTTTTTTCTCCTCACATACAAGATTTTATATTTATCTGTGTTAAATTTAATCCTGTTTGTTTCAGCCCACTCTTCACGCCTGTCTAGAACTTTTTGAATCTTCTCCTTCTCTTCTAAAGTGTTGGCCATTTCTAGTTGTGTCACCTGCAGATTTGATAATCATTTACTCCAGGGGTCCCCAACCTGTGGGCCATGGCCCACTAGTGGGCCACGGCCTGTTAGGAACTGGGCCGTGGGGCTCCCGCCCGCAAACCCTGCCCCCGGTGCTTGTGATTGGCTCCCGTCCACAAACCCCACCCCCCGGTGCACACGATTGGCTCCCGCCCGCAAATCCCACCCCCGGTCCGTGGAAATCCCAGAAACCCCGCCCCCCCGGTCCACGGAAAAATCGTCTTTTGAAACCGGTCCCTGGTGCCAAAAAGGTTGGGGACCCCTGATTTACTCAACCCCTTCATCTAGGTTATTAATAAAATGTTCAACAGCACAGAGCCCAGAAGTGAGTCCTGTTTCATTCAGCTCAGTAGAACTTTCCAATGTCAGACTTCTGGTAGGACATGGTGAGCTAGATATCCCCGTAGGAGCGGGAGAGCATTTACAGTTGAGATTGGTGGCTCGATGGTAGATCATGGCTGGTGAAATCTCTCCAGAGAAAGGAGAGATCGTGAGATTGCCCACGTGCGCTCCGGACAACTGCTCCTCATGAGTAGACCGCAGGAACCGAGGTTTTTGCAGTCGGCTTATGAGTCGAGCGGCTGGGAGTCGTGGGATTCCATCTACGCTCACAGTTGTAACGCAGCGTTTATGGACAAATAGCTTCAACCAAGCCTCATTTCTTAATCACCTTTGGAATTATTTTTTTACTGCTTTTGAAATATTAAGGACCTTTGGAATGGCAAGTTTTTATCATATTCACTGGGTGAGTTTCCTTCACCTTAGTGAAAGAAGTTTTAAATACAAGTTTAAGGACTTAGGAAAATTTTACTTTTTGGAATAAACAGCAAAAGGGTGTTTAGAGTGTTGATTTTGGAAAGTTAAAAATGGACTAAGGGTCCAGATAGATTTGAATTAAGACTTTGAAATTAAATATAAGAATTCTTCCCTTGGGAAATTTCTGTTGTTTGGACTTTTTAGGAAAAAAAACATGATAGGATGGGACTTGAAGGTTGGACACTAGAGGGTACTTGAAGAAACTAAAGAATACATTTAAAGGAGAAGAAAACTTAAATTTGTCTCGCTAACACAGAATGGAGCAACATACTTTAACATTAGATGTGTTGAAGGATATTTTTGAACAATGCACTCAGAAATTAATTTTAAGAATGTCTGACATCATAGACAGATGGTGTGTAAATGATGTCAAGGAAGAGAAACAAGCTATACCAGATAAGATTGAAATTGATTTGAATGTAAATTTAAACATGACAAGTTATAAGAATGATATGGAAAAAGATGATATACTGGATATACAAATGAAACCGGTTGATGTCTTCATACTTAAAAGGGACATACAAATATCAAATCAGAAGAGTGATTTGGATAACTTTTCTTTACTGGATTTACAAAAGAGATCTGTTAAAGTTTTGAAGGATTCTCTGAGAAGGGACAAAGAAAAAAATGAAAAGAAATCAAGTACTAGGACATTATTTGAAGGGAATAAAAACCAAGTTTAAAAGTACAGGGAAGGAATATAGTTGGCTTGATTAAATGTGGCTTATTTAATCAAGGTTAAAATAGATATGTACTTATCTCTGGTAACCCTTAATGGACTTTTGCTGACCAGAATTGAATGACAAGGCTTTAAGATTTTATTTATAGTTAAGAGATGAGATATGGGAAGAAGAGAGCATTTGCTGTATTTTAAGAGATGGTGATAAGTTACTAAAATTGTTTATAGTTGTCATGATAAAGAGGGAAGTTACTTCTTTATATTTTTCTTTCTTTTCTTTCTTTTCTATTTTTTTCTTTTTCTTTTTTTCTTTTCTGTGCTTTCTATTTTTTCATTTTATTCTTATATTTTTTGTTGTTTGTATTATTTTTTTTAATTGTAGTCTTTAATAAAATTTATTACAAAAAAAAAGACCTTTCCAATGTCAAGCCATTTATGAGTACTTTCTGAATGCAATCATTCAGCAAATTATGAATCCATCTACAGTTCTATCATCGGGATCATATTTTACCATTTTATTAATGTCAAATGCTTTGATGAGGTCAAGATATACTTTGCCCACAGCACTTTCCAATCTATTAAGATAATATGTCAATCAAA
This sequence comes from Charina bottae, assembly GCA_023362775.1. Taxonomy (NCBI): domain Eukaryota; kingdom Metazoa; phylum Chordata; class Lepidosauria; order Squamata; family Charinaidae; genus Charina; species Charina bottae. The sequence continues at coordinate 216,444,392 of JALMGJ010000001.1, forward strand.
CAAGAAGATAAGGTTAGTGTGGCATGACTTGTTTGTTCTAAATCCATGCTGGCTCTTGTTAACTCTTGCATTCCTATCCAGGTGCTCATAAGTATGCTGTTTAAAAATCCATTCAAGGACCTTGCCCAGAATGGACAGCTTTACATTACTTTCTCTGCCCCATTTACAAAGGTGATACTCCGGTGAGATTAGGTCTGTCTTGGTTTCTCTATTGCTTCTCTACCGCTGAGAAACAAGCATAATCTTGATATGCAACTTTATCATAATCTGGTCTATATAGTTACTAGACCTATTGCTTAGGCATGACCAAAAACAGAACACCTGTTTGTTACCCAATGCTAGGGCTACCACCTGGCCTGAAAGATGTACCTCTTTGCTGCTATCTGAAGGTCTCGGGATTTTTGCAGTCTGGGTGTGGTAGCTGTATCAGAGACCATCAAGTTTTTAACATTTAATTAATATTAAACAAGCAACCGGCCCCAAAATTTGCAGTTCTAGAAACATGCATTTTAAAGACTGCTTTTGCAGTATGAAATTCAGGTAATATGACAGCTGAATTAGATTAATTAATAAAAAAACTGGCCAATCAGCAATGTGAAAATAGTTTCACATCCATATAGCGATAAAGAGAATGGCCTCAGATCAAGATATAGTAATTGCTGGCCTCTCCGATTTGAGCTGGGAGACTCCTGTCTGGAGAGATGATCCACACAGGCAATACTGAGCTTGAGGGATCAGTGCTTGGACTTGTCAAAGCTGTTCCCTGTGTCCTTGTTATAGAACCTGGGGACCCTGTCAAATGAAGTTGCCAAAATAATGGAAAAGTTAGTACTGCTAAAAAAAATTACCAATACATTCCTAAGTCTCATGTGCTGTATTTGCTTGTAGTACATGACCCTAAGCAACAAAAGCATGCACACAGTGTGTGTACAAAAGGCAATCATGTTCTACTCACTACTTTCACAATACACCCCCCCCACACACACACAAATAATAATCCTACAGATCTCTAAGTTCCCAAGTAAGTGCTTACAAGGCTGCCTGCAGTCTTGTTTATTTTAGGGCACAGCCCTTTAATTAAAATCCTCCGGAGGCGTGGTTACCGCACAATCCAACTGCTTAGAGCAGTGTTTCTCAACCTTGACAACTTTAAGATATGTGGCCTGTGCTGGCTGGGGAATTCTGGGAGTTGAAGTCCACATATCTTAAAGTTGCCAAGGTTGAGAAACACTGGCTTAGAGCAGAGCTTTCCAAACTGTGTGTCGGGACACATTAGTGTGTCGGCTGCAGTGTCTGGGTGTGTCGCGGCTGCTGCTGCCTCCTGGCTTCCACCCAGGTCCTAGTGCCTGCCTTGTGCCCTGCTGCCTCCAAACCTGCCCTGCCAGGATTCCGCGCAGGTCCTAGTGCCTCCCTTGTGTCCTGCTGTAAGAGTGTGTCGCGAAATGATGCATGTCTAAAAAGTGTGTCACCAACATGAAAAGTTTGGAAAGCTCTGGCTTAGAGAGTAACAAGACACCGACCAATATTCTGTCAGAGCGTCTGGGAGGGAGACTTTTAAACTGCGCGCCTGGGAAGAGGCGGGCGAGGGTACGCACGACGCAGGTATTGGAGAAGCCGGAGAGAGTTGAAGCCCGACCCGTCCTCAAGCACGCACGCACGGTTCGCGAAGAGGACAGCCTTTCTCGTGTGGGTGGGACGACTTTGGGCGGGCTTGGTTTCCACAAACGGTGACGAGCCAGCCCGCCGAGAAATAGAGTCAACCCACGCTTCGAGGTCAGCGGCGTCTCCGTGAAGGGTTTCCTGGATCCGGGAGCCACCGGTCACGGTTCCCCAGCTTCCCTCCCCATCCGTCTCAGCAACCGCAGCAGCAGCAGCCGGTTTCAGACGGATCCAGATCCGAAACGAGGGAAACGTGTATCTTCCTTCTTCCGAAGCCTTGCTTAATTCTTTCCCGCTCCTGCCACTTAGAGTTAGACGCCAGCCTCGCTCCCTCTTCAGGTGGGCGCGATCTAAGCAAGGGGCAGCTTTCCTTCGCCGCCCCCCTGCTGGCTGCTGGAAAGACCTGCTCCCTCGTGCAATCCCGCCACCCCGAATCATCCTGATTGGGGGATCCCAGCGCTCACCTGTCTTCTGTGCCCGATGCCGAAGAAACTGTGCAGCCACCCAGCCTCATTAGCTCGGCAGTCCCTATTGCCTCCCTGTGTGCCACGTGGACTGGACTGTGGGTGGCTCTTTTATGGGGCAGGAAGGCTTATTTCCAGGATGTTTGCTCTTATTTTGGCCCTCCTCCTCTTTCTCTCTCCTTTCTCTCCTTTCTATTGATCTGCCAGGAGGAATTTCCAAAGCCTCCTTCTGGAAATGCTGAGGAAAGACAACACACCCTTGACCTGACAGATTTCCGAATGGCTGACCGTGAACAACATCTTACGGATGTGCATTACGGTCTGTGAGTGAGGGAAAGGGTTATCTTAGTTTTGGAGATGAGTTAAAAGAAGAAGAAGAAAAGAGCCAAACCAAAGCTTTTGGAGGGGGCAAAAAAGCTCCGTGTTCTCAGTATGACAACATTGATTCTGAGGGGGAGTAAGAGGCGCAGAAAGCCAATTTCAAACAGATAACCTTGAACCACAGTTCTTTAGGGGAAAGGAAATGCTTTTTACACTTCAGTTAATCTGCTTTAAATAAATAAATTCTGTTCTTAAACTTTTTGTTGCAAATAATGTTCATTGATGTACTATTAATTTAATGACTCAGCAAGGGCATTGAACATCTGGAATATTTTCAAATCTGATTTTGTAATCTGGTTTTGTTGTTTTCAAGGGTGCACTTGGGGGATCCTCACGGCTACTGCTGTGTTTGGGAGGGGAGAGTGGGAGGAAAGGGAGGCTGACGCAGATCAGATATTCAGTTATGATTGATCATGCGGATTTCTTTTAGTAAAATACTTAATAGAAACTGTGTGGATTTAACATTTCAGTTCTATAGGGGCGTGGTGGCTCAGCGGGTAAGACGCCAGGCTTGTCGATCGGACCGTCGCAAGTTCGGAGGTTCGAATCCCTAGTCCTGCGTGCGGAGTGAGCCCCCGCACGAGCTCCAGCTCTTGCCAACCTAGCAATTCGAAAGCATGCAAATGCAAGTAGATAAATAGGTACCACTTCGGTGGGTAGGTAACAGCAAGCGTCTTCGGACAACGCTGGCTCTTCGGCTAACAAACGGAGATGAGCACCGGCCCCTAGAGTCGGACACGACTGCACAAATGTGCGGGGGGAACCTTTACCTTTTCTATAGGCAACCACAACAAGAACAGAAAAGCAACCACATAGAAAAGGGGGTCATACATGACAGGCTTTAAGAACTTTATGGAATAATTAATTGATTAATTGATTAATTAACTTACATCCCACTTTTTGTTACTGTGAACTGGCTTTGAACCCTGAAATTTCTGTTTCTCAAAAGATAGAGGCAAATTCACTGTATTTCATTCTTCGTTATTTTCTCATTCCTTCTTAGAATAAAATAGTTTGTTTATAACACAAAGAAAGGAAAAACAGTAAAATAACTTGAAACAAGGCTAAGCGCTTAATGAATTTATCCAGGCTGTTGACAAAGTTAAGATATATAAAATGACAAGACTTCCAGCAAATGCTAGCTTTTGTAAATATATTGTGCATCACAGACAAATATCAGCTAAAAGATATATGTTTGGTCAAATATTTCCTAAGATAACATTTTCCAAATGCTGTTAATGAATACTTTGTTTTGCTCATAATGAAAGAGAAAAACAATATTTTTAAATTATATTACAAGCCTCTGGAACAAAATACATCTAACAGGTCATTCATTAATAGTTCCTTTTTGTCTCTTCACAAAATTAAATATTAGCTATCTTGCTGGGGAAATTTGTTTTCTTGTTCTTCAAGCAGCTTCGCAGTTTGTTTTACTTATGCACTGACAGACTGTCTGCTTTTTTCCCTTAATGCATGGAAGAAACCAAGTTAAGCACATCCTGATCTCATGTAAATTGTCTCCTACTGCAAGGAATGCTTGCAAGGCATTAAAGGGTGTAGTAGGAATCAAAGAAACACTAAGATGGTTTGCTATGGAAAAAAAATTAAGGACCACAATCAGTGTCTAAGCACAGACAACATAAGGCCCACCCACTTTGAGTGGCTTTTTTAGAATCATGAAGAGTGCAATTTACGGTTCTAGGTGATAGTTTAAGTTGATCTGAAAATTTAGTGGCAGAGTATTTGAAAAAAAGTGATATCCAGATGGCATATAATTGTATTTTGTTCATTATTTATTACAGTTTTCCTATATCCCCCTCTACAGTCCAGATTTTCAAAGCACGTTGCCAAATGTTTCTAATAATGATAAAATAGCAGTAACTAGAAGGACAACACACACCAGCTTAAAAGAATTAAAAACTGTAGACCGATGAAAATATAAAACTCCTGGCCAAGTAAAAATATCTTCTTCTTATGCAGAAAAAAATAGCAGGATGAATGAGGTTCCCTGGAGATTTCTGTAACTGGAGAGGTCAGGAGAAAATCTTGTTCTTTCCTGCTGCCACCCATTTTCTCTCTGACACCTTCTTGCTCTTTCTGACCCATTTTTTCCCTCTATGTCTTTCCCTTTGTGACTTTTCTCTCTCTTCCTAACAGCAGCCAGGAAAGGGGTAGATGACTCTTAGCAAGATTTAATTTCATTACTCGTAGACCTTAATTAACTGAAGGGCTCCATTTGTTCATTCTGTTAAGGTAACCAGCAGTGCCTTGAACTATTTTTATAGTAGTTTTTAAATGTATAGTCTTTTAACTTTTTATATATTTTGATTGTAAACCGCCCAGAGTCTACCATGGTAGAGATGGACGGGGATAAATTCAAATAATAAATAAATAATAAATAATAAATAATAAATAAAATAAAGCAGCACACAAGGCTTTAAACTCCCGATACTATAATTTACATTCTGGGGGAAAAATACATATTGAAGCATTGCAGATGTTTTGTCTGTTTATTAAACTTGTTAACCAACCAATTACTGAGGTTTCTCAGCAATTTATAGTAAAAAGCAGAAAAAACATTGTTAAGATCAGATATATAAACATAAAAATAAAATAATAAAGGATTAGAAACATTGTTAAATGTGAGTTTAGGGCCTTTAAAAAAGTCATCAAACAGTTCAATCCCTTCAGATTTGCAGAAAGTACATTTCAGAGATTCATAATAGCCCTACCCCGTTCAGACTCAGTGCGGAACCTGGGTGTCCTTCTGGACTCACGACTCCTACTTGAAGAGCAGGTGGCAGTCGTGGCCAGAAGGGCATTTGTGCAACTTCGGGTTGTACGCCAGCTACGCCCTTTCCTGGACCGAGATGCCCTCCGTACAGTCACTCATGCCCTGGTCATCTCCCATATAGACTATTGCAATGCACTCTACATGGGGCTACCCTTGAAGAGTATCCGGAAGCTTCAACTGCTCCAGAATGCGGCTGCACGTGCGGTTATGGGTGCCCCAAGATCGGCACATGTGACACCTCTGCTGCATGAGCTGCACTGGTTGCGAGTTTGCTTCCGGGTCCAATTCAAGGTGTTGGTTATTACCTTTAAAGCCCTACATGGCATGGGACCAGGTTACCTTAGGGACCGCCTCATCCCCAGAGCATCGACCCGCCCCACCCGGTTATGCAGAGAGGGCTTGCTACGGACCCCGTCTATAAAAGAATTTCATCTGGCGGGGTCCAGGAGGCGGGCCTTCTCTGCAGTGGCACCCGCCCTCTGGAACATTCTGCCCCTGGAGGTGAGGCTAGCCCCCACACTCCTGACCTTCCGAAAGCAAGTGAAGACCTGGCTCTGCCACCTCGCTTGGGATGGGAAGAGTAATAGCTCTTCTTGGGGATGGCTTGCGCCGTAGAGTTCTCGCAAACATTACATAACAGCCTCTTGGATTTTGTATATTTAATATTTAATTTATATTGTATAATGTATTTTATATGCTTTTAATCACTAACTTGATTGTAAACCGCCCAGAGTCCCCTTGTGGGGGGAGATGGGTGGTGATATAAGTTGGAAAAATAAAATAAAATAAAATAAAATAAAATAAAATAAAATAAAATAAAATAAAATAAAATAAAATAAAATAAAATAAAATAATAAAATAAAATAAAATAAAATAATAAAATAAAATAAAATAAAATAAAATAGCCAGAGAAAAGGCTCAACTCTGAGTTAAAATAAGTTAAACCTGCAGCAAGTGTATATATAAATAATATTAAAAAGTAAAGTTAGACAAGTTCAATTCCTGGTGACTACATGAACACATCTATGCTGTTTTCCTGGAAACTTTATGGAAGTGGTTTGCCACTGCCTTCTTCCAAGATGTTCAACTTTGTCTTCTTCCAGGTTTCAGCTTTGCATTCTAACCTATATAGCCATGGAATTCCCTAGTAGTCTCCCATCCAAGAATTAAATGGGATTTACCCTTCTTCTGAGCCCAGACAAAATAGTTCAGTATACTATTATTTTAAAAAAATGCCATTCTCACCCCTATGGGTGGTATATGTCTTCCTCAGCCTCGGGTCCTCTACCAGAGGCCTGGGAGTTTGAGGGTTCTGCGCAGTATCTTAGCTGTTCCTAGCACTGCACCCTTCTGGACAGAGAGCTCTGATGTTGCTCCTGGGATCTGTTGGAGCCACTCTCCCAGCTTAGGAGTCACAGCCCCAAGTGCTCCTACCACCACTGGGACCACTTTGGCCTTCACTTTCCACATCTTCTCCAGTTCCTCCTTCAGGCCCTGGTACTTCTCCAGCTTCTCATACTCCTTCTTCCTGATGTTGCTGTCACTTGGCACAGCTACATCCATCACCACCGCCATCTTCTGGTCCTCCTCTACTACCACGATGTCTGGTTGATTGGCCAGTACCTGCCTGCCTGTCTGGATCTGGAAGTCCCACAGGATCTTAGCCCTGTTATTCTCCACAACCTTCTATGGAATCTCCCATCTGGACTTGGGAGGGTCTAGCCCATAGCTTTCCAAACTGTGTGTCGCGACACTTTAGTGTGTCGCAACACAGTTTAGTGTGTCACGAAGCAGCGGCGTGGGGGTGCGCGCGGCGGTGGTGTGCACGGCGGTGGTGGCAGCAGCGCGCCATCAGCGCTTCTGCGTTTTAGCGGCCGCACACACCCCCGTCATGCACACACATGCCCCCGCGTTACCGCCACTGTGTGTCACCAACGGTGGCAGTTTGGAAAGCACTGGTCTAGCCCATACGCTGTGCAGATGTTCCTGTACACAATGCCAGCTACTTGGTTGTGCCGTTCAGTGTATGCTGTTCCTGCCTGCATCTTACACCCTGCCACTATGTGTTGGACTGTCTCTGAGGCCTCTCTGCACAGTCTGCACCTTGAGTCCTGTCTAGTGTGGTAGACCCCTGCTTCTATGGATCGGGTGCTTAGTGCCTGTTCTTGTGCTGCTATGATCAGTGCCTCAGTGCTGTCTTTTAGTCCAGCCCTTTCCAGCCACTGGTAGGATTTCCCAAGGTCAGCCACCTCAGCTATCGGTCAATGGTACATCCCATGCAGGGTCTTGTCTTGCCATGGCACTTCCATAGATAGATAGATAGATAGATAGATAGATAGATAGATAGATAGATAGGGTACAGATTCTACCAAGGCATGTCAGAAAAAAAGATCAGCAACAATTAAAAAAAACTGGGTTTTTTTTCACAAAACAGGTGGTGGCAATAGCCTTCTGGGTAGTGGGAGGGAAGAGTCCAGGTGGAGCAGGCTTCTGGGGTGTTCTTCACCTGCCCTCTTCCCTCTCCCTTCAGAGATCCTTCCAACAAGGCAGTAGGTGGAAATGGTTCTGTGCCATATGTGGTAGGAAAGGGAGAGGTCATCAGGAGCAGGCTCCTGGAATAGTCTTCCCCCAAGCCAGCTTCATACTGTGAAGACAAAGCACAGTGACTAAGTTTCAAAACTGGAAGTTATGATAACTAAGGTGAAATTTTCATTTCCTATCATGAAGAAGCTGATTTCCAATAATTGGCTGTTCTAAAAGCTAGATTTTGCCCAAAGAAAAATTGTGGTGAATTGAACGGTGTCAGGCAGGCAAAAGGAAATAGAAAATGTGGCTACGAAATGTTGCAGCTAAGCAATCTAACAGAATGCAGTATTTTTAGGGCAGCAAGTTGCTACAGCAACAGCCATCTTTCTGGCCAAATTAGTGAGAACTTTCACAGTAGACATCCCACAGGATCATAGAACCTGGTAAATGGGAGGCATAGGGGGGAAAAATCAAAACTTTGCAAATATTAAGCAATGAAGAAAAAGAAAGCAAAACTACTCCAAAGAATTATTAGCTTAGAAACAGCAATTATGATAAATAATTAGAAAAAAATAGTTCCAAGAGAAAATGGTCTCCAAGGGAAGGCCATGATTTTGGTTTAATTTATATAGACCAGTGTTTCTCAACCTTGGCAACTTTAAGATGTGTGGACTTCAACTCCCAGAATTCCCCAGCCAGCATGCTAGCTGGGAAATTCTGGGAGTTGAAGTCCACACATCTTAAAGTTACCAAGGTTGAGAAACACTGATACAGACTATCCCCAACTTGGTGCCCTCTAGATGTGCTGAGCTACTACTCTTATTGTCTATAGCCAACACGGCCCCAATTAGCAGTGCTTGTTGTAAGTGATGAGATTTGGGTTCAGTGCATCTGCAGGATGCTAGGTTGAAACTTTTGTATAATATGCAGGGAATATACAGTATATCCGGTCAGTTTAAAACGATTAACCTTTATTTTAGGAATGAGAAACATGTGGTCTAGGGCCATATGCCATTCTCAGCTTACTTTCAAAAGTCCTCTGGAAGCAATTAGATCTGACCTTTGATCAAAGCTATCTGTCCCTTCCCTTCCCAGGTAGTCTGCAGCTTGGGAGAGAGAAGATGGTATCTGAAAGAGAATGAGATACAGAAAGGGGAACAAGTAAGAAAGGGGAACAAACAAGAAAAAGCAGGTGTCAGAAAGAGCACAAAGGAGGGTGTGGCATCAGTTGTTTTAGGCTCTGATGCCAACCCATGTTGGATTCATTTCCACCTCCCAAGGCCCCCAGAGGGAATGGGACTGTAAGTAAAAAAAAAAAGGGTCTCATCTCTGCTTTAAGATAGCTACTGATAGCATTGAAATGATATGGATCATTTTTTGTTTGTTTTCAAATAATTCTGATTTTGGGTTGACTCGGTTATCATGAATAGGCTTTGACTAAAGGGTCACCTGAGGATAATAATAGTTCTGAAAGAGATCTTAAAGTATATGTTTTTGCAATAGTTCTGTCCTTTATATAGGTAGGCTGCCTGGCACCTATGTACTGTATTTACATTTGCACTTCCAGTTCTCTATTTGTAGCTTCCAAAGCATTCCTAGATCGTGCTGCCAGAGTTTGGTGGGGAAATGGCCATATTTCAGTGGTGTAATGTTTAGGTCAAAAACAGCGAAGTAAGAGTAGGAACAGGAGTATAGGTCTCTGGGGAAGTGAAATGCTCTTGTTCCCATTCCAAACCCAGAAAATCCATTTAAAAATGGCCTGTTTGGCCCCCCTCTTTCTAGTGAAGTCACTGGCTCACTGGAAGGCCTCCTACAGCAGGCCTCCTACAGCTGGCAAGTGGTTTTGAGGGGAAGAGAAAGACACAAGCTGGCTGGAGATAAACTATTCAGGTACAATTGCCTTCTTTGAGTATCAGAGACAAACACCCAGCTACTAAATTTGCCTTTATTATGCTCTGCTTTGAAGATATAATTTCTAAAAGGAACTAAATAATGATGACTCTAGAATGTTACAGTACCATTGGACAGGGTAGCAGTAAGTAATAATGAGTAATACTGCAATGACTTCAGCAATGAGATATTTCCTTGAGCGAAGTATGTAGATGTGAATAAAGAGGTAAAACTGTACATATTAGTAAGGAATTCATCAGTGACACAGAATCAAATAATTGCAGAGATTCAAGTATTGATTTGAGATTTGGGAGGCCCAAGAGGATTCTTTTCCTCCAAATGGGCTCATCTTCTTGCCATTATCGTGGCAGTTTGTTTCCTTGTCTCCCTTTCTCTACGGTCAATTCACATCAGTGCTCAGGAGGAAGTTGAGGCAAAAGAGATTAAGGCAATTGGAGGCTATGTTCCTTCTTATTGCTTGCACACTTGAAGAACGCAGGTAAGTAGTCAGCAAGATGAACAGCAAGGAGAGAAATCTTTTCCCTTGTTGGAATGTGGGTTTCTGCAATTGCCCCTGGATTCCAAGATCTGGTTGACAACATAGATGAGCAGTAGATGAGACTGGAATATGGAGGTATGAAGCATAACTGAGTATTCTTTGTTTCTTCAGCGACCTGCCAAGAACATCCCTTGGAACTGAAAAGCTCCTGACAAAATAAAGAGCAGTAAGTAAAGAAAAGAAAATAGAGAGCCCAGACAGCACATGAAAGGGCTTGAAAGAGATCAGATACAACATGACTTACAAACTCTTCCAGCCTATGAACAAACTGTGGCTGTGTTTGTGGGTCATGCTAAACCAAAAAGGTCAGTTAAACTGCAAGGGCATCACCATTTTACTTCCTGTTGCCTGTGTTTTTTTTTAAATAAGTGTTGTGGCTTACAATGTTTTCCAAGCCCCAACCACCATTCTGAATTTCTCGAAAACAGGGCTTTTGCTCAAGGTTTTTTATAGGTTGCAATCTTGATTTCTGGAAATCCACAATGGTATTTATAAAAATAATAAAAAGGTGGGATAGAAAATAAATAAAATAAATAAATAAGAAAATAAGAAAATTAAATAATTAATCAAACAAACAAACAGTAACACTTTCAGCTTCAGGTAAGCCAGTAAGCCAAATAGTTTGGCTAAAGAACTGCACATGAATGTAGATAAAATAGCAGTACATGCAGACTCATTTGTGAAGGATAATTCCATCAGACATTAAAACCAGACATTCAGAAAACTGAACTACTCCCAACAAGATCAATAGACAAATCAACAGAGCTAGATCAATAACCAGGGAGGGCCTGTTAAAAAAAAAACCCACAACACAGAAACTGAACAACAGGACACCATGGGTTCTCACCTACAGCTCACAGCATAAGCCACTAAAATGCATTATTAATAAGTCACAGACCATACCCGACAATGATATTGTACTTTCTCAGGCATTGGGTGGCAGGCCCATACTTGCATACAGGCAACCACCCAACCTGAAGCAGATTCTCACAAACAGAAAGAAACAACAGGACAATAATGCCAACATGGGAACCAGACACTGCAACAAGTCCAGGCGTTTACTTTGCCCCCACATCTACACCAACAGCACCATCACAGGCCCCAACAAGTACACAAGATTAGAGGTGTTCTTCCTCCAATATGATTTGCCAACCATGCCCCTCCAGATTCTACATAGGATAAATGGGACAAACTTTGTGCAAGAGAAACAATTGATACAAATTTGACATCAGGACTCAAAATGAGGACAAGGTAATGTCAAAGCATTTCAACCTCCCAGGATACTCCATAGTGACTTAGAAAAGTGGAATTTTAACAGCACCATCAAGTGAGAAATTGTTGAACTCAAGAGTTTTCGGGCAATCTCAGAAGGTCTCAACAAACACAATGGGTTTTAACACATTACAATTGTTAATTGATAAGGTAGTTGTAATCTGTCTCACATGTCATCTGCATCTGCATAACCAACCTATCTTCCTCTCCCTTCCCTCCCCTCCAAGTTAAATCCTACATCACTCTAGCCACTCCATGCATCTAATGAAGTGAACTGCAGATCACAAAAGCTCATGTCTTTTAACAAAATTTGTTAGTCAGGAAAGGTGCTATCAGAGTCCAGATTTCATAGATAGTTATGGTACATATATGGAAACAAAGAAACAAAAATCTGAAAGGACATATGATAACGTTTGATAAAAACATGGCATTTTTTAAAAAAACAGTAAGTTGTTTCACCACTAGCTTCACCATTTTTTGTTGTTTATTCATTCAGTTGCTTCCGACTCTTCGTGACTTCATGGACCAGCCGACGCCAGAGCTTCCTGTCAGCCATCGCCATCCCCAGCTCCCCCATGGTTGAGTCCGTCACCTCCAGAATATCATCCATCCATCTTGCCCTTGGTCAGCCCCTCTTCCTTTTGCCTTCCACTTTCCCTAGCATCAGCATCTTCTCCAGGATATCCTGTCTTCTCATTATGTGGCCAAAGTACTTCAGTTTTGCCTTTAATATCATTCCCTCAAGTGAGCAGTCTGGCTTTATTTCCTGGAGTATGGACTGGTTTGATCTTATTCTGGGGATGATTACAGCAAGAGAACTGTAATAACATATGCATGTGAACTCAGACTCCAGAAAGTAAGAATTATTCAACGAAGGCAGGAATTTACACTAGTTGATCTGTTTACAAATTGCTGAAAGAACAAAAAATGATCTTAAGAAAGAAGGAGGGATTAAGAAAGATGACAGAATTGAAAATACTTATGCAGAATCAAGGCCAGCTACTGGGATGTATACATAAATTGCTACTAAAATATGACATGGAGACTGAACAAATCAAAAACTGAATGATAAAGTGGATGTAAATTTTAAAAGAAACAATTACAATACAACAATGAGGAGAATTATGGGAAAAAATCAGTAAAATTTACCCGTTATAATTTAAGGAAAAAATTAGTACAAAATGTTTTACAGATGGTATATAATTCTGTCAATATTCACAAAAATAGATAAATCATATAATTCAAAAAGTTGGAAATGTCATAATAAAGAAGGAATGTTTTATTATATATGATGGTTATGTAAAAAAAAACCTCAAAAGTACTGGAAAGAAATATACAATATATACCTCAAATATTTCTACTAGGAATTGTTCTAGAACATATAAACATGAAGCATAATAATTTATTAAGATACATATTGACAGCCACAAGGATAAATCTGGTACCACACTGGAAAAGAAGCACTTTGCCGACTAGGAAACTGTGGAGCAATGAGAAAATTAACCATATATATTTACAACAGAAGCTTAACAAAGTTTAAGCAAGAATGACTCCCTTTTATATCACATATTACACAACAAGGCAAACTTAGATACATAGAGTATGGTTTCTAAGGGAAAAAAATAGACAAAAAGACAAATAGAAACCAGAAACAATTCCTAATGCTTAGAAATATATTAATTGCAATTACCATTTGGGGTAAAATGGGTGGGAAGAGTATAATTTGGAATCAAGTACTTTCTTAATAATGTTTCTATTTCTATTTATTTTTTTCATGCAAATCAAGATTTTTTTCCCTTTTTTCTTTTTATTTGTGACTATTTGTATTTACTTTCCAAATAATAAATAATTAAATAGAACCAGAAGAGTTTTCTGATTTGCGAAAAGCTTGACAAAAGCACAGAAAATCTGGTCCTCTATTTGATTTGGACCAAAGCTCCAAAAACATCATTTTAGGTGTGGATATAGTTGTAATCCCCAAACTGGTAAGCAGAAGACCGTATGATCGGTTTAAGCATTTTGTTCTTTCAAAAATATTTAATAATGAGGCATGCCGTCGTACAGCATTACTCCAACTTTCTCATTTTTCTGCATCCCATTCTTTAATTTACATTTATCAAGATTTTCCTTCATATGGATCTACACTTATCCTTATGACCTGATTGCAAGATGGGGTGGGGGCTGTTCTTTGCTGTTTCTGTTTAAATTATTTCATTACTACTTTGTGAAAAATTAAATTAAATTTAGAAGAAAAAGAGAGGAAAAGGTAGTACCAGCTTCCTGAATTTTTGCCACCATAGACTAACACAGCTTTCCTCCTCCAACATCCCTCTAAGTACGGTTATCCAAAAGCCAATTATTTATGGAGGCAAATCAGAGAGAAATGTATCTGCTACAAATTAAGATAATCCCTGCTATAAGCAATAGACAGGATGCAAAAGATGGCTTACTGGCAATCAGCTGATCAGAATGGAATATTCCTGTTGGTTCATCAGTAAAAGGTAAAGGTTCCCCCCGCACATTTGTGCAGTCGTGTCCGACTCTAGGGGCCCGTGCTCATCTCCGTTTGTTAGCCAAAGTGCCAGCGTTGTCCGAAGACGCTTCCGCAGTCATGTGGCCGGCATGACGCACACGGAACGCGGTTACCTACCCACCGAAGTGGTACCTATTCATCTACTTGCATTTGCATGCTTTCAAATTGCTAGGTTGGCAAGAGCTGGAGCTAGTGCGGGAGCTCACTCTGTCATGCGGGGCTAGGGATTTGAACCTCCAAACTTGCAATCTTCCGATCAACAACCCTGGCGTCTTACCCACTGAGCCACCACACCCCCTTTGGTTCATCAGTAGATATGTATTATTGTGGAATCATATTTGTTTACAGAAACTTCAACCATGTAAGTGCCTCTTTATATTCCCTTATGTTGAACTATATCACACACACACACAAAGGCACACACCCCTCTAATAATAGCTTTATAATGGTTTCTAGCAATTCGAAAGCATGCAAATGCAAGTAGATGAATAGGTACCACTTCGGTGGGCAGGTAACAGCGTTCCGTGCGCGTCATGCCGGCCACATGACCGCGGAAGCGTCTTCGGACAGCGCTGGCTCTTCGGCTAAGAAACGGAGATGAGCACCGGCCCCTAGAGTCGGACACGACTGCACAAATGTGCGGGGGGAACCTTTACCTTTACTTTTTAATGGTTTCTTCCTGATTCTACAGAAAGTGCATAGGAAGAGGTCAAACTTGGTATAAACTGAATGAACAATCTCCTCACAGTTATTGCATATGCCTCCACTCTTAAAATACTTTTTCCATCGTATTTATGCATGTACCATCAAGATTACCACAGGCTGTTATATTTTGCCATCCACATAGAAGCTTAGTATCAAAAATCAGATAAAAAAGGGAAAAGGTAATCATAAATATACAGCATTTTGAACTAAAACAAAAGTTGGTGAAATCCAATTGGGTCTGTCTGCTGAAGACAACTGGAAGAGATTTCCCTCTTCCTACCACAGATTCTGCACCCTTAAAATATGTCCCAGAGGACTTGAGGGGAAGAAAGAAAAGGAACAGAAGTCAGCATGCTCAGTGTTGGATGTCACCAGACTTGTTCCAGACAGTTCTATTCTTTAGAGCAGTGTTTCTCTTGGCAACTTTCAGATATGTGAACTTCACTCCCAGAATTCCCCAGTCTCAGTCTCAGTCTCAGTCTCTCTCTCTCTCTCTCTCTCTCTCTCTCTCTCTCTCTCTCTCTCTCTCTGTGTGTGTGTGTGTGTGTGTATGATATAGTTAAACATAAGGGAATATAAGGCTGGCTGGGGAATTCTGGGAGTTGAAGTCCACACATCTGAAAGTTGCCAAGGTTGAGAAACACTGCTTTAGAGAGAGAAGAAAAAATTAATCAACTTGCATTGGTAAAAATAATCAGTACAAGTATTTCATGAAGATTCTGGAAGAATTGATTATTAAATTATGCAAACAGTTTATAGCCACCATTCTATGTCATGTAACATCTAAGTTAATCAAATTCCAGGGGAATACCATAACTGAATTCTTGTTTTCAGTTTCAGAGACCATCTTACTAAAACAGTTGTGGGAGAAAACATTGTTTTATTCTCTTCTGCTGGTATAAAAAGATACTATGTACAAATCCCAGATAGCACTTCCACTATTGTATTATTCAGCCAAAGAATGTTACTCTACTAGTGTTTTGTTACTACATACTTTATAGTATCATCTGGATACATGGCTGTTTGGAAAGGATGGCTATGACAGATCCTTCATCCAGTGGCTTATGATCAAGGCTGAGCAATCTAAAATTGTGGTCCCTACAGCTACTTCCAACCAAACAGCTCAATTTTTATGCACAGAATCAGCCACATAGTTTCCTGTCATTTTGAGGGACAAGACACATGAAAGCTATAGGGTAAGCCTTAAAATACTACTTTATATTCTACTTTATATGGTTTTAAATATTTTAAATTTTTAAGTCTTAATTATTGTAACCCGCCCAGAGTCCCTTGTATGGGAGATGGGCGGGGAATAAATTAAATAAATAAATTAAATAAATAAATAAAATAGGCTCAACTCATATAAACATGTAACCCCTCCCCCATTCCTAATGGAGAAAATGAGCTGAATCTATATGCGTGCTGGCCCACTTGTTCTCATCCTACCAATTGCAGCTCTTGTCCTTTCCTAAATGGTGACATGTAGCCCCAGCCATCAAAAAGTTACCTCTCTCTGATCTAATATTTGAAAATACTGTAATCATGAAAACTTGCTAAAATTGTAGTTGGAATTTTTTGGAGTGTAAAACAGGTCTTTTAGTAGGTAGTGTCCTGTGCTTCCTTTTTTCCTGTGAGAACCTGACTGTATTAAAAGCTGTTGATTTTCCAAGTTGCGTGGTTGGTTAAACTGCAATTCACAGCCCACACTTGTTCCCACATTTCAAGGAGGTCTCCATTATCCCTTCCACATCACTGCATTGGGGATGATTAAAATGTATGTGGAAGTCTACATACTTGTTTTGCCCAAGGTCACTGTACCTCTCTTCTCACTGGTGAACATTTCTGCTCTCTCCCCCTATAACACAATAGTCACGAGCGTGATTATACTGGTACACTTTTTTTTTAACATTAGAATTCTGGAACTACAACATACCAGCTTATTGTAAATATGTATCATTTTGTTTTTTTTTAAAATAACGAAATGTTATTTGGTCATCCTGAATGTGAAAAATAGCAACTCACTGCTGATGATGAAGTAGCCAGTAAGGGTGGCATCCAGCTGTGCAAGCCAAACTTTGCTCATTTTATTTATTTATTTATTTATTTATTTATTTATTTATTTATTTATCGTCATATTTATATCCCGCCCATCTCCCCTGCAAGGAGGGACCCTGGGCGGTTCACAGCATATGTTTAAAATCAATAAAAACATAAATACTACAAAAATTCAATAAAATATCTAATATAATTTAATCCAAGTAATGGTAGTTCTTACTATCCCATGGTCGGAAGCTTGGTCAAAGTAGATCTAAGTGATCAGCCAACCCCAGGACTGGCTATTTCCCTCCCCTCCCCAAGCATGGTGGCAAAACCAGGTCTTTAGATTTTTTCTAAAGTCCAGGAGAGAGGAGGCCGATCTTATTTCAGGGGCAAGAATATTCCAGAGGGCGGGGGCTACTGCAGAGAAGGCACGCCTCCTGGACCGCGTCAGATGGAACTCTCTTACAGACGGGGCTCGTAGCATGCCCTCTCTGCATGACCGGGTGGGACGGGTTGAAGTGACAGGGATGAGACGGTCCCTCAGGTAACCTGGACCCATGCCATGTAGGGCTTTAAAGGTGGTAACCAACACCTTGAATTGAATCCGGAAGCAGACTGGAACCCAATGCAGCTCGCGGAGCATAGGTGTTATATGTGCTGATCTTGAAGCACCTAAAATTGCCAGCGCGGCTGCATTCTGAACCAGCTGAAGCTTCCGGACGTTCTTCAAGGGTAGCCCCATGTAGAGCGTGTTACAGTAGTCTATATGGGAGATGACCAGGGCTTGAGTGACTGTTCGAAGGCCCCCGCATGCAACAGAAACTTTAGCTCTTCCCTTCCCACCACAGCCCACCAGGCATCTCTCAAAAGCCACTTTGAAGCACTAAGCGACCTCCCGTTGTGCTCATTCTGAGGGTACATAGAGGCCTGCAGGAAGGAACAAGCCTCCTTCCTATTGTGCTCACAACAATTGGATTTTACTGCATAATTATTCCTTTTACAAAGAAATCTGATCAAGAAAACATGCATTTACTGTGGATTATGTAGAATATAATATAGAATGTAGAATATAATAGAGTGCTTATAAATAGATTGCCAACTTCTGTGCTATGATAAATGATAAATGTTCCTTAATCTCTGAACATGAAAGGTAGATAGATGCAAAGCACCAAGCTATTTCTAAAACTATAGCTATGGGACTTTGACACTCTCTCAAATTTTAGTATTAAAAAAGAAATGTAAAAAATAGCATGGGCAGATGGATGAAACATTCATGTGTGCTCAGACTTGTGTATAAGGGAACGGGAGGTATGATGGATAATGTGTATTGCTGATGCTAAAGCCACCACTCTCTCCTAAAGCCAATAAGAACAAAGCACTATGGAACATTAACATATTTAGACTGACACTTCCAAATCATATTTTTGTGCCCAGATTAACCCCATCCACAGGGAGAAAAAGAGATTAAAACACAGAGTTATGATTAAAAGATGTTATCTGGAGTCTCCATGAAACTGACATGAATGGTGCAAAATAGCCCAAATACCTGACTAGCATCTGGTTCAGCCACTTCATTACATGGTTCAAGTTTACATTATTTCCATGTCATGTATAGTAAGTAGCATAGCTCCATAGGGACTCAGACATGACTAGCATACAACCTTTTATAGAACATTTAGTATGAATTTGAGTTATCAGAAAAAAAGTGTATGAAGAACACACAGATATGATAGGAATAATGAACTTGTGTGAGTCACATTTCTTCTAATTTATTGCTGTTGATCCTAAATTACCACTGAAACTTTCTATAAAGTTTACAACCTGAGGCTGAATAATTTTGGTTAGTGGCGCTGGTATTTGGGATTTTTCCCAGTATCAGCTACAGAAAAAGTTAATTGTTATTCTACAAATTTGGCTGCGAGGGCAAAAAATCATAGTTTCTACCTATCCTTTTTAAAAAGGAAGTTCTATCCTACATTGCATAGCAAAAATGAATTTCTGTACAGTACCTGGGTGGATCACAGCTGAATTCAACAACCCAGTGAATTTACATCTGTGTTATTCATGCTGAGTCAACAGTAAGTTGGCTTATATTGAATAGGGTTTATTTATAAAAAGTGTGTTTGGGATTGTTATCCTTTGTAAAATTCAATTTAAAAAGATAAATCTTCCGTGGATAAAATATAGTTTTTGAAGTTCTATCTTACAATTTTTCAAAAACTGAGCAAGAATGAACAATGATCAACATCATTTGTAACTTTATCAGTCTAGACCATAACATATAAAAAAGAACTAAAGTATTAACATTAGTATTAAATGCATGCTGTTATTAAATATTAATACTAAGACTACCTGGAAGAAAACATGCAACATAAAATATAAAGCGTTCTAAATATGAATAAATATAACA
Organism: Charina bottae; assembly: GCA_023362775.1. Lineage (NCBI taxonomy): Eukaryota > Metazoa > Chordata > Lepidosauria > Squamata > Charinaidae > Charina > Charina bottae. The sequence continues at coordinate 216,463,625 of JALMGJ010000001.1, forward strand.
ATGAAAAAAATACAACTACTGCTATGCAAAAGCAAGCTAAGTTGTAAAATGTAGTAAATAACTAAAGCTTAACATTACTGAACTGAATGTTTTAACTCTAAAAACTGTCTCTAGGAATCAAAATTAGTATTAATAACCATGACACAGTGAACATTGAAACCAATGAAACATTAAAACTTAGATCACCGTCCTAGACAATGATGTAATAGAAGTATGATTTCCCTCTAATCAACCATTTCTTGCTGGCAGTCAGCTCCTGGGGATTATACATGCTGCAGTGCAAAACATAGCAACTATGTATGTTATTGTGGAATTATAGTCTGGGTCTAATAAACAGGTAGAGGCTTGACCTGTATGATCTAGGACAATTTCAAAAAGCTGGGGAGATAACAGCATTTCATATTTCCTCCTGAATTAACACTGGAAACCATGTTCAGGAAACTCAACTTTTCCAGACTTGCAGGAGCATCAATTTTCCAGATACGTATTTTATTTTCCCTCTAAAACAGTTGAAGGGAAGGTATCATACCATGCAAGAGTTGGGGTTTCTAGTTTAAGAAACCCTTTTAGGTTTAGATACTTCTAATTGCATAAGTTGGGCCGCAGGTGTTACTGTATATCTACAGTTGTCAATGATAGGTAGATTTGAAAGCCTATCTAGATCAACCTGGTGCTCTATGTCCATATTCGTTGTTTCAACACAAAGCTGGCCTGATCAAATCCCAGGGACAGTAGACAGAAGGAAGAGAGCCTTAAGGAACCTGACTTCATCATCAGGGATTGCTTCCAAAGAGACTGGAATCCACCCTACAAAGACAGAGGAACTAGGCCCAGAGGGGGAAATGATAGTTTTAGCTAGTCATTTAATATAGATATCTATGGTCCAGCCTCCACTTTCACCACACACCAGCAACTGTGAGACACCTGGATTGCTGAATTTAGTTTGAATTTGCTCAGCAGGCCAGACCCAGCTGTGTATGGCAAAGCATCTGTGCCAGTGTTTTTATTCTAAATAACATATAGCTCTTTTTGTTCACAAGACTTTAATGGCAGGTGCACTCCTTTGAGCATTTTGGGCAATATAGGAATATGAAAAACCATCCCCCAATACTTAAAAGATTATGACCTACTTAATTGCCTGTTTGCGTGCTAGGCATAACTCTTAGATCTCCTAGCAAAACTCAGGATTTTGGTCTTTTGATAATTTGCAGTTTTTCTTCTTGCATAATTATGTAAGAGCCTTCAGTGCTCTTCTGAGACCTACAGCATATTATTATTATTATTATTATTATTATTATTATTAATAATAATAACTTTATTGTCATCCCATTATACACTATACACCAAGTGCACAATAGAATGAAATTTCGTTGCAGTTGGCTCACAATTTCAAACACTAAAATACTAATAAAAAAACAATATCCATAGTTACTATAAAATATACGTTCTTTAGCTCACAATTTCAGTCAAACACTAAAATACTAATAATAAAAAAAAATCCACAGTTACTATAAAATATACATTCTTTACACATCCAACATTTCACCAAAAATAACTTATTTAAGCATTCAAGAATCCAATAGCCTGGGGGACAAAGCTGTTTCCCAATCTGGCTGTTCTACATCGGATACAGCAGAACCTCTTCCCAGAGGGTAACAAAGAAAACAAACCATGATGAGGATGGGAGGCGTCACCGATGATCTTTCGAGCTCTGGACAAACAGCGTGCATGTGCTAAATCTTGAGTCCCCAGAGTCCCCTTGTGGGGGGAGATGGGCGGTGATATAAGTTAGAAATAATAAATAAATAAATAAATAAATCTTGGATGAGAGGCAGAGATATCCCAATTATCTTTTCTGCTGCCCTTACCACTCTCTGCACAGACTTTCTGAGGCACTACAGCCTCCAAACCAGATGGAAATACAATTTGTAAGTACACTCTCTATAGTGCCTCTATAGAAAGTAAGGAGAATGGAAGATGGGAGATGTACTTTCTTCATCCGACGCAAAAAGTGCAAACGTTGCTGTGCTCACTTTACCAAAAATGTGGTATTAAGGGACCAGGTCAGACTATTTGTTAACTGCACCCCCAGGAATCTGATGCTACTGACTGACTCCACAGCTATGTTATTGATAAAAAGTAGTGTGACTACACCGGTTCTTCCTGAAGTCTATCATAATCTTAGTTTTTTCCACATTTAGAACCAAGCTGTTTTTATTGCACCACTCCACCAAACACTTCACCTCCTCCCTATAAGCCCACTCATCCTCACCCCTGATAAGACCCACTACCATTGTATTGTCCGCATATTTTACAATGGAATTGGTGGTAAACCTGGCGCAACAGTCATGTGTCATCAGGGTGAACAACAACGGGCTCAAGACACAGCCCTGTGGGGAGCCAATGCTCCAGGAGATAGAGCTAGAAGTATTATATCCAACTCGCACCGACTGAGAGCTCTCAGTAAGGAAGTCAAGTAGCCAATTACACAAGGGAGTACTGAGACCTAGAGAACCCATTTTGTCCACCAAATGCTGGGGAACAATTGTATTGAATGCTGAGCTGAAATCTATAAACAGCAATCACACATAACTGTTCTTCTCCTCAAGATGTACCAGACTCGAATGAAGAACAGAAGAGATAGCATCCTCTACGGAGCGATTCCGCCGATAAGCAAACTGAAGTGGATCAAACGAAGGGGGGAATCTGGAAACAATATAATCCTTCATCAGTCTCTCAAAACATTTCATCACAATGGGAGTGAGAGCTATCGGGCGATAGTCATTGAGACACGGGATCATAGATTTTTTAGGCACAGGTATAATAGTCGCAGTCTTAAAGCATGCCGGGACTACAGTCTGGTGCAAGGAAATAGTAAATATGTCTGTAAAGACACTGGCCAGCTGTTCAGCACAATCCCTCAGTACCCGCCCTGGGATATTATCCGGGCCCGCTGCTTTCTGAATATTAATTTTCCTCAGAGTCCTCCGGACATCAATTATATCAAGGGTAGGTGCCTGCTCATCAGGGTGGGATTCAACCTTCCTCACAGGAGTATTAGTAGATGCTTCAAACCTACCAAAAACCCTATTGAATTCATTCAGAAAATCTATATTCTCCTCACATGATGTCGGAGTAGCCTTATAATCTGTAGTATTCTGAATACCCTGCCACATGCACCTAGTATTTGTGGAATCATGAAAAAATTCCTGAACTTTCCGACTATAAACCTGCTTTGCTATTCTCATAGCCCGGTTCAGATCAGCTCTGGCTGTTCTAAGAGCCTCCATATCACCAGACTATTTATTTAGTCTATTTATTAGTCTATTTATTTATTTATTTATTTATTTTTATTTTATTTTATTTAGGACTATTTATTAGTCCTAAATAATATAATTGCATCATCTGTATATAACAGATTTCTCACTCAATTTAGGAGGATGAATGTCCAAATTTGTTAGGTAATCTGCCAAGTCATTTATGTAAAAGTTAAACAATAATGGGGCTAATATACATCCCTGTTTAACTCTCTTTTTTGTTGGTGCAGTGGATATTGAGTCACCTTGGGGAGATAGTGGGGCTTGCGGCATGACTCGGCTTTTGTCATCCCTCCTTCCTCTTGACCCGGCCTGCAGATGCCACTGCCTGGGGGTTACATCTGTCTTTCAACTTTGTTCGCTCATCAAGATGAAGAATTAGACATAGCAGATACTGAACAATTGAGGCGGCTTCCAGCTTCTCCCACAATTTATCTTAAATTGCTGGCTTAAAATCAATATCCCTAAACACATTTACTATAGTGGCTGTCACCAGTATTTGTTTTGAAGAGAAGCAACCTGGATTATTTCAATGCTGCCTGTAAGAGAGTAAGGATGATTACTGTATTCCCTGCACACATACTCTATTCAAATCATTTTACTCTTATTTCAAATAAGCTAGTTTTATGTAAGCTACAATGATTACAATGTATTTAAGAATAATTTTTAACATTTTAAAAAATATGAAAATTTTGCATGATGATGGGGAAGTTGAAGCATCAATGTTCCATCTGAGGATGCTTTAAGTATATTCTTTAGAAAGCATGTTTTGATTTTTGAGGAAAACCTATTCTATACTGATCATACAAGCAGTTCTAGCCTAATTGTCAGGCAGTACTTGTTCGACTCTCCTTACACAGTTCATTATAGTTCACTACTACTATAGTGAAACAAATATATATTGGATGGAAATACAATATACAAAAATACAAGGCCTGAAAATACGAAGTTTGGCTGAAATACATTCTTAACCTGAGCCCAGAGGTGAATTAATAGAAAAGAGAGCAAAACAGTACTTGTCTATAATATCTATGCAGTTCTAAGGGCAACAAGTTATTTTTGATTTCTTCCTATGAGTTTAGTTGATATGTTCAAGGAGTCAATTATCTTTTTTTAATATGCTTATTATTTGTTAAGGCACAAGGAAAAGAAAAGAAATGGCAAACATTATAAATGGATGAAGCAGAAACCGAAAGCGTGACATTAGGAGTCAATTACATGGTCATACTGCATGAACTGGCACTTCCAAATAATTTATTCTCTCATACACACACAGAGACAGACATGCACACACAGAGAGAGACTATCGTTGCAGGAAAATGTGGGCACTTTCTTCAAGAATTGCACAATCTATGTTTTGGAAAACTGAATTGTGTGAGTGTACTCACTATTATTTCCTTTGTCTCTTACTTTTCAAATAAGCAACCATCACATGTATACAATCACCACAGAAACACACAGTCATCACAAAATTCCTGATGTTCCAGGAATCCTGCATCACCTAATTTATTTCAAATACAAAATAATTACACAAGTTTATACTTTCAAGGTTTATACAAAATGGTCTGTATTATTTATACATATTTTCAGATTTAAACTGAGAATTTAATTGGTTTTGATAAAATCATAAGTAACAGTAAAACAGATTTGTTATTGTATGCTAATACTGTATTAACATTAAAATAGATCTTTATTGATATTAGAGGGGATTTTATGAACTAAAAGTTAAAGAATGCATATGATTTCAGGGAAACAAATACTGTCAGAAAATGCATTCCAGCAGAATTCTTCTATTCTTTCCTTGGGTCCAAGCATTGCATTCTTTTAACCGGCTGTACAATAAAACTTTATGCTTTCTTCCAAAGTTATCCTACTTCTGGACCCATTTGTAGATCACACAGCATGGTTCACTGAGTATACTCTAAAAGTACAGTTGGGTTTATTTGAATTCCAGGATTCTTTCCCCAACACTGTTAAAATAAAGACAAAACTACAGAGACAAAATCCAGTATAATTAGTTTCCAACAATAAAATTTCCCCAAACACTGTTGCAAAATTCCTTCTACTGAAATGATTTGCTACAATAATAAAAAGCATACATTACATATAAAAAGATACCAGTGTACTAAAAGTGACAGAAGTGAACTAGCAAATCCTTCAAAGCACATATTATATAAATGACTAGCATTTAAAAACATTTCCTCCTATAAAATGTAGGTCATTTACATTTATAAATCTGTGATCTTTCCCCACTGAAACAATGAGAGTTTTCAAATAATTCTGTTGCAAATAATTCTTACAGCTTGAAACCACAGTTCAAACTTAGTTTCAGTTTGACTTCTTTGATTTCTTTTGCTTGACTTAAATAAAGCTCATCTCATCAGCTGATAATTCCTATAGCAAAAAGTAATTTTATAAAAATAAGCCATGACTCAATGCTCAACTGCAGTGTACAATATGAACAGAACTATTTTTTTGTATTGCACAAATCTGATTAATATAGATGCATATTCATATTTTCAATCGGCACAGAAATGGTGTGGGAGAAACGTCTTTTCTTCCTTCCAGGACACTAACATTTGTAGTCTTCATCATCTTACAGAAGTGCAATTGAGCCATTAGTTTCATAATGAATGTGTGTGCAGGTGCAACACAGATCTAAAGTCTGTTCTTCCTGCAACTCCGATTGTGCTGTGTAAACAACATTATGCTTCAAACAGAAAAATGTTGGATTTATTGATTAAAAACATTAACTTAAACAAAGCTATTGAATCCCCCAAACAGTTTTTGGAACTATCCTTATGCTACTTTTACAGTTAGCATGGTTAGGCATTATTGCTTACATACAGTACATCATATGCCTCCTGATATAAAGCAGTACTATGATCTGTTTATATACAAGGTTCTTTTTTTTCCTTTTTAGTTTAAAAACAAGCTGTAAAAACATTACATACTTTACAGACAATACAAATTCCCACATTGGTACTCAAGTCTAACAAATGGAATGCATAACATTAATAAAACATCATAAAGGAAGACTGACAGTAAGTCCTTGATTGTCAAGACACATTTATATTTTATATATAAATTCTTAACTGTGCAGAATCAAAAGATTCAATCATAGGTACATCCTTATTTAATAACTCATATTTACAGAACAATATTGCATAAAAAAATAAAATAAACATTTACACATTTTTACTTTTCCATCTACTGGGGTAAAGAATGCAAGAAACAACTCTGAGAAAACTGCTTGCTTCAATTTGTGTGTACTACCAAAAGATCTCTCTCTCTCTCTTTTAATTATTACTGAAAAGAGAAACAATTTTTATATATGTATAGCAAAAGCAATTAGAAAATTTCCCTGAAACAAATTAATTGAAAAATAATGGAAGTTAAATTTAACATAATGTTGTTTTTCATTCATTGTAATACTTCCTCAGGACATCCGTTTTGCACGCAAAAATAGTTAAAAGTCCTGCAAACCTAAAAAAACATGCATTAACAGAAAATAAAAGCATTTCAAAAAGTTGCAAGGCTTCTGTTGAGCAGAATTTAAGAAAATATAAACATAGTTTTTATTAATAATTTCATCAATTGGAAAAATTACATATGAGGTTTTACCAAATGAAATACCCAGATCACAAACACATTTCTGTTTTCTAAATTTCTGAACTATATTCTAATATCTATCTCCCTGCAACTTGAGTAAGAATTTAATTTCTACCCAACAAAATTTTAGGTTGCAAATTTACAAATACAAAGCAAGTTAATACTGAAATATTCAAGCAGGCTGATCTTGGATCCATTCTGGATCTTCTTCAAATATTCATGAAACATATTACACACATCATTAAAAATAATCTGAGGAAACATGGAATATATGTTGTGGAGCTTTTTCTGAAGATAACCCCAAAACTATGGAAATAAAATCCAAAAGCATAATTAAAACTTACTAATTCACACTATTGATTTGAATCCCCCTTTAAAATCACAAAATAAATAAGGGGAAAAAAGCAAGCATATGACATTATAATGTATTTCATTCATTTTGACCACAGTCTCTTAGTTTGCAGCACTTACACAAATGTTCTGCAATATGCTTGGCTAAAGTTACAGTCATAGTTTTATCTCTACTACATGACTTTACACCACTCAAGAGAAACAAGGAAAAACCAGCTTGGGAATTATCAGGTATTCAACAGAAATCACAAAAACATTTTAGCTTTCAACAACCTGCTTGTTCTCTCAAAATATTGTGGCAAACTGCTTTACCTTGGAATCTGTATTAAAATTTTAGACCAATTTCAGAAAAAGCAAGAAAGGTGATCCAACATAAAGGAAAAACAAACCATTCCAACTGTTCTTCAAACCTGTAGTGCCCTGCAGTTCATCATGCTGTTTCCTTTTAAATAAATCATACTTGGTAAATCGTATAGCCTGACTCATTAAGACCAAGAGAGGATAAGGTGGCTATTTCAGCTCTAAAATTCCTTCATTCACAATTTTTTAAGAAAGACTCTGGAGACCCAGCATATACCCAAATAGGATCTACTGAAGACTGAGACAAAGAGATTTTAAAAAATTAAGCAGTATATTTGCATTTAAAGCTGACACCAAAAAGATAGTCAACTGAACTGTAAATATACTATTGAGTCTAACAGGATTTTATAACCATAGCTAAGATGTCCTAAATAAAATGTAATCAAGTATTACTCTAGCAAAATATAGCTTTAGTAGTACTGTCTCACAATATGTACAGTGGGCATGAAATAGACCTGTACAATTACTTAATCCTAGTTAATTTAGAAAGCTGCTTTTAGATAAAAAGCAATTTTGGATCTTGCATGATTTTTGTGGACAGGATCACAAAACCCAAAGAGAATGCTTCTACTCATACTTGAGGTATTGCATGCATACTCCATCTATGCCACTTTGGGCTTAAACAGGCCCTGCTAAAGCACACCCCCAGCTCCAACTTAGGAATGCTACAGATCTAGGGATGCCATGGAGTTCACTTCCCTCAATGCATCTCAGCGAGCCATCAGAAAATTAATCAAGCACTCTGGTGTTTCTAGCCATGCACACAGGGCACTTTGGAGGTCTGCTAGAGCTCATTCCGCCTCCCTTTATTCATTTTTTCAAAATGGGCACGTTCATAAGAAATAAGTACCTATATTTTCTCCAGTTACAGACCCTGGCTCCACATACCTTGGGTTCCTCTTGGCTATCCACAAATAGATTCAAACTTCCTAGCTTTTCATTCCAGTTACTGAATGTGTCTACACTATTTATTTGCCAAACTTACTTACCTCTCTGGAACATAATCTATCGTTAACTAAATAAATAGGGGAATACTGAGACACTGTGCTGGAAATGCTTAGTTAAAATTAACGTATGTTATCAGGGCAGAGATAAAACTAGAAAATGAAAAATAAAAGATTAATTCTTTAAAGGTTTTCATGTATAACTGTATCATTAATAGAGGTTTTTTTAACTGGATATGTAAATTTTTAGGCATTGTGTAGAGAAAAATAGGATGCAATAGCCGATTTGTGGTTGACAGGAATGCACAATGAATGTTGAGACTATGAATCTACGAAGACTCACAAGTAGATTTAAAGAGATTATCTTGCCATCCAGAAGTGTTAGGTATATACTATGATGGCCCTGAAATCCTACTGAAGAAATAGAGGAGGAAAACTACTACCAGAAAAAGAAGCTATGTTTAATTAAAAGTCACAATTACTCTGGATTTTTTTCTTAATCAGTTTTTTAAAGATATCTGGTTCCCTAAGTTCTGTGAGAGGCAATAACAAGGAATGGTACCTTAAAATAATTTGTGCATCCTTCTTCCCTATCTGAATTATTCTTGTTTTAGAAGGAGAAAAAACATTCCTAACACTCAGCCTTTAGGTGATACCACCTAAAGTTTTCCATTAACGAATACATAGAATTCATGAAAAGAACAAAATATTTATTCTGACTAAAATAAAAATAATTTTTCAGTTTTAAAAATGATTAAATTATTCCAACATTTATGTTAAGTAAAACCATGCCATTTTAAAAACTGTATATAGAATTGTTGCAGCACACTGTTTAACTGAAGACAATTTACAGTTAAAATGGGAAAGGGATAAAATTTACACTTTATTGTGTATGAAATATATTAAAATAGAGACCGTATAGCTTTCTGTCACTGACATCGTTCACCAATTCTGGCTGGCAAAACCACAGTGAAATTGTTCAATCAGGTAAGATGTGCAACAAGAATGATTGCTTTAGAGAAAGTTTACTATATCTAACAAACTGAAGTGCCAAGAGTTTCTGGGTAAGCAAATCTAATTTTGTGGATGTTAAGGCATCCCCTTCATTTTCATTGTTAATACAATATGATGTAAGGTGAAAATGATACAGGACAATGAGCCTAAATCTCGAAAATAGTTTTATTATTATTTTCTTTAAAGAAGAAATATGAGAAAGGATCTAAGTGCTCTAATGTTAATTATTGCAAATTTGTAGGATGAAGTACAGTTAAATTTTAAATCCTGGAGTTTATCATTCATATAAACATTATGAAACTGGGAACATAGACTGCAAAGCATTTAGCTAAAATCTAACCATCTCAATCCCTGTCATCACTGGTAAAAATTAATTAAAATTTAAATGCATGAATAATAGGGACTTTGCTTTTAAATTACTTTTAATTAATCAAACATTTAAATAGTAAAATGTGTCTAGCAAACATCATTATTTTTCTTAAAGTGTATTAAAGGAAGCCAATAAAAGGGATATTATATGTATTACTTTTTTAACAGAGGTTTTTAAAATAGCCCCCCCCCCCCCCCCACGAAATGCACTGTAGCTTCTAGCCACAATCTCCTGACATTTAAACTTTTGGATTTGTACAGTTTATTCATATTCCCTGATGAAGTGCAATGGCTAGACTAATTAGGAAATGCAATATGAATAATCTCATAATTATCATTCTCTCCCAAATAATCAAAGTTACCAAACTAGCAAATTATTATAGGAGAGATATCTTAACTGGATTTTTTTTGGTTTGCTTCATTTTGTATTCAATCTCAACACAGCAAATTCCTGATCTCAAAAAAGGAAACAGCCACCTGCCTTTTCAGTGGACACCCACTTATAAGGCAATTCAAAAAGAATGACAATTAATTTAAAAAGTAATTACTAATATGCTGTACCAGCTTACTTTTTCATTATAACACAAGGCCTTAAATCTGTATAGGATCCATCTTATACAGAAGACACTCATTCTCAACAGACCTGTGGTAAAGTGCCAATGTTATTTCTACAGATTTTCTTAGCCAAATGTTTGGCCTGTTGTCGCATCAGGTGATGAGTTCATCCCTGCCCGAGCATCATTTACATTCACCAAAGGAAATTCTGGAAATTCAGCACTTGTCCCTGGTCCCCGCAGGTTCACTTGCCCATTAGCAGTATTAAACTGAGATGATAATCCAGCTCTTGTTCCATGATACTGAGCCCTGAATGGTTGCTCAAAAGAACCTAACTGATATGCTTGATGGACAGGCTGTGCCTCGGCCTTCTTCTGAGAAGTCACTTGATCCAAGAAGTCCTGGGTAGAGGATGTTGAAGAATGATTTGGCTCATCACCTGAAAAGGGAAAAGAGTGCTGGGAATCACCAACAATAAGTCCAAAATGAGACTTGTCTGGAGTTGTTCTTAAGGGAGAGTTCATTCCTGATCGAAAACTGTTAACAGGTATAGATGCATAGACCTGTTTGTCAATAGCAGAGAATGCTGGTTGCCCTGTAAGAGTCTGGTTGTCATTCACAAAATTAAGGCTTGAATTGTTCAAATAGGCATCATTTTGGCTCGTTCTGTCCAAAGCTTGCTGCAAAAACTTGGAATATTCCTGTAACATACTGGCTTTATCAGAGGAGGAGCCTTGAGAACTTGTTGCAACATTCTCACTTTGTGTAACCTCTGAGACTTCAGAAGAATTTATGGATATACTGGAAGTCACTTCAGTATCAGCCACGTTGAAAGCGATTTCATGCTGGCCATTGGCTTTATGGGAATAATGGTCTAAAAGAGTTTGAAGTACCTCATCTGGAATGACACTTTTGTCATGGTTTCCTTTAATCTCCACATTCAGTGCTGATGTATCCAATATTGATGCTGTGCTACCTTCATCTATCACACTTGCAACAGCAGCCTGTGTGACTGAAGGCTGTGATGCAATAGTGCCAACATTCAAAGCATATTCTCTGCTGTTACTATTAGCTGCTTGGAGATACCGCCTTTTCTTTAAAAACTGCATTGCATCATCATAGTTTGTGCTGCTGTGTACAGGTTTACTGGGACCTTCCTGTAAAGAATCAACTTGGTCAATGTCAGCATTGGCTTCAGCATCCAGTAAGCCTTGCTTATCCACAAGATCAAAGGCATATTTCGAAACCTTGCTGTCTTCATAAGAAGCTAAGGATGAAATGGTCTGACTTTGCTCTAGTGGCTGCTTTAGGTTTCTCTTACTGTTAACTTTTTTGAGCACTAGTTTAGGTGGGTGTATTTCTCCAGAATTTGCTTCTTGTAAATGCCCTCCAGTGACAGAAGAATGTGGCAGCTCAACTGCATATTCTGCTACCATATATTCATCCTTTATCTTAGTACTGCCAGCATACAATGGCAAAAAATCATTCTTATCTTTCTTATGTTCAGATTTATCTGTCCCAGTTTCTTTATCCATCCCAGAAGATTTCAATTTCTCAGTTTTTTGCCTCTTCTTTTTTGGCAAAGAACAGTCTTTCAAAGATAGAGGGAAGCCTTGATCTTCATCAGGAGTCAAAAGGCCAACTTTGGTGGCACTTCTATTGGGTTTCTTGTCACGGTTTTCATGGCACATACGTTTGTGTTTCAGTACACGATCAGTCCTTGAGAAGAACTACAGGGGACATTTTTGGATTAGAGAAAAAAAAGCAGGCTTTTGGCCAATTTATTTTTATTTTTTGACATGGGAAAGTCTTCATAAGTCATTGTGCTGACATAATAATTTTAAAATTTCCCAGAAAGACATTGCAGATAGAAATCACAGTGTGAAAACCCTACCATGTCAAAAGATATGGATTCAGAATTTATGTTAAAACTATTTTAATTATTACAAAAGTCAACCCTTTACTTCTGATCAACAACACTGATTTGTCTCAGCTTCTCTGTTCTCGTTTTTTCTGTAACTAAAAACTTGGTTCCTTAAGGGGTTATGTTTTTCTTGTTGAATAACCATAATTTGTTTTAGATTCAAGTAAAGGTTTTGAAAAATTAAATATAGAAATTACATTATAATAAACAAACGTGCTCCCTTGCTATGAGTCACATGTTAACATCAACTACTATAATACAGGTAGTCCTTGCTTACCAACGGTAATTGGGACCGGAAACTATGTCACTAAGCAATGCGGTCGTAAGGCACGACATCACGTGACCATGCCGACTTACAAAGGCAGTTCCGGTGGTCCCAGTTGCTGCTGTTAGGCGAATCCTGTGCAGTCGCAGTGTCCCGTGATTGCCATTTGCTGCCTCCTGCTGGCTTCCCCATTGATATTGCTTGTGGGAAGCTGGCAGTGAAGGTCACAAATGTTGATCACGTGACTGTGGGATGCTGCAACGTTGTAATTGAGCTGGTTGCCGAGTGCCCAAATTGCAATCACATGACCGCATGGGCAATGCGATGGCTGCAACTACAAGGACCCATTGTAAGTAACCCTTGCTCAGTGTCGTCGCAATTTTGAATGGTCAGTGAACAAATGGATGTTAAATGAGGACTACCTGTACTGGCAAAGTAAGTTCATCACTTTGCTTATATTTATTTCCCTAATATACTAAGATCAATTACTTGCAGTCATATTGGTCAAATAGTTCTAACAATTTTCAGTGTATCTTTCTTTTCTCCTTCTCTAATTACCTGCAAGCAGTATTCACACTGATAAGGCTTCTCTCCACTATGAGTTCTCTTGTGTCTTTCCATGTGATACTTCTGTATGAACCTCATGCCACATTCATCACATCGAAATGGTTTCTCACCTAAGAATAAAAATGGAAAGTACTGTTAAATAAATGAGAAATAAGATCTATATATGTGTTTCCATGTTAATATTCAATAACTTTTACTGTTAAATACAAATAAGATACCACCATAAAACTTGACAAGAAGAAAATGCCATTATATTCATAACATACAGATCTGGAAGAAAACCAATATTGAATATATTTATTTTCATTCAGGTGCCTCAGAACTAGATATGTACTTCAGAACTAGAAATGAAAAAAATATCAGACACATATTCTCTCCTAAATAGTTTTTGACACAAAGAGCTATGGGGGGGGGGGAGTAATTGTTTATGATCTAGTAGTTTAAAAATAGTAAATTTCTGTACAAAAACTGTTGTATTTAAGATTTCCTATTATTCTTTCTCAGTTTTGTAAAAATATCAAGTAATCATACTGGCTTTGAATATACTGTAGTAATTTGTTAACTAATTGAATATCCCAATTCTACATTTATTTAATTAGCCAATATGAAAATAAAGTAAATTCCTGATTCACACACTGGCTTCCTCAGCTTTCCTGGGGAAAATGCACTATTTGTTTGTTTGTTTATTTATTTATTTATTTATTATTCAAATTTATCACCGCCCATCTCCCCCAACGGGAGACTCTGGGTGGAATACAACAGAGTCAACAATTAAAAACCTATCAACATAAGTTACGGTCTAAACCAGTATAATAAATAATAGATAATCCAAGGGATGGTAAAATCTCATATAAAAAGGGGCCAGCCACCCCCAGGAGGAACTATTACCTCCCCCATCCCAGGCAAGGTGGCAGAACCAGGTCTTAAGAGTCTTCCGGAAGGCCAGGAGCGAGGGAGCCAGCCTCACCTCCGGGGGCAAGATATTCCACAAGGTGGGTGCTATCGCAGAGAAGGCTCGCCTCCTGTACCCTGCTAGATGAAATTCTTTTGTTGATGGGGTCCGAAGCATGACCTCTCTGCATGATCGAGTGGGGCAGGTCAATGTTATCGGGATGAGATGGTCCCTCAGATACCCTGGCCCCATGCCATGTAGGGCTTTAAAGGTGATAACCAACTCCTTGAATTGGACCCAGAAGCAAACTGGTACCCAATGCAGCTCGCGCAGCAGAGGTGTCACATGTGCTGATCTGCTAGCACCCATAACTGCCCACGCTGCCGCATTCTGGACCAGCTGAAGCTTCCGGATATTCTTCAAGGGTAGCCCCATGTAGAGCACATTGCAATAATCTATGTGGGAGATGACAAGGGCATGAGTGACTGTTCAGAGGGCATCCTGAACCAGGAAAGGGCGCAACTGGCACACAACTCGAAGCTGCACAAAGGCCCTCTTCGAGCAGGAGTCGTGAGTCCAGGAGGACCCCCAAGTTCTGCACTGGATCTGAATGGGGCAGTGCTACCCCATCCAGAACCAAAGATGACAACTTCCTGGGTACAGGGGGGCCATTAATCCACAGCCACTCCATCTTACCAGGGTTCAGCTGAAGTCTGTTGTTCCCCATCCAGACCCCCACAGCCCCCAGGCACTGAGACAGGGCAGTGACCGCATCGCTTACTTCACCCGGGATGGAGATGTATAACTGAGTATCGTCCGAATATTGGTGATACCTCATCCCATGGTGACGGATGATCTCGCCCAGTGGTTTCCTCTAGATATTAAATAGGAGAGGAGAGAGAACCGAACCCTGTGGCACCCCACAAAGCAGGGGTCGTGGGTCGGCTCTCTCCACTCCTATCACCACCGATTGGGAACGGCCCCCGAGGAAGGAGGTGAACCAGCGCAAGACCACGCCACCCACCCCCAACTCCCCGAGCCGTCCCAAAAGGATACCATGGTCGACGGTATCGAAAGCCACTGAGAGATCTGAGAGCCAGGATGGACGCACTCCCTCCATCCCGCTCCCACCAGAGATCATCCATAAGTGCGACCAATGCAGTCTCCATCCCATATCCTGGCCTGAAACCTGACTGAAAGGGGTCTATATAATCTGTTTCCTCCAGAATCCTCTGGAGTTGCAATGCCACCACTTTCTCAACCACCTTTCCCAAAAAGGGAAGATGGGAGACAGGACGAAAGTTGTCCAAGACAGTGGGGCCCAGGGATGGTTTCTTGAGGAGGGGGTGCACCAGCACCTCCTTAAAGGCAGCCGGAAACACCCCCTCCCCCAAGGATGTATTAATAATCACCTGGACCGAACCACACGTCACCTCCTGGGCTGACTTTACCAGCCAGGAGGGACACGGGTCAAGGTGAAATGTGGTGGCATTTACAATCCAGAGGATCCTGTCCACTGTCCTGAAAAATATCATTAATATAATTTTACATTAATCAATCTTTCTCTCTGAACGTTTTTGAACTACTCCTGAAGAAAAGGAGTAATTCCACACCAAATCAAGAAAACATGGTCCTTGAGGGTTGTTAGAAAATAATGGATTTTCTTGAAAATGTATACAGACATAATGTATACTGAACTATATCCATAGTTTTTAAAAACTTTTTAAAATGTGCTTCTTGGATCAACCCTTCAAATATATGCTAAAGGTTATTTTTTCCCATAAAACATATCATTCTTTTTGCCCGAAAATAAGATGTGCACCATCTACAGCAGTTATTAAAGTCTGTTAATTTCAATTCTTTAAATCATAGCTTTCCAAACTGTGTGTTGCGACACAGTACTGTGTCACCTGCGGGGCCCAGGTGTGTCGCGCGAAAACCCAGAAGTGCTGATGGCGCGCTGCTGCTGCACGCAACAACATGCGCAGCAGCAGCAGGCCATCAGCACTTCCAGGTTTTCGCACGACAGACCAGGACACTGCTGCCGCCGCGGTGCGCAAAAACCCGAAAGCGCTGCCACCGCGCTTCCAGATTTTCGTGCGCCGCTGTTGGTGTGTCACCAACGTGAAAAGTTTGGAAAGCCCTGCTTTAAATAGTGACAATTGCTCTGTATTTTCAAAACTACTGCAACAACTGATAGCCAAACATTTAAGGGAAAAATCAGATTTTCACAAATTTCTTTTTGATTATCTGCTACCTGCTTATCTAATTCACCTGTATGGTGATCAGGTAGCACTACACATTTCTGATCTTCAATTGTACTTTACTCTCTATTTTTCACAGAGATAACAGCTCCTAATGGAATAGAAACTTAATACCTGTATTTTTCTTCTAGTTGCAAATTCTAATCTGAAATTCTAAAATACTGGAAATAACTTTATGTCTTCAAAATTGTATTTTTATGTATATTGACATTAGGTCTAATTCTGCTTCTAGTAACATAAAGTGCATAATGGCTGTAATATATAATAAACTAAAACAATTTACAATTCAAAATCATCATTGATAATCTGTTATAAGGTCGGCAAAGAGATTGCTATTCAAAGCAAGTATCTCACTCAAGGCACAAATGACCAGTCTCAAATTATCCTACTTTGGACATATTATGCGAAGACCTAGCTCTCTGGAAAAGGCTCTAATGCTGGGAAAGGTGGAAGGAAAGAGAAGAGGATGACTAGCAGCAAGGTGGATGGACTCAGTTACAGTGGTGATGAATGTACTGTTGGAAGGCCTGAAAGACCAGGTTAGGGACAGATCGTCATGGAAAAAAATCTATCTATGTGGTCGCTAGGAGTCGAAAACGACTTGATGGCAAATTATCAATCAAAATTCATAGACCAAAAGAAATGAAAGATTTGAGTAGGAAAGCTTGATGAGAACCATTATTTAATATAAAAAAATAGTGAAGAAAACATTTGAAACCAAAATCAAATGCATTTTTATACCTTCACACCTATATTCAACTCAGGGAGGGGAAGCAAAGCTTCTGTGGAAAAGATGGGCAGAATTTGGAGGAGAAATCACATTATTTGAAATAAGAAACGGGGAAAAAGATAACTTTTTTCTAGAATTTTTCACAAGGCAAATTCTGCTTCATGAAAGTGGGTAAATGCTGTTATGCTGCTTTTTTCAACAAATGATCCCTGCAGCATACTGCAGGAACTGGATTATAAAGAAGGAAATTATCTCTGTACATCTGTTATCAAGTTACAAGTGTCAAAAGTAATCATACCATAACAAATCTGATATCAAAAGTATCTTGGATTTTGAAATATAGGTTCACTGAAGTGTATTCTTTGAAATGCCAAACACTTGCCTTTATTTATTTATTAGTCAAATTTATCACCGCCCATCTCTACAGCAGTAGACTCTGGGCGGTTTACAATTATACTTATTGTACTTTATCATAAAGTACAATAAGTACAACCAACTACCTCAAAGTGTTTGTAGTGATCCACTGCAGATTCATAGCATATATATGGAGTTACCGGTTATGCAAATACCCATGTTGGCTATCTCTGCTACTCTTGACCATATGCTTCTTATTCCAGATAAATTTTTATAGGCAGCATACTATTCTACGGTAAATAACATTTGTTAAAATAGAGTGAAGGATACTACTGATGATTCTAGTGATGATGACTCTGTTGAATATATGGGACATGGTAAGCAAAGTAAATGTGAGGCTTCGGTGTGTCATCACTTAAAAATAAAATTTACTCATTATAAGAAGTCACAATTATAAGAAGTCACAATGTAGCTCTCATTTTTTTTATATGGCATGGAATGGTCCAGAAAGCAAAAGAAGGGCTTTGGAAAAAATATCTGTAAAGATAAATCTAGTAACAAATACTGGATAAGTAACGATGGTTGTTTATATTCAAAGAACAGAATATTCAAAAACGCTAAACAACTGTTAAAACTCTATGTTAACAAAAGAGAAACTTCTTACTGATTAGCACTATTTTGTGTTCAGTCTTGGCACTACTAGAGAGTTCTGTAGAAAAGTACTACTCACTGGACATACTCCTTTTTAAAAAAATCCAGACAAAGAATTTATTTTGCCACCAGTGAATTATTTAGAAAGCCTAATACCACTTGTCCTGTTATTCTAAAGGAAGGTTTAATACTAATTTCCCCCCTAATACTTATAATTTTCATATCCTTTTTTATCTATTGTTTCCTTTTCCATACAATGTGTTATCTTGGTTTAGCTTAATCCTTTACATAATAATAAATACTTTGGATTTAAGCCAATTCGGTCTCATTGAATTAAAAATAATTGAGCTGACTTAAATCCAAGGATTTCAATTCACCTGCACTGCAGCTTTCTCTGAAAAACTCACTTTTCTAGTCCAAGAGCCATACTTGAGCTTTGATACATATGCTAGTAACTACATGCCAAAAACTGCATATCAAAAACAAAATGTATTTATTAATTACATTTATTTGTTGCCAACCCCATTCTGACTCTATTTTTATTTTGCTTACATGCAACTAAAATTATATATCATTAATGTGATTATTCTCTAATTGCGTATTTGATCATTTCCCCTTTCTGTTACAGTGAAAGCAACAGAACATATCAAGGGACTGCATCCAAGGTTTTCAGGAAGCATATGCAACACTTGAGTCTCAGATTGTGTTCCTCACCTAAACTGTTTTAACCATGGTTTATAGAATGAACCACATTTGGATGCATCTACACAACATTCTAAGGATTGCATTGTATTGCAAACTGCCAAGCGACCTTAGCAGTCAGAGTAATACATAAAATGAGTGTTATAAATAACATAAACCATGGTTTAGAAATCATAAAGGCTGGGTTCACACAAAGGTTCAATATGCTATGTGAATCAGGCCACATTCCATTCAGATATATTAGTAGTATAGTCTCACTAACCTTCGTCTCAGATTATGAAGAAACGTGGTATTTATTCTGATTTGTATACTGAAAGCATTCTATTCTGAGAGAGACCTGGGACTGAGGTTATGTTGTCGCTGAATATGCCAGAGAGCTAGTTGTGTTATTCTATATTGGACAGAAGACCATAACTGCCTTGGCTATAGTTGCTAGGGAAGAGCAATTTCAAGTTGTAGCTTGAATGAACCATGTGGATTGGTCAAGGGATTAACATTAGTAATTACAAGGCCAATAATAAATATGATTAGTCAAAGGTTCCAGCCAAGACTTTAAACCAGAAAATACAGGTAGTTCTCACTTAACAACCATTTGTTTAGTGATGGTTCGGACTTACGATGGTGCTGAAAAAACTGACTTGTTACCAGTCCTCACATTTATGACCATCGCAGCATCCCCAAAGTCACATGATCACGATTTGGGCACTTGGCAACCAGTTCACATTTATGATCGTCACAGCATCACGTGATCACATGATCACCATTTTGAACCTTCCCAGCCAGCTTCTGGCAAGCAAAATCAATGGGGAACCGCATGATTCACTTAACAACCACGTGGTTCATGTAATGTTTGTGGTGATTCGCTTAATGACCGCCACAAAAAGGTAATAAAATTAGGTCAGATTCACTTAATGACTGCTTCACTTAATAACTGAAATTCTGGTCCCAATTGTGGTAGTTAAGCAAGGACTACCTGTATTAGTAAGGTCAAATGGTACATGACAGAGGAGTTGTTTATGACTAAAGGAAGCCAAAAGGGGGGAAAGAGCAAGGCTTCCACTCTAAGAACATCCGTAAATTGGGGTGGTGGTGGTGGTGGTAGTGGTGGTGTTAAGAAATCTGGAGCTCAGTGCTGAACACTTCCATGAAAACCTCAAGCAGGCAGTAGAACCCAGGGCCCAAGAGGTTCAGAAAGATGGAACTTGAAGAACAGGTCTGGAAAGTGACTCAGCTTGGAAATCAGAAGCAACAGAAAAAGTGGAGAGCAGCTAAAAGCCACTGAACTGTGTAGGATTTGGTTGGATGAATTTAAAGGAAATGTGACCTGACAGATAGGCCACTGAATGCTTATTATGTGGAAAAGAAAACCGTAAGAATAGTATCTAAGCCAGAGCTTTCCAAACTGTGTGTCGCACACAAAAGTGTGTCGCCACACACAGTCTGGTGTGTTGCCACACAACCCAGAAGCGCTGATGATCAGCACTTCCGGGTTTTCCCGCGGCGACATACCAACGGCGGCGCGTAAAAACTGAAAGCGGCAGCAGCGCTTCCGGGTTTTTGCGCGCTGCTGCAACAGCGGCACTTCCGGGTTTTCCCGCGGCGACACACCAACGGTGGTTGGTGTGTCGCTGCGGGAAAACTTTGGAAAGCCCTGATCTAAGCATACAAAAATCTAAGTACAGCTATCGTATTTCAACTGGGTACTTGGAAAGCAAGCAATTTTTAATTATTCTTTCAAATATTATTTCCTTGTCAAATTAAAGAGGTAGGTCTCTAACAGTAGGGTGAATTCCTTGCCTTTGCCAGATTACTATATAGGCTACTGAGATTCTCTAAGATTTAGAGTTAATTTTGATGGCAACTTTTTTCTTCAATAAAGTGGGGAGTCCCACCAACCCAAGCATTAAAAATTACAACAGAATAATCATACCATACTGTATTTAGGTAACTAAAATCCTGGCAATCACTAGATGGCAGCAAAGAGATACAATAAACTCTAACTGTTGCCATCTAGTTGTCCCCTGGATTTTTGCAGCCCAGTTACCTCTATCTACCATTTAGCAGCCTACCTATTACAATGTGCAACTATAATGTACACATTATAATGTAAAGCTTCAAGAGAAACCATCATAACTCTGGTAGTGTTCTACATAATTGAGATATGAATTACGACTTCCAGTGGGGGACATGGTGGACTGAACAGCTGTGCTCGCGGGCTCCGCAGGCAGAACTGACAATGCGGCAGATTTTTTGGGCTCAGGCAGGTTTTTCTTGATGCCCTTGTGGTGGATGTCAGAGCTCCCGCTGGTTCTCAGGAAGGAGGGAGTGCATTCCAAGGAGATAAATGGATTCTCAGCAGTCTGGAGAGTGTTGGTGAGAAAGCAAAGAGGTTCAGGGTCACCCCGCCCTAGAGTCTCCTGGGTTATTAGTGCTTAGGTTAGTTAGAGTAGCTTTAGTCTGGCAAGATTCTGTCTGTATGGTGAGAGCAATAAAGAACTGAGCTTGGAATACACTGATTCATCGTAGTTCTTGTGTTGCCCGACAGCCCTGGAGTGTTTTCTGGACAAAGAAAATACTCGGAATTATCCCATCTGTCCTCTAGATGGGCGTCTTGCAGCCAGAGGATGGTAAACAGCGTTTGTGCTAATCTGGTAAGAGACGCCGGGAGGCTGGAACGTCACCATTTCCAAGCCGCGCTGTACCCTTAAAGGGACACTAAGACCGGCCACCCCATTTCTAAATCACCCAATTTATATTTTTTAAGTTTATGTACCCCAAGAGAGGCTTTCTACAATAAGGAGAAGAGATCTCTCTTGGTGCTTATCGTTATTTCTGGGATTAATTTTTAATTTTTTTAAAGTTTTGGCTTGTTTCCTATCCAAATACTAAGGAGGATTGAGACTAAATAATTGTCTCTCTGTTATTATTTCTGCACTGAATTTGAAGATTTTAATATTTTCCTACACGTTGAATCTGCTGTTTTGAATCTCCAGCTTTCTGCTGCCACTTTCCCTGGGGAGCTGCTTGTTATCATACTTTCACTTGTGTAAACACGAACCGGTAACTTTCCATTACCTCCTACTTTCACTGGTTAAGTACCTAGGGGGCGCCATAATCTACTGTGTGAGACATGGAAGACTTCAAGCAGACTTTCTTAGACTTCCATCGAGACCTTAAACAGATTCTTTTTGATTCTTGTCAGGTCATTATGCAAGGTATTCAGGACATTGTAGAAAATATCAGCTCTAAAATGTGTCATCTGGCTGGGGATGTTGTGGAAGAAACTGAAGAGCTTGATAACGATAGAAATGTTTTTACTGACAGCGAGATTGAAGTCTCTGTTGAAATGCCAGACTACGACCGGTCTGTGGAGTGGAAGAAATTAAAGGGACAGGTCGAATTGCAAACTTTAAGTGAAATTGTCTTTCAGATGGAATGTTATATGTAAATGCTTTGGTTTATTTTGAAGTGGGGTAAGGGTTTAAGAAGGTTCATCTGGACTGTTTTTAGGGCTTGTTTGACTTCATTTCTTTTTAATGATTTGGATTAAGATTAATAAGGTATAAATAACAAATGCTTGGTTTTAGGTTTAATATGATTAAGATTGTTATAGTTGTAGTATTATTAATTATAAGAGCAGACAATGTATATGCTTTTTAGTTTGATTTTTATTATAGTGGACAGAAATGTATAGAATAGTGGTAGGAAGGAAATAAATAAATATTGTTTTTGGGGGGGAACCTGATAAGGAGGTTTATATATTTCCTTTTTTTAATATAAGGGGAGGGAGCAATTGTATTTAGTGATTTGTATAATGTGCTAATGAATGATTTATAGAAATAATGTGATTTTGGTATGATTTAGAGTAAGGGATTAATTATGGAAATTGCTGTATGTTCTTGTTGAAAGTCGGAAGTCACTTCTTTATGTAATCTTTAAAAAAAAAATCTTCTTGTGTTTTCACACCTTTTGTTTTTTTTTTCTTTTTTGTAGTTTTTACTCTTGCTTTAAACCTAATAAAATTATTGTTAAAAAAAAAGATATGAATTACATGACACCAACTTGGGAAAGGTACAAATTAAGTCCTAAATCTAATAGTGCAAATGGACCCCTTGCCACAGCCACTACCTGAACATGCAGACTACATATGATCAAGAAGCATTCACAGTCATCAAACTGATCTTCCAGAATACAGGTGGTCCTCGCTTAACAACCATTTGTTTAGTGATGGTCTGGACTTACAACGGTACTGAAAAAACTGACTTGCAACCAGTCCTCACACTTACAACCATTGCCGCATCCCTGCAGTCACATGATCACGATTTGGACATTTGGCAACTGGTTCACATTTATGACCGTTGCAGTGTCACGTTGTCACATGATCGCCATTTTTAACCTTCCCGGCTGGCTTCTGGCAAGCAAAATCAATGGGGAACCGCGTGATTCACTTAACAACCATGTGGTTTGCTTAACGACCACAGTGATTTGCTCAACAACCACCACAAAAAAGGTTGTAAAATTGGGTTGGATTCGCTTAATGACTGCTTCACTTAGCAACCAAAATTCCGGTCCCAATTGTGGTCATTAAGCAAGGACTACCTGTAAGCAGATTCCAAATCACAACTAAGACTTTTTACATAGGGACAGCACTTCAAAATATTCTGAGAACTATATGCAAGGGGGAAAATAGGAGAGTGGAGTCTATAAGCTTGAAGCTCACTACAGTTTATTCCTGCTCATCTATGTGGTTGAGGTAATTAGAAACACTAGACTACTGTTTGCACCTCAGCTAAAATTTGGGATTTGTGTTACCCTGTTGGAGGATAAAAAATGAAACAGGAGAAGTATTTCTGTAAAACAATTTAGAAGGCAGTATTGAATCTCCTACATATAAAAGGAGAACCAAAATCTAAACATCTTCAGAAAACAGAAAGATTTCTAAATATAAAATACATTTTAATTATTCACTGAATTTCAATGACATTGGCCTTGAAATCTAAATTAAATGCAAGTAAAATATTGAGGTAGAATTTCACATACAGAAGGTTACAGGTTATACATTCCAGATCTCTCTAGTCAAAAACATTTGTAAGGAAGCACTGGAAAAGAATCTAGAGAATTTTTGCCACACAGTTGATGGATTAATAGTCTTACCTGAAATTAGATACTTTCTATGGTCCTAATATGTCTATGACAATTGTACCTACTGCATACTTCAGGACTTTAGTCTTTGTTTTTTTAAAACAACAAAAAACAGTTGTTGTTGGCTTTAAGTAGGAATGCAGGATAGGAATATAGGCAGCAAATGTAACATCTCTCCCAAGCTTTCTTCCCCCATTTAAAGGTACCGTAAGGATACTGATCCCCAACTTTTTTCTCCTCTTCAAGAAAAGTAACATTCTCAAGATACTATTTTGTGAGGAAGAATGATCAGCATGGAAAAGTAAATGACACTTCCTCCTTTGTTTCTGATTGAAGCTTCCTATGGCTGATTTTTTTAAAATCATTCTGTGTAGCACTTTGGATTCTGCCCTCCAAAGGAAAGCATGAATGCTGCTACTGTCTCAATACCAGAGCAGCTGCAAAATCCCAGGAAAAGGTGGCTCTACTTTGGTATATTTGCTTTCCTGCACATTCTGAAGCACGTTTCGGAAATCAAGTACGAAGCACTGCATAGCTTAGCTATTATTATCTTAGAGAAGAAACACTGCGAGTTTCTTGGTACAAAAAATGTCATGTCATATAATGGAATTACAGGTTTATTAAAGCAAGTTTCTAATTCTTAGCTGGCTTTCCCCATTATACTTGCCCTGTCATAAACAGATTACGGATTCCATTGTATCTGAAACCTACTCCTTTCATGTCATCATCCCCTCCAAGTAAAATATTGCTTTCTTGTCAGGTGTCAGACTTCAGAAATTAGAAAAGTATATATTCTAATAAATTGTACAAATTAAGATGGCTTATGTATATTTAAAAATAATCTGAATAATTTATCTGAGTGAGTCTAAAATATTTTTACAACTGACATCTAGAATACTTTTTAGGCAATTCGTCCTCTTTCTAAATGTTGGAAATCTATTGGAGGAGAAGTATTTTTTTTCCAAACATACATGGTGGTCATTTCAACTGACTGTACAGAATGCTCACACATCAGTAGTGTACTGGGTAAAAAATTAGTTTTTGAAAATAAACACTGTGTTTGCATACTTATACTACATTGTTTAACTAAGTGGATAGCAACAATACTGAAGAACAGCAGTAGAAGCAAGCCAGGAAAAAAGACAAAAATTCAGCACAGCTTGGAAAAAACAAAGGAGTCAAGGTAAGTCAAACTGCAAACCCAAATACTATTAAAACTAAGATGCAAGCATTCCAAGATTTGTGCAGGCAACTTCACTGTGAAAAAAAATGCTGTTGCATTTCTCAAGGTTTACATACAGACCAAAAAATACTAAGCATTAGTAATTTTACAAATACGAAATATCTTACCAAGCAACACTTAGCTTATGTGCAAGTTCTACTTTTCAGAAAGAGAGTCTGAAAATTGGCATCTAGAAGTCCAAGGGGACTGTACTCTTAAATATTTATGGAAGCAGTGAAAAGGCATGCACCAAAATGCCAAAAACCTACTAAAGCCAAGCCTGTTTAGAAAATGTGTTTTTCCTGAGGTACATTTTTTGAAGGAACAAATGTAATGGAACTGTTTAACTTTGGATCTTTTTTCTTCTACTGTCTTTTGCTAAATCTCTATCTCATTTTTAATTTTCCATATGAAAGTTTGTAAAAACAAGGTGCAAAAGCCTAGGCAACAGGCACTTGGGCTATAATACTTCTGGAATATTCCTGTTTATCACTTACTCAACAGTAAATGTTTTCTAAGCAGTATTCATCCTAATGATCAGCACTTCAGAAATTCAAGAAAGCAAACTAAACTGTAAACCTAAATTCTTTCATATATTAAATCAAAGCTGCCTAAAACACCCCAAACTTGGCCATGATTTGGGGAACAATTTTTAAACACATCAGCAAAGATACTCAAGGCACTATACTCACCAGTATGAATCTTCTCATGTCTCTGTAGCAGGTACTTCTGTATGAAACGCATCTCGCACTGATTGCACTGAAATGGTTTTTCACCTTAAACAATATAATTCCACATCTGTAAGTTAAAAGCTACAAACATTCATTTCTAAATACTCTGTTGAGAAATAAAACAGTAGAGTATTGGAAGCCAGCATCCAAGTGAGCCCCAAAATATTTTAATATAAAAAGCCTACCTAAACTATCTGGGATAAAATAGTGCTCCTGAGACACTATACAATATATATTTAAAACCTTCATTGGCCAAGTAAGAATCCAGAGCCTATTTTATAAACAAAGCAAAATTCGAAAGTAAGTTGCTTGTAAATACATAGCATCTCTGCATAAGAGCAACACAATATATCTCAAATTAACAGTAAGGGCACAAATTCTTTCTGGTATTTTTTGACACCTTGGTGCATGAAATACCTAAGCTTAGATGCCAGATGTCCTGCACTTTGGAATCTAGAATATACATTACTTTATATTAATTATTCAGTCAATTGTTTCAAATTGATAATAAAAGAAACTATTTAAATTCAAGCAGTACCTGTATGAATGAAGACATGTCTTTGTAAATGGTAGTTGGTTCTAAAGGCAGCATTACAATGATCACAAATGTGAGATTTAGTAGTTTTCAGACCAAGTGATCCATCCTCATTTATTGTAAGGATCTATTTTTAAAACGGCAAAATTCAGTCTCACATTAATTTCTGAATAATTATATTCAATGCAAATTCATATTCAATAAGGGGAAATTAAGCACTTTAGTATCAAACCACAATGCAAAATACCCAGGGAGTTTATAAACATGGATGAACCGCAATTATTTCCTTCGGTGACGTAACAGAACATTATCTTTTTATTGTTTGCAATGTATATGAACATGTAAATAATCAGATGAAGTAGAAAGCTAGAAACTTGTTGATACTATTGCTGCTGTAACATTTTTTTCTAATAGTACATACATACACACAGCAACTTTAAATGACCTTTCTGGTAAACCTAAGAAAAAGCAAGCAGCAAAATAAGGTATAAAAAGAGTTTTATTCTTTTTTCTTTGCTTAGAACTTGAAAAATACCCACCAACTGCAAAGTTGTTTTTGTTTTATTTCGTTTTCGGTATAGCCATAGTGATAACATGGTATGTAATTTGGTAATTTTACTTGCAGATTTATAGCGAAATTGTAAGATTTCTCTCAGTGGAACACCAAGCTGAGTTAGCCAAGTTTTTTAGTCTTAATTACATGTTCATGAATGAGTGGTATGCTGGCTTACCTTGCTCAACTGCTCCTGCCTGGCTTCTCTGGCCAGCAGAAGCAGCTAGACAAGCCACCTCGGTCCATGGTATCTTTTACCTTACGTGTGAACCATGAATTTTGTCTTTCCCTATTACTAAAAAGGCAGTATGATAGGTTATTACTTTCACAAAGAGCTGCTCTTTTAAAAACACAAATCTGAAGCCTGGGGACTCTTAATCCCCAACCACATACATGAAATACAGTGGGATGTATATTAACTGTCATGCTCTAATTAGATTAAATTATAATCTTCAAAGCCAACGTTAAAAAAGACCTCTTCAGTAGCACTCAGATGCCACTTTTTGCAGTCAATTTTGAAACCTTGTTTATACAATACTGAGAAAGTTTGAAGGGCAATATATAAAATGAAAAAGGAGAAAATGGTTCTTTCAGTATGTTCAGACTATGAATGAAACAGCCATATGAAATGATTAACTAGTGCTGCATACAGTTAATGAAAACTTAAGAAACTGAATTAAACGCGAGAAATATTTTCAACAGTGATCATTTTGAACAGAGACAACATTTGACATTCTCAAGCTTAAACTTCACAGTATGAAACTTGCCACTTAGGACATACTGCTGAGTGGAAATTAATGAGGACAAATAATTGGAGTTCACATCTGCAAATGACCACAGAGTAACAGGGAGCTTGAATTAAAAAATATGTGTTGTATTCCCAAGGTCTCATACATTTTTGCCTCAGTTAATGGAAGGAAACTTAAGATGCAAAACCTTAAATAATGTTTCAGATCAACACAATTTCTTTCAAATTATTACATCTATGAATATGACCTTTTCACTGTAAGGTAATTACTTCATTTCAGATATACACAATGATTAATTTCAGCACTAATGCACTGTATGGATAAAAATAAAGGTCATAAAATACAGTGTTATTTAATTCATCTTAATACTAAGCTTCGGACAACGCTGGCTCTTCGGCTAAGAAACGGAGATGAGCACCGGCCCCTAGAGTCGGACACGACTGCACAAATGTGCGGGGGGAACCTTTACCTTTTACCTATTAAAACTGTGTTATTCATCTAAATATTCATTGGTAAATGGTCTTTAGTACTGCATAGTTATAGAAAAAATATTTAGAGGAGTCGCCTGAGGAGGCAGATGTGACAGTATGCCAAAGACTTGTGCTGTGAAAAGATGTTCAAAGAAACATGCTATCCAAAGTAGTTTCTTTGCTTTGGAACTACTATTAGATGAATCTACTATTGTCAGATATTATTATTTCCAGTGGAATGGATGGATTCCATGGTAAATCGCCATGCACCTTAATTACCAGGTCTTTAATTAATTGTCTTACCTTTGCTGGAGAACGCTGCTTTCTTTTCTTCTTCTTTTGCATATCTATACCATCTCGTATTAGCTTTTTGTCCCGTTTCTGCTGCTCAGCCACATCAGTAAATGTAATTTCTTGTTTCACACTGATCTGCTAAAATAGCAATTGCAACGTATTATATTTTTAAAGCTATTTTAAGAAATAATGGGAATTCACTTGGAAGGACTCTGTACCTTTTTATTATGTTGGGTTCAAGGGGGAAAACAATTTTTAACTGTTGATTGAATGTTCTACTGATGATGCCCTCCTGTTATACCTTCAAATAGTTACTATTTATTACTTGAAGTATGTGCCATATATGCAAATGAAACCTTGATTTATTGGAACAACTAGAGAGAGGCTGTGTCCGTTATTGCCAACTGCATTAAATCAGAGAGGATGTCATCTGTGGTGATGTTATTATACAAATTATGCAAATTTATGTAATGATATAATTATTTAAATGATATACAGTAAGATGACATAAATACAACGGAATTTTTATCTACCGCACCTGAAGTCCATTGCATTGAGGTCTATTAAACTGAAGCTTTACTGAAAACATGTTTACTTAAACATTTAAAACAGTTATATCAACAGACAAAACATTTTTAATTTCTTATTCATGACAATACAAAAAGTAAATTCTCCCTCAGATCAGCTTCTGATGCTTACATTGACATGATTACATGGACACATCCATCTTGTTTTCTTGGCAACAATATTGAGATAATATTGAGGTCATTACCACTGACCTCTTCCTATATGTTTTTTACTTCCCAGTCTTGTGAAGCCTTGGGGCTCCTTGATAGTCTCCTATCCAAGTATTAATCTGGTCCTTGTTTAGCTTTTCAAGTTCATTTTAGGTCAACTAGGGCCTGATATCTGCTGTCTTTGTCAGAATATACAGGAATGCCAATTTTATAGTGGAAACTTGAGCCTAGAAATTGGTGTATTGCTCAAAAAGGCAGTGATTAAATTGGCACCTAGGTCATAGTATTTTTAATCTAAATTTTTGGTTGCTACTGGAGCAGAACTGCTATATACAGTAAATTTAAGATCCAGAATTTCCCTGACTGAAATCAGTGTTATTTTTCCTATAGAATAGCAACTACTGTAATGTACTGTAAATCAAAGCAGTCAAAAGAGAAGGTTGGGAAATGTTTAACAGTCAAAGTTTTGTGAGGTTGTGAATTACACAATTTTTTTTCCTAACCCCAAGTTAATTTCTCTGCAACTCTTCTCCCTAACTTTTTGGACAAAAATGCCACAGGGAAGTAAGTCACAAATGTGCTCAGTTTGGCGTTAAGATTTAGACACATGGCTTTGTTCTACATTTTATTCATTATTATGTTCATAATAAAATTCTCATGTCTCATGTCCTATGTCTCATTTCCCTCCCCAAGATTTTTATCAGAACCTTCAATTATAAAATCACAATGCAAAATTGGACAACATATAGTACATAATGAATGAAAACATACAGGCAGACTTCGCTTAGCAACTACCTTGGGCAGCGACCATTTGAAGTTACGACAGTGATGAAAAAGTAACTTTGTGACCAATGCCCACATTTACAACATTCACAGCATCCCCCCCTCCCTCCCTCTCTCTCTCTGTCATGTGTTTGCCATTACAGTCAGTTAGTATATCTTGTCCTGTGCCTGACCTGTTTTTTCTCTCACCACCACCCCTATCAGCAGAGTGGAGAGATTGCCTAAACAAGCTATCTCTTCCTGAGCTGCTTTTCTCCACAGTGTATTGTGTCCCTAAAAAGTTCTAAGGGCAAGTTAACAAGCTCAGCTCTGTGACCTTAATTAGCTGCTGCCTGTAACTGACAAGTCTTTAATCAGTTTCACACCTTTGGCTTTTGTTTGCCTCCTAAGTGACTCTGGGCTGGGAGCAGCGAGCATGCTAGGCAAACAGCCAGCACCAGCACATTGCTTTCGATGTGTATTCCCCCTTGTGTGCCTGCTTATTCTTTTGTAATCCCTTCCTCTCCAATGAATGTAAATACAAACATTAATTCCCTTCTTGCTAATCATCCCAGTGCCGGAGTGAGCATTCCAAAGGGTGGGGGAGTGGGGAAAAAGGGCTATAAAACTTGAGTTCTGGAAACCTTCCCTGCTGTTTGGCTCACCTGGCTGTTTGGGGTCATATCCTTCTGATGCTGTAAAGCAAAGGAAAGCTGAAATAAAGTCATAAGCACAGTCGCAGTCATGTGATTTTCCACCTAGCAACCACTTCACTTAACAACCAAGTCACCGGTCCCAATTGTGGTCATTAAAATGAAGACTACCTGTAGTTGCTGATTCTCAAGTTTGGAAATTCTTCAATTACAATTTAAAAAATTAGACTTGTATTCTTTTGTTTCATCCTTTCAGAATCAGATTCCCAAGTTTTGAGCTACTTGAGGTGAACAGGTTTGCCTATACATATATTTTTATATGGTGAATGGAAATCCATATCTAAGTTGCATAGACTTTAGATCTGACATGAATCAAGGGGTGAATTTTACTGTGTAAAATCATCACAGAACTCTGCAATTTTCTTTGAACTTTATCTTCACTAGAATTTTTTGGTAAAAAGCAGATACAGAAACAACCCTTGAGAAAGTGTTTATAAATCTTCCATTCCTCTTTTATTACAAAACAAAATTTCATCAACATTAGTAAAACAGTTTGACTTCCGGTGGGAAATGGCAGACTGACCAGCTGTGCTCGCAAGACACGCAGGCAGAACTGGCATCATGGCAGTTTTTTCGGGCTCAGGCTGGTTTCTCCTGAAGCCCAGGATCGCTTTTCCGGAGTAAGGAAAATGATCGGAATCATCCCATCTGTCCTCTGGACAGCGAAGTGTAGCCAGGAGATCGTAAACAGCATCTGCGATTGACCGGTAAGAGTTCACCGGGAGGCTGGGACGTCATCATTTCCGAGCCGCACTGCAGCCTTAAAAGGACATTAAGTCCGGCCACTCCATTTCTAAAGCACCCAATTTGTATTTTTTTTAAGTATTTGTACCCTAAGAGAGGCTTTCTACATTAAGGAGAAAAGATCTCTCATGGTGCTCATCATTATTTTTGTGATAAATTCTTCTAAATTCTTTTTAAGCTTTGGATTTTGCTTAACATCTAATTCTGAGGAGGATTGAGAGTATATTATCAGCTCCCTGTTATTATTTTTTTGCTAATTTTGAAGATTTTAGTATTTTTCCTACATGTTGAATCTGCTGTTCTGAAACTTTCACTTTCCTGCCGCTAGTTTCTCTGGGAACTGTCTGTGATCTTATCTTAACTCAGTTCGGAAATTTTCCATTACCTTTTACTTCTGCCGGTTAAGCGTCTAGGGGGCGCCATAACATACTGCTTCAAAAATGGAGGATCTTAACCAGGCTTTTTCTGAATTTCATCGAGACATGAAAGCAGGTATCAAACAGATCCTTTCTGATACCTGCCAAGTTATTGTGCAGAACGTTCGGAACATTGTGGAAAATATGTGGTTTGAAATGTACCATCTGGTTGAGGATATTGTGAATGAACTTGAAGAAGTTAACAGTGATGGAAATGTTCATCCCAAGAGTGAGATTCGGGCTCCTGTTGAAATCCTGGATGAAACTGGGAATGAAATTGGCAATGCTGAATGGAAGGATTTAAATGGAGAAATTGAGCTGCAAGACGAGTGAATTTGACTTTTTGATGGAGTATTACAGAAAAGAAGGGGTTATGGGAGGTTTTCTGAAGGGAAGTCTGTGTGTGTCAGGGGAGCAGTTGGGCTGCTTGATTTCTTTAAGAAAATAGCTCTGTGCCTATTATGGGGAAATGTAAATGTTCTGGTCTATTTTGAAGTGGGTTAAAAAAAAAGGTAAAGGTTCCCCCCGCACATTTGTTCAGTCGTGTCCGACTCTAGGGGCCAGTGCTCATCTCTGTTTGTTAGCAAAAGAGCCAGCGTTGTCCGAAGATGGTTCCACGGTCATGTGGCCAGCATGACGCACGCGGAACGCTGTTACTGACCCACCAAAGTGGTACCTATTCATCTACTTGCATTTGCATGCTTTCGAATTGCTAGGTTGGCAAGAGCTGGGGCTAGTGCGGGAACTCACTCCATCACGCGAGACTATGGATTCAAACCTCCGAACTTGCGATCTTCCGATCGACAAGCCTGGCCTCTTACCCGCTGAGCCACCATGCACCTATTATGGGGAAATGTAAATGTTCTGGTCTATTTTGAAGTGGGTTAAGGGACTAAAAATATTTATCTGGTTTTTGGCTTTGGATGACTTTACTTCTCGTTAATGATGGGGATTTTGATTATTAAGGTTTTTTCTTACTCATATTTTTTATATTCATGTTTTTTGTATTATTAATTATAATGGTAGACAATTTACATGCTTTTTTATTTTTTATTTTTATTATAGTAGACAGGAATAGTAGTAGGAAAGGAATAATTAAGTAATTGTTATTTTAGGGGGGATGTTGATTAGGTGATATATATTTTCTTTTAATATAAGGGAGGGAGCAATGGTATTTAGTGAGTTTTATAATCTGTTAAGGGGTGGATTTGTAGAAATAATGTGACTTTGTTTTAATATAGAGTAAAGGATTGATTATGGGAAATTGCTGTATATCCTTGGTGTTTAAAGTCGGAAGTCACTTCTTTTTGTAATCTAAAAATTTTTCTCTTGTGTTTTCACACTTTTTAGTTTTTTTCCTTTTTTGTAGTTTTTTGTTTTTTCTGTATCTTTTATCTTTTTCTGAAATTTAATAAAATTCTTAAAAAAACATTAGTAAAACAGTTTGGCTTTAAGAGCAAATTTGTGCTTGTAAAGTGCTCATATCACCCGTCTTAGCTGCCGTCTTTCATTTCAGGATCAAAGCCGTCTTGTATGTATGCAAAAAGTACAGTGGCTCAGCAAGATTTCCAGAACAGCTCATCACCCCATGTCCATCCACTGTATTGCTCCCCACTACATTCCCAATCACTCACTCTAATTGCCATGTTTGTTGCCTCCTCTGCCTTCTCAGTCCTTATCAGTGCCCTCCTGCCCACTCTCCTCAAATCCCACTCATCCATTGAACTGCTTAAAAAGGCTGAAACTTTTCCAAGTATCCCAAAATGAAAAAGAAAATAAACCTGCAAACCTGGGGGAGGAGGGCATTTATTAATAGAGGAAAACTCTTTTTCAGTGTCATAATCCCATCAGTAATTTTAATAACCATTACTCTCTTTAGACCAAAGAGAAGACGCAAGAAAGGCCTTTAGTGACAAATACATAGTATCAAAGATGCCCACAACTAGAAAAACTGGATTAAGTTGTTATCTTAAAACATTTTTTTCATCTAACTTTCTTCCCACTGTTGACGTCAAACCAAATCCATCATTGATTAATGAAATATAATAGCCATAAACCACTGACTTTTTTCATGTTTACCCTTTGCTTACACTTTGAAGCAATCTCTACATAACTCCATAACCATCTAAACCATCTGAGATACAAAACAAACCAAGGGATTGATATCTTTTTTTAAATAAAAGTTCCAATTGTAAAAGTGCCAATTAAACACTTTCATTCTGGTTTTCATTTGACTGTCTGCCTTTTGAAACAACACATGTCCTCAAATCTACATGCAAAATTAGTGAAAGAAAATACTTACAGGAACATTAACTGCATAATGAAGCCCTTGAGGAAGTCTGTCTTGTCCCTCCATGTCATCATCATTTTTCACCGTCTCTTCATGGACCATAAGTTCATCATGTGGGATCATTTCCTGTTGCCGGAGTTCGCTTTCTTGTAAAACTTCATCTGCAGAAAGAATTTCTTGACGTGCCATAGCCCGGTCTTGAAGCACTGCTTCTTGCCGTTCCACAGAAACTGCTGACTGGTCAGAGGTAGCACCCATTCCAACCATATCCCTCGATGAGTGCATCTGTTCTATGCTACCACATTTGAGAAACAATCCTCCTAGCTTATCTTCAATGTTCATTCTTAAGTGCAGTAACCTATAAAAACGGAATTAATAAACTGAGTTGAAAAGTATGCATGAAATACATGCTCAAGTCTTGCTGACAGCACTGTTGAAAAGATTAGAGTATTTCCTGACTAAGTGTGGGGAACACAATATACTTTACTGATTAGACAAATCTAAGTACAAGATATCTGTCAATCCCCTCCCAGAAAATGAAGTACATCCTCCAACAAATAAGATACTTCAGGTCACCCATAAACCTAAAACCTGGCACATATAGAACCAAAACCATACACATTACTAGAAAAATATAGAACAGGATATATTTGCATCAGAGATTCAATACTAAGGCACTAAGTTTCTTACAGAATCTCAGCGTGCACTCCTATGTCACTGGGAGCCACAGGACATTCAGAAGATTTCCTCTTCCAAGAATGGGGTGAGGTTCTGACTTCAGAGGGAGAAAACCTGGCATTGGATTCCTCTTTCCCAGACTGTGCAAAAGCTTTAGCAGATTTTTTTTCTGAAGTTCCAACATCAGAAAGGGGGGAAATGAGGAACACTAGAGATCACGCTAGAGCAGGGTTTCTCAACCAGGGTTCCCTGGAACCCTAAGGTTCTGTGAGAGGTCACTAGGGGTTCCCAGGGAGATCATGATTTATTTTAAAAGTTTTTTTTCAAATTTGGGCAACTTAACATTAAAGAGGTAAGTTTCATTCTTTATTTTTAGTTTAAGAACACTGTGAATGCATATATACAGGCCTACACATGAAATGAATATAATTTTGTGACTTCTGGTCCATATTTCAGCCTGAATGTGCAGGGGTTCCCTGCGGCCTGATTCCTCAGGGATCAAAAACGGTTGAGAAAGGCTGCATTAGATTGAGGAAAACTTTGGATCTGTGGAATCCAAAGCTCTCCTATTCATCAACCACACCCCCAACACAGGAAAATTTATACCAGCCCTAATATTGGTATGAATGATTTCCCTCCCATTACGTGCAAAGGGGAAAAACAGTAAGTAGTTGCCACCCTTACTTCAGCTCTGTAGCATGAGTGTAGCAGGTCTTTGAATATGAGAGGTTACAGTATCAGATCAGACTGCCCTATTAGAAGTCAGCATTACAACATTAAGCCAAACTCATGGATCACAGCAGCAGGGTGATTAATTCTGCTGTCTCTTTAATTTGGGACTCTCCAGTAGAAGATTCAGAAATGCGTATTTGCAAGGTGGAATTTGCTAGTATATAATATATGCCAGTATGTTTTAATTATGGAATAAATTAAATACAAAGAAATGCTTAATTTCACCCATTTAATGTAAATTTCTATTAAAAAGTAGCTTCCAAGTGGTCTTCAAGGACGGCTTCATGTACAGTGAGTTCCAATGTCCTGTTGTGAGGTGACTAGAGCATGAGTGACTGTCAGAAGGGCCTCCCAATCTGGGAATGGGCACAACTGGCACACCAGATGGATCTGTGCAAAGGACCTCCTAGCCACATCTGGAACCTGCTCTTTCACCTCCAAACTGCACACCAGTCTCAAATGGGGAAGTGCAACACAAGACCAAACTTGATTGCTAGTAAGATGATTTAATGTATCAATTCCTCTATAAACCCATAAATACAAAACCCAAACAAATACATTCAGACTGGGATTATCTCAAAGTGTAAATCTGTCATATGAATAAGAATCAGAATTATATTTTTGCCCCAAGATCTTTCAAATACACCTTGCTGCCTTTAATACTGGAAATACAGCAGAATCTTGACCAAACAAACAAACGAACACCCATGTTTCAGCTATGATGTCAGAGGGATCACATAATTTTATAATTGTGCCCATAATTGTTTTTTAACTTGATTACTTGAATTCCATAGGAAAATAGAAGCTAAAATAATATAGCCAATGGTAGAGCTGAAAATCAGGAAAGTTGAAAACCCTATTATAATCTCCCACCCATAATTTAGATCAGGGGTGGGTAACATCCGGCCCACGGGCCGTATAAGGCCCGCGAAAGCAACTGGTCCAGCCCGTGGCGGCAGGCGCGGCAGGGGTGTGGCGGGGTGGGCATGGTGGCGGGGGACATGGCGGTGGGCACAGCAGTGGGCACGGCAGCGGCAGGCGTAGCAGGCACGGCGGCGGGGGGTGCAGCAGTGGGCATGGTGACAGCAGGGGTGTGGCGGGGGCAGCGGCGGGGGTGAGCATGGTGCGGGTGTGGCAGCGGCGGGCGCAGCAGCAGCGGGTGCAGTGGGCGTGGTGGCGGTGGGGGTGTGGTGGGGGCAGCAGTGGCGGCGGGCATAGCGGCAGCAGTCGTGGCGGGGGCGTGTCGGCAGGCATGGCAGCGGCGGGCGTGGCGGTAGCGGGTGCAGCGGCGACCGTGAGGCAGCAGCAGTGAGCTGAAGCCACCTTGCGCCTGATCCGCCTTGCCTTGCAGGCACAGAGGAGCTGGCCAAGGGGGCGGGGAAGATCCCTGGTTGCAATCAGGAAAGTGGCGGATTGTGGGAGGCTCTTTGTCTCCAAGGCACTGTAAGGGAGCAAAGGACAGGCAGAGGAGGAGATCAGGGAAGCAGGCTTGTCTCCGAGCAATTAACTTGGAGATTATACAACGCTGGTGGCGGGTAGGGTGGGATGGGGTGGGGAGGGGAGCTACAGATACATTTTGCCACCCAAAATTGTTTTCAAGGCTCCCGCCCGCAAACCCCGCCCCCTTCCACGCGATTGGCTCCCGCCCGCAAACCCCGCCCCTCAAATGATGTTATAAATATCAAAATGGCCCTTGGCCGAAAAAAAGTTACCCACCCCTGATTTAGATAAAGGAATTCTGGGGGATTGTCTTTCTTATTAAAAGCATTCTTCAAAACTTACCAACCTGCTTCAAGTTCCTTAAAGGTATTAGCAAGGAATTCCTTCTAAGAATTTTGGAATAACATTAATTATTACAACATTTATCTTTCCCTATAAAGAAAAGGAAAGATACATCTTTCCCTATTAACTACCTCTTTATATAAAAATTAATCTGAAACAAGCAGGTTGAAATATTTACATCCACAAATGAAGAAGCTGTTTTTACAATAATTATTCCAAGATATTCAAGAATTCAAAGAATGAACCCCCATTTTTTACAGTTTTTCACAAATATTTTAGAGCCTATAGCAAATTTTAAAAATTATAATAATTAACTGAAATACCTAATAATTTACCAAACTGTGGTACTGTATAATATCAATAAATTTTGGCACAAAACTTTCATAATTTTGAATAAGACACAATATATCATCAACATCTAAAAATGATTTGTACAACTCTAGCCACTTTTAAATGTCCTTTGACTGCCTGACAGAAGAGGTCAAATTAAATATAAGAGGAGAGAAAGGACACACTTGATGAGTTCCATCAAATATCTTGAAAGGTAAGGAAATAGCCCCATCTGTAATTGTCCTGTCCCAACTAAGACCCAAAGCAGGGAAGGTGTGGAATAAGTCTTTATTTACAAATAAGGCACACAAATATAACTAGAGAAACAAGAGTGTCACGAGGTGCTCACAGAGTTCATGTGGCTTACGGTGGTTTGTTATCGGTTGGCGCGCATACAGGAAGCCACCATGTGGCTGCAATACAAGGTTCTGGTGTGCCAGCAGCAAGGAACAGTTCTGGTGCGAGGCTCTGCGCGGCAGCGGCAAGGCGAGGTTGGAGTTCGAGGCTTGGTACGAAGGCAAGGCAAGATTCTGGCGTGGAGCTCGGCGTGGCGGTAGCAAGACAAGATTGCGAATCAAGGCTGGGTGCGAAGGCAAGATTCTGGCGTGAGGCTTGGTGTGGCAACAGCAAGACAAGGTTGCGACCCGAGGCTTGGTGCGAAGGCAAGGCAGGATTCCAGAGCGGGGCGTGGCGAAGCGGCAGCAAGACGAGGTTGCGACTCGAGGCTTGGTGCGAGGACAAGGCAGGATTCCGGCACGGAACTCGGTGCGGCAGCAAGATGGAGCTCAGTCATGAGGCTCGGCTGATCAGCGAGGCAGGGCTCTGGCGCGAAGCTGAGCTGGGAAGCAGGGCTCTGGCATGGCAGCAGGGCTAGGTCCGAGTGGAGGTGCTGGCGCGGCGACAAAATCTCGATTCACTTCGGGGTGTGGTACAGAATGTGAACAGTTGTCTCCGGCAACAGTTGCCTGCTACGCTCGCCTTTTATCCCTTTGATTTTCACGCCGTTTGTGAGCGGGGACCAATCGCGCCTCACGTTGCTCTGCTCACCTTTCCCACCTCCGTTCTCACGCGCTAATAGGTGGAGGCGAGTCTCCTTCTGGGCTGCCTCCAATCAGCCGTCTAGAAGCTGATTCAAATTTCACACCATACTCGTCCTTTCCCACATCAAATGCTAACGGCCCTTCTATTTCTAAATCGGACTCATCGGACTCAGCCTCCATCCTGACAGTAATGATCCTGGTCTTGGTTTGAATAAATCAAAGAAGAAGAAAATCCATGTCTGGCCAAATCTTGCCTCAAAAATTTGAACTACCCCATAGCAAAGGCCTTTTGTTCATCCAGTGAGATAATTACTGCCAATTACATTTTTTTTAAAGAAATGTATATCTAAGATATCAATTAATAATTTAATAGATAAAAGGCTTGCTGACCTTTTATGAAACTAGACTGTGCAGGAATTAAAATGAAAGTACAACAAACCCTCAATTTTACTGACCATTTGGGGGGATAGTTACTGTTACATCCAAATTTTTATAGTCTATATGACAGGGATGCTATCAACATTTTAGTATCAACATTTAACAAGGAAATCAGGCGATAACTGGTATAATTAGCCAAATCTTTACCAGCCTTCAAAATCACTGTTATATAAACCTTGTTAAATGAAACTGAAACTTTATTCAAGCAAGCTTCATTATAACCTTCCAACAATAAAGACGACCTGCTCCCCCATCATTATGTATGTTATACTACTGAGTCAACTACGAGTTTTCCCTTTTTTTCATAACTTAATAGTGGCTGTTAATACTTGTATATATAAAGGTGCAATTAGATAATTAGCTTGGTCATATATAATCTTTGGGGGAACTATATTAGTTAAAATGATTAATTTCCCCCTCAATAGCCTTTTCCTTAATATTATAAAGTTGAGAATAAAAATTTAAAAAACGTTTCATTATATATTTGCCCTGAGCATCCTTAGTAGTAGTATCTCGTGGTTGCTATTTTAATCAAGAAGTCAATAATTTCCAAGTCTTTCCCACTCCGTCTTATGTGATTCAATAAATAATATGTATGAAGTGCATAAAATAAATTAAGTTCCAATTTAGCAGACATAAAAGCTTTATATATTTCAGGTGTAGGGGGCCTTACATATGTACTAACAACTTCCTTAACTCTTTTCTCCAAATCTTCTTGCTTAGATTTTTTATGTTTTTCTCATGAAGCATAAGCAATAAATAGGCATATATGCCTTAAAATGCATCTGAAACAAATATGAAGTGCACAGGGGTTTTTTAACAACAAAAAATTCAAAAACTTATTTCACCTGTTTTATAAAATGTAATAATGATATAAAGAGCAAAACAAACAAATGTTTGTTGGGATCAAAAGAAAGGAAATATGAAAACTATTATCCTTCAGCCCCAAAATAAAGCTGGAAATTTCCAGAAAACAAAACAAGGTGAAATGGAATCAGAAAAGAAGTTTTGGGTTCTTTAGTTACTTGGGTAAACACAGATAAATGTCTAGTTAGCACTGTACTAAGGTTATTTTTAGTACCAATCGAAGAGAATATTTGTAGCTCAGGGTTGAACTGTGGAGTCCTTGGTGCTCTCTGAGCCTTGTTGTTTTCTTGCAGACGTTTCATTGCCAGGCTAGGCAACATCTTCAGTGCGACACTGAAGATGTTGCCTAGTCTGGCAATGAAACGTCTGCAAGAAAACAAGGCTCAGAGAGCACCAAGGACTCCACAGTTATTTTTAGTTTCAGTATATTTTAGTCTGCTTTACTGGCCAATATCCATTGCATCTATTCAAGCTCAAGCTGTTTGATTGATTCAGGATTTTATGCCACAGATTTCCCCACTTTCTTACACATCTATACTATTTTGGGATTTGTCCAAGATCTTTTAATTTTCCTGTGAATCTCTCTATTAAAGAACCTTTGGAGCAGCAGTATATAATTTTAGCACTTTAATCTCCTTTACCATTAATTGTTTTTGCACATGACTTTCTTACTTTAAACAGTAAGATTTACATTTTCCTTTTTCTTATTTTTAATAAAATTGATTTTTGAATTATAGATTGGGTATTTTTATCCAACTGCCAAAGGAGGGGACTGATTTACCTAGTCATACACTCCAAAAGCTATAGGGCTAGGATCTAGAGCAGAGCTTTCCAAACTTTTCATGTTGGTGACACACTTTCTAGACATGCATCATTTTGCGACACTCTTACAGCAGGGCATCATTTCGTGACACACTCTTACAGCAGGGCACAAGGCAGGCACTAGGACCTGTGCAGAATCCTGGCAGGGCAGGTTTGGAGGCAGCCAGGCACAAGGCAGGCACTAGGACCTGTGTGGAATCCTGGCAAGGCTTGGAGGCCACAGCTGCCGCGACACACCCAGACACTGAAGCCGACACACTAACGTGTCCCGACACAGAGTTTGGAAAGCTCTGATCTAGAGAGTTTTTATTGTTGTTGTTATAATTCCACTTCCACTAATCATATGTCATGGCCAATGTTGGTCAGTTATGTTCTTCATTTGAGCTCTACCCACGGACTTTGGAATTGCATAGGCAGCACCTAATTACTTATGAACTCCCCAGCAGTGCAGTTTGTAGTTAGGCTGTTTTAAATTGTTCCACATTTAGATAATCCAATTTTTCTTTCTAAGTCTTTGTGGTATTGCACCTAGTGCCCCAATAACAAAGCATTCCTTCTATTTTGACTTTTAATATACCATTCTTAAGCCACAGCTATGTTTTGGTGCTGTCCAATTGTCCTTCAGTATATTTCAAAAAATGCCCATGGAGTGCTTTGGTTGTTTATCATTAATGTTGTTGCTCTTATTTACATACAGTCTGCCAGATAGTTCTGACTGGATTCTGTTCATTCCTATTATGTCCAAGTATTTTTCCAGATCTTTTAGTATGGCACTAAGCACACCAACCACTACTGGCACCACTATGGCTTTCTTTTCCACATTTGCTTGTTATCTCTATTTGAAGGTCCTTATATTTCCCTATCTTTTCTAGTTCTTTCTCATTGACTCTTTTATCTCCAGCTACTGCATTGTCAATTATCCACACCTGTTTCTTTGTAACTGCAGTCATATCTGGCTTATTATGGGCTAAATGTTTATCGGTTTGTATCTGTAGGTCCCATAGGATCCTAACCTTTTTGTTCTCAACCATTTCTTCAATATTGTGATTGGGCTGCTGGTAAGATGTAATTCTTAACAAGATTCCAATAAATATGACCACTTTATTGTATCTTTCTAAATAGTCAGTCAGTGCAATCTTCTCACATCCACATACCAGGTGTTCCTCCTGTTCTTTGCATAACTGGCAAATTGAGTTTTATAGTAATTTTATTAAACATTACAATTAAAAAGATAAAGACTAATGCAAACTAAAAAAAGAAAAAGAAAAAAGGTAAAAATAGTGCAGAAAAAATAGAAAAATAGAGAAGAAAAAATAAAAATGTAGTAAAGAAAAAGAAATATATATATAAAGTAATTTATTTATTTATCTATCTATCTATCAATCAAATTTTTATCACTGCCCATCTCCCCCTGAGGATGACTTCCCCCTTCATCACAAGTATAAACAATTTTAGTAACTTATCACCTTCTCTTAAAATACAACAAATGATCTCTTCTTCCCATATCTATTAAGGATTCCATAACAAATCCTTAAAACCTGGTCATTCAGTCTTGATCAGCAAAAGTCCATTAAAGGTTACGAGAGATAATATATCTATTTTAACCTTGATCAAATAAACCAACTTTATATTCCTTCCTTTTACTTTTAAAAAGCTTGATCTTTAGTCCCTTCAAATAATGTCCAAAAACTTTATTTCTTTTTATTTTTTCTTTGTCCCTTCTCACAAAATTCTTCAAAGCTTTAACAAGCCTCTTTTGTAAATCCAATGTAGGAAAATTATCCAGGTCACTCTTTTGATTTGTTATTTGTATGTTCCTTTTAATTATTAAAATATCAGCTGGTTTCATTTGTATATCCAGTGTAGCATCTTTTTCCATAACATTCTTGTAGCCTATCATTTCTTTCAGATCAGTCTCAGTCTTGTGCTAAAACTTGTTCTTTTTCCATAACATCTTTTAAACACAGTCTATCTATAATGGCAGACATTCTTAAAATTAACTTCTGGTTCCATTGTTCACAAATATCCTTCAATACATCCAATTTTAAAGTATTTTGGTCCATTCTGTATTAGTAAGTCAAATTTAAGTGTTCTTCTCCTTTAATTGTAATCTTTAGTTTCTTCTGGTTCCCTCTAGTGTCCAACCTTCAAAGTCTCATCCTGTTGTCTATGAAGGTTCTCAGTCATCCAGGTGGAATTGTCTGTAGCTTGAAACATGTCAACTGGATTTCTATTTTCTTAATGGAAACGTTTCGCTCCTTATCCAAGGGGCTTCTTCAGTCTGAGCAAAGTTGGTAAGGGAATCCTAAATATGTTCCTAGGTAGCTGTGTGACCTTACACCTGGGGCTAGGTCATGGTTATATTGAGATGTAATTTTTAAGTCCTTTTATCATCTAATGGAGGGTCGTTAAAAACACCATGCTGCTGTTGAGCTTCTGAAATGGTCTTAATCTTCCTAGGCACAGAAGACAACACGGGGAGGAAGATGGGGGAGAGTTTGTGCCTGAGGCCCCCACCTCTATTCAAGGAAGGATTTTCCAAGTTGGCATAAATGGATTCCTTGACCCCTCTCTCAAACCACCTATCTTCTCTGTCTAAAATGTGAACATTAATGTCCTCAAATGAGTGTCCTTTTTCTTTTAGATGAAGATAAACTGCTGACTCTGGTCCTGTGGTGTTATTTCTCCTGTGTTGTGCCATCCTCCTGTACATAGGTTGTTTGGTTTCTCCAATGTAGAGTTCAGAGCACTCCTCACTGCACTGGATTGCATAAACTACATT
Organism: Charina bottae; assembly: GCA_023362775.1. Classification (NCBI taxonomy): domain Eukaryota; kingdom Metazoa; phylum Chordata; class Lepidosauria; order Squamata; family Charinaidae; genus Charina; species Charina bottae. Next base: position 216,507,325 of record JALMGJ010000001.1, read on the forward strand.
GCTTTTCCACCTGGTGTTTCAGTCCATCACTTTTAACCAATTTTCATTGGTTTACTGGTGTAATGGAATGTCTCTCTGAAGGAGAAGGTAGTGTTATGGAGATCGAAGGACAAGAAGGAGGGGGCGCTTTCCAGGGTGAGAAATGCTTTCATAGCACGGAAGACCTTGGGCAGCCATCCAAGAGAATTAGGTCGGACCTGCCTTAGCATGCTTGGGGTTTTTTCCCAGTGAACTGTTCTGGTGGCTTAGTTTGGTAAGGTAGAGAATAAAGATCTAGAGCTTATCTCTGGGGCTCAGCGACGTTCTTCGCCTAGCCACGACAACTACTACTGATACACACGTACCTAGCTGAAAATCCATGGCAATGTCATTGCTATAATTTTGACTGTATGAAGCTGAGATTCAATTTTTAACTGTGACTTTCTATATACAGTAGTGCTTAAAAGTTTGTGAACACACAAATATGTAGTCTTGGATAATTTTTCTCAATAAATAAATGAACTAGTATAATGTTTCTGATTCATTTAAATGGGTTCTCTTTATCAAGTTTTAAGACTTCTGTGGAGAACAAATCACATTTTAGGTCACATTTAAGCAGAAATATTGAAAATTCAAATGGGTTCACAAACTTTTAAGCATCGCTATATTTTCAGGTCACCCATACTGTATATAGGAGGTGCAAAAGTTTAACTGAGCTTTCAATCTCTGATATCCAGCCCACGTTAGTCAAAATTATTAATAGCAGAATCAATAATGTTACTAATAGTAATAGTAAGAGGGAATCTTCCTGAAGTATTCTTCTGATGTTAACTTGGCTGATTTATTCACCATTGATTATCAGCTATGTTTTCCACAAGCGCATTGGGTTTTTAAAATAATTTTGCAATTCACTTCAGTCATTTCCAAGCACTTTGAAATCCAATTGTGTGATAACCAGTCAAACACCTTATAATGAATCCGAGCGACATGCACATTTGTCCTTTTTCTTTTGCAATTTTCTAAAACCAGTTTATCAGTTAGAAGCTAGTCTTTAATGCCTTTTGTTTTTTGTCTATTTCCTTTCTGTTTAGTTGGTAACAATTGTTGTTTTCTAAATGATTTGAATAGTACCTACTATTATAGTAAAAGTTTAATTATTATTGTTGTTATTTCTCTGCTACTTACTGGTCAGGCACTCAGGTAAGGCAGCTACACCAAGGTGGGTCAGGGTGTGTAAATTCAGAGGACTTCTGGGGGAGAAAAGTTGAGACCTCCTCCCACTTTTCACCCAATGGGCTCAGCTGTGCCACTAGAGACCTACATTACAGTTACCTATCTGATCAACTAAGAATCCAGATACTAAGAAATAATCAGGTCAGGAACACAGCTCATATGGAAGAAAAAGTATATCCTTCCTTTGAAGGACTTAAATGTCACCATATATCCACCAAATTAAACTCCAACAAAGAACCCTATAGTACTTTCCATGCACAAGAAATAAATACAGCTGGAATAATATTTTGGTCTAACAGAGCAGCACAACTATATACCTCCATCTTATATGTAGCTAAATATATAAGAGAAGGCAAGCAAACGGTAACTATGGTTCCCAGGAATATTTTCAGTGATGGTCTCGATAGGTCTGGCACGTCCTAGGTTTAGATGGCAAGAAAAAGAAAACTATATTTAACAAAGTTATTTTTTAATAAGCAGTTCAGCTTTAAAGAAAAAGTGGGTGAAATTTCAAAAATAGCTGGATCCTGAAATAGGGCAGAAGAAACTAGATTGTACCTATAAAAGAAACTCTTCGCAAAACAAGCTAACAGAATATATATTATTCACATATTAGGGGTATATAAACTCCAGTGAGTATATCCCTGGGTAAAAAAAAGGCAACTTTTAAAAGCAGAATTCTTCCTGTTCTCAAAATTATATTCAGTTTCCTTGGGTATGCTTACAATTTAGCAGATGTAATATGAGACGAATATATACAAATCCCTTTTTTATTGTGGACATACAATAGTGATCCAACAATAGTCACAAATTTTTAAAATCTGTCTGTCTGCCAAAATATCTACATGGAAGATGAATGGTAAAAGCTGATTTATTCATTTCTTTCTTCCCCAGCAGCCCAGCACTGTCTTTTGGGAACTCTTCTCAATAGTGTAAGCTTTATACTGGTGCGGCGGGAGGACTGGAGTCCTAAAACTTGGGCAGAGGGAACTTTTCTTCTTGTCTTTACAGAGAAGTCAAGAACTGTTTGCATTTTGGCTCAAATGCTTGAAAAATGGTAAATTCTGCTTCTCTGATGACCTCCACTGTAGTATAAGCACAATAATGGTTGGCACGTTTTAGTAAAGGCTATTGGCTACACAAGAAAAACACGAAAACAACAGATTCAAATCAAAGTTACAGAACTTTTAATGTTTTCATAATTTGTCATTGAGTTTCCTAAAGTTAAATGTAATCACAGGTAGTCCTCGTTTAACAGCCTTAATTTGGACTGGCAACTCTGTTGCTAAGTGAAGCAGTCATTAAGCGAAACATCACGTGACTGCCCCACTTAGCAATGGCAGTCCTGGTTGTGGTGGTTAAGGAGAATCACCTGCGGTTGTTAAGAGAGACATCACGTGACCACAACTTGCAACCTGCCGGCTTCCCCATTGACTCTGCTTGTCGGAAGCCAACTGTGAAGGTTGCAAATGGCGATCACGTGACCGCAGGATGCTGCGAACGTTGTAAATGTGCAGCAGTTGCCAAGCACCCAAATCACAATCACATAACCGCGGGGATGCTGTAACAGTTGTAAGTGCAAGGACCGGTTGTAAGTCACTTTTTAGTGCCGTTGTAACTTCAAACAGTCACTAAACGAATGGTCATTAAGTGAGGACTACCTGTACTATGATAGAAAAAAATGCTTGTTAGCAAAAAGAAAAAAACCAGGGGGAATATTATGAAAAGTTCAACTGAATTTTTTTCAGTTGAAATATCAAAGAGGAAATAATTAAATCTTAAACCATAATAAACTTTGTGGAAGTGGCTTACAATTACCTACTTCTATCTCTAGGATTATTTTTCCCAGTATAGTCTACATCCTGGGGATTTCCTGGTGGCCTTCCATCCAAGTAACATTTAGCTTTTTCAAGATAAAGCAAAATCAACTAGATATCACTAGACACAGACAGTTGTGTATGTGTGTATTATAGATAGGTGTATTTCCTTTATCTGGTGTCCCTTCAGTGGAACAGTCTCCATTAACAGTAGTGTTTACTCCACTGAAAACTATATATTCTCCTGTCTGCTTTGAAGGTCTGAAGGACCTTCTCAAAAATATTGGAGAAAAAGGAAATCTGGAGCTACGGTAGGTGTTTTATTACATCTGCTAGATATTATGAGCTGTTGGGTTATCTTTTAAAAAATTACAGATGCTGAGAGTATCAATTAGCCAAAGAAGATCTGCTGGTATAATTCTAAACTGGGCAAAACCTAAAGAACTGGCAATTTAAACCAGAAGGAAAGATAGGAATTGTTACTATCTTATTTAATTCCATAAAAGCAGCATTTAAATTTGTGAAACAGAAATATTGATAACAGCCTTCCAGATTTTGGATGACAACTCCCAGAATACCTTGACTCAGTACCTAGGACTGATGGAAGTTAGAGTCCAATTCTGAGACACACATCCACAGCTCTCAAGAAGGACAGAAGGCTGAATTGTGGTGCTGCCCCCTCAAAATCTGTTCACCTCTGCTAAATGGAATGTGTGGTAGACAAGTGTAGAGTCTGGGGATATCCCTCAAACTCAAAAGAAAGGCATGATGGCTGAGGCTGATGGGAAGTAGAATCCAGCAGTGTCTGGAAGGTTCAGTTTAGAAACGATACAGGATTGAGTTATATGGTTGGCTTCAAAAATATTGTTTTAATATACTTCTATAAGTTAACAATATTAACAAATTTATTTCCATTTCTAACCCATATTTCAAATATTTGGGATAGATATACTTTAATAACAATAATTAAGAGGGAAAAATTAGTAACTATAGAAAAAGCACTATATGAAATATTTGCTCTTTTGTTTTTTGTTTTTTACACAGGCCATTAGAAATCAGCACAAGAAAAATCTTGAGCTAAATATATTTATTTATTTATTATTTAAATTTGTATCACCGCCCATCTCCTCTATACCAGGGAACTCTGGGCGGTTCACAACAACAATATATACACTTGAAACCTTCTTGGAAAGCAAATAAAACAAGTATCCTATCTACAAACCCTTTTATTTCAAAGTGGTAAATAGGCAAGAGTCAGGGTAGCACTCTCTAAAAGACTGCAGTGACCCAGAAGAAACTAACAACAGTTTTTTAAGGTTAATTGAGCAATCCAATATGCTGAATATGCTATATTCACTTCCAATTAACAAAAACAACCAAGGCTTACAAGTGGAAGTGTAAAAAAGAAATTGGATTGTTGATATTTTTAGATCAAGTGCTGATGGGGAACTAGAATCATCCTCATGAGATAGCATAAGCAATAATGCTTAAGCACAGAAGGCAACCCATTTCACAGATGCACAGTCTGTGTTACAAGATTTTAATAATTATCCAAATAAAGGACAGAAATAGATATTTACAAAGTACCTATGAAATTTGTATCATTGTTACAGCCTCAGAAAAACCAAAAGCTGTGCTGTATTTAGAAAATAACAGGAATAATCCATCTACATCTGCTTAAATTGTACTGCACATATTGATAACTTTTGTGGCATTTATCAGAGTAGCACTGAGAGAATAGGACATAAAAGAACACACATTATTGTCCAGAAATTTAGGATGAGCCTATATTTGGATGAGGGTGTAACTTTTCTATTGTGGTAACAACCAAGGCAAGACACACTGAAAGACGTTACAGAAGTTTTTTTAAAATTGCAAGGTAGACATTTTATTAAACTTCCTTTGCTGGATAAGAGCCAATAGACTACAGATGGAGTGGATGCTTTGAGAACAATTTTTATCCATGGCTGTTTTAGAAAATAATAACGTCTCTGTATGCTCATTTGCTATTTTAAGGATAACTGGATTTCTCCCACACAGTTACTAATAGTATACTTTATCCTTATATAAAAGTTATGAACAACACCTTTAAAACAGGTAAACGGTAATTGGGAAATCTGGTTGCTTAAGCAATGAAAAGAAAGGATCTCATCATTTAGCTGGCTTGGGAGTTTTGCACATGTCATCTGGCATTAACAGTTCTAAAAGCACTTGGCCTCTTATTAATGAACTAGACTAGTTCATCTTCAAGATGATAATGGTTTCACTTTTGATTAGATAATTATCTTCCACCTCTAAATTACATTTATAGTGTGTGATAACGCAGCTGTGAATTTCTCCCAAATTCTATTACCTACCAGTAACAAACTCCCACATTGTCACTGTTTCTGCCTCCTTCATGCTGCAGCTACCTCCATTCCCTCATGCTGCATACGTACAAGGAAGAGTTTAAGAGAAGGGGTGGGGTGGACTGGGTTCTCACATAATTATTAATTTATTTTAAAACTGGAAACTAAATGAGATATAATGGGATGAAAATCACTGAGTGATTTGGGAAAGCATCCAGTTGCTAACTTAATCTCCAGTTCAAAATATTCCAGTACTTGTTATGCTAGCCAAACCACAACTTCAAAAGGTTAATAAGATATAAGGTAATAGCAAAAGTCATTCAGGGATTATGAAAAGAAAAAAACTTTCAAGCTAGAAGTAAAGATTTCAAAAACATGGACTATTTTCATTTACAGGAAAGGGGGACAAGGATGTGGTCTCTAACCAATGGGAAAGATTGAATCCATGGAACTGGAATTCAGAGAGGATAAAGTGCAGATGGGCAGTGTTCAAGATGAGACTATGAAAAAGAAAGACTTGTAATTTCTCCCAGTAAGAAACAGTCCCTGAGCTTCTAATCTCCTTGTCACTCCCACCTCTCACCAGAGCCTGCTTTCTTATCTCCTGAGAAGATCAAAAAGATATGAGTGAGGGTCAACAACTCTCAAAGGGGAGCTTGCAATGATGGTGAGAGACTGTGCAATTTAGAACACCAGAAGAGAGACAGGGCCCTGTTGTTGCTGGAATCCTACTGGCTGCCCATTTCCCTAGTTTCCTTTTCTCCCTCAATTCACTCCACTATACAGGAGGAAAGAACTTGTAATCACTGACTAATTTTATAGTAAATAACAAATTGAGTCTGGTAACTGAGTCTTATGCACACATCTTACTTTAAAAGAGCTCAAGCAGTAGATTTGAACATCTGTAGCATGGCCATGCCTGAATGGTTGACTGATGTGTAACTGAATGGATTTTTATCAGAGGATTTTAGAGGTTGACAATACCTGAATCCAAACTGTTAGGAGGTAACTTTAGACTCAGACACAGTGGTATCCATGTAAGTTTGTGTGTGTGTCAAACAGCAAAATGGCATTGCAATGCTGTTTCTATCATGTCTTTTTTTACACACAAACAACACTGCTCTCACAGTCTCTGGATGATAGATGGCAGGGGAGAAGACAGTCTCCAATAACCCGTATTTCCCAGAGCTACTAGGAGATCACTGGTATAACAGTGGTTTTCTTTACTTGTATCTGGGATGCAGAGCTCACAGGATAAATCCATGAGGTGTAAATCCCAATAAACCAGAGGAGTTCACCAGAAGGTCCCTGGCAATGGGAAAGTTGTTAGAGAGGCTTCCCTGACAGGCTTTTGACCATAGAGATCATACTCCAAAAGTGCTATGGTATATTATAAAGTTACATCCCCTAAAAAAATGTTACCCTTCAAATGCCAAGTCTATCTGATTTACACTTATGTCGAGGTTAGCATAGGCCGTTGCATACTGGGGGGAAAAGGCACCCAAAACACTTGTATATGGAAGGTCAGTGCAAGACAGACCTGGTGCATAATCTGGGGGTCCTCCTGGACTCATGGCTCCTGCTTGAAATGGCAGCTGTGGCTAGGACAGCCTTTCCACAGGTTCACCTTGGGTGCCGGTTATGCCCCATTTCAAGACTGGGAGACTCTACTCTCAGTAACTTATGCCTTAGTCACCTCCTGACTCAATCAATTAGTCAGTGATTACAAGTTCTTTCCTCCTGTATAGTGGAGTGAATTGAGGGAGAAAAGGAAACTAGGGAAATGGGAAGCCAGTAGGATTCCAGCAACAACAGGGCCCTGTCTCTCTTCTGGTGTTCTAAATTGAATTACTGTAATGTGCTCTAGATGGAGCTGCCCTTGAAGAGCATTCAGAAGCTGTAACTAGTCCAGAATGCAGTGGCATGGGCAGTTTTGAGTACTCCACAGTATGCCCGTGTAACACCTCTGCTCTGCAAGCTGCACTGGCTCCCAGTGGGCTTTCAGGTGCAATTCAAAGTGCTAGTTATCACCTATAAAGCCCTACATGGCATGAGGTCAGGTTACTTGCAAGACCACCTGACTTCCTTGTCCTATGGAACAGTGCCCCCGAGATCAAGATGGCCCCAACCCTGTTGGCCTTTCATAAGGCATTAAAGACCTAGATGTCCCCTCAGGCATTTGGGCAGGGAGGCTAAGCCAACCTGTGGTTGGTTTATCTAGTTCTTATCTTTACTGATTGGAAATGGAATGATTTTTAGGCTCCATGTCTTGTATTAATGTTCTGGATATTTGCTTTGTAAATCACGTTATTGTGTTTTGGTTTTAATCCTCTGTGTGCTGCCTAGAGTCACTATTGTGAAATGGCAGGTATATAATTTTTTTATATAAATAAATAGAGTAGTATGAAAGATGGTCAATTGCTGAAGTATACGATGAAGGGATCTGCTTAATATGCTGCTTAATGTTTCAGCAAGTTAGGTATTTTGCTGAAGTGTCAGATTTTCCCAAACTAGAAGCCTTACAGACAGTGATTGAAGGATTCAGCTCTCTGATAAGTGTGCTTAGTGTAAGAGCGAAGCCATTAAAAATAGGTCCAACAATTTTATGGACAACAATTGTCCATAAAATGCAAGACCTATTTATGCAGAAGCAAAGTTCACTTCTGCATCATTTCTTCCTGTCCATGCAATGGAATGCACGGGGGGGGGCTCACACTTTTGGGAGGGAGCAGCAGTGGCTAACTGAGCCTTGTTACTCTAATGGATTAGTGTAGTCTCAGGCTATTTGCTTCTGATCTTGCCAGAATTTGCCCACATCACCTTCCTTCCATTTCCTCCTCTTCCTCTTCTGAAAAAGTCCTACCCCCTCCCATCCAGGAGAACCTGGAGGAGGAAGAATTTCCATTTCCTCTCCTTCTACCTCCTTTCTAGTATGAGTGCTGCAAATAGAATTGTTGCAGGTGGCAGGTTACACAATCATCTTCTGTGGCTTCCCTGGATCTTTCTGTTTCTGGGTGGCTCATCCAGTGAAGGTTAATTGCATCCAGGTTGATCTATACAACTATGTAAAAATGTCAAAAATGTCAAAAATGTAATAAAAGAGAGGAGTATGATAGAAAACCAGATGCGACTTCCAACAGCAATGGGAGAGCCTTGTTGATTATGTCAGTCAGTGGCACATTTGTAGGAAGCCCTGACAAGATTCATGTGTTCCTTGAAGAAATGCTGTATTGTACTGCTTGGAGTTTCTGGTGAAAGTTCAAAACCTCAGAAATGGGATAAGATGTAGCAGTGTCACGCAATAGGCATGGGTGGTAGCCATACAACTTCTGGAATGGTGACATGCAAGTAAAGAATTAACTGAGTTATTGTAGGTGAACTTAGCTACTGTATATGCAAAAGATCATTCAAATTGTCTTGCTGATCATTTACAAAGCAAAAAAAAATATTGTGATAAAGTACCATTCTTTCAATTTTCCCATCAGATAGGCGGAAGAAAAAAGTTAGTTTAACAATTATGAAGTAGACTGTGAACTGAAAATATATGTCAGAAATCAGATAATGCAGCATGCCTTGATGTCTAAAAATCTGGTGAATAAACAGATAGGTTGTTTCAGGGCCAAGGAAAGGTCATGACAGGGGCTGAAATGCACCATCTTCGAAATCAGGTCAATCTTGGGAAAAAATGGCAGTTTGTTTCTTGACATATGATAGGTTGGTAATAAAGTCCAGGGAAACTGTATTTCAAGGCCTCTGTGGAGAAGGAACAAAATCCATCACACCAACGAGAGGTTTGGCATCACAGCAGGTATGACAAGAAGAAACATAACCCTTGGCATCTGCTGGGAAACAAGGCCACCAACAACCGAAGATGAATAGTTTTTAGTAGTCCAAAATGTCCAGCTCGCTAGCTGTTGTGGTGGAGTTGCAAAATGTCCGCCCTTAGAGAGGGAGGAATGTTCAGCCAGACATTCTATTACAGTTCTCCCTGGTCCCAAGAAAAAGAGGAGAGTGAATTAGGTCTTCCTAAAGGTCATCTAGTCAAACTCACCCATATGGATCTTGTTGCTTCTGAGTGAGAATTTGATCAGTGATGCAGGGAGTGTGCCTTCCAGCTCCCAGTGTTTCACAGACCAAGGCCAGTGCTGGAGTTAAGGGACAAAGTTCTTAGGTTGCAGGTTGGAGGCCAGAAAGAGGTCAAGGCGAACAAAATATTCAGGCTGCTTGATAGAGCATCATCCTTTGCTTGTTCTATGAGCTGGAAATTCAGAGTTAAAATAAGGAGAAAATTGTGACCACCTGATTTTCAATGCATAGATTTGTGAGAAGTCTGCTGGTTTTCCAGAGTCCTGTGGTCTTTTCAGACTTTGTTGGGGTATGAAGTTCCTTTCAGGAAAATGGCACCAATGTTAAAAGGCATCTCTAATTTCTAAGATTTTCCTGTTACAAATATCATAGTTACTAGCTAGCAGGCACTGTCTCAAGTAAAAAAGCACAAGGCAAAAAGCTTTCTCCTAAACTATCAGCAGTCTGTAAAAGTATTGCACCTAAAGCAAAATCAGAAACATATGTTTGAACAACAAATGGCATATGGGATCAACTGTGAGGCACAAGACTGTTTGAGTAGGAGAAAATATAGTGGGCATAAGAATCCCACTTGAACAGGGCCCTTTCTTATTGAACTGTATTAGAATATTTGTATGTGCAGTATTTTTTTTTCTGCTGTTCAATCTTGTCTGATTCATGGTGACTGCCTGGACTAGTCCCTGCAATTTTCTTGGCAAGATTTCAGAAGTGGTTTGCCATTGCCGTCTTCCTAGGGCTGAGAGAGAGGGACTTGCCCAAAGTCACCCAGCCGGCTTTCAGGCCTAAGGTGGGGCTAGAACTCACAGACTCCTGGTTTCTAGCCTGTTGCCTTAACCACTAGACCGAACTGGCTCTCGTCTGCAGTATAGTCAGGGATAAATTGGTGAAAAAAGTTTGTTAATTCCAGAAAATGTACAGCCTTAATGGCTGGAAAAGGGAAGGCCTAAAAGACAATGGATTCAACTGTGGCAGGATCTGGTTAGATGCCATCTGGAGAAATGTGGTAGCCAAAATAATTCATGATAAGCAGATCAAAGGTACATTTCTCCAGTTTTGCATACAAATAATGTACAGATCAAAGCTGTTCAGTGTAGGCAACTGAAATTTCAGGATAAATAAATACATCATCAAACAACCTATCAGATGCATGTCAAACATATGAAAGACATGATTTCATGAATCTTATGAAAGCTGATGGACTGGAACATAATGGTATTTCTATATGTACAAATTTTCCATAACATGTCTAAAAGGGAATTTATTCCAAGTTTATTGGACTCCTCAAAGAATGTATCAGGAAGGATGGACTGGAGATTTTCTTTGTTGATGAAGTAAAACGTTTGAGGGTACATTAACTCACATGATTTGGTTATGTCTGGTTTTGGTCTCTTTTTAGAAGAATGTTGTTAACATATATAAGTAGATGTTTGAATGGGGGAACAATTTGGCTGTGGCATCTGTCAATGTTATTTTGAATTATATTCCAAAACTGTAGAATCTGACTGATTTGAGGAGTATTGGTTATATCAGATTTGGGGAATAATCAAGTGAATTATATGGAGAGATTAGAAAAGTAGTATTATCCCAGATATCAAAGACTTGATCTAAGAAATGTGTAATTTATCCACTTTGGCTTTTTAACTGAACAAAAAAATAACACGGTATGTTTTTGGCTTAGATTTTATAATATTCTATAAGAACAAATTTTTAATCACAATTTGATACATTATTACATGATTAAATGAATATGTGATGATATTTACTGATTTATATTAAATTACTATGTTAATTTTAGGGTTTTTTTCCTGTTTTTTTAATATTAAATTTTATTAGGTTTCAAGAGAAGAATAAAAACTACAAAAAACCCAAAACAACTACAAAGAAAGGGAAAAAAAAACTAAAAAAGTGTGGAAACGGAAGAGAAAAAAATTTCAAATTTACAAAAAGATGTGGCTTCTGACTTTTAACAGCAAGGATATACAAACATTTCCATAATCAATCTCTTACTCTATATTAAACCAAAACACCACAGAAGAAATCTGTTTAAAATCCTGGTGAAAGTCAGAAAGAATCTGTTTGAAATCCTCCATGTCTCATGCAGTATATTATGGCGCCCCCTAGGAGTTTAACCAATGAAAGTTGAAGATATGGAAGAGTTCCAAAGTGTGTTTACATAAAGTGAGAGTGAGATAGCAGACAGTTCTCAAGGGAAAGTGAAAACAGAAAGCTGGAGGTTCAAATCAGCCGATTCAACGTGTAGGAAAATGCTATCATCTTCAAATTTAATACAAAAATAATAACAGGAAGACAATTGTCTACTCTCAATCTTTGGAATTTCCTTTGGAAGGAAAACGAAATCCAAAACTTAAAAGATTTTTTTTAAAAAAAGTAATCCCAAAAATAATGTTAAGCACCAAGAGAACCAGCTTCTCCTCGCTGTAGAAAGCCTCTCTTGGGGTACATATATTTTAAAAAAAATACAAATTGGTGATTTAGAAATGGGGTGGCCGGTCTTAGTGTCCCCTTAAGGCTACAGCGCAGCTTGGAAAGTGATGAAGTCCCCACCTCCCGGCTGGCTCTTACCAGTCGAATGCAAAATGCTGTTTGCGATCTTCTGGCTGCAAGCAGCCGTCCGGAGGACAGATGGGGTGATTCCAGGTATTTTCCTTGATCCGGAGAACGTTTCTGGGCTTCAGGAAAAACCTGCCTGAGCCTGAAAAAGTTACAACTTTGTCAGCTCCGCCTGCTCAACCAGTGGGCACAGCTGTTCAGTCCGCCATTCTCACCGGAAGCCAGTTTTTTTTTCCTGTTTAACTATTTTTCTCTCTTTTTGTGAGCTTTGATATTACAATTGCTTAATTAATTAATTAATTAATTGGATGTTATTATTTTTATTTGTTTTGGTATTTTCTTTTAAAAATTGCAATAAAAATGGTAGGTAGGTAGGTAGGACGGAAGGACGGAAGCTTTACATTTCTGTAAATGCTGGATCTTACAATTGATTGTTGCCTATTTGGTGAATTATCAAAAGCAGCTCTCATTCTGGCTGTGAAATTTGTATAATTGCCAAATTTTGGGTACTTATTGCAGAAGAGGGGCTGCTCATTTCCCAGCTCCTCTGGTCAAAAGGCCAATTATAAGTCCTAATTGGGAACAATCTATGGAAAATTTTACCAGCCACAAAGATCTTATCATTCACATTGAATGATGAGGGTTGCAAATTTCTTGAGACGCCATTGTACGTCTCGGGTAAAAAAGTTATTGTTGCTGCTGTTCTAGCTACAGTTCTAAGATCCTGAGCCAGAAAGGGTACTGAAACAGCTGGCAGGAGCTGGAGATGGCCTTGCCAATGTGTTAGGTGATTCACTGCCTGATTCAAATGGTCCATCTGGTAGGTTCTAGTACAAGAGCAAGGTGTTACTGACCTGATCATCAGTCAGTGGTGCTGCAAGTGGTCACTAGGGTCAGGGACTAGAAACTCCACGTTATTCTTTTCTCTCATAAAAGTGGGAATAATAGTTGCTGGATTTGCTCTCATGCTTCTCCCTGCTGGTTTAGATCTAGAAGTCTCACCAGTAGTGACTAAAGGATGCAGCTCTCTGATAAATATACTTATTGCAACAACTAAAGAAGCCATTAAAAAAGAAATCCAGCAACTATCAAGCCCTATTTATTGTAGAAGGAAGGTACATTTCTATGCCTTTTTTTTTCCTACCTGCGCAACACAACAGACTTGGAGAGCCTCACACTTTTAGATGGGAGAAGTGATAGCCACCTGTGCCATGTTATTGGTGGGAAGGTCAGAAGCAAACAGCTTAAGACTGGTCTGGTCTTAGGCTGTTTGCGTCTGACCTTCCCAAAACTAGCCCTCATATAAAGACTGCCAAGCAACTGAAATTAGGAAATAGGTTTTGTAGTCCAAAAACAAATGCAACTGCCAAATTGGTCAAAAAACAAAATGCATTAAAGTAATAACAGTGATTTAAAAACATACTTTTATCTGAGTAATATATGGTATATAACAATATATTTGGGGGAGTGGTGGCTCAGCGGGTAAGACACCAGGCTTTTCGATCGGAAGGTCACAAGTTCGGAGGTTCAAGACCCTAGCCCTGCGTGACAGAGTGAGCTCCCGCACTCGCCGCAGCTTTTGCTAACCTAGCAATTTGAAAGCATTCAAATGCAAGTAGATGAACTTCAATATGCTGATGATAACGTAGTCTGTGCACACTCAGAGGAAGATCTTCAAACTATCCTAAACATCTTTGCAGAAGCATATGAAAAGCTTGGCCTCTTGATTAACATTAAAAAAACCAAAGTGCTTTACCAGCAAGTTCGAACCAATCCCTCTGCAGCGCCATCAATCCAGCTTAAAGGTGTGTTACTAGAAAATGTCGACCACTTTTCTTATATTGGCAGCCATCTATCTACAAGAGCCGACATCGACGCTGAAATTCAGCATTGCCTGAGTTCTGCGAGTGTAGCTTTCTCCCAAATGAAGCATAGAGTGTTTGAGGATCGGGACATTTGCAGGGAGACCAAAATGCTTGTTTACAAAGCCATTGTACTACCAACCCCTTTGTACGCCTGTGAAACATGGACCCTCTACAAACGCCACCTCCAACTTCTTGAAAGATTCCATCAACGCTGCCTCCGAAAAATTCTGCAAATTACTTGGGAAGATAGGCGTATTAATGTTAATGTATTAGAAGAAGCGAAAACCACCAGCATTGAAACAATTATCATCCAACATCAACTTTGCTGGACCAGCCATGTTGTTCGAATGCCTGACCGTCTTCCAAAGCAGCTACTTTACTCCTAACTTAAGAATGGAAAACGGAATATTGGTGGACAGCAAAAGAGATTCAAAGATACTCTCAAAGCTAATTTTTAAAAAATGTAATATCAGCATTGAGAACTGGGAAGCCCTAACTCATGAGTGTTTCAATTGGAGGTCAGCCTTTATTAAAGGCACTATGGACTTTGAAGAAGCATGAGTACAGGGCGAAAGGGAGAAATGAGCTAAGAGGAAGGCACGTCAAGCAAACCCTCATCATGACTGTCTTCCACCCGGAAACCTATGCCCTCATTGTGGGAGGTTGTGCGGATCCAGAATTGGCCTTTACAGCCACTTACGGATCCACTGTTAAGATTTTACCCTTGGAAGACAATCTTACTCGGCTACGAGCGATCACCAAGAAGGAGGAGGTACCACTTCAGTGGGAAGGTAACAGCGTTCCGCGTGCGTCACGCCGGCCACATGACTGCAGAAGCATCTTCGGACAACGTTGGCTCTTTGGCTAACAAACGGAGATGAGCACCGGCCCCTAGAGTCGGACACGACTGCACAAATGTGCAGGAGGAACCTTTACCTTTACCTAACAATATATTTGGGACAAGGAATTATCATACTGATCTGTCTTCTTGTTAAAATAGTAACTATTTAATTTATAAGCACAAACCGTCTTACCTGCTTCATCTACTGCAAGCAAAACCTACATAGTTTGGCAACAGAAATATCCTATGTAATCTTCTATGGGTGGATCTGAAGTTATGTTCAATCAAGATCCACTAGCTTCAAAGAATGGGGTGCAGGATGGTGATTTTTCTTAATTTGTACTTCTTGCAGCCCCTTGTGTGCTTAAAACAATTATTCCATGGACACAGGAGGTCCTCCCATATAGGGAGATTTACTTGCAAAAATTACTACCCCAGTCCTTTATTTCACTACGTAGTTTCTAGACCTCTTTTTGTTCCACAAGGCATTGGAAGGGATCCTGGAGATCATCTTGTTCAATCCCCTGCCCAATGCCAGATTATGGGTTTATTTACTTGTTAGATTTACATTTTATTTATATTGATTTATATGGCCGCCCATTTCACCAATGCGACTCTGGGCGGCTAACAAGAATTTTTAAAAATATATAAATTATACACACACACTCTCTTAATTAATTAATTAATTAATTAATTAAATTTACATGGCTACCATCTCAAATACGTAATTCTGGCTAACAATTAAAAACAGAATTAAAAATGTATGAATAAAAATTTATAACCAAAATTATAAATAACTTAAAATAGCAGCCAAGAACACAAACAAGCATCCCCCAATCCATACAACCAAGAAACAGGCTCACTCATACTATCAGGGTGAGTCTGATCTCCAGGGGATGATGTTCCAGAGGGCAGGTGCCACAACAGAAAAGGCTCTCTTCCTGGCTCCCACCAGACGGCACTCCCTCACAGACTATGAGTATGCCTCTCATACTCATATGACACACAGACCCAGAGTATGCCTCCCCTGCCAGATATAACTGGACAGGTAGGTACCACTGGGGAAAGACGGTCCTATAAGTAACCTGGCCCCAAGCCATGAAGGGTTTTAAAGGTAAGCACCAGCACGTTGAATTGTACCCAGAAGCATACTGGTAGCCAATGCAGCTCATGGAGCAGAGGTGTCACATATGCCGAATCGGCACCCAAAACTGCCCACACCACCGCATTTTGCACCACCTGAAGCTTCTAAATACTCTTCAAGGGCAGCCCCATGCAGAGCGTGTTGCAGTAATCCAATCAGTAGGTGACTACAATAAGGCATGAGTGACTGTGAGCAGGGCTTCCCAGGCTAGGAATGGGTGCAACTGGCACTATTCCCAGCCAATTAACACACAGTGGCTCCCGAAACACCATTCACCAATAGCATTGGCAAAATTACACTCCTGGCCCCCATACCTGGAAAAACAGCCAGCTCTTCAAGGATTTCTAAAAGCTGAGCAGAGTCAGGCCAGATTAACCTCAAGTAGAACGGTATTCCAGAGAGCAGGCACAGCTATGGAAAAGGTACACTTCCTGAGTCCCACTAGATGACAACCCGTAATACAGAGCTTTCCAAACTTTTCATGTTGGTGACACACTTTTTAGACATGCATCATTTCACGACACACTCTTACAGCAGGGCACAAGGCAGGCACTAGGACCTGCGCGGAATCACAGATGGTTTGGAGGCAGCAAGGCACAAGGCAGGCACTAGGACCTGCGCGGAATCCTGGCAGGGCAGGTTTGGAGGCAGCAAGGCACAAGGCAGGCACTAGGACCTGCGTGGAAGCCAGGAGGCAGCAGCAGCAGCGACACACCCAGACACTGCAGCCGACACACCGTGTCCCGACACACAGTTTGGAAAACTCTGCCGTAATGGATGAGGCCAAGAGCATGCCCCTCCTGCCCAACAAAATGGTACAGGTAGAAACGATGGGGGTAAGATGGTCCCTGAAATGGCCTAGGCCATGTAGGGCTTTATAGATAAGAGCCAGCATCTTGAATTGCACCTGGAAGCAAACTGGAAGCCAGTGCAGTTTACAGAGAAATGGTGAAACATGCGCATTACATGACACCCATAATTGCCCACGCTGCTGCATTCTGGACCAACTGAAGCTTCTGGGTGTTCTTCAAGGGGAGCCCCGTGTAGAGTGCATTGCAGTAAGACATTTGGGAGGTGGCCACAGCAGGAGTGACTGTATGCAGTGCCTTCTGATCGAGGAAGGGGTGCAGTTGGTGCACAATACGAAGCTGTGAAAAGACCCCCTGGCCACAGCTTCTGTCAGCCCAACCAGGTAAACCAGACAGGAAGCACAACGAGATGAGCTAATTCTACTTTATTGTAAGGCTACATTAACAGAATCTTGCAAGTCTGAAAGTACAAATCTCCCGCCCTCCCTATTTACCGTCTGAGTAATTAGGGCGGGTTCTTCCTAAGTTTCTTTCTTTGGCCGTTACTCTGTTGCGGGCTCCTTTCTCTTTTATCTGATTGTTCCCTAGGCAGCATCTCTTCCCCCGTCTTCCAAGGCCACCCTCACATTCCATCACAGTTTCCACCTGCTCTTTGAATAGAAGTAATGAGTCCAGGAGGACCCCCAAATTGGTCCCCCTTTCTCAAGGATGCACTCACCATCATCCAGACCCAGCCACACATCATTTCCCAGACTGCCTTGATAGCCAGGGGGACATGGATCCAACACTGAGGCAGTAGAATTTACAGCCCTGAGAACCCTGTCCACTTCCTCAAAGACTAACGTGGTCAAACTCAGCCCTGATAACTGAGTTATGCTGCACTTCAGTCAACTCCATGGGACTTGCGCTAAGGCCAGAGTCCAATTTGGAGTGAATCTGAGTGACTTTATCTGCAAGATGCCTAGCATACTGTATTCCTCTCCATGGCCCTGTAAGTGAATCTCTGGCTCTAACTTCCCCAGAAGGGACCAGGTCACCCAAAACAGAGCCAGCAGGTGGCCATCTCCAGACACAATAAAGGCAGAAAAGTAAAAATGCTTTGCTGCCCTTATCACCATGAGGTAGGCCTTAACAGCAGCTCTAGATTGTGTTTCTTCAGATTCGCTCCATGTTACCTCCAACAGTGCTCTAGGCATCCCCTCCTCTGCTTCATCTCACTAAGCTCCTTCATAAACCAAGGGGAGACCAAGGATCCACAGGAGGGGAAGAGGTGCATTCCAATCCAAAGCGCCAGTAGCCCACTCATTCCAAGTAGTGACTGAGGCTTTGGCCAGACCATGCACCAAACTTTGGGAACCCCAAGTTCCATCTGGAACCCCACTGGGTCTATCAGGTGCTTGGGGCACACTGATCGAATAGGTCCCACCTCCCTGCAGCAGGGAGTACCCCAGAACATTCTTAAGACAATCAGAAAATGATCTGACCATGACGAGTGATGGAAATCTTTCCCAACTTCAAATGATTTTGCTGCTGCCTTGACAGGAAGACCAGATCCATAGTGTAACCACCACTATATGTCAGGCCCTTGATTACCTGGGACCACCTTTCGATCAGGCACTCAAGACAATGTAGTACACAGTATTCCTGCCTCCCATTTTTTCACCACAAAAACAAAGCTGTAAGGATTGTTCAGCTGATAAAGCAACCAAAGTCACCCAGTGATCTTCTGCAGCTGGTTGTTTTGAATCTAGAATTATGTATTGATACTATATGTGCTATATTATATTGGTTCTAAAAATATTCTGACTGAAAATGATAGAAGTATTGGTTAAGATACTACTTTTTAAACTAATCCAATGTAAAACTTTACTTTTAGTTTTGAAAGTAAAGGGCACAGGCATATCAATATATAATACTTCTGGTAATTCAAGAAAGAGAGAAACAGAAGATGGCATTATGTGAGATTTTTCTCTTATGAATTTTAGTCAATCTGACCTATTTCAGATTGGACTGACTGAACATTGGCCAATAATGGTCTTACAAGATATCAGTGGCCCACAGTGAGTCCAAATTGGCAGTATTAATGAAAGCATTGGCAATATTCCTATGTTTGAATATGTGCATTATCTTGTGCCATCCAAAATATTTCTGTGATTCTACTATCAAATTTTCGTTGCACCTCTTGAAGAATATTGCTCTTGCATCCTATGGTGTCTTTTCCTAATCCAGAAGTAGACAAATAATTCATTAAATTATAATCTGAATAGTAATAGGTTTTGGTCTTTGCTGATTTGGCTGAATAAAAAAACAAATTAAAGTGGGGAACAAATTTTCAGCATTATAACTTATTTTTAATATAAAAATGCAAGCAGAAGGACATTGCTAAGCCCTATGAAAGGTGTCCAGGTGATTTAAATAAGGAAATATCTAAGAAAAATGATGTTAAATGTTCATTTAATATACATTTGGAGTGGAAGAGTTTGGTTTTTTCCTAAAGCAATCAATATTTATATCAATCTGTAAAAGGCATAACAACAAAAGGATTTCATTGTAAAATTATAAGAATTCTTTTTTTACGGCAGTCCAAATGACAAGCATTCTCAGGGCAATTCTTATTTGTGAAATTAAAATACTAATTAAACATTTTAAAACGGTATTTCCTATTATTGACAAATCTTTCCCATATTCCTGCCACAAAACCTATACGGATGTGTCCATGAAATCTCCAGAAATTGAGTTCAAGGGAAACTACCTTTCCTATCAGTTTGGTGTGATTTTGAAGAAATCTCTTTTTAAGACTTAAGGTCAGAACTGCTCTTGTCATTGATAAAAGTGAAGTGGGAACCAGCAAAGGCTTCCTTTGCAACCACAGCAGTTATGGTTGGGCTTGGAGGGATACAGTTTGGAGGTATAATCAGTTAAAATTCTTATTCTCTTTTCCATCTGCAGGATCATCTAACTTCCTGTGTTTTGCAAATATATATCAGTTTGAATGAACAGACCTTCATTCATGGAATGCTGCTGACTTTTATTAACATGATGTTTCTGTTTTTACCTATGTTCCCTTATCACTGGGCTACCTTAAAATCTAGTTCAGAGGCTCTTAGTGTTTTTCTCATAATAATGAAAGTGGAGTTGCATCATTGTGCCACAAACTCAGCTTCTTTGGGGTATGTGGGCAACACTGTGATGCATTTTAAAAAAGGGGGTGGGACTTGCACTGCAATGCTGCTTTCATCACTCTGCTCCCTTCCCACCTCCGCAGACAACACTGTTCACAGGATTGCTGGGGAATCTTTCAAAGTAATGTGGGAGATAACTTTGGGGGTTGCAAGGATAAGATGTGTCAGTGGAAATGCCTTCTTCTCCACATGCCAGTGGATGCTTCTGTTGGCTCAGATATGAAAGAAGTCAAATATGAAAGAAGTAATTAATATTCCATTTCTCTCTCTCTCTCTCTCTCTCTCTCTCTCTCTCTCTCTCTCTCTCTCACACACACACACACACACACACACACACACACGGCAAGATACATTTAAAGAAAGCATGAAAGCATTTGTTTAATACTGGTTAATTACTTCTTCATATAAATATTACAGATTTTCACAGAAGCCCCAACCTTAACCTTTTTGAAAGTTATGTAAACATAAAGACTTCAATCTAACACAAAGTTACTGATCTGCCAGTCTCAGAGAAATCCACAGAAGCAGCACAGAAGTAAAGCCAAAGTTTCAATCCATGAAACAAGGCTAACATTTTTCAAATTGCAATCTGGAAAAAAAAATCCCAGAACCATTACTGGTGCTTCAGTATCTATCTGCTTGCAAAAGCAACTAGTTATTAAGAGTAAAATTCAAGAGATCATGAAAATATTGAAGATTTATTTAAACTATAAAGCCCCTAGGAAGCTCAGCTTAAATCACTTAAATCAATTTAAATAATAATTTATATTCGCAACTTTCACTTTTAAAGGCCAAAAAATCATGAAAACATGACCATCATGAATAATATAAATGCCATCCACTACAAGATTCAACTTTTTTTCAGGTCTAGCAATGGATCCCAACCTTATAAATTAGATACGCATAAAAATAAACTCAACATAAATTATATTTCATATTCATACACTTTGCACATCACATGGTTCATTAAATTAAGTGCAACTGACTCATTTTGCACAGTACAAACCATTTTGAGTCTGCAGTAAATTGGGAAGTATAGAAGTAAAATAACCTATAAACCACTGTTTACTAACACAGGATGTGGGGTCAATAGAACACTACATCAAAATCAGACAAACATGACTGAACTCAGCAAATAGTGTTACTAAGTCTCAAAACTAAATACAGACCTGACATCTCCATAATTATTTAAATTATACTGAAACTTTACGTAAGAGTATCCTAGCTTGTAACTTGAATGTTTTTTTCTCTCATATGCCCTACAATTCACATACATAAGGTGCTTTCACGTAAGACTTCTATTATAAAATTGCCCCATCCATAGAATGTTACATGATGTCCAGAGATAACATTATCTTTTGCCGTAACATTCATTTTCCTATTGTTTCTTACATCATTTTTTAACTTAATGCAAAAAAAAAAAAGTCAAGAAAATATGAAATTCGGTATGTTTGGTTAGTAGTGCTAGGAGCTTCAGTCTGGAATTATCCTTATTTCAATATATTGTTTATATCAGAATGTGGCCAGAATTAATTATATCAGAATGTGGCCAGAATGTGGAATAGGATAACGATTCAATAGCAGACCAGATCTATCAATTAAGAGATTTAGGAAACGTTGGTGATATTTAGGCATGCCTCCATTTACGTTTGGGTCTGAATGCTCCTATCCAGTCTACAAGTACTTTTGATGGAAAGCAAATATTTTGATAATGACTGAGTTTTGTCATTATCATAATTCATTTTGGACACATTTTCAGATTATTTCATGTGGATATACGGGAAACGTGGTGCCACTGAAAATGTTTTCCTATGAAGATTTTTACACATGATTTTAACAGGTAGCTACAACCACTGTTGATAAACATTTCCTCAGAAATCTACATGATTGACCAATTCCAATATCCTCCACTGAAATATTTTTACATGCACCTCCAGGGAGAATAACACTTATTAGAAATGCCCCTAAATTTTAGGTGATCTTAATCATATGATTTGGTCCAATACTTTTTATGGCTTATAAACAGGTATATAGTGGTTCTATCAGAGGATGTGTTTCTACCACAGTACCTTAATCTAGGATCATCCTACTGTCTTCCTACTCATGCAAAGTTTTCTCTGAATAATGAATAGCCTGGGATCTGTGAATGCTTGTTTGCTTTGTGGAAAGTAGTCATTTTCAATTCTACATATAAATAGATAAATAAAAACAATTATGCATAGGGTATTACATCTTAGCTAACTGTTTTCAAAACAGGGCAATCCTGGGCATTTCTACTCATAAGTAAGCTCCCAAGCATTTTATCATCTTCATCTATAAATAAACTTAAAAAGTAAATTACAGAACTCTTATAATCAGGGTATATAGCCATCCAAAAAGCGAAGATGGCAAGTAGATGGCTCAATTATTGTCTGTATTTCTTACTTCCATAATTTAATACTGAAAAGGAATGTCATTTAGCTTATATTAGTAGTACAGGGGGGGGGAAAAAAGACAAAAAACTGGTGAGTATGGGAACTAATACATTTCTGGATCCATCACTCTATTTGCATCCCAATGAACATTTATTCAAAAATAATTGCCACTGAGATTAAATAGATTTGATTCCCATGTACATGTGCATAGGCATGCAGCCTTAATATAGGTTTCTGAGAGTCTGTCTCCAAAGAGATTAGAATTCCTTGTTAAACAGCAAAAAGAAGTCAGCTACTGCTATTCCTGAATTATCTATTTTCAAGGTATTCTGAATCTAAAGCACTTTTTGAAAAAGGGAAGATTTCTGCAGGAGAGCTCACTAATCTTTTATCAAACTAAAAGATTCAGAATAGGTCAAAACCCATTCGAGAATGGATTCCACGGGTTAGGGAAGATCTGTCAATCCCTTTGTTGAGCAGCCTGTATCCAAGATTCAAGGGAACTCTTTTGCTAAACAGGAAGCAGCTAGAGTTGGGGCTGACCAGGTTGTCAATCTTTGGATTCAAGGGGGTTATGATCGGGGTCATTCTTGATAGGAGGACTGTACTAGTGTCAACCATTCGAAGGGCGGCCTGCCCACCTTTCTGTAGTCCTAACTTTCAAAACTGGAGTCAGAGAACGAGGAGAAGCAACCGTCTTGGGCCAAAGCGACAGGAATGTTTCCTATCTAGGGGTCGACCGGCCCTAGAAGTCCCTTTGTCTGCCAGGGTCCTTCCCCCATCCGGTTTCCAAGAAGGCCCCCTTGGCTGAAGGAAGAGAGTGGGGTGGGAAGCCTAGCCAGAGAAGACCTGCCTGCCCACCCCCGTAGCCCCTTCCTTTGTTTGTGTATCTTTCCTCGCCTTTGCCTGCCCGACCCACGACGGCTCGGAGGAAGAAGCGGAGAGCTCCGGCGAGGCCTGCTGGGGCTGCCCACGGCCGGGAGACCTTTGCTTTCTGCAGCTGCAGGCCCAGGGCAAGCGGGGTGCGAAGCAGGGAGTCCCCGGAGTCCCCAGTGAACCTGCTTCCCGCACTCGCACGCCCACAGGCCCAACGCGGGTGCTCCCGCCCCGCCACCTAGGGCCACCGAGGCCCCACCGGCGGCAGAGGTGCACCCGCCCGAAGCCGCGGGGCCCGCCTCGCGCTCCGGCTCCCTCGCCTGGGGTCCTTACCGGAGGCCCACAACGACCGAGAGAAGGGCGGCGGCGGGTGACGGCGGCGGCGACGACGAGACGACCGGGGACAGGAGGTGATGAGGGGCTCAGAGCCCCCAGGCCGCCAGCAGGGCTCCAGCCCCGGGCACCATGATGGCGGCGGCGACTGCAGAAGCGGTGGCTTCTTCCTGCAAGCTGCGGCGGCGGCGGCTGGTGGGCAGCAGGCCGGTCGGGAAAGCGCAGCCGCCGCAGCCTCCTCCTGGCGGTGACAGCGACGGGCCGAGCCAGAGAGCAGCGCCGCCGCCGCCGCCGCGGTGCAGCTTGGGAAAGAGCCGCAGCATCCGAACCCGCCACCAGGCTCGACCGGCGCGCGCCCTCCCCGGAGGGAAGGAGCGCAAGAGGCAAGAGCGGGGCGGAGGGGGAAGCAGCAGCCAGAGCCCGAGGGGGAGCCTGCTGCGGGCCGTCGCTGTAATCTAGGGGAGCCCCGTTCCTGCGCGGGCACCTTGATGCGCAGCCGCGCGTGCTTTCACCTTCCCGGCCCCGGCCCCGGCGGGGGCTTCGGTCGCAGGGGCTCGACTGAAAATCCCGGTCTGGAAGGAAAATGAAAGCAGCAGAGAGCAGGTGGGTTCCTCAAAGATGCCTTCCGGGAAGGTGAAAGGAAGCCGTCCTAGATATTCCCACAGACCAGCAGTTCTCAAAGTGTGGTCTGGGCACCCCTGGGAGTCCCCGAGACCCTTTCAGAGGGTCCGCGAAGTCCAATAAATAATCATTTTAAAAGTTCTCCGTTTCAATTCCTACTACAGTAAATATCGATGGATATCACCCACGTAAACCAAAGCTCTTTGGGGTCCTCCATCATTTTTAAGAACGTAAAGGGGTCCTGAGACCAAAATGTTTGAGAACCGCTGCAATAGAGGACTATCCGCGGCGCCTGTTAGACGAGGGTTGTGTTCCCAGCGGTCCCGTTCTTGAGTTTAGCAAACCCAGCACCCGCATTTAGCATGCTAGGCAAACAGAAAATTGGGTTGTGTAAACCATGGTTGCGATCAGCATGTATATATATGGAAGGCACTCCAACCTAGGATTGATTCAGAAAAAAATTATGGTGTAATCAACTTTCCTTACTTAAGGAATTTTAGGGAGTCTCCCAAGTTGTGACCCTCTTATATTTCCCCACAGCTTCACCGATCTTTTTTGTAGACACACATACACTCCTGCACACACAATCCATTAAGGAGGAAGAAAGTGAACCGTAATATATATTTTTGATAGTACTAGAATCCACCTATCTGGGGGCACGTCTCACATACGTTTTGATATGTAAGAGAACAATCACCCTCTATTTATGAATGGGAGAGGCAGAGTATGCATTAGTAATTCATGTCCCAACTTTAAAAATAAAATTCTAATAGCAGCTTATAAAACAGGAAAAAAAGCAAATTTGTGTCCTGAAGTACAGAGGTGCAGAAGACTGTATATGTATAAATGTTTTACAAAAGGCATTGTTGAAGATCACTTGAAAAATCCACCACAGCTGCAGTTTTCTCTGTTCTTAATACCGTCAGTTTTCTCTTTCTTTCATTCTTTTTCTTTCTTAGTGTCCTGGCCAGACAACAAGGCCTTAAATAGCAGTCTTGTTCTTAGGGATGTGAGCATTCTTTCAGATACTTAGTGCAGCCCATTAAAGGCTTAACGGGCACTTAAATTGCTGGCAATTAATTGGAAATCAGTGTAGCATGTGCTGACTGCTTTGCTCTTATTGATCATTTGGTGGCTATATTTTTAACCACTTGCAATTTCTAAATCATTTTTAAAAATACATGTTCAAAAATCAGGAGTACAGGCATGTAGTCTTGCACCAAACAAGTCAACCCTGGGGATGTAGCAGCCAGATTTCCCTCACCGTAACCATTTCTCATAGGTTATTCCTTCCTGGCCCTTCATCCTTATCCTCTGGACATGCTTGTTTGTCAACATCCTTCCTAAAATGCAGTGCCCAGAAATGGATGCAATTTTATCTGTTTGAATAAAAATATCCATACCAGTGAAAGTGTTCCCCAAGCACTTTATATTGCCGCTGTGGCAACATCAAACCTGTCTGCATTTAATGATCTATCATCACAGCAATGACTAGATGACATTAGAAATTGCTAGTGTGGAAATCGTCAGTGACAGTGCAACTCTGAAAATCCAAATATATATATATATATATATATATATATATATATATATATATATATATATATATTAATGTATGCCAATATCTGTTTAAATTCTCTTCATTTTATTTATTCATTAATGGCATTTATATAGCCACCCAACTCCAATAACGTAATTCTGGGCGATGTACAAAAAAGACCCCATTCACAACAAATGCAACATGGAGATCATCCATCATCACTGGAAGAAACGGCAGACTTGCACTTTGTACATGAATTAATCTAAAACAATTACAATTCTCATTGCTTACTCACTTTTCCTGCCTTACTTCCCTCTTGGGTACCTTATCACCTCACTTTATTTTCCGTCCCCCCATATATTTATGTGACAAGTATAATCAAAATTTTATTATGATCATAGACCAGCATACGGGAGTGGGGTACAGTCATTAAAAAGAAACATAAAGGATCTAAAACTATGTACCAAGAGTGCAAATGAAAATCTAAAAAGAATTATAAAAAGCTAGAAGAGATAAAAGATATATAACTTAAAAACTTTAAAAGAATATAGAAAAAGCGAGAATCTGCAAGAAATTGTAGGAGCATTAGATGGGTGTAGGGGAGCATAAAAAGTTAGTATGTGGAAGACTATATCAAGTTATAAAGTACTCTAATATGGCAAACTAGGTGCCCATTAGGTCTAGTTTATAAAGCTGAGCACAGGTCATCATCCAATGAATTTCGAGTGCTGCTGCATAAGTAAAGGTAAAGGTTTCCCCCCGCACATTTGTGCAGTCGTGTCCGACTCTAGGGGCCGGTGCTCATCTCCGTTTGTTAGCCGAAGAGCCAGCATTGTCCAAAGACGCTTCCGCGGTCATGTGGCCGCATGATGCACGCGGAACGCTGTTACCTACCCACCAAAGTGGTACCTATTAATCTACTTGCATTTGCATGCTTTCGAATTGCTAGGTTAGCAAGAGCTGGAGCTAGTGCGGGAGCTCACTCCGCACGCAGGGCTAGGGATTCGACCCTCCGAACTT
Organism: Charina bottae; assembly: GCA_023362775.1. Classification (NCBI taxonomy): domain Eukaryota; kingdom Metazoa; phylum Chordata; class Lepidosauria; order Squamata; family Charinaidae; genus Charina; species Charina bottae. The sequence goes on from JALMGJ010000001.1 coordinate 216,534,004, forward strand.
GTGATCTTCTGATCAACAAGCCTGGCGTCTTACCCGCTGAGCCACCACGCCCCTTGCTGCTGCATAGAACCTGGCAATATTGTATGTTGTAGCAAGGTTGGTATCTGAAAGCAACAGGATTATGTAAAATTCTCCTGTTCTTGTTGTTCAGTTGTTGTTGTTCAGTCGTTAAGTCATGTGCGACTCTTTGTGACCCCATGGACCATAGCACGCCAGGCCTTCCTGTCCTCCACTGCCTCCCGGAGTTTACTCAAATTCATGTTCATTACATCGGTGGTGCTATCTAACCATCTCATCCTCTGCCGTCCCCTTCTCCTTTTGCCTTCAGTCTTTCCCAGCATCAGGGTCTTTTCCAGTGAGTCCTCTCTTCGCATTAGGTGGCCAAAGTATTTGAGCTTCAGCTTCAGTATCTGTCCTTCCAATGAGCAGTCAGGGTTGATTTCCTTTAGGATTGACTGATTTGACCTCCTTGCAGTCCAAGGGACTCTTAAGAGTCTTCTCCAGCACCACAGTTCGAAAGCATCAATTCTTCGGCGCTCAGCCTTCCTTATGGTCCAGCTCTCACAGCCATACATTACTACTGGGAAAACCATAGCTTTAATTATACGGACCTTTGTCGGCAAGGTGATGTCTCTGCTTTTTAATATGCTGTCTAGGTTTGCCATAGCTTTCCTCCCAAGGAGCAAGCGTCTTTTAATTTCATGGCTGCAGTCACCGTCTGCGGTGATCTTGGAGCCCAAGAAAATGAAATCTGTCACTGCTTCCATTTCTTCCCCTTCTATTTGCCAGGAAGTGATGGGACCAGATGCCATGATCTGGGTTTTTTTAATGTTGAGTTTCAAGCCAGCTTTTGCACTCTCCTCTTTCACCCTCATCAAGAGGCTCTTTAGTTCCTCTTCACTTTCTGCCATTAGGGTGGTATTGTCTGCATATCTGAGGTTGTTGATATTTCTCCCGGCAATCTTAACTCCGGCTTGTGATTCATCCAGCCCGGCATTTCTCATGATGTACTCTGCATATAAGTTAAATAAGCAGGGTGACAATATACAGCCTTGTCGTACTCCTTTCCCAATTTTGAACCAATTGGTTGTTCCATGTCCGGTTCTAACTGTTGCTACTTGACCTGCATACAGGTTTCTCAGGAGACAAGTAAGGTGGTCTGGTACTCCCATCTCTTTAAGAATTTGCCACAGTTTGTTGTGATCCACACAATCAAAGGCTTTAGCGTAGTCAATGAAGCAGAAGTAGATCTTTTTCTGGAACTCTCTTGCTTTTTCCATGATCCAGCGAATGTTGGCAATCTGATGTCTAGTTCCTCTGCCTCTTCAAAACCCAGCTTGCACTTCTGGTAGTTCTCGGTTCATATACTACTGAAGCACCCTGGATATTTATGTAGTAATGGTAAGAAGATACTGTAGTGCAAATATGTCTATAGTACAGGCACTGGAGAAACAAGCCCTATTCGTTCTGCAGTATGTCTCCAAAGTCACAGGGCATTGTCTCTCCACGTAGGATATCTTCCTATAAACAAGGCAGTTAAAATACTTTTAAGTACTCTTGAGTATCTGCCACCAGAAAGTACTTGATGAAAATGATCCAGACCAACCCCTGAGACAAGTCAGTAGTCTCATTTTCCAAGTCAAAGATCAAACTTGACAATACCATCACAAAGCCACTTAGGAAATGTGGTGAATGAAAAAGTCCAAGAAGCAGTGCTGGGGACTGCAGGAAAAACATGCAGACAGAGAAATATGAGAGGTCTAGATTGTGAGCCGCAGGTGTTGGGGAAACGGTTATTTTTAAGGCAGAGTGAGAAGGGCAAGCGAATTATATGGCAGGGATGGGCAATAGATCTAGTAGCATTGGTCAATTTTCAATAGATCTTTCTGATACTGAATTATCAACAGAAAGGTTCCTTCCACCCGTAGGAAGGAAATAATTAAATAAATGTTATCTTTTGGGGGGGAAGTTGATTAGGATATATATATATATACACACACACACGTATAGCATAGCATAGCATAGCATAGCATAGCATAGCATAGCATAGCATAGCATAGCATAGCATAGCATATTTCTTCTTTTTCTTTTCATATAAGGGGGTGGAGCAAATGTATTTAGTGATTTTTATAATGTGCCAATGGAATGATTTATAGAAATAATGTGATTTTGGTTTAATATAGAATAAGGGATTGATTCTGGAAAATTGGTTGTATATTCTTGCTGTAATTGTAAAAAAAAATTCTCTTGTGTTTTCACTTTTTTAGTTTTTTTCTTTTTTGTAGTTTTTATCTTTGTCTTAAATCTAATAAAATTCTTATTAAAAAAAAGTTCCTTCCACCTTTAGATTATGATGTTGAAATGTAAAACTTGGCAAGGAGTGGGAACGGATTGGAAGCTTACTTCTTATGAAAAAGAAAAGACTGCCCCATGTCAAGCCAGATTTTTGGTGGCTACATGCTCATCCATCTTTTCATGGCAACCATGCAGAATTGGCTCACCATGGCCTTCTGTGGGTGTGTGATTTTTTTTTAACTTCCCAGATCTCAGAAGCTCCAAACCTGTCCACTCTTTGTTTTAACGAACTAACAAATAGAACATTGGCCTTTGGAAGATGAGAAGGGCTGCTGTTGTGGGCCAGAACCAGGACTTAAGATGATAAAGACACAAGGAGAGAGTGAGCAAACAATGATGCAATGGCTATAGGTTAATTTGCATATGCTCAAGGTAAAAGAATCCAAAGCTTGCTTGCTTGCTTGATTTTCTATCCTGCCTTTATTATTTTTATAAATAACTCAAGGCAGCGAACATACCAAATACTCCTCCCTCCTCCTATTTTCCCCACAACAACAACCCTGTGAGGTGAGTTGGGCTGAGAGGGAGTGACTGGCCCAAGGTCACCCAGCCGGCTTTCATGCCTAAGGTGGGACTAGAACTCTCAGTCTCCTGGTTTCCTATTGGCTCCTTCCTAGGGCTGAGAGAGAGTGACTGGCCCAAAGTCACCCAGCCGGCTTTCATGCCTAAGGTGGGACTAGAACTCACAGACTCCTGGTTTCTAGCCCAGCACCTTAACTACTAGACCAAACTGGCCTAGTAAACAGGGCCTAGCAATACATTTCTCTTTAGAATCTCAGCCAGCACTCAGGAACTAGCATCAGAAGAATCAGGATAAAGCTGAAATAGATAATTTTGCTCCATCTGGGCCAGTACTAATGATGCTGGCTGGTAACACCATTCCAGGCAAGATTTCCTGCCCTAAGCTGGAAGATTATTTAATTAATTTAATTAATTATTTAAGCAAGCACTCAAGATGGGAAACCCCATTACAAAAACAAAATCCCCAGCTTAAAACACCAATGCGAAGAGCAACAAAAATTGATTAACAATTAAAAGCTTGGCAAAAGCAATGCATCTTAAGGTTTTCTCAACACCAAGAATGTTACAAGCAGTAAGCAGCTGGCAACCAGTGCAGGCCTTTCAGTACAGGCACCATCTTTTCTTTGTATCGTGCACAATGAAAGCTTAGTATATACATTTTGCACTATTTGCAACTTCTGGATATTTTTCAAGGGTTGTCCTAAATAGAGCACATTGAAATAGATGAGACTATTACCAGATCCACCTGGTTCGAGAAGGGCTGCAACTAGCCCCATTGCCAGAATACCATAGCCATAGTAAATTCAGGGACAGCTGAAGTTCGAGAAATACTCCCAGACTGCAGTTTCATTCCAGGTATTGCCTCCTGGTTAGTGTACAAATTCTTCAATAGGCTGTTGAGGCAGCCTGGTGCGCCCATGCTTTTAAAGAGCTATTCACATGTTGCTGTGCCCGGAATTATCAAAAGCCTTGGTACAATCTTAGATACGTCTTTGGAGCTCCCCTGCCTTTCCCAGGATCCATCAGATATTAGCAATGTGATCTTGGATCCTGCCAGGTATTTGTCCCCTCTCAATTTAAAAAAAGCTATTAAAAAATCTAGGCAATTGAAATAGTTGCATATGAAGGTCTGGTCTCCAGCAATTGCAATGCGCTAATCATGGCTAGGCTCACACAGCACACAAACCAGAATAAATCACATTAGGTTCTAATGACATGTGAATCTCTGGGCCTTGTGTAGACCCAGAGTGTCTTAGGAAAGAAAGGGGGATAAACACCTATTGAGCACAGAAAAGGGAAAGGTGGTGGATCAGAGGGTTTATGTTTGCGGTTTGAAAGGGTGAAGGAAGCCAGCAAGAGTTCTTGGGAGTGAGGTAGCTGAGAAGTTACACGGGGGTGAGAAAAACGTGTCCTTGATTATATAATGCATAAATGATGTTCTTGTCTTGAGTTGGTGTGTAAGAGAGTGTTTAGAGATGACTTGTATGGAAAGAGTATCTATGTGTGGGTTTTTCGAGGAGCAGTCCGATATGTATAAATGTACATGGATGGCTTTTTTGTGTTAGTAGGTATTATTTCAGATGATCATCCTATTGGAGGAAATGATATAAGAATGTGTTTTAAATGGTTTACTAAAATGAGGCTGGTTTTCTCTAAAAATAATGGGCTTCATCTTTAGCCTCACCAGTTCAGCTTTCTGCAAAAGCAGGCATTGTTCAGAATGCTTATGTAAGCGAAAAGACAAACATATGTTCAATAATAATAAAGGATTGCTTTCCAGATGTGCCCATGTACCCTCAAAAGATCCTTTTATTTTACTCCTAAGTCTGAATAGAGGAAAAAAATAGGGAAAAGTTTCAGTGATGATGCCCTGTAAAAAAGATGATGCCATTGCAAAAAGTGAACAAAGCATAGCTATTTCATAAGGCGCACTTCCCCAACGTCCTTGAACAGCAGAATGGTTCAATGCCATCCTTTTAGAAGGTTCATATTCCTTGAGGAGAGAATAACTGAAACAAAGAAAACAGTGAATATGCAAATAAGTTTGCTGAAATGTAAGAGACTGCTCTTTTCTAATAAGTCATGTTGTTTATTTTCAGTTTCTTTCCCTTGTGACATACTTTTAATGAGAAAGATGCCTTAAAGCCAAACTAGCCATGAAACACCCCCCCCCACCGCCATATGTACTTCCTTTTAAAGCAGAGTCTGCCTCAACATATATAAGCAGGGAATGGGCAGTTAGCCATTGTTAGGCGGTTATAGCATCACATCTTGCTTTGCTTTTAAGCTAAGACCAGAAATTCACACAGAATAGCAGCAGATCAGGAAACAACTGAGTAGAATTATCACTGTCATGTCTAGTTTAGCCTCTGGCCTAACAAAGACCACTCCTTTTTCCAAGCCTACATCATCTCAAACCTTTTCTCAAATTTGTTTGGAAGCCTATAGTTAGTTAAATTGCAGGGAAATTATGGTTCAGCCACTGGCGCAAATGTCAGCAGGCTCACAATCTTTATGTCCCGATTCTTCCACCACTTTCTCTCCCAGTCTTCAGCAGCATAGTGCTGCTGCTATCCTCTCCCCCTAGATTTTGCACGATAAAATTGGTTTGCTTAATGAGCAGCAATAGCTAGTTGATATCGTTGGAGCTAAGAATACTATTCACTCTTACCTGCCACAGAGGGCCAAGATTCTCACCTTTCCCACTGCATTTACCCCAAAACTGACATAACTAACAGATTACTCATCACTGTCTGCATCTGCACTTCCTTCTGACCATGCTTTTTCCTATATTCCCAGCAGCACCATGAGTATGTATAAACATTCCCTGATGACGAAGGAATACACGGCAAAGGCTTCTGTGGGAAACAAAAGCTGTATGAAATATATTTTGCCCTCCCAGCATGAGATCAATTTATCAGATGCTTAAAGGGGCAGTAAATGCATGGGATATATACTGAAATCAATTGTACTCCACAGAAGTTTATGCCAAAACAAATGTTAGCCTCTAAGATGCCACTAGAGACTTTTGTTGTTGTTATTGTAGTTGCAATAGACTTACGTGCCCATTTATGTTATAAGTTTCTACTGTTGCTATTGTCGGTGCAGAGTATAACTCATGTAATTTTGGGGGGAGATGTTCTCATCATGAATTTGCATGTTAAACACCAAACTTATGTGTCTGTGAGCTAGAGGAAAAGTCCTTACATTTATTGGGACTTACTTCTGAAGGGCAGACCCTAAAGGAGTGTGTACAACCTTTCTCACCCCAAGGACTGTTCTTGCTTTTGAGTAGCATGCTATTTACTAGCTTGTTTCAAAGCCCTAGCTTTTGGTTTGGCACAACAGTCCCGTCCCCCCCCCACAAAGCATCTTGTAAATGGTTGTTATGCTGAGAGGCCCAAAAAAGTTACATTTAGCTTTCGTTTCCCCCAAAAGCCTCCCCGGTGGAATACCATTTAATCAATGACACAGTCAGTGAGAAATACATTGACCCTTATCATTCCACCAAGGGTCATTAAGAAGTTGGATTTAGCCATTAGATCAGAGCTTTCCAAACTGTGTGTCGCGACACAGTCTGGTGTGTCGCCACACAACCTGGAAGCGCTGATCATCAGCGCTTCCGGGTTTTCCCGTGGCGACACACCAACGGCAGCACGCAAAAACCCGAAAGCGGCAGCAGCACTTCCGGGGTTTTGCGCGCTGCCGCAATGGCGGCACTTCCGGGTTTTCCCGCGGCGACACCAACGGCGGTTGGTGTGTCGCCACGGGAAAACTTTGGAAAGCCCTGCATTAGATGATGTCTGATTTACAGGCTAGAACTGGCACATCAGAGATGGAGCATTTGCTTGATTCAGCAAAGCAACAGTCTTTTTAAAGCAGGGGTCCCCAACCTGTGGTCCGCAGCCTGTTAGGAACTGGGATGCGGGGCTCTCGCCCGCAAACCCCGCCCCCTTCAGCACGATTGGTTCCTGCCTGCAAACCCCGCCCCCCAGAAATCCTGGAAACCCCGGTCCATGGAAATCCTGGAAACCCTGCCCCCGGTCCGCGGAAAAATCGTCTTTTGAAACCGGTCCCTGGCGCCAAAAAGGTTGGGGACCCCTACTTTAAAGAGTGGTTTTCAACTCTGCTTAAAATGGAAAAAATATGAAGAAGAGAAGGAGCATGACCTGCCTATCAATATCTAAACAGAAGGCCTCTCTGTGCAATGAACTCTGAATGGGTGCTGACAACCAAGAGCTTATTCAAGGTGGCAATAACTAGCTTACCTAGGCTGATAGTATTCACTTGATTGGGAATTCTTGTATATATATATTACTCAATCAGTATCAGTTTCATCACCCTTCATTGACACTGAACTGCTACTGCAGTATTGAGTGTGAGAGTTTTTCACTGAAGTTACTGAGGCAAGCTGCATATATAAATAGAGCAGGAACATGATTTAACAGGAATAACACCATTCCATCTGTTCTTTTGTGTCAGCATCTATATTGTATCTATTATTTCCAAAGAATATTGATTCACATTCCCAAATCCTTTTTAAAACGTGAGAAGCATTGACCACACTGTACATCAAAAATACTGCTTTTCCACTTGTACAAATTCCATAAAACATGAACCAGAAAATAGCTATTGTGGCTTCTGTGTCAGTCCTCAGACTATTACCTGTTCTTTGTTGAAAGCTCTAAGTGGCCTCTTATTCAAGCTCAGTAATATTAGAAACCCAGAGAGCAGTATTTTACCCAAGTGCTTGCAGAAGAATAAGGAGATTCCGCATCACTATATTTTTGATTTCAAGCTTTGAATTGAATCAAAAACTGCATTTGAAACTCCCTGGAATTTCACAGAGTATTTTACTGGATGGGAAAAGCAGGAAAGGAGCCATTCTGAAAATCACCAATCTAAAGTCCTAGGCATTTGGAGCTACAGCAGTTGTATTTCATGGATCTTCATACCAAAGAGAGATGAAATTTTCAGCCCTGAATCCCCCCCCCAATACAACTGTTAACACACCTGATACTAGGAGTCACTTTTTTCCTTGGCAGCGATGGCACCCCATAAGAGTTGCTGGCTTCATCGGAGATAAAACCGACCTTAGCTACTGAAACAAGCCAGATTCTAAATCCCTATACCAGGAGAAAACATGATGAACAAATATGGAAGAGAAAAACCATGTTTGTAGAAAGTGGAAAAAGAAAACATCATTGGTGAAATGTGGATAAAATGCTTCTGGGCAGAATTTGGGGTTGATTCCTGCATTTACATAAAAATCAAATTAGCTATGCCATTACTACCTACTTTCCTTATGGGAAGGTACTGGTTGCATACTCCCTTGGGGGAGTTGGGCGGTGATAGATAGATAGATAGATAGATAGATAGATAGATAGATAGATAGATAGATAGATAGATACATACATACATACATACATACATACATACATACATACATACATACATACTATATGTTCCCCATTGAGGACTTTGGCCTTTCAAATAGAAACAGCCTTTACTAGGCCATGGACTACAGCAGGGCTTTCCAAACTTTTGCCGTTGGCGACACACCAATGGCCGGCCCACAAAAACCTGGAAGCACCACAGCCGGCACAGTGCGCAAAAACCTGGAAGCGGCGGCGGCGGCTGCCCCTTCAAAAGGGCAGGCTCCAGGGACCCCAAAAATGCCCTCGGTTCCAGCAGGGAGGTGAAAAGTCTCGCCACGCGCACACACGCTGCCGGACTTACTGGTGCACAGCTGATCGGTGCAGGGGGGGCCAGGGTGGAAATTCTCCACGCCGATCAGCTGTGCACCGGGAAGCACGTGGCGAGGCTTTTCACCTCCCTGCCAGAACCGAGGGCATTTTCAGGGTCCCCGGAGCCTGCCCTTTCGAAGGGGCAGCGGCAGCAGCGGTGTCCTGGAACCCAGAAACGCTGATGGCCCGCCGCCACCGCTACACCTTCGAAAGGGCAAGCTCCGGGGACCCCGAGAATGCCCTCGGTTCCGGCAGGGAGGCGAAAATTGCGCACACATGCTGCCGGGCTTCCCAGTGCACAGCTGATCGGCGCGGAGAATTTCCACCCTGGGTGGCCCGGCAGCGGGCGCGCGCGATTTTTGCCTCCCTGCCGGAACCGAGGGCATTTTCATCAGCGCTTCTGGGTTGTCACGTGACACAATCGGGGGGCCCAGGCGACACAGTATTGTGTCGCGACACAGTTTGGAAAGCCCTGGACTACAGAGTGGGCATTGAATACTAATTGATTTCCTTATTACTTAGTTTCAGGTTAAGAGATACAGTGTTATAGTTGTTACAATCCTATCTGGCTAGTCAATCACAGAAAGCTATATTGGATAAATTATGGTCTATGACATGACCAAATTTTCTTGGTTCTGGTAATGCTGGCTTTGCGTCTTGTTACACACTGACCCTTATTTTTTTTAATGTTGTCTTTATCTCTTTGAAAAATGACATCTAAATCTTTCAAATAAAAAAAAAGCCTTTACTGTATAGTTAAATTCAGTATATGCACTAGAGGGTGCTGTGTAAACATTTTTGTCTAAGCAAATGCATCAGGAGCAAATAGCAATAGTATTCAGGATGTATAGCAATTCACAACTATACAAACTGTTCTGTAAACCTAAAACCTAGTTTATGAAATGTACATTCATAAACCTAACACTGGCCAAATCAAACTTTGTTTCACTCAAGAATTTATAATTACATTCTTTAACATATAAGCCCCTTCATGGATCACTGCCTTGTCGTGGCGAAGGGGCTTGCGTAACTCAATGAAGTCAGGTCAAGAAGAACAGGTCATGATGGAGAGTTCTGACAAAACGTGGTCCACTGGAGGAGGAAATGGCAAACCACTCCAGTATCCTTGCCAAGAAAACCCATGGACAGTATCAAAAGGCTAAAAGATATGACGCCGGAAGATGAGCCCCTCAGGTCGGAAGGTGTCCAAAATGCTACTGGGGAAGAGCGGAGGGCAATTCCGAGTAGCTCCAGAAAGTGTGAAACGGCTGGGCCAAAGCCGAAAGGACGCTCAGTTGTGGATGTGTCTGGAAGTGGAAGGAAAGTCCGATGCTGTAAAGAACAATATTGCATAGGAACCTGGAATGTAAGAACTATGAATCAAGGTAAGCTGGATGTGGTCAAACATGAGATGACAAGATTGAACATCGACATCTTGGGAATCAGCGAACTAAAATGGACAGGAATGGGCGAATTTAATTCAGGAGACCATTATATATACTACTGTGGGCAAGAATCCCTTAGAAGAAATGGAGTAGCTCTCACAGTCAATAAAAGAGTGGGAAAGGCAGTACTGGGGTACAACCTCAAAAACGACAGAATGTTTTCAGTTCGAATCCAAGGCAAACAATTCAACATCACAGTGATCCAAGTCTATGCCCCAACCACTGATGCCAAAGAAGCTGAAGTTGACCGGTTCTATGAAGACCTACAACACCTTCTAGAACTAACACCAAAAAAAGATGTCCTTTTCATCATAGGGGACTGGAATGCTAAGGTAGGAAGTCAAAAAATAACCGGAATAACAGGCAAGTTTGGCCTCGGAGTACAAAATGAAGCAGGGCAAAGGCTAATAGAGTTTTGTCAAGAGAACACGCTGGTCATAGCAAACACTCTTTTCCAACAACACAAGAGACGACTCTACACATGGACATCACCAGATGGTCAATACCGAAATCAGATTGATTATATACTTTGCAGCCAAAGATGGAGAAGCTCTATACAATCAGCAAAAACAAGACCTGGAGCTGACTGTGGCTCAGATCATGAGCTTCTTATTGCAAAATTTAGGCTTAAATTGAAGAATGTAGAGAAAAGCACTAGACCAATCAGGTATGACCTAAATCATATCCCTTATGAATATACAGTGGAAGTGAGGAATAGATTTAAAGGATTAGATCTGGTAGACAGAGTGCCTGAAGAACTATGGATGGAGGTTCGTAACATTGTACAGGAGGCAGCAACTAAAACCATCCCAAAGAAAAAGAAATGCAAGAAAGCAAAGTGGCTGACTGATGAGGCTTTACAAATAGCTGAGGAAAGAAGGGAAGCAAAAGGCAAGGGAGAAAGGGAAAGATATAAACAACTGAATGCAGAATTCCAGAGAATAGCAAGGAGAGATAAGAAGGCCTTCTTAAATGAACAATGCAAAGAAATCGAGGAAAACAATAGAATGGGGAAGACTAGAGATCTCTTCAAGAAAATCGGAGATATCAAGGGAACGTTTTGTGCAAAGATGGGCATGATAAAGGACAAAAAAGGCAGGGACCTAACAGAAGCAGAAGAGATTAAGAAGAGGTGGCAAGAATACACAGAAGAACTATACAAGAAAGATCTTAATATCCCTGATAAATACGATGGTGTGGTCACTGACCTTGAGCCGGACATCCTAGAGAGTGAAGTCAAGTGGGCCTTAGGAAGCATTACTAACAACAAAGCTAGCGGAGAAGACAGTATCCCAGCTGAGCTATTTAAAATCCTAAAAGATGATGCTGTTAAAGTGCTGCACTCAATATGCCAACAAATTTGGAAGCCTCAACAGTGGCCACAGGATTGGAAAAGGTCAGTTTACGTTCCAATTCCAAAGAAAGGCAATGCCAAAGAATGTTCAAACTACCGTACAATTGCGCTCATTTCACATGCCAGCAAGGTTATGCTCAAAATCCTACAAGCTAGGCTTCAGCAGCATGTGAACCGAGAACTACCAGAAGTGCAAGCTGGGTTTCGAAGAGGCAGAGGAACTAGAGATCAGATTGCCAACATTCGCTGGATCATGGAAAAAGCAAGAGAGTTCCAGAAAAACATCTACTTCTGCTTCATTGACTACGCTAAAGCCTTTGATTGTGTGGATCACAACAAACTGTGGCAAATTCTTAAAGAGATGGGAGTACCAGACCACCTTACCTGTCTCCTGAGAAACCTGTATGTGGGTCAAGAAGCAACAGTTAGAACCGGACATGGAACAACCGACTGGTTCAAAATTGGGAAAGGAGTACGACAAGGCTGTATATTATCACCCTGCTTATTTAACTTATATGCAGAGTACATCATGAGAAATGCCGGGCTGGATGAATCACAAGCCGGAGTTAAGATTGCCGGGAAAAATATCAACAACCTCAGATATGCAGACGATACCACCCTATTGGCAGAAAGTGAAGAGGAACTAAAGAGCCTCTTGATGAGGGTGAAAGAGGAGAGTGCAAAAGCTGGCTTGAAACTCAACATTAAAAAAACCCAGATCATGGCATCTGGTCCCATCACTTCCTGGCAAATAGAAGGGGAAGAAATGGAAGCAGTGACAGATTTTATTTTCTTGGGCTCCAAGATCACCGCAGACGGTGACTGCAGCCATGAAATTAAAAGACGCTTGCTCCTTGGAAGGAAAGCTATGGCAAACCTAGACAGCATATTAAAAAGCAGAGACATCACCTTGCCGACAAAGGTCCGTATAGTTAAAGCTATGGTTTTTCCAGTAGCAATGTATGGCTGTGAGAGTTGGACCATAAGGAAGGCTGAGCGCCGAAGAATTGATGCTTTCGAGCTGTGGTGCTGGAGAAGACTCTTGAGAGTCCCTTGGACTGCAAGGAGGTCAAACCAGTCAATCCTAAAGGAAATCAACCCTGACTGCTCATTGGAAGGACAGATGCTGAAGCTGAAGCTCAAATACTTTGGCCACCTAATGAGAAGAGAGGACTCACTGGAAAAGACCCTGATGCTGGGAAAGACTGAGGGCAGAAGGAGAAGGGGACGGCAGAGGATGAGATGGTTAGATAGCATCACCGATGTAATGAACATGAATTTGAGTAAACTCCGGGAGACAGTGGAGGACAGGAGGGCCTGGCGTGCTGTGGTCCATGAGGTCACGAAGAGTCGGACACGACTGAACGACTGAACAACAACAACAACAACAAACATATAAGCACAGTTGAATAATCTTTTCAAGTCATACTCTATCTATTGGATTGGATTGGGAGAGAGTTGTGTTGCATCTAACAAGTATTTGGATGTGTCCATCTTTCCAACAAACAAACAAACAAACAAACAAAGATCTATCTATCTGTTAACCAAGGAAAACAAAGATATGCTTGCACACCTTATATATAACTACATAAATCTGAATCATTACTTCCATAATCCAGATGATTAATTATTTTAAACTTTCATTAATGAAATGCCTCTTTATGGTATTCAAGGAGCTTTTTTATCCAAGATGTTAATGTTTCAATGTCTGAGAGACTAATAATTGATTTAACTACTGAATTATTATTATTATATTTATTACATTTATATGCTGCCCAACTCCCAGCAACTCTGGGCAGTTTACAAATTGTTAAAAACATTTAAAAACAATTAACAGTACAGGAAACTATATGTAAGCTTAAAGTTTAAAAATACTTTAATTTGGATTAAAGTGGCTCTACACAAAAGGCTACCTTTTTTCTCGTTCTGTTTATCCTTTTATCCCAAATCTGCCCTGAAAATTTCCCCCCGTCTTTTGCAGGATATTTAGGGAACACAAAGCACTCAAGATTAGTATTTTTACAAGTGACTGGATGCTGTTTATTGCAAGCCTAAAAGTCTACTTCTAATTTTTGTTGTTGTTGCAAAAAGTAGGTTACTTAATTTTGAGTTTTCATTTGCAAAAATTAATGTATAGTTGATAATCAAGACATTGTGGGCCCAGTTGTAAAGAACAGATACAGGCATGCATTATTCATTTTGCAAATGTCCTATTCCTAATACTTATCTAGATGCTACTCCAGAGCATGGAGCAAGCCTGACAGAAATATGCTGAATTGGCTTTTTGGTTGTCTTTTTGACACCATAAGAACATGGAACTGTTTTGGAAAGGCACAGCAAGAATAGCTACCACCTGGCTGTTGTGAAGCTTTTGCACATTTTACTGACAAAATCAGCAAAATTTGCCATAATCTTGACTTTGCATCTTCAGGGTCCAGAAGTGGTGACTGAGTCAGCATTTTGCACTGTTATCTGGGACTTATTTCTGCTTGTGGACTCTGATGGGCAGGGTGCTTTTCAGTAGGATCCTTTGGACCTGTAGTTGAGAAAGATGCTCCTCCTGGCTCTTTCAGGCGGCCTGAGGGTCTGGGAAGTGGTCAGTGTCTCTGATAGGGGAGTGCCAGATGCCTTTAAGAAGGTGCTGGTACGTTTCTTCTTGAAGAGGCTTTCCCGGGAGCTAGCTATTTTACCCTATCTCCAACCTTCCCTTTTTAGGAAAGGATGTTCAGAAGATGGTGTGGCTTCAGCTGCCTAAAGGAAATGGATTACACCTGGATCCCTTTCAGTCAGGATTCAGGCCTGGGCATGGAACTGAAACTGCCTTGGCCACCGTGTTGCAACCTGGAATGAAGAGAATGTTCTGAGTTGAGTTGATTCTCATTGGTGTTTCATAATTGATTATGGCGCCCTTTTGGGTTACGTGCAAGGGTTGGCTAACAGAGGCATGATTCTCCAGCAGTTCTGCTCCTTCCTGAGCAGGCAATAATATTCAGCTATAGTGCGTTGCTGAGGGCCAGAGATGCCATGGAAGTCTTGACCCAGTGCTTGGAGGCTGTGGTGGCCTGGATGAGACAAAACAAGCTGGATAGAACTGCAACAAGATGGTGTTACTGCTTGTGCAAAGACCACCTGATTCTGTTGGCTCCTGTTACTACTGTGCATAGGGTGGCAGTCCCCCAAAAGAACAGGTCTACCACTTGGATGTCTTCCTGGACTGACAGCTACTGCTTAATGCCTGCTTTGGCTGGCGCACCCGTTACAGCCCCACCTGGAGCAAAAAGACCTAGTGACAGTAACTCATGTCCTTATCACTACCAGAATAGACTAATGCAGTGTGTCTTACCTTGGGTTACCTTGGAAGATTCTGAGAAACTGCAATTGGTGCAAGATGAAGCTACTCACGCAGTGGTGGGCGAGAGCCATTTCATCCATGTTATTCCTATCCTGTGGATAGTGCATTGCCTACCAAAAGGTTTCCAAGAAGCAATGGATAAGGCGGCATCCCTTCTCTTGCCAAATAAACTTGTCTCTGCCAGCTTTGCGTAAGGTTTTCTACTGAATGGACAGTATGTCAATCATACAATATACTACAGTACCACACCCAGATATCACTCCTTCATAAAATGCTCCTTGTTTTGCAAGAGAGTTTGGAAAGCCTATTTGCTATAATCTTATCCTCAAATTTTATAGGGCACTGGAAGAAATCAACTGGAGAGAAACCTCAGGTGGTGGTAAAATCTTACAAAAATTTTCTGGTGTGCTCCATTAAACAGGGCTTTTAAACATCTTTTAATCACTGTAAATGTCAATCAGAACCCTCTTCTTGAAATCTGTAGAAACATGAACAATCAGAGAACAGAAATGAATGCTTGGAAATCTTCCTAAAACAAAATACTAGATTTTTAAAACACAAAATGGGCAATTGCAAATCAATAATATGCCTCTTTTTTTCAAGCATACTAACAATAAAGTCAAATTTAAGGAGAATCCAAAATAGATATGAAAAAATTGACTTCCGGTGGGGACATGGCAGACTGAACAGTTGTCCCCACGGGCTCAGTGGGCAGGACTGACAATGCAGCAGTTTTTTGGGGCTCAGGCAGGTTTTTCCTGAAGCCCTGGAGTGTTTTTCCGGAAAAAGGAAAACACCTGGAATCACCCCATCTGTCCTCCGGATGGCTGCTTGCAGCCAGAAGATCGCAAACAGCGTTCACGCTCAACTGGTAAGAGCTAGCCGGGAGGCTGGGACGTCACCATTTCCAAGCCACGCTGTAGCCTTAAAGGGACACTAAGACCGGCCACCCCATTTCTAAATCACCCAATTTATATTTCTTTTAAGTACACGTACCCTAAGAGAGGCTTTCTACAGCAAGGAGAAGTGGGTTATCTTGGTGCTTATCGTTATTTTGGGGATTTTTAAAAAAAATCTTTTTAAGTTTTGGACTTTGTTTTCCATCCAAATATTAAGGAGGATTGAGAGTAAATAATTGTCTCCCTGTTATTATTATTAGCATTTTCCTGCATGTTGAATCGGCTGTTTTGAACTTTCAGTTTTCTGCTTCTACTTTCCCTGGGGAACTGTCTGCATATCTCACTTTCGCTTATGTAAACACATTCTGGAATTCTTTCATATCTTCGACTTTCGCTAGTTAAGCTCCTAGGGGGCAGACAATTTATATGTTTTTTAGTTTGATCTTTATTATAGTAGACAGGAATATATAGAATAGTAGTAGGAAGGAAATAAATAAATGTTATCTTTGGGGGAAAGTTGATTAGGAGGTTTATACTGTATATTCTTTTTTCTTTTAATATAAGGGAAGGGAGCAACTGTATTTAGTGATTTTTATAATGTGCCAATGGAATGATTTATAGAAATAATGTGATTTTGGTTTAATATAGAGTAAGGGACTGATTATGGAAAATTGTTGTATATCCTTGCTGTTAAAAGTCGGAAGTCACCTTTTTTTTCTAATTTTGAAAAAAAAATCCTGTGTTTCTACACTTTTTTAGTTTTTTTTTCTTTGTAGTTTTTTGTTTTTCTGTAGCTTTTTTCTTTGCTTGAAACTTAATAAAATTCTTATAAAAATAGATATGAAAAACAAAATATAATAAAGGGTAGTTTTATTTAACATATTTGGCACAAACCTTTTGATCCCTTCTCAAAACTCAGTACAGTTAGCAAGAAAAAGACATACTAATACATTTAATTTATACAGCTTATGAAAGAAGGGTAAGAGAAGGCAGGCACTAGGAAGATCAAGTACATGGAAAATATTGACTCCAAGTGCCTACTGGTATTAAATTAAGGCACAACTACTCTAAAAGTCTACTATAAAAGTCTAAGTTTGTAGCTGCTTATTGTTTCTGGAATGTAGAAGTTTTATCAGTTTGGGGCTATATTCTACACTTCTCTAAAATGGAACGATGTGGCTGATTTACCTTAAGATACTAGATTTTCTTTTGAAATAAAGATGTAATTATTACAATTAATCATTATTCTTTTAAAAAATCTTCCATGATAGGCTAAAAAAGCTGCCTGCAAACATGATTTCATAATGGTGTGTTAGGAAAGGTGGTCTGATTTGAGGAAATAAACTGATTAAGTTCTTTCTAGTATATGTAACCTAATTAAATGGTGCTTGACAAAGTGAGTACCATGATTTTCAAAGAAGATTCACAGTTATGTCTGGCTTCATTCCATATTATCTCTTAAATATAATTATGAAAAAGCAGCCAAGGAGTATTAAGAGTTTTCTGATAGCCAGGAATGAGTGTCTTTAGTTTTAAGATTTAATATAAAGCTAGCAAAAGAGATCTTGCTTTTTGAACACATTGTACAGAGGACAAACAATGCATTCTATACACCTCCTTTTCAAAGAAACCTAGACAAAAGTATATTATAGAAAATCAAGGCAAAGACATGTATAAGCATTTCATATTTATGTTGCAAATAAAGCCTATTTGATTTAGTATTGGTATTCTCAAGTATTCAAAAGGGGAACATTTTTATATTAAAAAAAATCAAATAAGAATCAAATGCTTTAAGCTCAGGGATGCTGAATAAATGTAAAACTCATATTAACCATGTTTATTGAGATCAGTAATAGTAACTGTATGAGGTTTTGAGCTGGCAAATGGAAAACATCTATAAGAAATTCCTATGAGTTATAAATTCTGAGCTAAGAAACATCCCTGTTATATAACATACGAATATCCAAAACCTGTGTTACAAAGTTTAAGGGGTCTGGGGGGAGTGGGGTACAACCTGAGATGTGCAACATGTGATATTGTGGGATATTACCAATACTTCGGGGGGGGGACTTAGTTTTGTACCACTACATTTAGAAAACAAAGAAAGAATAATCTTCATCAGCATATGTTTACAGTGTAGGTTACAGTGTTTACAGTACTGTAACATATAAAGAAGGGGCACTTGGAATTGATTTACATGGTGTACAGATTTGTGGTACAGTGAATAGTTTGATTTATGTGATCAATGGAGCCAGCTTGGATCCTTCCTATAGCCTTATCTCAAAACAGAATTACAAAGTTCAGTTTGCTACCGCATGCAAAACAAGCCACAAGGTGGCCATCAAGAAACAGAGACCAATTCTTTGTGCCCTATTTTCAAAAACACACCAATTCCATGATAAAGTAAATGTAGCAAGTTAGCATCCATGTTCATGCATTTGTGCTTTTGTTCTCCAGCATTTTGCCAAGAAGGACAGAGTTCCATACATCACATCTTGCTGAAACATTCTTTTGCATTTGTCCAAACCTGAATTCCCTAAAATAACAAGACAGATAGAAAAGAAAAAGAAAAATCTGTATTTGAAATAAGCATTCAAGCAGACAAGTGATCAACTTCCAGTGACAATATCCACATATTAATTTCTATTAAAGTTGCTATGTTTTCTATGTCATGATGGAAGCATTCTTGCACACAACATGAACAGAATGTTCTACATCCTCAGAGAACGATACACAGATGCCAGAAGCCTACTGAAGAATACAATAAGGTGTATCCTGAGGCTTTCATTAGTCTGGGCTGAAGCCTCATGTTTTAACATTTCATATTCTGGTTATTTTTAAATTACTTCTCTGTCAGACTTACCTTTTTGCACATACTGATCTGCATCACAGCATAACTGATCAGGGCCTCCTTTAAATCATGGTTCTTTTGCTCTTTGAAGCGTTCAATATCAGCCCAAGCACTTTTCATGAAGTCTCTGAAATAAATTAGAGCAAACAAGGCACACCTTACCACAGAACCAGCCCCAGGTAAGTGGGCCAATGACATGAGATTTTTCATATATTCAAACGAGAGTGATTCCCCTCCTCCCCCAAATGCTTGCTATCTTCTTTGTTCATTAATTGCAATTTCTTATATATCCATTTCATGCAACATTACCATCCACTCAAGATCTCCATTTGCTCAGCTGGCATCCGTTTTATTTCATTTTTGCAATCAACAGAACATATTGACTTGAACATTTGAAGCCATATTAATACATTTTTTAAAAAATCATACAAGCTGGCTGGGGAATTCTGGAAGTTGATGTCCACACATCTTTAAGTTGCCAAGGTTGAGAAACACTGCATTAGTGCATAGGAGTATTCTTGGCAAGTTGTTGCTTGAAATCTTAATCTCTCAAAGAAATGGTTAATACTTCTAAGCCTTGGAATGTATACATAGAAACTTTATATATTATTATATTATATTATATTATATTATATTATATTATATTATATTATATTATTTATTATATTATATTATATTATATTATATTATATTATATTATATTATATTATATTATTTATTATATTATATTATATTATATATTATATTATATTTATACTGTATGTATGTGTATGTGTGTATGTATGTATGTATGTGTATGTATGTATATATATATATATATACACACACACACACATATATATACATACATACACACACACACATACACACACACATATACATATACATACACACACACACACACATATTGTACTAAACTAATAAAAGGAACATATAAATACATACAACCATATTAATGAACTAATATAACTTCAAATTTAATCGTAATTATGATATAAGGGGGAAGGGGGAACAGGGCAGTTAAGAAAGCTAAGTATGACAGAACAAAATCTTGCATTTAAACGGCAATGTCATAATTTCAGAGAACTGAGCAATAAGTCTTCAGGGACTTATTTGACACTCCTCAAGTCAAACAGAACTAAAAATATGCACCGTAATCAAGGTGGAAAACTTGCTAACTATGGAAAACCTCCAATAGCCTCAACCTGCGTATTACAGGATGTACAAAACGGTTTGTACAGGGCTGTTTTTGCTAACAATGGGATATTCATAAGCACCTGGAACATATACAGCAGAGCTTTCCAAACTGTGTGTCGTGACACAAAAGTGTGTCGCCACACACAGCGTGGTGTGTCGCCACACCACCCGGAAGCGGCGGCGCGTGCGTACACGGCGGCAGCAGCAGCGGCGCGGGATCAGTGGTTCCGCGTTTTAGCGGAGGCTGCTGCCGCCGCCATGCACACACGCGCCGCCCCCCGCACCGCTGCTGTGCACGCGCACGCCGCCGCATGCCCCCGTGCCGCCACCGTGTGCGCGCCGCCGCCGGTGTGTCCCCAGTGGCGGCACTTTGGAAAGCCCTGATATACAGGGACACCCCTAAAGTGATCACTTGCAGTACATACACCCTGGCACAATCAATGGTTACCGGCTCTCTAAGTTCTTTGCTTTAAGCTGTTCTTCTCCATCATGTATCTGTTCCTCTAGAACCTTTATCTTTGCTTCTCTTTGTTCAGGTGTCTCCTGGCCAAAAAGCTTGCTGGTCATTCCTTTCAAGGAGAACGTTCTTACAGTCTGAAACAAGTATGATAATCAGGCAATTTCAAGAAATGGATTACTATCTTCCAGAAAAACAAGGCACCCCAAATGTTTGGATGGCAAATGTTGACATGGGCTGTTGCTTTAAAATATTCACTAAGGATAAAAGGCTTTATTTTTATCCCGGGTAAAAATTCTGTCTGCAGTGGTCGTCCTCTTTCTTCCACCGAGCGTACAGCTTCAGGAAGGACACACAAGGAGCAATGAGGGAGGGAGGGGGCCCCATCTAGCCAGCCAGATCAGCAGATCAGCTCTACCAATTAATGGGATGGCAGATGGCGCACCCAGATCACCTTCATGTCCAGTCAACAGGAGACAAGATTTGCTCGGTCCAAACAGACTACTGAATTGAAAATAAAGCACTTAAGTTGCTTTGGATGATCTTCCAAACCACAGATAGAAGAATTAAGAACATGTTGCACCTTATAAGTTCCATATCCTTATTCCATATTTGGGCTGGTCTGTTCATTTGGGACATCATGACATACTCTAGTTATAACAAACAGAAATGAAATCAAGAACCAGGGAGGGAAAGGGGGGGGGGGGAAGGGCACAGAAGATCCTCAAAAGAATTTAGAGAATAATTTTAACTGAATCAATGAAACATTGAATCCCTTTTAGAACTGCCATCAGACTCTTCCAAAGCAGCAACAGTAATTATTGTTATAAAATGTACTGTTATTAAGGGACAAAAAATGTCACACTGTATGTACAACTTAATTTTGAATTATGACATACATAGAACCTATTTTTGTTGCCAATATTTAGTAGTGGAATTAAATTTCTTTTTTTCTGTCCTCTTCAACAATCATCTTTGCCAGTACAGATTTTAAAAATGGTGATAGATTTCTAGCCAAATATCTTCCTTCCCTTTTGCCCTATTCAAAAGACCATTGTCATCAGTATTTAAAGTCACCCTTGCCTTTATGCACTGTCTAACAAACAGGGTATCTATTACATGACTGTGTGCATCATATGTCTATGAAGGTTCTCAGTCATCCAGGTGGAATTGTCTGTAGCTTGAATCATGTCAACTGGATTTCTATTTTCTCAGTGGAAACGTTTCGCTCCTTATCCAAGGAGCTTCTTCAGTCTGAGCAAAGTTAGTAAGGGAATCCTTAAATATGTTTCTAGGTGGCTGTGTGACCTTGCACCTGGGGCTAGGTCATGGTTATATTGAGATGTTATTTTAAGTCATTTTATCATCTAAAGGAGGATCGTTAAGATCACCATGCTGCTGTTGAGCTTGTGAAATGGTCTTAATCTTCCTAGGCACAGAAGACAAAGCAGGGAGGAAGATGGGGGAAAGATTGTGCCTGAGGCCCCCACCTCTATTCAAGGAAGGATTTTCCAAGTTGGCATAAATGGATTCCTTGACCCCTCTCTCAAACCACCTATCTTCTCTGTCTAAAATGTGAACATTAATGTCCTCAAATGAGTGTCCTTTTTCCTTTAGATGAAGATAAACTGCTGACTCTGGTCCTGTGGTGTTACTTCTCCTGTGTTGGGCCATCCTCCTGTACAAAAGTTGTGTGCATCATATTATTATACAGTTGAATGCATGTATAACGTTAATTAGAACAGCTATATCACCTGAAATATGCAGCACATTTTTTATCCAAATTCATTGGGTGTCTCCCAAGCTCTGAACATACAAGAGTGTCATATAATCTTTTAAAGTACCTGAAAAGGAAATATTCCTCTCTGTCGCAAGATTTCAAAAATCCTGCATCTTATTCAACAGCATGTTAAACCCTCTTACAGGCAAGACACACACTTCTATTGATGAATAACATTAATCACTGTGAAATGCATTATGGAGATGTACAACTTGCATATACTTCTTCATATACACTTGCTTGCTGACAGGAGGCTCATGAAAATGCGTACACAGGAACACACACACACACACAACTTCATGAGCCTCCTGTCAGCAATATGTCAAGCTACAGTCCTGTCAGCAAGCTATATATTAATACCATTTTTGTTAAGAACCTGGCTCTCTCTAATTTTAGACTTTGGAAAATAAGGTGGATAGATAGACAGATAGATAGACAGATAGACAGACAGACAGACAGACAAATAAACAAAGCAAAACTTACTCCTGTTGCCAATTCCTCACACTGCTGTTTCTTCGATAGGAGATCCTGAGCAGACATTTCAGAATCGTACTGCAGAAGTTCATGCTTCCTGCATACTGCCCTGAAAATAACCAGTAAAAATTACAAATGAAACATTCTGCTCATTAATCCAAATCTACGTACATTCAGCAGCAGTAAGAATGAACCTTCTAGTTCCTACCTCTAACACAGTGTTTCTTAAAGTGTGGTCTAAGGACCCCTGGGGGTCCCCCAAGACCCTCTCATGGGTCCACAAAATCAAAATTATTTGCCAAATATTGAAGATACTTGCAAAAATTTAAAAACAATGTCACTTTTCTCATCATTTTTAATTTGTTAAGAAATATAGTTTTTTCATGAAAAATACTTTATGCTAATATCTAATGGGTTTAATATTGTTATTTTTACATGACTCAGTAAATAATTATTCTATAAATGTGTCCATCTTAATTTTTAATACACCAAATATCAATAAATATAACCCATACAGACAAAGGCTCTTTTGGGGTCCTCCATAATTTTTAAAAGTGGAGAGGGGTCCTGAGAGCAAAAAGTTTAAGAAACCCTGCTCTAACACATCGTGTGAAAGGAGACAGTCTGCAATGGAGAACTTCTGGGGAGGTCCTCATTTTATAAAGGGCCCTAGAAAATCAAGGTCCTCCTTCATCACACGAGGATTGTCCAGAGAGAGGAAAGAGGCCCTCTACACAAAGAACTGCTTTCTTTTTAAAAATCAGATTTTACGTACGTTTCATCCCAAACAAAATTTAATCATCCCATTTGAGAGCTGCTTTTCTCTCAATGGTAGATAAAGCCAAAACTCATGCATCTCCACATTTAACAGAGCACTCTGCAGACACAGATTCGTGGATTTCATCAATGCAGAAATCGTCTATTTCAACATGGAAGTGACCAAAAAAGTCAGAAACCTTAGGATCAGAAGTGCCCCTTTACTCAAACTATAAGCCTCTTTCAAGCTTGTAAAGAAAATATAATTTTCACACCATCCTATTTGCATTCCACATTGAAATGCTAAATTCTAAAAGAACTTCTAGAAGAAAAAAACCTTTTAGATCTCTTCAATGGTCTTGAAGTATCCTCTCCATTTGGGTAGCCCTCTTGCTTCTACGGTCATAATTAGAAATTATTTCCTTTCAGGAGGGTGCACAAAATAGAAAATTCATTTTATTTTGAACCCAAAACAAACCTTCAGTCCTGTATGTTCTGGAGCCATTGCTGGCCAGACATGTGCAGCAGAAATGAAAGCTGGAGCATCTTTGGTTGTTCCAGTTTCGGAGGAAGCAAAACCCAAAGTATTTGTGGACTTATTTTAAGGGGTGAATAAGACAAGATCCTTTCTCTACCTCTTCCACGTGATCTGCATGCCAGCCTGCCCACCCTTGATCTTCCAACAATCTCTTCCTCCCATCTCCAAGTAGTGGATATCCTGCTGGCCTAATTATCCCTCATCTTCTGAACACCTTGCATTCTCCTTCCCCTGCCTTCCTATAGCCACTCTGCCAACGTCTGCACACATTGTCAAGGCTTAGCTTTTTTCCACTCTGCCCTTCCCACCGCCCTGAAATGCTTCTGTCCCAAACCACCACATTTCAGTCTGTACACAGAAAAAAACCAGCCCTATCTCATTTTGTATACAGTCATGTTTCAGTTTAAACATGGCCAACAAAAAGTTATTGTTCTGGACACAACTTTTTGCACATCCTTATTCCCTTTCAGGCTTTCTCTGGTCAGCAGATTGTGGGTTACTCAGCTTTCCACACAATTTGTAGTAACTAAACTGGCAGAGATTTGTAGGCCAGACAATATCAGAACGCAGGACTTCAGGCAAGGGGATTTTCTCTACTAACGTCAACCCCACAATGTACAGTACAGTATTCATTTTTTCAGTTCAGGAAGAGGCAAAATTGATCTTTGCTTATCTCTGCTTGGGGGGAAAAACCACCTTTCAAGGGAAGAAAAGCCTAGAGAAATTACTCCCTGCTGGTTTTTCGGATGAAGAATTCCTGTGCCTCTTAACCCTGATAATTTATTTATTCATTTATTTTATTTTTTGTTGTTGTTGTTCAGTCGTTTAGTCGTGTCTGACTCTTCGTGACCTCATGGACCATAGCACACCAGGCCTTCCTGTCCTCCACTGCCTCCCGGAGTTTACTCAAGCTCATGTTCATCACATCGGTGATGCTATCTAACCATCTCATCCTCTGCCACCCCCTTCTCCTTTTGCGCCTTCAGTCTTTCCCAGCATCAGGGTCTTTTCCAGTGAGTCCTCTCTTCGCATTAGGTGGCCAAAGTATTTGAGCTTCAGCTTCAGTATCTGTCCTTCCAATGAGCAGTCAGGGTTGCTTTCCTTTAGGATTCACTGGTTTGACCTCCTTGCAGTCTAAGGGACTCTCAAGAGTCTTCTCCAGCACCACAGTTCGAAAGCATCAAATCCCGCCTTTATTATTTTTATAAAGAACTCAAGGCGGCGGACATACCTAATACTCCTTCCTCCTCCTATTTTCCCCACAACAACAACCCTGTAAGGTTTCTAGCACAGCACCTTAACGACTAGACCAAACAGGCTGAAATCCTGGTTTCAAGGCTGCTTTGCTGTAAGCATTTGCATGCAGGTTTAGACAGTGGTTCAACCTGCCTTAGATGTTTGGACAAACACACTGAGACACAGCCACTGGATAGGCTGGATGTATACTAAATCCCAGGTTCTTAAATTTCTTTAATAACTTTGTAACACCTGCAAACCATTACTGTAATTCCAGCCAGTTTTAAATAACTACCTTTTTGATAAAGAACAAATCTGTTCAAACCATAGTAGAAGAAGTATAATTTGAGCCTATCACTGTCAGTCTTAATATAAAATCTCATGATATGTTCCTATATTTCATTTCCTGATGCATTTATTACAGGAGCCACCATTATTCCTATACTATTCATAGATCAAAAAGCAGGGCTATCTGATAGTAACTTATTCAAAGATAATACGCAGAGCAAGTTCTTAAAGTTTCCTACCTGCCTATTCTGATCATTCACTTTTATCAACTGTTTACAAATGAGCTAAGTGCAATACTTTAAACATTATCAGTACAATTACAGGAAATGTATCAATATGCTTACCGAAGAGCTTCTGCATAAAAAAGATATTCTTTCAGCTGATCTGCATAATGTTCTTCTTCCTCTAGTATATCATCGATAGAAGCTGCATACCTGGCAAGAAAAAAAGAATGTTAGAAAAACAAACCCAAGTTCCCAAAACTTGATCAATGTTGCAGGTATATTTATTTAAAAATATTTTTATAATGCTCAGTTAAAATAACTTAGAAAATGCGTAAATTTCCTTTAAAACCAGAACTAAAACTAATACAAACTACAAAAGATACAGTGTCCCAGTTTCTAAAGGCTTCCAAATAATTACTACAGTAAAATATCAATTTTGTAGTAGGCAAACATTTCCTGCTAAGAAAAAGCAGTTTTATTGTAATAGGGGAAGATATCCAAGGAGATTGGTTACAGAATTGGCAGCTAAACCATAAATGAAAACAGAACTAAAAGACAATTTCTATTATTTATTTATGCCACATATAGCCACGATCAAACATGGCATACATATTTACTGATCAAATATTAGAATATCAAAGAATTATTTTAAAAGTTGTGGTATGGCCAGGAAGAGGATCGCATCTTGCCAGTTAGAAATAGTGTCTCGGTTTCTTGCCAGTTATGGTTTGTTTGGTCATTTCCTCACTTGTCTTCTAGTATCACCCAGCCCTGACAAGCGATGTATAATATAAAGCCTGTCCTCACGACTGTTATTTTGGTGCAACAAAGGTAGGATGATTTCAGAAGACCCGTAATTTCCTAATGGAAAATGATCTTCGACAGCGCAGAAGAGTTACCATTATTGTTGACAATGGTATGGAATGATCTTCCTCATTGACCAATCAGGAAAAGCAAGCACCTGGGCTTTTAAAAAAAATACTGTAATATAGGTCAATAATATAGGGTCTACAAATGTAGCAAACAGCCAAGCAAGCCCTGTGTTCCAGAAACAATTTTCTGAAAGAATTGGCTCCTTTCAGTGCTGTAGAAGTCTATACTCTCCCCAAATTAAAACATCAAATAAAGTGAATATTTAAGAAACAAATTTGTACAGTTACATAGCATCTGTAAAATACAGCAAAGCTACTGCTATCAAATAAATGGAAAACATCAGGTCTGCATTACATTACGTTTTATTCTACAACTTTCTGGCATAGAAGCTTAAAGGAAACCCTGGAACAGCGCCAATCTCTTCTATAGTTTCAAAATAATAATAAAAAAGAAATCCCTTTAAGTCACCAGGGACTCTTTGGGCTACTTAATGCAACAGATTTTAAAAGAGCCCCAACCTAAGAGCCAATGAAATATTGCACAGCCCACACTGCTACTCTTCAATGTGCCCCATTTCCTACCTCCTCCCCTTCTTAATGTGCTCATCTGGCTTCCATCAACTCTAAGACAGCCAATACTTACACATCCATATGATGACCAGCACTCTGAAGCCCATCCCCCATCTCTTTCTCTATTGCACTCCATTCACTAAAGAAAAAGAGTTATTAAGTAAGAAATAACATTGCACATGTAAGGGCAAAAAATAATCTGCATCCTAGAAATAGATTTTCTCCAGGTGATATTTAAATGGCTAAGCTGCAGTAGTTCTAAATGCAAAATATAAATATGTTGTCCTATTTGGAGAATCTGATTGAATATTTAAATTGGAATATGCTATCACAACTCTTAAAATGAATGATTTTAAGAGCAGTATATTTAATTTTTGGAACAATAAAAGCCTCCAATGTTTTGTTTACTGTATTTTCAAATACATACTTCTCTCACTGAACAACAGACAAAGCTTTGGAATCAGAGAAATTAGAAATGGACTTTTGCCCCACACATGATCAACTCTTCTAGAATTTCAGATTTTCTCATCACTAATTGAAAACACAGTGCCACATTAGACACTCCAATCTTAAGGATATATATATACAGGCAGTCCTCACTTAATGACCACAATCAGAACCTGAATTTTGGTTGCTAAGCAATGCGGCCATTAAGTGAATCCGACCCGATTTTACGACCATTTTTGCAGTGGACATTAAATGAACCATGTGGTCGTTAAGCGAATCGTGCAGTTCCCCACTGTTTTTGCTTGCCAGAAGGTGGCTGGAAAGGTAGAAAATGGTGGTTACGTGACTGCGGGACTCTGCGATGGTCATAAATGTGAACCGGTTGCCAAGCGCCCGAATCGCGATCATGTGACTGGTCATAAGTCGGTTATTTTTTTATTTGATTTCTACAGACGCCCATCTCAACAAGTGACTCTGGGTGGCATACAATCATAAAAAAATAAAAGAATTAAAAGAATACAAAATAAATATATATGGTCGCCAAGTAAACTATTGCCATAGATGTTAATATAGCCAAGAAACGGGGCCTTTAACACACTCGGGGCCCAGGCCCAGGCAAACAACCAGGTATTCACGGCCTTACGAAAGGCCAACAGGGGTCAGGGTCATCCTGATCTCTGAAGGGAGAATGCTCCAGAGGGCAGGGGCTATGGCAGAGAAGGCATGCCTCCTAGTCCGTGCCAGCCTATATTTCTTGGCTGACAGGACCTATCATGCCCAACCTGCCGAACTGAATTGGACAGGTAGAAACAACTGGGAGAAGATGGTCCCTTAGGTAAGTCCAAACCATCGCTAAACGAATGGACATTAAGCAAGGACAACCTGAATTTAGTTTAGGTTACTTGACTTGGTCTTTGCCAAAAGCAATTTCTTATATTTGAAAGAATATATTGTCAAAATAAGAAACAAATAAGAAAATAGCTTTCCAGTTATCCACATGCTTGCAGAGCCACAAGCTCCACAACTACTGGACAACCATTACTGATGCCATGAAGCTCAAGAAGACACTCAGCTCAGGAATGAGAGTGTTCCTGAGAGTGCTCAGGTATGAGAAGGGTAAAAAGCCTTTTGGTTCAGTTTCAATGGAGAACTGGTGGGATGTAACATTTGGAGTCAAACAAAACCAGGAAGATTAGGTCTAAATTTCTATTCAGTCATAAATCTCCCTGGGCCATTTTTTCATAATCTGATTCATCTCACAGGCTCCTATACATATTAAATGGGTAAGGATCTCTTACCACAGGAGCAGACAGGCCACTGACATCCCATTTGCAGTGAGATTAAGGGATGAACCTCTGCCAAAGCAGCACCAGGGATTTAAATCATAGGCAAAGGCCACTTGCCTTCCTGGTAATTTAGAACTTGATAGAATGGACTCTGAACTCCATAAATATCAATCAATACATTTCCTGTTTCATAGTCCATTCTTATTAAAAGGAGAAGAGTTCTTTAATGCAAAACATTCATCATACCTAGAACCTGAAACTCCTTTCTGAGGAATATTGATTTTGTTTCTATATCATCAGGAGGTTTGGAACAGAGTTATATCAAAGAGGCCATTGTTTTTCAACAGAGAATTTCTCCAAAATTAACACCTTTAAAATGCAGTTTATTTGCTGTTTTTGGCAACATATATCTATTGTGTGTTATGTAACATAAATATTTAATATTGTTTTGTTATGTAATTTAACATCATAGTATTATTTTTTGAGATCACTAAAACAGGATATAAATTTTGCTCCGGTTTTATTTGCAGTGTATAATCTAATTTGATATAGTTTAAAATTCTAAAATGAAATAGGCACATCTGTACTTCATTAGACTAGGGTGGGTCAGGGAAACTTGTGAATTGTCAAACTAGAACTCCCTGCAAGCTAGGATAGTAAATAGTAAAAGATGCTGGGAGTAATAGATCAGCAACATCTGAAAGGCCACAGTTACCAGCCCTTGGCCTAGAAAATTATATTTACCAGGAGCCTAGATGGTAAGAGACCACCCAGTAAGAGAGCCAAATTTCCATCACATCAAAAAATTAAGCACACTATCTTTCATTTAAACCACACACACCTAAAGACACAACTAAAAATAGCACATCTGCACAATTATACTGGTGGTACTTGCTTTTTTAGAATATTAAAGAGTTTATGTCCAAAAATAATATTCTGCTACATCCCCCTTTGTGGCAGAGAAGGGAACAAACCACTTCATATGCAAAAATGCAGGATGCAATAAAACAGCTTTACATACAGCTGTCATAGATTCAAGTTTGTAAATGTTTCAAAATAAACTAGTACAGATAGACCTTATTTTGACCCAGACAGATGTTGAACAAGAGTGGCTTAACAGCCTCTTCTTGCTGCTTTGTATGTGGTGGCTGGAGGGAAGAAGAGCAGGGAAACTCTTTTTTAAAAAGTTAGTAATTTATTTTTTAAAACACTTAAAAAACAGAACAAATAGCTACCTAATAGGAAAAAAAAAGGTGGGAAAAGATGTAGTGGATAAAGAATAAAATACCAGCAAATAAACAAAAGATTTACAAGTATCATAAAATTATCTGTAGCTTGAATCATGTCAACTGGATTTCTATTTTCTCAGTGGAAACGTTTCGCTCCTTATCCAAGAAGCTTCTTCAGTCTGATCACATTTTAGACAGAGAAGATAGGTGGTTTGAGAGAGGGGTCAAGGAATCCATTTATGCCAACTTGGAAAATCCTTCCTTGAATAGAGGTGGGGGCCTCAGGCTCAATCTTTCCCCTATTTTCCTTCCTGCTTTGTCTTCTGTGCCTAGGAAGATTAAGACCATTTCGCAAGCTCAACAGCAGCATGGTAATCTTAACGATCCTCCTTTAGATGATAAAGGGACTTAGAAATAACATCTCAAAATAACCATGACCTAGCCCCAGGTGCAAGGTCACACAGCCACCTAGAAACATATTTAAGGATTCCCTTACTAACTTTGCTCAGACTGAAGAAGCTCCTTGGATAAGGAGCGAAACGTTTCCACTGAGAAAATAGAAATCCAGTTGACATGATTCAAGCTACAGACAATTCCACCTGGATGACTGAGAACCTTCATAGACATATCATAAAATTAATAATTATTTCATTCATTCTTTAAATGTATAGAACTAGGTTAATAACTAAAAATAAGTAAGAATCTCAAGAAAACTCCAAATATTAATAATGATACTGCCAGTATTTGTCATTGTTCCAAAAATAAATGCACATTTCTCTTTTTACAATTTCTCTCTCTCTTTTTTTGCTTCTTCCTTTTCTTTCCCTTTACATGATTAACAGCAGGGAAACTCAATTACAGAGATGCAGCTGTATTGGCTCTTCATAAGACGACGAATATGCAGTTCTTAACTTTTTTCCTTTCCTTTCATACTCTCAGCAACAAACTGCCAACACAGCAAATGGTCTCAAATACTGCTTTTCAGCAATTTCTACTGGCAGGAAAACAAATCCCAATTTAAGTTACATTTTTGTTTTAAATGAAAATAGCAGGCATGGGGGGGGAGGGAGGGGGGCTGTTCATGTTCCAATTAAGCCTCCCACCCAAAATAGCATGTATGAGATGGTTATCTTCAGTGCACAGCCCAGGAGGTAGAGCTCCCTAACCTAGGAAACCGACTTGGGCCTATCCTTACTGGCCATCTGATCTCTGTCACTGACCATGGCACGAACAGCCACTAAGAGGCTGAGGCTCTTTCCCCAAGGAAACCATTCAGGCAAGGCGGAAAGCCAACTGGCCCCATTCCATCAGCCTGTGAAAGTACAACTTTTCCAACGCTTGATGTTCTCTTTTCTGATATACAATTATGGTCTATATTGTACTTAGAAAATGCTGGGGATAGGGCACGGAATAATATTTTGTTACCAGTTCCTAACTGCTCCAACACTCTTTCACATGGTTCGTCTACTGCTTTTATGTGTTTTAAATCTGTTTTCAAGTTTTGACTTTTTTATTGTTTAAAAAGCAGGGGATAAACCTTCAAAATATAAAGGGATGATTTTATAAAAAAAATATGTTCTCGTGTCTTACCTGAACACTCTCCCATAATTCCCATGGACTTTATATACACCATATAAACGATCTGCCACTCTCTAAAAAAAGTACAGACCACACTTAGTTAAATATGTTTCTTACAGACCAGAAAAATATATGAAAAAGCATTCAAGGATTTTGAAATTATCAGCCGTTTAGAGTTAGCTTAGCATTGCAGAAACCAAAAATGGCTATGTTTAAGCTGAGGCTAAATTTTGCTTTTTCCAAAGTGGAGCCTTTATTGTAGAACAAACTGTTGTTGGAGTTATTCTCCCTTCTTATTAGTGCTTAGGAGAAGGCCCAAACATTTATTTTTAGCATACTGTTTAGAATTTTTACGTTACCACCTGTATAGTTTTATGTGTGCACATACAGTAAGCTACCTAGAACAATTTGTGAATATGAATTTGTACAAACATAAATGAATTTGTACAAGAAATAAATAAAATGACAAGAAATGGAAGCAGACGTCCCATTCTCTTTTCCCCTAGAGCAGAGCTTTCCAAACTTTTCATGTTGGTGACACACTTTTTAAACATGCATCATTTCACGACACACTCTTACAGCAGGGCACAAGGCAGGCACTAGGACCTGCGTGGAATCCTGGCAGATCTCGGAGGCAGCAGCAGCCGCGACACACCCAGACACTGCAGCCGACACACTAACGTGTCCCGACGCAGAGTTTGGAAAGCTCTGCCCTAGAGGCAGTACTGAAACACATTTATTTGAATCCACCACCATTCTCTTCACTGTTTGAACTCACATGTTGGTTCACCAGAACATATTCCAGAATATACCATGAACACCAACTTAAGCATAAGAACATTTATAAAAGGACTTCTTCAATTTTTTAAAGTATATCTGTAACCACATACCCCACAGCCTCAGATCTGGAGATACTAGATCTGAGATACAATTTCTATCTGCAAGCCAGATGCTGATTTTTCAGAAACATATCAGTTCTGAGGGCTTTTCTTCTTCTAACATTCTGATAAGTGTTAATTTTGGAGAAAAAAAAGCCCAGTTCTGAAGTCTGGCTTGCTTTCAAGATAAACAGTATTCTATTAAGATTAGAATAATTATTAACCTGAAGACAGTGATAGATAACAAAAAGAGAAAACAGATTAAAAATGTATGTATACAGTATTTAATTTTTAGATTCATGATACCAAGCCATACCATTAAACCCAGAACTAGCCTTAAGGCACAGGAGTAATTAATTCCACCTCCCAGACATGAGACCATCTACATACACTGCTAGCTGAAAGATCTGGAGCAGCTTAAACACAAAGAGAGACTGAAAGATATATCTCATATTGACTACCTCACTACATATGTGCCCATCCTTTCAAATTATCAGTATAATTTCTTGTATGCAGAACAAGAGCTTATTTAATCCAATTAGTTTCACACAAAGGAACAGATGATCCCATTTTTTTACACAAGGACATGCTGACTTACATTATTTTCATCAGAATCCAAAGATGAAAACACTTACAGCTCTGACTCTTAGAAGGTGCGATATGACAGACTGCAGCTCATCACTATAGTGTTTAAGTTCTGTGAATCTCCTAGAAATATAACATGGTGTGATACATTATTAGCAATAGGGGACACAAACTCCCTCCCCCCATGGCAAGACAAGTCAGAATAAAAGCCTGATATTTCAGATACAAACCCCACTCAATCCCTGCTAGAGTTTTCAAAAGATGCAGGAAAAGGGGTGGGTGGGTGCAAGAAAAATAATGCAAATCTTGACCCAAACTTCCTATTCCCAAAAGACCATGACCAACAAAATAGTCCTGTTGAAAAGTACAGTCAGGACCAGAAATATTGGAACAAGAATAACTGTTTTGGCAGTTGGCCTCTGTACACCACCACATTGAAGTTGAAAGGAAACACACCCAGATGGGAGCGAAGTCAGGACTTTCAGTGGTAATTCAAGGGGTTTGACAAAAGTGGGGCACTAACCATTCAGGAAGTACAGCCAGTGGCATACACACACACCCATTGTTGGTGGCTCATAAGTAATGGAACGAATGGCTGACAAGCAGCTGCATGGCCAGGTGTGGCCTGTTTCCTGGGTACCCCATGACCAATCAAGCAGATAAAAGGCATGGAGGCGGTTCTGAGTGTTACATTTGCATTTGGTAGCTGTTCACTGGAACTCCCAACATGAGGTCCAAAGAGGTGTCCATGCGAGTGAAGGAGGCCCTCATTAGGCTGAGGAAACAAAATAAACCCATCAGAGAGATAGCAAAAACATTGGGAGTGGCCAATACAACAGTTTGGAACATCCTGAAAAAGAAGGAATTAACTGGCAAGCTCAGCAACAGCAAAAGGCCTGAAAGACCACAGAAGACAACTAAAGTGGATGACCGCAGAATTCTGCTCATGGTGAAGAGGAACCCTTTCACAACATCTAGCCAGGTCAAGAACGCTCTTGAGGTGGTAGGCATGTCATTGTCAACATCTGCAGTCAAGAGACGGCTTTATGAATGTAAATACAGAGGCTCCACAACAAGGTGCAAACCACTGGTAACGCTCAAGAACAGAAAGGCCAGATTAGACTTTGCCAGCAAACACCTAAAAAAGCCTGCCCAGTTCTGGAATAAGATTCTTTGGACTGATGAAACCAAGATTAACATGCACCAGAATGATGGGAAGAGAAAAGAATGGAGAAGAAAAGGAACAGCTCATGATCCAAAGCATACCACATCATCTGTCAAACATGGTGGAGGCAGAGTTATGGCATGGACATGTATGGCTGCCAATGGAACCGGGTCACTGGTGTTTAT
The DNA here is from genome assembly GCA_023362775.1 of Charina bottae. Classification (NCBI taxonomy): domain Eukaryota; kingdom Metazoa; phylum Chordata; class Lepidosauria; order Squamata; family Charinaidae; genus Charina; species Charina bottae. Next base: position 216,568,274 of record JALMGJ010000001.1, read on the forward strand.
TGATGACCTGACTGCTGATAAAAGCAGCAGGATGAATTCTGAAGTGTATAGGGCTATACTTTCTGCTCAGATTCAGCCAAATGCTGCCAAACTGATAGGATGCCGCTTCATATTGCAGATGGATAATGACCCAAAACATACAGCAAAAGCTACCCAAGAGTTTCTCAAGGCAAAGAAGTGGGATGTTCTTCAATGGCCAAGTCAATCACCTGATCTCAACCCAATAGAGCATGCTTTTCACTTACTGAAGACAAGACTGAAGGCAGAAAGACCCACAAGCAAGCAGCAGCTAAAGGCAGCTGCAGTAAACGCCTGGCAAAGCATCTCGAGGGAGGAAACTCAGCATTTGGTCATGTCCATGGGTTCCAGACTTCAGGCAGTCATTGACTGCAAAGGATTTTCATCCAGGTATTAAAGGCAATCCTTATGTTTGTAATGATGTTGGTTTGTTCCATTACTTATGAGCCGCCAACGATGGGTGTGTGTGTATGCCACTGGCTGTACTTCCTGAATGGTTGGTGCCCCACTTTTGTCCAACCCCTTGAATTACAGCTGAAAGTCCTGACTTCGCTCCCATCTGGGTGTGTTTCCTTTCAACTTCAATGTGGTGGTGTACAGAGGCCAACTGCCAAAACAGTTATCCTTGTTCCAATATTTCTGGTCCTAACTGTATAGAGATGTTTCACAGAGCAGGACAAAACTGGTCCATACAAAATAAGATGGACACGTACTCATTTGGGTGGCCCAGTTATCAATGTTCCCAGAAAACCTGTGGCTATGAAGAGGAAAAATTCATAACTCTCTCTCCAGGATAACTTCTAGTAACAAAGGATAATGCTTATTACACACTTCAAGTGGTATTTTAAATCAGGCTTCATCATATTTTAATGAGACAACTACCTCAGGCAATTTCAGCATCAAATGATTCTGAACATATTTTCCCATCTGCCCTGGAAAGTTCAGTGCTGTTCCAAAGTGATTTAAGAAGTGGGGTTTGGTCAGACTCAATGTCCTTTATAATCCATACAACAGAAAGCTACTTGGAGCAAGTTAATACATTTTAAGGTTGCTTTCAAAGTGCACCTGCACTTTGGTAAAATACGTAAAAGCAAACCTAAATAGTAGAACATAGCCCTGGAAGGCTACAGCTTCTTCAAATGAACAAAGGGAAGGGGTACTGCGCTATACATTCAGAAAGCATATGCCTGCACAGAAAGTCATGAATCAGAACATGGAAATCCTTCTGAGAGTATTTCTCAGAGAAATCAAAAGTGATATTACCATGGGAGTTTATTATAGAGCACTTAGACAGCAGGAAGATATGGATGAGTCTTTCAACTACTAGAACATCTGCTATTAATCTAGTTCTGCCAAGCTAATACTGTTTTGGGATATATTAACAAGGTCACAGAATTCAGATTGCAGGAACTAATTGTCCACCTCTACTCTTCCTTGGTCGGGCCCCATTTGGGATATTGCATCTAGTCCTGGACACCAGAGACTAAAAAAGACATCCATAAATTGGAGTAGGCTCAGAAGATGGCTACCAAGATAGTGAGGAGACTGGAAGCCAAATCCTACGAGCAACGTTTTGTGAATTTAAGGAATTTGGAGAGTGTTTGGTGAATGGATGGGTGACTCCTATGGACACTGCACTGCACCAGGAGAATGCAAGCCAGCATTTCGCTTATATGCAGCTGGATGATACTGTTCTTGTTGTTCTAAAATTATGTCCAAAATCTTTTAGTATCTAGTATATCCAGTCTTTTGACTCACAGAAAACATGACAATATGATTACTCCTTAAGGCTTTCAGCAACCAACCTTATAGCAGGATGATGAGGGATTTTTTGTAATTATCTTGTAATATGTAACTAGCTATGATGTCCACTGAATGCTGAGTTACAGTAAAGCAGGGAGCTCCTAAAAGCATATTGCAGTCCTTTAAATTCCATTTAGTTTAACCAGGCTTCCATCTAAATGTATAGTATCTTTACATAAGTATAGTCATCATTGCTTTTAAAGCCCATCACACTTACTTATCTGGATTTTTCACTCTGAATGTTGCACTAAGAGCTTTTAACCTAGAATCTGCCTGTTGGAGAAACACATGTACACAAATTTAATACAAAAACCAAAAGTAACTCTTGTAAGAATTCTTGTAAGAAGTATAAAAACTTACAAAACTATACCCTGCAGAAGAAAGTCCATAAATGGTTGCCAGAGGTAACAACATATCTTGTTTTAACCTTGATCAAATAAACCAACTTTATATTCCTTCCTTTTACTTCAAACAGCCTTAATCTTTAGTTTGTTCAAATATTTTATTTATTTATTTATTTTTTATCCAGCCTTTATTATTTTTATAAATTTTGTCATAGGATTTGATTTCTCTTCATTTCTTTTTTGCCCCATCACACAGAATTCTTCAAGACTTTAACTAGCCTCTGTTATAAATCCAGTAGGAAAAAATTATCCAGGTCACTCCCTTGGTTTGTCATTTGTGTTTCCCTTTTAAATTTTAAAGCCTCAGCCAATTTCTTTTGTAGATCCAATGAAACACTCTTTTCTAAGTCATTCTCTTGGCCTGTCAGCTGTAAATCCACTTTTGATACCATCTCTATCTTGTCAGCTAAAATTTGTTCTACCTCTGTCATTTCTTCAATAACATCTTTTGGACATAGTCTATCCATAGAAGCAGACATCATTACTGACATTGTTGATATTGTGGCTACTATTTTCTGATTCCATTCTTCAAAATCTCCTTCAGTATATTCATGGTTAGAACGTTTTGTAACATTTACAGGTCTGTAAATTTATTTATTTTATTTATTATTCAAATTTATTCCCCGCCCATCTCCCATGCAAGGGACTCTGGGCGGGTTACAATAAATAAAAATTTAAAACTATACAAAATATCTAAAAACACAAACAAAACATAATAAAATAAAATCCAGGATGGGCTTGGACCCGCAGAATAGATAGTAGAGCTATGGGGCCAGCCAACCCCAGGAGGCACTACTAATCTTTCCTCTACCTAAAAATTTAGTCCCCTCTAGTGTTTCTGCTGACACCAGGACTGAAAGGATGTTTTATTATTTTTTTATAGATAAGAGATGGGATATGGGATGAAGAGATAAATGTTTATAACCTTAGAGGGGGTGAAGAGTCAATAAATCTTTTTATACTTATTGTGATGAACGTTTGAAGTCACTTCTTTATATATTTCTTTTATCTTTCCTTATTATATTCTTACTTTTCTCTTCTTTCTCTTTTTTCTTGCACTTTTTATTCCTTTCTATTCTCTTTTCTTTAAGTTTAGTTTGTATTAGTTTTTACTATTATAATCAAAATTCTTAAAAATTATATATGATTTTAAGAAACCTATACCCTGCAGATAAGAAAACACATATATTTTATGAAATTATCTCAGAGTTCAATACAATAAAATCCTTCTAGGTGATACGTTATTTGGCAAATAATTCATGCACTGAATGAAACAATATGAGGGAATAAAGTAGACCGATAATGTTTGTAAAACATCATTGCTTGTTAAGCAGCACAAACATTCCAGATGCCATCGTGCCATACGCTTTAGCACATTATCTCAGATAAATGTTTTATATAATGGATTTTCTATATATAAAAAGTAATTCCAAAGTCAGCTTTTTAGATCTTCCAAGCTGCAATTATATTAGAAATCCATTTTGGTTTCCTACAAAAAAATATTACTTTAAGCTATAAAAGTAGGAAAATAGCAGCTGGAACATAGAATCCCAATTCAGATTAGGAGAGAAATGTTGGAATATTTCAAAGTAATGCTAGGCTTCTTTCAAAATATTTGTGGTAGCATTAAGCATCTCTTAAAAATGCATGATTATTGTGTTGCTTAGCACTTAGGAAAGAGCTGTATATTCCTCTCCCCATTGTCTTGCAGAATCATAGCAGATCACTCATTTCCAAGAGTGATTTGTAGTTATGATGATGGCAAGGTATGCAGAGTTACTTAGCATTTGTTTGTGCAAATGCTGTCTTCCTAAGAAGCATTTTTAACCCATGTAGATACACACATTTCAGAAGATTAGAAGGATATAGAAAATTTATTTTCTCGATGCAAAGTAACTATATAAAAATATTTTGAATTTGAACTGACTGAACATTAGCACACAATAAAGCAGCTCTGGCACAAAACTTCATTAATAAGTCAGTTTATATGATTACGTCATTTTGGATATGTAGAGTACATTATAAAGTAATTACCTTCAGCTGAAACCCTGTTTCATTCACTATCTCCTTCCAGCCAGTTTCCTAGAAACAGAAATCATGTCCAATAATGTTTTCAAGGCTTTAATTAATGAATGCACTGTTTGTTATAGTACTGTCCTCATGTGAGACACAATACATTGGACCAAGACCATATCTGCCTCCATTTATAAGGCAGACATAGTCTACTACAACGATCGTTCATTCAAATGCTCATGCTTAACCAATGCACAGATATTTCTGCTGAATCAGCAACATGAAAGGAGAAGAAAGAAATTCTGCTCCAGTCTGCAAAATCTTTCCAGCCAAGTCACTTCGAAATCAGTGGTATATAGCTGGTATAAGAACTAGTGTAAATGGTATTCATCTCACTCTTGCAATGAAAGCTATCCAGCTCACTTGTTCATAACTGGCTCTGCTGGCTCTTCTTATAAGCAAAGAAAGCTAATGTGGGCTAAGGTCATGTACTGGGAAAGACATCAAACAAATAGGAATACACAAGAAAATCTTTGTAGCATCATCTCACTTGCTAAGAAAGTTTTGCTACTAGATAAATAACCCAGTAGTGCCTCTTTCCTCATACAAACTGTCATTATAGTGAAGGAAACAATGTAAAGTAGAAATTAAGTGGGGAGGGAATCCAATATTCATATCAAACTTTCTAAAAATCTACAGATTTTTCCTTGTTACATTATCCTATTTATTTGTAAATAAAAAATACTTCTACCCCTCTGTAATCAAACAACTTTCAGTAGCTTAAAAGCTATATAAACAAGAGTTAAAACATCCCCAGTAAGGTTAAAACTAATCAAAACAAACATAACAATAATGATAAACACATCAGCCTGCAGATGGAAACATAAGAATGCAAAAACAAATAGAAAATAGGTTTCTATTACATCTTTGTTACAAAGCCAAGAAGATACGCAAAATAGTGTTGCAGTCAGGCCACAATCTACATACAATTGCTAAAGGAGTTATTTACACTTTTAGTAACATGGATCAGCATAGCAGAATAGGAAGAAAAGAACAAATGCCATTAACAGCATCCATGAATCAGATTACAAATTGCCACAATCAATGCCACAGAAGTATAATTTATTAAAGTTTTTTTAGTTAAACTAAAAATCAAAATTATAGGTGGAAGTGAATGTGAACACCCACCTTAACTTTCCTAAGCTGACAGGACCACTATAGACTCCAACAAGTGGTGTTTCACCTCATTTTTTTCCTAAAATAGCTTTAACTTAAGTTTAATGACCAGTTTCATTTACCCCCACAGAAATTAAAGGGAAACTGAAACAGCCTTATGTCTTTTTCAATCCAAAGCAAATGTTTAAAATATGAGTAGGAAAAACAATTTTGTGTTTTCCCTGCTTCACAGAGACAATTTTGAAGAATATAGAAAGAGACCTGCTAGATCAGAGTAATGGCTCATCTAGTCCGGCATTCTATATCACAGTGGCCAACCAGATGCTTTCATGAAGATCACAGACAAGAACAGGACAGCAATAGCTCTCTTCCAGTGTTGTTCCCTAGCAGATGGTACATAAGGTATTCGGTCTGTTATGCCAGAAATAGTAACGAGTAATCAAAACTAGTCGTATTGATAACCAGCCCAATTCCATCTGAGTTTGTCCAATCCCTTTTAGAATCCACCTACATATATCAGTAGTCATCATTACATCTGGTGCCAGCAAATGCACCAGATGCATTGGGTAAAGGACTTTCTAGTCACATTTAATTTAAATGGATAATCCTCAAATTCTACTATTGTGTGATAAGGGGAAATATTCTATTTTTCCATACTATGCATGAATTTATATATTGATATAAAATTTTCTATATAATTACATCACTTCAAGAGCAATTAATAGATGTTGTCTGGGAGAGGGAAGATTGTAAAAATAATGTGTGTGTGTGTACAATAGTTACATAGTACTGCAGGGATTTGAGTACAGGATTACCTTTTAGAAGAACACGTTATTTCTACTCTAAGGTATTTTTCTCTTAACACAGAAGTTAACATTTTCAAATTTGTTTAATGTTCTTTTATGAGAAAAAAAAATCAGGCTACTGAATACACGGGATCTCTCCAAATATCTGTAAACAGGCCCAGCATTCCACACAGATATTTTAGATTTCTGGGTTTTTTCAATCTTTCATTGTCTTCTTAAAGGGGCCAATACATACCAATAGTGTTTACACTATACATGTTTTGGAATGTAATATCAGTAAAATGTATTTTTATGGTAAACTGGAACCATCTATCTTAAGTCAATCATTAACTCCCTAAAAAAGATTTACTAGAGATCAACAGTGTCCAAATATATATGTATATATATATCTTGGGGTTAGAAATCTAAAAAAAATCAATTGGTAACATGAAAACCTGCATTAGTAGAAGGCATATTAGATTAACATAAAAAGGTAAAGGTTCCCCCCGCACATTTGTGCAGTCGTGTCCGACTCTAGGGGCCGGTGCTCATCTCCGTTTGTTAGCCGAACAGCCAGCGTTGTCCGAAGACGCTCGCTGTTACCTACCCACCGAAGTGGTACCTATTCATCTACTTGCATTTGCATGCTTTCGAATTGCTAGGTTTGGCAAGAGCTGGAGCTAGTGCGGGAGCTCACTCCACACGCAGGGCTAGGGATTCGAACCTCCGAACTTGCGATCTACAAGCCTGGCGTCTTACCCGCTGAGCCACCACGCCCCTTAGATTAACATACACACACTCTAATGTCTATAGTTACTGAACATAAGAATGAAAATAAACACAGAAGACCATCTCACACTGGGTCGGCTGATCCATCTATCTGAATACCATCAGTTGTCCTAGTTTTCAGAGAATTCCTTAGCCCTACCTGAGAAAACAAGAAAGAAACCTCAGAGCCTGTGTGTCTGTGTGTGTCTGTGTGTGTGTCTCTGTGTGTGTGTGTGTGTGTGTGTGTGTGTGTGTGTGTGTGTGTGTGTGTTTGATGAATTAGGATTAAGGTATAGAGGTGATATTTTACAAAATCCAACCAACAACATACTTGGGTCAAAAATGCATTAAAAATCTTTTCCTGGCAAAGAACAGGATGTGAAGCCACACGCAAAAGGAAGTTTTCCAAGCCAATCCTCCGTCTCTCCACAAAATCTGGATCCATATTATCTGCTGATAGCTTATGCCAAACAAATTCCGCCTATGAAACAAGGAGGAATGTTAATAGTATGAAATATTTATAATCCTTTTAAGGCAATCTACATTTTTTCAAAGCACTGTACTTTACCTGACAGGAAAAACAATCCTGAATTTAAGATGACCCTTCAAAAGGAAGAGAAGACAGAACAGTGCACAACACCCCATATTATCAATCTATAGATGTCAGCTCCAGCTGAAATAATTCTGGAGATTTCTACCACCCGTAAGAGAGAAAGAACGTTCATACGCATGGGCATATCTGTACCCATGTGTGACTGCACACACACACACACGTGGATATATACTTGCCAGAAGCCACACGCACACCCCAAAAAGGAGGGAGGTAGAATTTATTAGTATTATTGGTTAAAATCAATTGCCTGTAATATTAGGTACCTTGCTTATGAAATTATTTGATCCTCATCTGCATATACCAACTGTTTTCTCTCACATGCACCCTGACACACAAAAACATGTAAGTATATAGGGACACTTTCCCCTCTGTCTTTCTGGCAGAAACAGAAAACCAGAAACCAAAAAAGCAGGATGGAAATTTGGTAAGAGTAAGAGGTAGCTTCACTGGAAGGAAGAAGAAAGCAGGAAGAAAGCTGGATGGAGATCAGCTGAAGTGAAGAAGTCACAGCACAGGCCTGTATGAAAAACCCAGTTTACACTGTACAAGTAGGCTTACAATTCATCAGATAAAAAGCTTCTCTTGAGTTGTATAATAATTTTGGAAGGTGGACCTCCCCTCCCCCATTATTTCAGGGGGAAAAATCCATTTCCTGTCAGGTAAGTACGGTAATCTAAATTTTCTCACTCCAAATGGCCCATAAATATGCTAGCCATTATATTTGATTTGCATAACTTTACACTGAAGCACTGGATTTTTTTTTTGAAAATGCTATACAAGCTCAACTCTTGCTGACATCCCCTACTTTTTAAACTTTAAACACTTCCCACATAAATCGAAGGCTTTATTTGCAGCCTTAAGGGTAGAGGTTGCACATGAAATAAATTATAAGCCAAGAATTTCTCCTGAACCCAACATAATGTTTTTGTATGTCATAATAGAGGCATGACCTTTTATAAACACAAGCACGGGTAATGTGGTAAAAGAAATAACAAAACAGAATGAGCTGAAATTGCAAAAGAGTCTTACCCTTTTTTCTGGTAAAGGTGGTACAATGATATGTGGATAATTAACTAGCAAGTAATTTCTCAACAATTCAAATTCACTGTATCGCCTCCAAAGAGAGTCTGGAGGGGAACATTGTCCTTCAGCCAGTGACTCCACAGACCTGAAAGACATCAGAACATAATTATGATAAGATCATGTGGAGATCAATAGACATGTCTAGTTTAGTTTCAAGCTACACAAAGCGTCTTAAGAAATCCATCTGAATGCCAGAAAAACTAATACAGCAGATCCTGACCATGCATTTTCACTTCTGTATATTACATGGTTAATAAAAATGCATGGTCAGGATCTGCTTTATTAGTTACCACTGATGTAGCAAAATAGATATAAGCTAATACAATACGTTAAGATGCTTCTATCAGTGCTTGAGAAAAAAACTATATACTGTGCATTCCTCTATCAGCAAAACAATGACTGTAAACTGTAACAGAAAAAAACCTGTAAGTTAAGTATCCAAAAACACTGTTACATTCTGTATTCATAAGGTGATGTGCAGCAGGATACGAACACCATAGTAAAATGAACAAACAGCAGTTTAATTCTGCAAGGTGTCTCAATATACAACCCCACCCCCACCCCACAACATGCATGAGATATGGCTAAAAATCTTTCCCAAAATGCTGTTGATCTTCAGTAAATAAGACACTAGTTGGTATGTAATGGGTTATGTGGCACAAGTGTTCCTAGATAACATACTGCTATCCCCAGTCAGCTTCAAATCCTCTAATGTTCTTTTCAAAGGTGTGTTATGTGCATGAGCATATCAGGCAGACAGCAGTCATTCCCAACCAATATCTTTTCTCAGGCATGATCCCAGCAAAAGGCAGACCTCCCCAGCCCCCAGCCCCTGCTAGAAAGATATAAAACTTTCTGTTCCTTTTTTTAGATAGAAGTTGGGTACTGAGGCTACATAAATGAGAGAAGTAACATTGCATCCTTAAATCAGAGGCCTAAGAGAGCTATCTTTTGTATTTTTATAAAATTTGTGATCAGAGTTATGGAAAAACCAAGAGATAAGTTTGTAGTAAAAACGTTGCTTTATTTAAAACAAAAACATAGGAACAAACCTTGAATCTTCTTCTTTAGCCAAAGCATGGCATGGTTGATTAACATAGCCATTTTGATAGCAGAGAGCAGAATGCAGAGAACAAAAGGACAAAAGGCATTTACATTTTAAACCTTTACCTGACCAGCATGAGTGGACAGGATTCAGCATGTGACCAAAACACCTAGGCAACAGATTCCCAATATGGGCAAAGCTCTAACAGCTAATTCTGATTGGTCAAAACTCTCAGACTGGCCGGCACCTGGGGGCAATAACATTCCTGAGTGGGGGGTGAACATGTGCTCTCTGAGCCCAAACAGGAAAAAAGTTTTGAGGCCTGGCTTTTTAAAAAACTCAGCCACATATTCTACAGACATAAAAAATATATACAACACTCCCCTTTTTTTATGACTAGAAAGAATATGGAAACAAACCCAGCTTGGTAATTAACTCACTGTGCCTACTGGCAACTAGAGGCTTGGTTAAGATATCAGCCAACATTAATTTAGTATCACAGTATTTCAAAACAACCTTTTTCTTGGCTAGAAAATCTTTAACAAGATGAAAACGCACATCAATGTGCTTTGTGCGGTTTCTGGAACTTTCAGATAAAACCAAATGGATACAGGCTTGATTGTCTTCATGAATTGTTACAGGCTGGCTTAAAATGACTCCAATGTCTTGCAACAATTGAGTAAACCAAATTACTTCATTGCACAGTTGTGCTAAAGCATAAAATTCAGCTTCAGCTGTGCTGATGGCTACTACAGTCTGCTTTCTGGAAAACCAAGCAATAGTGGACTTTGCAAATTGAATTACACTTCCAGAAGTAGACTTCCTATCACTGAGATCTCCAGCCCAATCTGAATCACACCAGCATTCTAACTTTTCTTCTGTGTCTGTAGCAGACAACCTTAAGCAAAAATCTTTGGTGCCTTGCAAATAACGAAACAGCCTTTTTAACCCGGACTTTGCAGCAGATGTGGGATTTTCCACAAACCTGCTCAAAATGGACACACTGTTAGCAATGTCCGGACGGCTATTGTTTGCAATGTAAAGAAGACTGCCAATGGCTGATCTGAAACTATCTCCTTCAGATGACTCACCATCCCCCTTCACCCCCTCCTCTTTTAGAAACTCGGGAAGCATGGGGGAGGAGACAGACTTGCAGTCCTGCATTTTAAAATCCTCCAGCAGCTTCTTAATTTTACTGCTCTGGCTTATGAGAAAACTGCCATCTTTTTCCCTCTGAATTTCTAATCCTAGGTAATTGTTGACTGCTCCAAGACATTTCAATGTGAAATTGTTTTTTCATACAAACCTCAAAGGAATGCTTCTGTTCATCAGATGAAGTGAGCAGCAACAAATCATCCACATACAAGCACAAGTACATTACACCTTGCTTATCATTTTTTACATACACACAAGGATCAGCAATTCCCTTCTGAAACCCAAATTTTTGCAAAATATTATCCATTTTAATATTCCAACAACGCGCGGCTTGTTTCAATCCATAGATGGATTTCTGCAACTCACACACAAGATGTTTTTCTTTTTCATAACCAGGAGGTTGTTGCATAAACAATTTTTCCTCCAAGTCACCATACAGAAAAGCAGTTTGAATATCATAGTGATAAACAGACAGTTTCTTCATGGCAGCAACCTTTAAAAGCAACCTGATAGATTCAGCTTTTGTCACTGGAGCAAAAGTTTTGTCATAATCCACATTTTTTCTTTGAGCAAAACCTTTTGCTACCAACCTTGCTTTGTACTTCTGAATTTTGCCATCAGAATCTTTTTTCAGTTTGAACACCCACCTACAACCTAAAACCTTCTGATTAGGAGGCAAACTTACTAGTTTCCAAGTTTTATTTTCCTTTAAGGAATCCAACTCTTGTTGCATGGCTTCATGCCAACACTTAGCTATTTCAGCTGGCATTTCTTTAATTTCTTCCAGAGACTCAGGCTCTGTGTGAATGTGAAAAGCCTTCACAACATCTACTTGATAACGATCAGGAGGAACTCCCTTATTAATCCTTTCAGACCTGCGAGGTAGGACAGGACTTACACTCTGTTTCCCACCATTGCCCTCAGAAACCTCTGACTTTCCAGACAAGTCAGCTTCCTGATCATTGACTTCACTAAGTGATTCCTGCAAATCACCATCAGCAAGACTTTGCTGCTCCCCCATGGATAAATCAACTGAAGAACTAGAGTTTATTTTATCCCAATTCTGCTCAGCAAAAGAAGCACTTTTACTAATTATCAGTTGATTATCCAGTATGAACCTGTAGCTTCTCTGACTCTGTTCATACCCTACAAAGATTGCTTTCTTTGTTCTGGAAGCCCCCTTGCGCCTCAGCTGTTTGGGAATGTGGACCCAAGCTGTGCTTCCAAACACCCTGAGGTGGCTTACTTTAGGCTTCACACCATAGAACAAATGAAAAGGGACATCCTGAATTGCACTGCTAAACAGCCTGTTCTGCACATAACACGCTGTAGTAACAGCTTCTCCCCAATACCTAAAAGGCAAACTAGCATCCTTCAGCAAACACATCATTGCTTCCTGCAGTGTTCTGCCTTTTCTCTCTGCAACAGAATTCTGTTCAGGAGTGTAAGGGTTAGCCAAAATGTGTTCTATCCCTTTTTCTAACAAAAAGCTTTTAAACTTTGAGGATAAATACTCTCCACCTCGATCTGATTGCAAAGCAGACACTGGCCTTGGGAATTTTTCCATTCGCCCAAGCCACAAAAGCCTTAAATTTATCAAAGACCTCATCTTTGTGTTTCAGCAAATAAATGAATGTGTACCTGGAAAAATCATCTATGAAGGTCAAAATGTACCTTGCTCCCCCAAGACTAGGAGAAAATGGACCTATTACATCAGAGTGAATGATCTCTAGAGGCCTAGAGGTGGACCTATCAGAAAACTTCTTCACAGGAGCCCTTGTGGTTTTATTCTCCTTGCAAACTGCACAGTCTAGATATTTATCACAAGGCTTCAATTTTAAATCAGCAGAATAACTAGGCATTTGAGAAATGTACTTAAAATTAGCATGAGCAAATCTCCTATGTAATAAATGGATGCACTGATCGTGTATGGGCTTATTTTCAAAAACAGCCTTAGCTTTAGCAATTTGCTGCTTTTCAGCATTTTGTACAATGTACAGAGAATCTTTCTGCAAACATTTTGCAACCATTTTGCCATTCTTTCTAATATCACAACCCTCTTTCTTAAAAGTTATAACATAACCTGAGGCTACTAGCTGCCCCACAGACAAGAGATTGCTTTGAAAATTAGGCACAAACAAAACATTTTTAACAGTTTCCCCCAAACATGGAAGATTGATCTCACCTTCACCCACGATCTTGGATACAGATCCATCTGCTAAGGAAACTTTTTGTTTGTTAGTTTTAGACAAAGACAGAAAGGAATCTTTATTGTGACATATATGAGAATTGGCCCCACTGTCAAGAACCCACAAATCTTTATTATCAGAGTTCTCAACAACTGTTGCATGAAGAATCTTCTTTCTAGAAGTCTTCTTCTTTTGAACACAGTCCTTTTGCAGATGAGCAGGGGATCCACAGGTAAAGCATCGCCTGCTGGATAATGCAGAAGCTTGAAATTCAGAGCTCTTCCGCTCCCTCTGCTGGCCACGAGAAGACTTTATTGTAGAAATGGAGGCAGCTTTTTCTTGTCGCTTCTCCCACTCAGCAAGCAAACGGGTAGACACAAACGATGGATTTAAATCAGCTTCTGGGATTCCCTCCATGGAGCAAATTAAAGTGTCCCAGGACTCATTCAATGAAGAAAGCATAATGTAGGCTTTCATCAGGGGGGTAAATTCCATCCCAGGTTCCTGAAGTTCCACAAAATAATTCTGAAGCTTGTGGAGATGATCAGGCAAATTTCCATTCTCAGGCAAGTGAGCCTTGTACAGTTTTTTCGTTAAAATAACCTTGCTGCCTGGACTAGTTTTCACATATAAATCACGCAAATAGTCCCATAAGTCTTTGGAAGTTTCTCTGCCTCTCACGTGAATAAGCTGATCATCCTGAACAGCCAAAATAATGGAGGCTTTGCATTTCTCATCTTTCCTCAACCAGGCTTGATCTGGATTCTGAGGAATTTGTTCAGAAATTGCAGACCATAAATTTTCTCTCCTCAAGAAACTTTCCATTTTCAAAGACCAGTTCAAATAATTAGAATTAGAAAGCCTTTCCAGGAGCATACCTTGAAAATTTGAAGCTGTAGCAGCAGCAGCCATGGCTCCTTCTCTCCCCTGTTGTAGAAATCCAAAAAAACACCACGAGGCTTGCAAACACGAGGCAAAACTCCGCCTCCGATGGAAACTTCCTGTAACTGCCGGCAAGTTTCAAAAAACAAAGGAAGCCTCTCCAAATGCAAATTAAAACAGGTCAGCTTTCTTCTCTCTCATTTTTCCATAAGTTTTGTCTCTGATCCAGAAGCAATTGCTGGGCCCATAACCTTTTGTATTTTTATAAAATTTGTGATCAGAGTTATGGAAAAACCAAGAGATAAGTTTGTAGTAAAAACGTTGCTTTATTTAAAACAAAAACATAGGAACAAACCTTGAATCTTCTTCTTTAGCCAAAGCATGGCATGGTTGATTAACATAGCCATTTTGATAGCAGAGAGCAGAATGCAGAGAACAAAAGGACAAAAGGCATTTACATTTTAAACCTTTACCTGACCAGCATGAGTGGACAGGATTCAGCATGTGACCAAAACACCTAGGCAACAGATTCCCAATATGGGCAAAGCTCTAACAGCTAATTCTGATTGGTCAAAACTCTCAGACTGGCCGGCACCTGGGGGCAATAACATTCCTGAGTGGGGGGTGAACATGTGCTCTCTGAGCCCAAACAGGAAAAAAGTTTTGAGGCCTGGCTTTTTAAAAAACTCAGCCACATATTCTACAGACATAAAAAATATATACAACACTATCTAGAAGAACCTAGAAAATCCAGGGAATCAAGCAGACAGTGTTTGCTGTAGTGATCTAGGGGCTGACTTCCCTAGCCAAACACCTCAAGGCTATAGGGCCTACAGGTAGTACTCGCTTAGCAATAACTTGTTCAGCAACCGTTGAAAGTTATGATGGCACTGAACGAGAGGGATTTACGACCAGTCCTTGGAGTTGCAGCTGTCGCAGCATCCCCGCAATCACATGATCGTGATTCGGGCACCTGGCAATCAGATTGCAATTATAACAATTGCAGCATCCCATGGTCATGGGATCGCCATTTGCAACTTTCTCTGCCAGCTTCCAAAAGCAAAGTCAATGGGGAAGCTAACAGGAGGTCTCAAGTTGCTCCCGCTCCCACCGCTTTTTCTTCCAAGGAGCCCCCAGGCAGCATGGGGATCTCATACTCCGTAGCACCCACCCGCAGTACCTGCCAACCTGTACCCCATAGCGCCTGCCCACAGCACCTGCCCATCCATACTCTGTAGCGCCTGTCTGTGGCACCCACCCACCTGCCCATATTCCATAGCGCCCGCCAGCCTGCTTGCCTGGGCCGTGGTTTCAGTGGCGCAAGCAAGTGCTTCTGGATTCCTGCCTCTTCCCACATTGCAGTCACAAGAGGTCCTTGCTTAATAACCCACACAGTCCTCACATAACGACAGCAAACGAGGACTGCCGGGATTGCCATGCTAAGCAATGTGGTCATGTGATGTTTCACTTTACACATGCATCGCTTAGGGACAGAAATTTTGGCCCCAATTGCTGTTGTAACCCGAGGACTAACTGTATGGAATTTGTTTCATTTTTCTCTTGTTTTTCTTTTAATTTGCC
Source organism: Charina bottae (assembly GCA_023362775.1). Classification (NCBI taxonomy): domain Eukaryota; kingdom Metazoa; phylum Chordata; class Lepidosauria; order Squamata; family Charinaidae; genus Charina; species Charina bottae. The sequence goes on from JALMGJ010000001.1 coordinate 216,583,789, forward strand.
AGAAAAGCAATGCAGGCTTGAGAGCCCTATCTCCCTCACTTGCTGGGATTAGGGGAGCATTCTAATGAGACTACCAAGCTGAACACCAAGGCAGATGGGGAAGTTACTGTGTGTAGACTTAGAGGACTTCTGGGAGAAGGGGGTTGTCACCTCCAGCCTTTTACTGTATGACCCCAGCCCTGCCACTATACTAGTACAAGTTTTTTAAAAGTTGTGTTGATGATTCTCAGCAAACTTCATAGAATCACAGAGTTGGAAGGGAACTCAGAGGTTAGAATCTTCTAATTTTTCAGATGGATAAAGATCAAATTGACAAATTTCTTCCAGCAGGTTTTAAATTGCACAGTGTCAAATCTGAGAAACAGGGTGGAACTTTCTGTGACATCTACTTACTCTGAGACAGCCACTTAATTATAGCTGTGGATATACAGTAAATCATGAAAGACGTCTAGCAAATCTGGAAGAAAGGAAGCTATTTGATCCCAAATCAGATTATTGGTGTACTCTATTCATTAAGTAGTTGGAATAGACAGGAATCGTTCTCAGACCTTGCTGAATTTGAGCATTTAAAACAATAAATATGTTACTCATCATCATCATGTATTTAAATATTAAACTGGTGATTTATTTGTGTTCATGCAGTATTCAAGATTTTAAGACAGCTACAGAATAGTATACACCTCTGACATACATATCTTAGGGATGGCTACAATTCACAATCAAATAATTTGCATCACAGTGCTTCCTTGTTGAAAACACATTTTTCCTAGATAGCTATAAAATGAATACTCCCACTCCGTCAATTAATAAATCATGTATGCTATCAAATATTTGCTTTATATAAGACAACAGCATACAATTTACCAAGCAGGTAGAGTGTCACATGTAAAGTGTTTCACTACATTATCCCCAAAACTCTTCAAATTAACGAACCACAGACAGCAATTAAATTTCAACATTTTCTGGCATCATTGGTAAAAGTACATTATGTTCAACATTTACAAATTATAGTCCAAAAATCAATCTTTTCAACAAAACATAGCATTATGAGTTTACACAGAAAGTTCCACCCTGTTTCTATGCTCTTTCTCAATCATATATAGACTGTAGATCTGTCTTTTATAGATTAAAACTTTATGGCACGTACACAAACACATTTTCCATTTCCAAAGCAAGACAAGCCTAGAACACTAGAGCAGAAAGAGAAGGGGGAACTACTCCAGTTGCCTAGAACCACATGAAGCTGTCAATCTTCCCCAGCTCTTTTCTTCAGAGAAAGGTGGCAAAGTGAAGGGATTATCCTAACATTGTTTGCCAGTGGGGCTAAGATTCGCCAGCAATCAATACCCAGATAAGCAAGGATTAACATCAGGATTAACACCAAACAATCAAGCAGTAAACAATACCCTAAGCAAGGAACTACCAACTCAAACAATCAAGCAGTAAACAACAGCCTCATCAAGGAACTATCAACTCAAGCAATCAAGCAGTAAACAACAGCCTCATCAAGGAACTACCAAGGAGAAAACAACACCCCCAACAACACTGACAGGGCAAAGGACTGTATACAAACAGAGAGCAAACCCCACTCCCTTCCCTTCTAGCACTGATGTTACCTAGTCGGGTAATGAAACGTCTGCAAGCAAACAACCAAGCTCAGAGAGCACCAAGGACTCCAAAATTTATAGGTCTGCATTAACAGCCTTTGCTTTAGAAAGAGGGAGCTGTACTTAACCAAAATAGCTATGGGTGTGTGTGTGTCTTATTTAAAAATGATTAGCCAGCCTGATAAAGGAATTGCTTCCATGAATTTCTGAGGTTTTTTTCATGACTAATTCCACTGCCATTGTCTTTTAAGTATAAGCAAAGTGTTTATGAAACTTAAAGGCTAGCAAGTGTATTCTGGCATCAAGTTTGGTGGGCTAAGGTCCACTTCATTAGATACAGTTGACAGGAAGAGAGAGTGTCTGCTATTACCTCCTGAAGGTAACATGAAAACAATTTTAGATGGACATGAAAAATAAAAACACCAATCATTTTGGATCTTTATGACAATAATGCAATTTTAAGGGAATTATAATTTTCTTATAAAAATTTATAGCATTCTGTGTCCTATCTAAAGTGATAAAAATAATTCCATACAGTGATGTGTATTTTAGGCAAGTGCAAATGTTCCGTGAAGAATTAAAAGGCAAACTTTGCAGGGAATTGTTTCTGGGGGTTGGTTGACTGAAGCACCATGAGAGGCTCTGCAAAGGCAAGCCCAGGGCAGGTGTGAAGGGGATCTGAGTGTAGAAACTCTGCAAAAAAAAAAAAAAAAAGCCACAATTTTTATCTTTGCCTTTGTCAAAGTCCCAACCAGCACCAATCAGGCTGGGATCTAGTTAATTTGGATAGCAAGCAAGAATCAGTGAAGCTAATTAATTTTACATTGACTAACTAACTAACTAAGAGTCCCCTTGGGGGAGATGGTGCGGTGATAGAAGTCGAAACATAAATAAAATAAATAAACTAGCTAGTTTTACAAAATAAGATCTAGGCTGTGTGTGAACTTGTTCCAGAGTGTGTGAGACCAGACCTGGGGAGCAAGAGAGCAGCTAGTTTCTTGAGCTGGCAGTGACTGAGATCAACTTCTTCAGAAAGCAAATGTTTAACCCTTCCCTCCATTCTTTTTCTTTTCAACTTTCTTCTAGGCCTCTGATCTTGCTATCTGTAGTAAAAAATTTAAAATTCTTTATGAACCAGTGGTGCTCATTCTGGGAAAGAAATCTAGCCTCCCGCTCACTCTCCAGCAGATCAGGTTACTTTCCTCTCTGGTGAAACAGTGGCAGAAATAATTTCTCTTAACCAAACTAGCTATTGGTAGCATATTCAGACAGCTCTCCATAGAAGTTGCAGGGAGGGTGCAGCACAGTTTGGGGAGAAGGGTTTGGAGATCCCTTTTTGAAATTGGGGGGGGGGAGTAGCCACATTGTGTGTAGCTGATTACAGACGGTTTATATCTTCTGCCAGCTATTTCTTTTAATCCCGCTGCACCATGGTTCCTCCCCAAATGTTTAGCACATATTCATGTAAACTCTTGCAACTAAATAAATGCCTAATATTAACAGTATGTTTGAAAGGTGACACTGCAATGCAAGGGGTTTTTATATGTTTAACAAGTCACAAAGCACAGACAGGCACTGATTCCTACCACAGAAGATTAGAGCAGCCTTCACCAACTTAGTGTCCTCCAGATGTGTGGAGCTTTAACTACACCCAACCAGTGTCCCCAATTTCTTGGGCTAACTGGGATAAAAGGATTTATACTTCAAAATATCTGTAGACAACAAGGTTGGAAAAGCTGAATTAAAAACCACTGTCCTTTTACATTAAGAGCCAAGCTAGGAATACCATCTTCAAATATTCTCTGTTCATTGCCATAGAACAACAACAAAAATAGTCATGAAGCATAGAGTCATGAAGAACGTCAACCACACAGGAACTCTTTCTATATACCTAACCACTTTTGTATTAAGAGTGCAAAGAGGAAACAAACTGAGTCTCCATTTAGAGCAGTTTTAATAACAGGCTATTATAAGAAGCTGGGATAAATTTGGGGGCAAGACTGTGTTCCTCCATTTTGAAAATTATCAGTAAATTAATTCCCCTTTCTGGAATCCTGCAATGCTACTTATTAAGCTGAGTAAGCTATTGTTAATTTCCCTCTGCTGCTACTACTGTTTTAGTTTTTCTCCCTCTCAAGACACATAGCTGCTTCCCCTATACAGGGGAAGTCTCTCCCTTCCATAATACCAATTTTCACATCTGCACTTCAGATTCTTCCTCTCAGGGCAAAGCCAAATGGCCTCCTTGTGAGACTGGCCCACTAACCATTTCCCAAGCATACAGTATATCTACATATCTCCTCCCCTCTCTGTCTCTTCTAGCAGCTAAGACAGCCCAACAACATCTCAACACACGCGTACAATCACACACACACACACACACACACACAAATTAACTCTGTTGCCATACAGAGGTCAACTGGTTGACTCCTAATTTCCAAAGTTCAATCAGTCAATGGTACATTGGGAAAGGGGGAAAACATGCAATACATGGAGGAACCAAAATGAAAGAGGCTCTGCACCTGCTAGATGACATTGGGCAGGGCTAGAATTTCAACTAGGGGAACCACCAATCACAGCCTGTAGAATGTTGCACATTAAAGCTGTATGGACAGCACCCAGAGTTCTGGGGGCAGCCAGATTTAAGGGACAGTGCAAGTTTCTGCTGGCTCCAAGGTGGGAGAGGGAAGCATGACATAGCAACTGTGTGGATGTCAATTCAGGCAAGGAAAAAGCCAACTAACATCCTCTCATTGTGTTGGACTTCAAGTTTCCCCAACTTTAACCAGCATTTTGTTGTTGTTGTTGTTCAGTCGTTTAGTCGTGTCCTACTCTTCGTGACCCCATGGACCATAGCACGCCAGGCCTTCCTGTCCTCCACTGCCTCCCGGAGTTTACTCAAGCTCATGTTCATCACATCGGTGATGCTATCTAACCATCTCATCCTCTGCCGTCCCCTTCTCCTTTTGCCTTCAGTCTTTCCCAGCATCAGGGTCTTTTCCAGTGAGTCCTCTCTTCGCATTAGGTGGCCAAAGTATTTGAGCTTCAGCTTCAGTATCTGTCCTTCCAATGAGCAGTCAGGGTTGATTTCCTTTAGGATTGACTGATTTGACCTCCTTGCAGTCCAAGGGACTCTCAAGAGTCTTCTCCAGCACCACAGTTCGAAAGCATCAATTCTTCGGCGCTCAGCCTTCCTTATGGTCCAACTCTCACAGCCATACATTACTACTGGAAAAACCATAGCTTTAACTATAAACCAGCATGGTCTATGCCAAGGGTCGGAAATGGCGGCTCGCGAGCCAAATGCGGCTCTTTGGCCCCTTGAGTGTGGCTCTTCCGCAGGCAGGCGTGGCGGGTGTGGCGCGGCGGGCGTGGCGCGGCAGCGAGTGTGGCGGGGCAGGCGCGGCAGCGGGCATGGTGTGCGTTGCTGTGGGCATACCCCTGGCAACCTGGCAGCCGTCTCCGGCAGCCATCTTGACGACGGGCAGGGCTTTCCAAACTGTGTGTTGCGTGACAAGCCGGAAGCGCTGAAGGGAGTGGAAATTCTCCGCGCCAATCAGCTGTGCGTCGGGAAGCCCAGCAGCCTGCACGCGCGATTTTTGCCTCCCTGCCGGAACCGAGGGCATTTTCGGGGTCCCCAGAGCCTGCCCTTTCGAAGGGGCAGCACTGCAGCTGCTGCTGCCGCTGCCCCTTCGAAAGGGCAGGCTCCGGGGACCCCGAAAATGCCCTCGGTTCCGGCAGGGAGGCAGAAACCTCCCCTCTCCACATGCACACGCTGCCCTGGGGTGGAAATTCTCCCCGCAGAACAGCTGAGGCAGCTTGGCGCAGCCTCCCTGCCTAAACTGAGGGCATTTTCGGGGTCCCCGGAGCCTGCCCTTTCGAAGGGGCAGCCGTTGTCGCCGCAGCGACAACCTGGAAGCGCCGCCGCCGAAGCAGTCGAGCCTCTCTTTCCCTTCTTCTTCCAAACCTCCCCCGCCCCCTTCCACACGATTGGCTCCCGCCCGCAAAACCCGCCCCCTTCCACGCGATTGGCTCCCGCCCGCAAACCCCGCCCCCTTCCACGCGATTGGCCCGCACCCGCAAACCCCGCCCCCTGGCTCTCGAGCACTTCAAAATGTGCACAAGCATGTCAAAATGGCTCCCGGCAAAAAAAGTTTGCCGACCCCTGGTCTATGCCAAAAGACTATAGTCGTAACAATTCAAAACAAATGGAGGTTGCCTTTCTGCCCCTCCATCTCAAACTATAACATTATACTCCTTTCAGATTTTAAATCTCCCTTTCAGTTCTTCCCATTGTTTATGAGGGTTTTCTTTGTTCCATTCACAAGTCCCACTCACAACTGGCTTCTTTCTCATTCCCCCTTTCTACCCCAGAAACAAAAAGACCAATTAGGTTATGAAGCAAATCCAAGAATGGTTTTGAAAAGGAGCTACTGCAGGAAAGAAAAAAAATATTTCATTTAAAAGGGCTGTATCACTCCCCAATCTTTTTATCTCTGAGAAAATAGATGTTTGCTGACCTGTGCTGGACAGAAGTAGATGCATTTATTCATTAAATTTATTTCCCACGTTTCATTCAAAATAGAAATCCAGTTGACATGATTCAAGCTACAGACAATTCCACCTGGATGACTGAGAACCTTCATAGACATATAGACAGTGTCTCTTCTCCCATTTTTCCTCACAATAACAACCCAGAGAGGTAAGTTGAGATGAAAGAGAGCAATGGGCGTAATGTCACCCAATGAGCTTCCATAGCTAAGGATGGGCTGGAACCTGGGTCCCTCCACTCCTAGTCCTTAACCACCACATTACACTGACTCACAATGGTTACCGGCTCATAATAACCTTGTGTAACATTATCCTGTTTCTTGGTGTATCTTTTCATAAGTACTTTTATTGGGTTTTTTTTATAAAGTATATAATTTTTAAAAAAGTATTATGAGCATAACACCACTGAAAGATGCAAAATATTACAATGAGATTGGGACTGTCTGTAGCTTGAATCATGTCAACTGGATTTCCCCTATTTTCCTTCCTGCTTTGTCTTCTGTGCCTAGGAAGATTAAGACCATTTCGCAATCTCAACAACAGCAAGGTAATCTTAACGATCCTCCTTTGGATGATAAAGGGACTTAGAAATTAACATCTCAAATAACCATGACCTAGCCCCAGGTGCAAGGTCCCACAGCCACCCTAGAAACATATTTAAGGATTCCCTTACTAACTTTGCTCAGACTGAAGAAGCTTCTTGGATAAGGAGCAAAACGTTTCCACTGAGAAAATAGAAATCCAGTTGACACGATTCAAGCTACAGACAATTCCACCTGGATGACTGAGAACCTTCATCGACATAATGAGATTGGGAACACTAGCAAGCAATTTGTTACATGGAGAACAGTCCATTATTAATTATTTCTTCATTCAATGTAAATGGTCATATAGAAGGAATTGTGGGCTGTATTAAAGGAAAGTCCAAGGATGTCAATCCCTTTTTAAATCAAAAGCTACAAGCAATCCTTTACAACAAAATATTGTAGCATATTGCTGGTGCACAGGTGCTGAAAGAACAAAGATGCCCCAAACAGATGTCATTTTAATTGTATATTTTAAAGAAATGTTTTTCCAACATGTAAAAGTACAACCAGTTCTGCATAAAAGTCTTTGAAACATTACATTTTTCATGAAACCTTCAATTTGGTCTAGGAAAAAACCAGCAGTTTTAACAGTTCGAGCTTTCCTGGAACCCAAGCAATCTAAACCAGCTTCACTTCTGATCTGGAATACTAACATTAAGTATGTCGATGAAGGTTCCCAGTCATCCAGGTCGAACAGTCTGTAGCTTGAATCATGTCAACTGGATTTCTATTTTCTATTTTTTTTAGAAAATAGAAATCCAGTTGACATGATTCAAGCTACTAACATTAGGTATATTACAAAGCTGCTCTAAATTACTCTTTCAGTATTGCCCTTGAAGCAGGGGTATAACAGTCAAGATTATGCCATACTATCCTATCACAATTTACGATAAAGGGGTAAATCAGGACTTAATCCACACTATGCTTGTTATGCACTCTTAGTTTGAGCCAAAATTGCAGTAGGAATCTAATACTGTTAGGCACAGTGAACCACCACTTAACCAATACTACTGGACAATCTACTTGATCTGAAGCGTCCAAGAGCCACACTCTCCCAACCAATGAACTGCTTTTATTTTTAAGACATTTCACAGCAGTAAGAACCAAATCAGCGTTTTTCTTATGCATAATTTATCTTAATAAGTATGACTGTTTAAGAACATGGCTCCAAAATTGATAACAAAGCAATATTCAAGCAATCCTTACTTGTTTCTAAGCTTATTTAGACAGAATGGAAAAACTATGATTAATAAGCCACATAAACCATAAAATACACTGAAAATGATTGTCTAATGTAACTTGTCTAATAAATGATTAACTAATGTAACAGTTAACTTTATTTTGATTTCTTTAACCTACCTTGTTTCAACGAGGTAAGCAGTGTACGTTTCCTGCATGTTCATGGCATTCCGTCCAGTCCGTTTTTCTGCTTCTGCAATGCTGATTTCTATTTTTTTCAATAAACAATCTTCCATGATCTTTTAGGAAAAAAGAGAAATTATGTCTGTGAACATTATAGCTGTTGCTATACATCTATTGGGGGCGTGGTGGCTCAGTGGGTAAGACGCCAGGCTTGTCGATCAGAAGATCGCAAGTTCGGAGGTTCAAATCCCTAGCCCTGCATGCGGAGTGAGCTCCCGCACTAGCTCCAGCTCTTGCCAACCTAGCAATTCGAAAGCATGCAAATGCAAGTAGATTAATAGGTACCACTTCGGTGGGTAGGTAACAGCGTTCCACGTGTGTCATGCCGGCCACATGACCGTGGAAGCGTCTTCGGACAACGCTGGCTCTTCGGCTAACAAACGGAGATGAGCACCGGCCCCTAGAGTCGGACACGACTGCACAAATGTGCGGGGGGAACCTTTACTTTACCTTTATACATCTATTAAACACTTTGCTGCTGCCAAGTATCAAATCGCTGGCTCTTAAAAAGCAGAATCAAGTATAATTTGTTGTAAGTGATGCCAGTAAGATCACCTTATAATACATATATTATAATATTTTAATCTTTGCTGTATTACATTTATTATAATCCTATTCACACAAGTAAGGAAAAAGTGGCTGTCCTATCTGATTAGTTTATCAATTACACAAACAGTGCAGCAAATGTAAGCAGGTGTTGAAATTTATGCCATGGCAACAGCTATATCAAATTGTTGTATTTACCTGAAAGAAGGGCTAGTTTTTTCACAATAATTTCTTTAAAGTAGGAGAGTTACCTTAACCCTCCTACCTTAAAGTAGGAGATTCACTTTGTCTCAAGCACTGGATCTATCACAACTAGAATATCAGGTTTCATGGACTCTGTATTCAGACCTTATGCCACCAGCACTCCCAACTACATAAGAGACACCACAGACTTCCTAAGAAAACTGAACTCCATAGGCAATCTCCCTAACAACACCATTTCAGCCACCATGGATGTTGAGGCACTAAATACTAACATTCCCCACAAGCATGGACTTCAAGCCATCAAGAACATCATTGATGCCAAAACACACCTTGCCACCAAACTGAATGACTTTGTACTCACCCATAACCGTTGGGGAGATGGGCAGTCATATAAATTCAAATAATAAATAAATAAACAAACTGCTTCACCTTTGGCAATAACATGTACCTGCAATTCAGTCGCACAACTATGGGGCACATGCATGGCTCCACAATATGCCAACATCTTCATGGCTGACCTAGAGCAATGCTTTCTTAACTCTCACTCCCCGAAACCTCTCCTTTACTTGAGATTCATTGATGACAGACTTCCTTATCATCTGGACCCATGGAAGTGAATCTCTCATCAAATTCCATCATGACTTCCAAAACTTCCACCCCACTATCAACCTCAGCCTCAATCTACAGAACAAGTCCACTTCCTTGATGTCACTGTAAAACTACATAATGGATACATAAACACCACGTTATACAGGAAAGCCACAGGTTGTTATGCATACCTACATGCTTCCAACTTCCCCCCAAAACATACCGATTCTATCATCTACAGCCAGACTCTAAGCTAAAACCACATCTGATCCACTTGACAGAGATGCCCAATTGATGGAATTAAACTAGACATTCAGGAGACTTAACTATCCACGCAACAAGAACAATAGACAAATCAATAGGGCCAGATCAATTTCTAAGGAGAACCTATTAACAGACAGACCACAGAAACAGAACAACAGAATACCACTGGCCATCACCTGTAGCTTATAGCTCAAGCCACTCAAATGCATTATTAATAAACTACATCCCATGCTGGACAATGACACTGCACTTTCTCAGGCACTGGGTGGCAGGCCTATACTTGCATACAGACTATCATCCAACCTGAAGCAGGTTTTCAGAAACAATAAGACAATGATACCAATATGGGCATGAGACACTGCAACAAACCCAGAGGCCTACTATGTCCCCACATCTATATCAACAACACCATCACAGGCCCCAACAAGTGCATACACAAGTTTAGAGGCATCTTCTCATGCTCTTCCTCCAATGGGATATACTGTATGCCATCATCTGCCATCAATGCTCCCTTTTGATCATACACAGGACAAACTTTGCACGAAAGAATTAATGGACACAAGTTTGATATCAGAATTCAAAACAAGGCAAGGTAATATCAGAACAATTCAGCCTCCCAGGACACTCCATAGTGATTGTTGAATTCACATCCATCAAAAGGTTTTGAGCAATCTCAGAAAGTCTCAAGAAACAGGAAGAGTTTTAACACATTGTAATTGTTAATTGATAAGGCACTTGTAATCTCTCTCACATGTCATCTGCTTAACCAGCATGTTCCCCCCCTTCACCCCCACCTCATTCCAATTTAAATACTACATCAGCCTAGCCCATAGCTTTCCAAACTGTGTGTCAGGACACGTTAGTGTGTCGGCTGCAGTGGCTGGGTGTGTCACGGCTGCTGCTGCCTCCGAGCCCTGCCAGGATTCCGTGCAGGTCCTAGTGCCTGCCTTGTGCCTGGCTGCCTCCAAGCCTGCCCTGCCAGGATTCCGCACAGGTCCTAGTGCCTGCCTTGTGCCTGGCTGCCTCCAAGCCTGCCCTGCCAGGATTCCACACAGGTCCTAGTGCCTGCCTTGTGCCTTGCTGCCTCCAAACCTGCTGTGATTCTGCGCAGGTCCTAGTGCCTGCCTTGTGCCCTGCTGTAAGAGTGTGTCACGAAATGATGCATGTCTAAAAAGTGTGTCACCAACATGAAAAGCTTGGAAAGCTCTGGCCTAGCCATTCTATGCATCTGATGAAGTGAGCTACAGCTCACAAAAGCTCATGCCTTTTAATAACATTTGTTAGTCAGAAAAGATGCTACCAGATTCCTGATTTTTGCCACCATAGACTAACATGGCTCTCCTCCTATAATGTCTTAGATTCACTGCGAATATAACAGAGGCATGTGAGGCTTTTTTTCCTGTTTAATCTTTTTAGGAGGGGAATAATCATAAATACTGGATTGTTTTATTTCCAGATAAGTATCTTATATTAAACACTAATCATACCTACAGTAATAAAGCCTCTTTTCTCCCTATTTACTGGGTCTTCATGTCTCTAGTCCAGGGTTTCTCAACCATGGTTCCGCGGAACCCTAGGGTTCCGTGAGAGGTCACTAGGGGATCCCTGAGAAATCACAGTTTATTAAAAAAAATTATTTCAAATTCAGGCAACTTCACATTAAAGGGGTAAATTTTATTCTTTATTTTTAGTTTAAGAACACTGTTAATGCATATATACAGGCCTACCCATGAAACGAATATAAGAATTTTGTAACTTCTGGCCTATATTTGACCCTGAATGTGCAGGGGTTCCCCGAGGCCTGAAAAATATTTCCAGGGTTCCTCCTGGGTCAAAAAGTTGAGAAAGGCTGCTCTAATCAGCCATTTGTACCAAACTATATGGAGTTGCATGGTAATGAGTAAGTCCTTCCTCAATTTTTATCCTTTATAGTTATTAGTTATGAAGCACTTCAGCATGTATGTTTAAGCAACTAAAATCAAAAGTCTGCCTTCTTCCCTAGTTAAGGCAGGATGTGCATTAACCTACCTGGCAGGCATTAAATCAACAGTATCCTGTCTCTGGCACTCAACACAAAATGAAGCATTCAAAATTAGGACTCTACCAATAGGAACCTGAAGGCAGATGAAACTGACAGCCTACAAGAATCCTACATTACTGTACCCGTGATAGATTCCATATGCACACTGAAGACATATCCACAAAGGCAGAGCCATAACAGAGGTAGATCAACTACTTCCTTTCTAAAATCCTTGGAGAGGGAGGCACAACCAGTCAGAGTTAAATTCAATAACATTTATACCAACTACTGTAAAAGTCAGCTTATGTTATTAAGGCCTAAGAACCAGAAGAGTATCAATTAATATCACTTAACCTACTCCTCGAGGCTTCAGTGACACAAGCTAGGGCAGGGGCAGCTATTTATTCCCTGATCTAACACTTAATATCTGCACTCAAAGATGGAATAACATTCAAAAAAACTCTGGGAGAAGGGGACAACTTTAAATGTTTCATCACATTCCTCTCCCACCAACTGTTGAGCTGATAATCATGGTGCCTTTCCCCAAATTGTTTGCGGAACAACCACTGAGCCACATAATGGCTAAATTGCAACAACATGCTAAGCCATGTTTAAAGAATAGATTGCAACTGGCTGGGTCCACACAGTATTTATTTATTTTTATTTATTATTTAAATTTATATCACCTCCCATCTCCCCCAGCGGGGAACTTTGTATGCTAAAACCATAAATCATAGTTTACAAACCGCAATATCTATCTATCTATCTATCTATCTATCTATCTATCTATCTTCTCTCTCTCTCTCTCGAACTTTGTATGCTAAAACCATAAATCATAGTTTACAAACCGCAATATCTATCTATCTATCTATCTATCTATCTATCTATCTCTATCTATCTATCTATCTATCTATCTATCTTCTCTCTCTATCTCTCTATCTCTCTTGAGTAAAAAGAATAAAAGATTCATTATAAAATATAAATATAAAAATATGAAATATAAAGTCCAAGACGGTCTTAGTAAAATTTTCCAGGGTCACATCAAGGTACCAACCACTCCCATGATCGACTATCCCCCCCCCTCGCCCCAAGCAAGGTGACATAGGCAAGTCTTAACTACTTTTCTGAAGGCCGGGAGAGTGGGGGCCTGCCTCACCTTTGGGGGTAAATTATTCCAATATGGTTTGTAAACACAGCATGCTTAGCAAAAACCAAACTGCATAATGATGTTGTGTACTGTACAAATCAGCCAATGTAAGACAGAACTTATGAAAATACCAAATAGCAGGAAGCCAGCTAAAAATGGAGACAACCAGTAAAAAAGACTTCACCAGTTCTTATTAACTCCTTAAGAAACTTGTGCAGTCACTACAAACCTAGACTGTCTCCAGTGTTGACCACTCTTGTCAACTACAATGTACATTCCTAGAAATCTGTCAGCAGATCTACACCAATGGTAAATTGGTGCATGGTAAATTACAAATAAATCCTGGTTTAGATTTCGTCGCAAGATCTTTAACATACAGAACATGACAATTGAACTGCCCAGAGTCCCCCTTTTCTGGGGGAGATGGGCGGTAGCAAAATTTGAAATATAAATAAATAAATAAATTAGAAAGTGGAATTTGCCTCCACCTCTTTTATGGAAAGCATACTATTCATTCATTTTGGAAAATAAAGAACACAACCCAGTGGTCTCCAGATGCACCGGACTACAATAATAATGTGCTGGACGGACTGCACTGGCCATCGTTCCGCAGACAGCATAACCATTGCTGAGTGGAGGATTATGGGAGCTATAATCCAACACATCTGGAGCATACCTGATTATGAAGTTTTCGCCCCAGTTCCGTGCAAAGCGAATCAGGGCCCCTGAAGTTCTAATAGAATTTTCTCAAAAAAGGAGTTTTGGAGCAAATTACAAAATGGGAAAAGAAAAGAGGCGGGAAGAGAGGAAGACCTTTAAACAGGAGCGGCTTTTCCCGCATGCCCAACATCTGCTTCCCGACTGAGTTCGGCAACCGGTGGAGACGCCAGAGCCCTGCCCTTCTTCTGTTAGGCAACCCCTGCCACCAGGCCAGCACGAGCCGCCAGCTTAGCGCTCAACCCAACCCCCTTGCTCCATTTCCACCCTGCATTCTCACGACCCCTCGCCGCCGTTCTTCCTATAATGCTGTTGTTACGAGCACGACCGTAACCCCCGCCCGCTGTAACATTTGAATGAACATGAATTTGAGTAAACTCCGAGAGACAGTGGAGGACAGGAAGGCCTGGCGTGCTATGGTCCATGAGGTCACGAAGAGTCGGACACGACTGAACGACTGAACAACAACAACAACATTTAAAAGACCGTAACATTTGCTTCCGCTGGGGAGGCGGGACAGGCCCGTCAACGGGCCGCGGCCTAACTGCTCCCCTGGTGCCCGAGAGTGGCGGAGCTTCCCTTACCGCATAAGCCGGCGGTCCAGTGGTTGCTGCTGCCGCTGCCACCGCCTTCTGGTGCGCCTGGCCGGGCAGGGGACCAGGGGGAGATTCGGGGTCGTCGCCTTCCTTGCTGCTGCTGCCGCTGGTGGTGCTGGTGCTGCTCCCGCCGCCAGGGCTCTCTGCGCGGGGATGCTCCATAGTGGGCAGGGAAGAAGAAGGGCTCGGAGGCTGCCTCGGCGCAGGCGCCCGGCTCTTTGGGGCGGGGCGCACGGCGAGGAAGGGTGTGAGAAAGAGACGCGGGAGCGCGAGCCTTCCTTCCTCCCTACTTCTAGCTGAGCTGCTGCAACTAGGAATCCCTTTTCTCGCTAATCCCGAGTCTCACGACTTTGGTACGTTTCGGTTGGGGCTTTCACCCGTTTCCATGATTGCTCACTTAAGGGATTTAGTCCCAGATAAGTGTGCAGATAGGGAAAAAAAGAAAAGGAGTTCGAGCCCGGGCAAGTTTGCTCCGAAATATGCATACAGCACCCATCCCATTTACCGGGAACCGTCTATGCTCGCGACAGTGAGGTTTGCTCCCCGGGGAAAGGCGAATGCGGTTTCTGCTTGCACAGTGCGATCAATCAAGTTATTCCCTACCAAGAGAACTTCCCGCTTTCATAGGGTAGGAAGCGAAGCGCTTGGATTCGCTTTCCGCGCCTCGAAGTTAAAGAGAAGTGATAATATAGGCGACGACGGAACGATATATCTAGTGGTTTTTCTTTCTTTGTTCCTCCTCCAGCAGTACTCCCTATATACAAAAATCCATATGGTTGTCTTCAGTCTAAAGCAGAGCTTTCCAAACTTTTCATGTTGGTGACACACTTCTTAGACATGCATCATTTCACGGCACACTCTTACAGCAGGGCATCATTTCGTGACACACTCTTACAGCAGGGCACAAGGCAGGCACTAGGACCTGCGTGGAATCCTGGCAGGGCTCAGAGGCGGCAGCAGCTGCGACACACCCAGACAGTGCAGTCCACACACTAACCAGTGTGATCAGTGTTTCTCAACCTTCAACATGGCTGGATGGGGAATTCTGGGAGCTGAAGTCCACACATCTGAAAGCTGCCAAGGTTGAGAAACAGTGATTTAGATTACAGAAACCTCTAGTTCCTTTTCCTAATCGGCAGTATTTCTATCCAGATTGTTTAAGCACAGTTTGCTTTATTGTTTAAATAAAGTAGCAACGGTAAGAACAGACCATGGAACAACGGACTGGTTCAAGATTGGGAAAGGAGTATGGCAGGGTTGTGTACTCTCAGCCAGGAAGGCTGAGCAAAGGAAGATAGATGCTTTTGAACTGTGGTGCTGGAGGAAAATTCTGAGAGTGCCTTGGACTGCAAGAAGATCAAACCAGTCCATACTCCAGGAAATAAAGCCAGACTGCTCACTTGAGGGAATGATATTAAAGGCAAAACTGAAGTACTTTGGCCACATAAAGAGAAGACAGGATACCCTGGAGAAGAAGCTGATGCTAGGGAAAGTGGAAGGAAAAAGGAAGAGGGGCTGACCAAGGGCAAGATGGATGGATGATATTCTGGAGGTGACAGACTCAACCATGGGGGAGCTGGGGGTGGCGACGGCCGACAGGAAGCTCTGGTGTGGGCTGGTCCATGAAGTCACGAAGAGTCAGAAGCGACTGAACGAATAAACAACAAACATTCACTCTTACTATTTAGTACAAAGATAATTGCGACAAAGAAAATGGAGCAACCTGAACAGCAGGTATGCTGACATACTGATAAGTAGGAAAGCCAAAAAAATGTCCTTAAGAAGAGAAATTGGAACACCAGTCATTTCACCTTTAGGACCCAGCTGTAATAATAATGAGATACTTTGGAATTCATACAGTTACTTCAATAGTAGCACTGATGTGGATTCAGAAAATTCCAAAATGTTCGTCTTTTAAAATACAAATAAAAAATACAAGTGACACAAGAGACCTATCATAAAATATATCTACAGTAAACATCCCAGAGGTCATCTATAATGGAAAACAGATTTGGGGCAATAGTGGGGCAATCGTGCATAAAAAGGACTTTTGGTTTATAAGGCAAATCTCAAATCAGTCATATTCAAAGTTTTTTCAACAATGCACATAAGCAAAATGGTCCTGTTCTAGGAAGGCCTTAATTGTAATAGTTTGGGAAGTTCCAGCTTACCAAGAAAGAACCGGTGAAGGTAACATTGGAAGAAATCTGTACAATCATTGAAGAACAGAACTGAAACCAGATACACTGAAAGCACTCACAAAGTCTTTTAAAATTATGGCATTTATTTTAACTAGAGTTGTGAAAATAAAATATGCATTAGAAAAAGCAAAGATATGCAAGTTTAATGTAATACAAATGGGTTTTTTTCTGAGCACTGAAAGCTAAAACCTTCAGGAGGAGAAACTATTTGGAGAAAATTATTGACAATTAAGGTTAAGAGTACTGTGGCCCAGGGGCATCTTTAGGACGGTCAAACAAGTCAAGATGGCAGCTTTCCCTCCTCCTTTTTTAGTGCACTCCTACAGTGACCTGTGCAAAGGAACCAAAAAAATCTGGTTTTTGACAGTGCTTTTGGCAGCAATTAAGTACATAAGAGAAGGGCTACGTAGTTATAATCATGGTAACACTGTCATTTTCAGCATGCATCTTTTTTCAGTGCAAAAGAGGAAAGCTGGATATGCCTAGTCCAGTTTATACTCCTGTTTTATATTTGTACACAACTGTCAAATTTGTGAAACATTCTTTTTGGTTTAATGTCTGTTTACCACATTGGGGTCCGTGCTTAGATACTCCACTTCCTAAAATTAGCAAAATCATCTACTCACCGCCATGTGAAGAAGATTCCTCAAATGTATTATAGTTGCTGTGCTTCTAATGGTACCAGTCTGGTGGTGTTGTTTTCTCCCATATCTTTATGCCAACTTCCAGCCCCTTTGTCTTTGTGGGCCACTCGTGTGTGAGTTTGCTCTCAGCATTACATTATTGCTATTTCAGAAAGTCTTAAGATCAGACATACAGAAAAGGGGAACAGGTAATAGTGAAAAGAAATGAAAAGCAAACACATTAAAGATATGCATTAAGGAAATCCTCTATATATCTACTCAGAATTAAGCTTCACTGAGCTCAATGGGATTTACTCTCAAGTAAATGAGTTTCGGAAGACAACCTAAAAGACTTGTAATTGTCAGCTTAGTGCCATTAAATCTACCAGGATTAAATGGTATGAAGTACAAGTGCATCCTTTTAAATTATTTGATATTTGCAGTAATGTTTTCTAACTGAAAATTATTCAAATGGCTTTAGAGAGCTGTAGAAAATATAATACTGTAATCCTAGTTTAGATATCATCCTGGTTTCCTTTTGAGCAGGAATAAATAACTTTCTGTGGTTTCAGGTGGCAAATCAAGGTCTGTGTTCCCAAAATGGGCAACACAAAGTCCATTTGGGGGGTTGGTTAAGGGAGCAAAGAGGTTCCCTTAAGCCTCTGAGAGGCGTTAAGGCACTCATTTTGCACCTATAACTCTGCCCAACTGGAAAATATGTTTTTAAAAATGGGGGGAGCGGACTTTATCCTCTCTGAGATCTGCAACAGGGGTGCTGGTGGGCTACACTTGTTGTACTCCTCTGGTAGAAATATATTAACTACGCAGAGAGAAAAAATGAGCAACCTACTGTATAGTCAGCATCCATTTCCTTGGAGAGGAGCTATGTTGAATGTGTAGAACTCTCCAGATCCAGTCAATACGGCGGCACATCATTTCGATCCGCACAGCACTTAATGTAACTTATTTCAAACAAGGATATTATTCTTTGGCCTCTTTGGAAAATCAGACTGTCCTTTAATAATTTCTGACTTGTTAGGTTTTTGTGATTGGGGTAGAGGACTATACATTTCCTTAAGTTGTAGTCTGTCCGTCCGTCCGTCCATCCGTCCTGCCTGCCTGCCTGCCGCCTATTTATTTAAACCTACTGATGTTTGCTGACTTTTATATATGCTCCACATCACTGAGGCTGTTGCAGCACATTTTTTCTTTTACTGCAGTGACTATAATTCCTCAGTTTTACTTCGGGGTTCTACCTTTCTTATTATTTTTTTGCTGCTGCCCTTCTCATCTCTTTCAAGCTTCCTGTATAGCTAATCTTATTTCCCCTTCCTGGGCTGTCTTTTTAGTATCCTCTCCCACTGGCAAATAAAGGTGCATCCTTTAGAACATTGTCTTATACTGTATTAAATCACCTATCCAATGAACCTAGCGGGTCTCAAGGATTTCACATAAGTGCCTTCTTATGGCCAATTGGAAAAAGGTAAGCATTTGCACACACCCTATAGTGAAAGAAGGCCACTATGGAAGTCTATTCAGTGCATTTGAGAATACTGGACTTTCTATTTGCAACATAAGCTGCTATGCAGAACACTGATTTACCTGAAACTGGTGAGGTCAATAACGCCCCCAAACCTTTCTCTTCAAAGCAGGTCATTAACATTGAAATCATTGAATCTATTTCTTTCTGTCTTTAATGAAAGGAGACATTGACTGTACATTTAGGCTGGGTTCACAAATCATTCTAAGCCATAATCTCTTTTGATTTAGTGTGCTGTGTGAACTCAGCCATTGTGGTTTATTTGATTTATTTGTACAAACCTACTGAACACTGTGACACTTATTTTTAAATAGACATATCTAGCATTATACGTTAATACTGTTGATACTATTAATTAGAGCCAATTTGGTCTAGTGGTTAAGGTGCTGGGCTAGAAACCAGGAGACTGAGAGTTCTAGTCCTGCCTTAGGCATGAAAGCTGGCTGGGTGACCTTGGGCCAATCACACTCTCTCAGCCCTAGGAAGGAGCCAATAGCAAACCAGGAGTCTCTGAGTTCTAGTCCCGCCTTAGGCATGAAAGCCAGCTGGGTGACCTTGGGCCAGTCACTCTCTCTCAGCCCAACTCACCTCACAGGGTGGTTGCTGTGGGGAAAATAGGAGGAGGAAGGAGTATGAGGTATGTTCACCACCTTGAGTTATTTATAAAAATAATAAAGGCGGGATAAAAATCAATTTTAAAAAATAAATTAATAAAAATTAATACCATTAAAGAAAGATACAACAAATTTGATTTTGCTGCCCAGTCAGTATGTTTATCAACTGGGTATTAATTATTCTGATTTACACACACACATATATGCACACAAAAACCTAAACCTTTTTTGAGCAATAGTTCTTGCATTCTGGTATGCTGTGAGACCTGGCCACATAGTTAATTTATTGTTATAATGGTAATGAAGACAAATACATTGAAGGCTTGTGATGCAAAAGAGATATGGTATGAATAATCCTACTGGTCAATGATGAAAAGTAAATAAACTTTGGTGGCCCCTTCCAGCCACAAAAGCATTTTCAAGGGGAGCCAAGACCTTGTGGAAACAAGAGGACTGAAATGAAAACAGAAAACCTCACACATCACGCTTGCGTCCTCAAAGATGCTTCCCCATGTGATCAGAGAAATTGCAGAGGCCACAAAGACAGCAGGAGGGGAACCAAATATTGAGCCAAGCGCCCAGACAGAGAAACACAAACACATTAAAAAAATGTAGAAGGAATCTGGAAAGTTTTCAGAGAAAAGAAACTACCCCAATCCTGCCAGTTCTAAAGCCAGAAGAAAATGTGCTACTCTTTTTTTAAATGGGAGGGGAAATTGGCCTATAAGCACCAGTGTGGAAAAACTGACAGACCTTTGAAATAAGCCAGATACCCACATGGATTGCATGGATAAAATTTTGTATAAACATGAGAAGACTCAAAGGAGGAGGCAACACAAATCCAAAGCTTTTGGGGAAGATTCACTTGGTTTGGCAGAGTAGTTCAATAGATAAACCATCATAACTGTGGTTGCTCCACCTACATATGATGCAGTAGTGAGCAAGCATCAGTTGAAAGCTGGTAAGTGATTCTAAACAAAAACAGGTCTAGTTGTTTGGAAGCTCACTGTGGGCCTTGGAGCCTAAACTATGATTAACAAGTCATGGTTGGCATAATGTCTACACTGAGCCATTTGGAGGCAGGCCAGCTTTTGCACTTCATCATTGTTCATGCAGGAAGAGGTGATCTAATAGGCAGAGTTAAGTTCACACCCTGTCCCATGTCACAATAGAGGTCAGTTTGCTTTTGGCATAGCATGTTGCATGAGCTTGAACACTGTGCCTTGTAAAAGCATGACTTCTTGCTTAGTATCTTGTATAAGCCAAATCTAATTATCAAAAAATGACTGTTAAACCATGGCCTAGTATGGTATGTGACTTTAACCACTGCATTGTGAAAGTCTAACTCGAATAAGATTTGGTTTTAATGGAATAAAATTGGAGTAATGGAATAAATGGGAACATCCTTTTATGGAATGATATCTAGTTAAAAATCGGCACTGGAATAAATCAACAGGTCCTACAGTGGAGGCGTGTAAGAAATGAAGTCTGCAAGGATTTGCATAAATAATCTAGGGCTGGAGTTAGCATGATGATATTAAATTATTCAGGGGAGTGGAAACAGAAAGGATTTCCCAGGTTATCTTCAAATATTGGTGAAGAGATAACAAAATGAAAACTAGATTTCAGAGGAAGTAAAATAATATGCTGCACATTTGGAGAAAAAATATCCTAACCATATCTAGACTGAGCGGGCAACAACAAACCAGGTAAGGGGCTTTGGAAGGAAGGAAATTAGTAAAAATGTTGAAGAACTGTGCAACTGGAAAAAGCATCTTCAGTGTTAGGGCCTACAGCGGAAAAGGTTTGGAAATAAAATGGACAATATAGTACTGATGTCATAAAAAGTTGGGGTGAAGCTGCAGTAAGAAATAGAAGGATGCACCAGAGATTTTCACTCTAGAGGCAGAATGGTTTTCGGGGTATTGTAAGACAGATTTGAAAAACAATTCAGGTTTTTCAACACTTGCTTAAATGGCTCATTAACTGGGCAATTTGGCACCCTACAATATGAGTCTAAATTCTCACACAAAAGTTGGGATTCATATAGTAGCAATCCTATGCCTGTCTATTTGCAGGAACATCAGTTGGACTTAGTCCCTGATGTGTGCTTAAAATTTGTTATATTTTTATCCCACTTTTTCTCCAGGATCTCAAGCTAGCTTAGACATATGTGTTCCATTTTTTATACTCACAACAACTCTGTGCTCATCCTCACATCCCACGTAATGTAGCACAAAGACACCTCGCTAACTCTTTTTATGGGATATGTCCTCATGATATCAGCACTGTCTCATCCCCAGCCTACTACTGGAGCAGCCTGGTGTCAGCTTTGAGTGTTCTGCTGTTGAAGTGACACAAGTCTTGCCATATAAGCAATCTGCCACACATTGGTGATGAGCCTGGGGATGATGGCATCAGGGAGAGCAATCTGGCTGGCTCCCATTGGCTGCCTAACCCTAACCCTTCCCAAGCTGCTGAGCACTACAACCGTATTGCCGTTTTGTCTTCGCTGCAAGAGAGACTAGACACCTGCTTCTATGGACTTTGTTGTTGTTGTTGTTGTTGTTTGGTTTTGCTTGGAAAGGGAATATCAACATTCTGGGGTCAGCACGTTGCAATGAGGTTGATATACCCGTTGTATACCTCTCTGACAACTGAAGGGTGGGAGGAATGTGTGTTACCATGGCCATGAGGAACAGCTCTCTGTGCACAACTTTGGGTGGAAAGCAATTGGCCGAAAGTAACCCAGTGCATTTCCCTGGGAAATGGGTTTGAATTTGGACCCTCTCTGGTATTAGTCTAGTATTTTAAGCACTATACTGGCTCTTACTGCAGGTAGGATATAAAAAATGGGACCCAATGGCAAATTCTGTTGTTTTGCAGAATACAGTACAAAGAGTGGGGGGAAGAGAACATCTTCACAATCTGATCACCTCTAAAAGTCTCAAACTCAGCCCTGGATTAACCATTAAGCAAAATAAGCCTGTGCTTAGGGCACCAAGGGAAGGGGGGCACCACAGAGCTTTTCCCCCTAGCTATCATGCCCTTAACTCTTTCACTGCCACACTCAACTTTAATTTTCAGCACTTCCTGAGTCGTAAGGTCTTGTCAGTTAAGCCATGGGAGGGCCGAGGGGCACCATTGCTGGCTGTGCATCAGTTGATCTTAATCCAGCGCTGTTCAAACTAGTACCCTAACATATGGCTTGAGCAACTTTTATTTTAGAAATCAATGCTTTTAATTCCCCACATCTGCATCTTTAATTCCTCATCTTTCTTCCAAGGACTCTGGGGTAGATGGGGATGCCTTACTTAATCTCATGGTAATGTTGTGACCTACTATATTGGCCAAGAGGCAAGTGCTTGGGCATTTGATTGGCCATGGAAGGATTTACAGCTGAATCTCTTCCATCCAAGGCCATCTCTCCACTAGTGACTTAAAGCATCTTCAAAGCATCATCTAGCCATGGCTGAAGTGCTATAAAACCTCTTCTCTTTACTGTAGGTTTGGCACAGCAGTGGTTGGATGACTAGAAGATGCTGTAAGTCACAAATAAGGAAATTATGCAAATCTGGCGTTCCACTCAGGTTCCAAAAGTAAACATTTTCCTTCACTGTGCCATTGCTTAATTTCTATAGAATTAAAGCAATGGCATATTTAATGCACAAGTGCTAAAAGAACATACACTGACTCATGGGACAGAATTGCCTGTAGTAGAATAAACACTTCCAGAATAATTCTGCAACTTTGACTCCTTCCTGGGACTGTGGACGTAGATCAATTTAATTCTCCCACTCCTAATAATTAGCACTTCAGAATGAAATGCAATGATTTCTTGGGAAATCCCATTTCTGGGGCTTGAGGGTTTATTTTTTTCCCTATATCTTGTGCAAGAGCATATTCTTACATCCAAAGTATGAACGAGTCAATGTGGATAAGCCAGTGTAATTTGTCTTCTGCCTCCCAAAAGCTCATTATGATTTATCACCAAAACGGTGCTATGAACTCCACTGTGTAAACGAAAGCTGAAGCCATAAAGGCTTTGCTGCTCTTTGCTTTCTCGGCAATTGTCTTCACTTTCTCAGCTTTCTCCTACAAGAAGTTGGAGGCTCCCTATGGTGTAGGCTTTTTGCATATAAATGGTTCCTATGGAGCACTGTCAGTTTGTGTTTATCTCCCACTGGATATGTTCATACTTTTCAAGTGTTGCCAACCACGATTTAGTCCAAGCATGCCTGATGCTTCCTCCCCATGAGCAGCACAGCTGCAAACTAACCACCCATGTGTGGTTTCTTTTCTAGCCGCAAACATCACACAGCAATTGCTTTTGGTCAGAATAAACATTTGCTGGACATTTGCTTGTTCATAGGTTTCTTCTGCTTGTTCTGAATGGACACAATAACCTGAAATAAAGTACAGAGACCTGGGTTGCAATGGTGTTGCTTAGGAGAGGAGCCATCCAGTGGATTTGTGGCTAAACTATGGTTAACAGCATGTGTGTCACGGAAATGCCCCCATGAAAAATCAGACCAAACTGCCCCTTCTTTGACATCCATCTTCCTAAAACTGTGGTGAGTTCCTTGCAAATATGTCTAATAATTATTTTGTTTTAAATTGCAAAGAACTGTGAAGCTTCAGTGTATTATGACATTGTATCTATCCTTTATTTTGTGGTGGAGTTCCATGGATGGAGAGGCCTCCCATCCAGACATTGACCTAACCCAGATCCACTTTGCTTCAGCAATGTAGCTGTACCCTAGGCATGCATCTTTATCTGCTCCCAACAAACACAGCAATGAGGCCTCGGTTGACACCAGTGAAAACTCTTTTCAACCCTCTGAAAGTCAGAAAAAGTTCTTTTCCATCAGCTTCATTTCCCTTTTCTCTGGAGACCATGAAGGTGGAATAAGGGCCTGAGAAAAGGAGCAGGATTGCTGGAAAGTGGACAGGGCTTCTAGGCTGGATTGGAAAGTCCCGTGGGCTGAATTAGGCTTGGAAGACACGCCTGACTACCACAAAGGGTTCACCCACACGATGTCTCATGTGGAAAGCTCATGAAATAGTTAGAGGCACATTGTTTTGTCCTGTGCCCTGCGTTCCTGGGCCAGATATGCACCTTTCCTCCAGCCATTAAATGTAAGCAAGCAGGCAATGTAGCCCATGGAGTAAGGGGATAAACCAGATGACCCCCATCACGCTTGCTTGCAGCAGAGGGAAAAAGAGGTCATGCTCAAACTTATTTTGAAGGGAGAAAGTTGGAGCTGGGAAATAGTGGCTCTAAACCTACGGAGTCCTTCCCTCCAGAATTAAACTGCCTGTTTGACGGACTGCCCAGGCCCTTCCAGCATCTCCTGTCCTGCGTAGCATCATTGCACTTGTGTGATTTTATAATGTTACACAAATGTTCATCAGTTTGGGGAGGGCGTATTTTCTCTTGTTGATAGTTTTCCTTTGTTCTAAACAAAAGGTGCATTGGTCAGCGGCTGCAAGGAAGAACAGAACTGAAGCAGAAGGAAGGCTACGAAGCACATGCAGCAATAAATGCATAGATGTTTTCCTAATTTCTAGATCTGTTCCACATTACTTTCTAATGGAAAGAGGTCTGATGGGAAAAGAGCTGCCATTATGTGCCTTGATTTATTATTTCATTCTTTTTCTTCCAAGGAAAGGATTTGTACATTTAATCTCACAGGCCAGCTAAAATCAGAGGCAGACAGGAGGTGCTCCGTGCACAGCTTTGGATGGCAAGCGTTCTCTTTTCTTTCCTGTTCCTGAGGCTGCTCAGCATTGTCATCCTTATATCAAGCTTTGCTCTTGGTGCCAACTTTTCCTTCCCCCTTCCTCCTCCTTCTCCTATATTTGTGTGCATTCGGAAAGAGCCAGCATTCGTCGGCTCAGAAACTTCAGTTCCTGGGCGGACCCCACACACTCACACAGCTGGATTTGAAACAGCTGGATCTGCCTCCCCTTCACTTTCAGCAAGGAGCCCCACAAGCCCTGGACAGGCTGGCGGAAGATGAACCAAATAGCACTGCGAAGCTGGGATTTGGTTGCTGGCAAGATCCAGAAAATGGGTTACCGGAGGAGCCTTCCTCTGCTTCTGCTACTGCTGCTGCTGCAGCTCCGTAAGTGAAGAACGGGCTTTTGCTGTTTATTTTTCTTCTCTTAGCTCCGTTCTCCTCTGTTGGTGATTAGCTGAAGGAGAGGGCAGAGATGTTGGAGAATTTAGAATAACGCTGGCTTGAAAATCCAATCTGTGCTGCTTTTCAGCAAATGGTTGGTACTTCACTTGAGTCGTTCAGGTTCTGGAAGGTAAAACAGTCATTGCCATAGCCAGGTCCGGGTCAGTATCAATGTTGTGCACGAGAACATTTTAGAAACTGCAATTCAAAATTGTTGATATATTTAACCAGATTGAATCCGGCTGAGATGATTGGTTGAATGGTGCGAGTTCAGCATATTTGAGTGCTGAGATAGTTGCAGCAGCCCTCTTCATCACACTCTCTTTCACATGCACATTCACAGATTTAGGCAGAGAACTAATTCAACTTAAGTGAATTAACACAGTTAAGAAGGGAAGGGCGCATTTGGGCCATAGCATTTTACTACTTTGCAGCACAGCTCAGCCAGCGCATAAGCAAATAACTCCTTGTTTCACATGTTCTGTTTATATCTCTATAATGGTCTGTTACAATTCTCATGCCAGAGTTTGAAAATACATCCCATGATACTACAAAGGCTACATCCTTGGTTTACAACATGCAGGCAGTCACCCAGAGATGTCATATGCGAGTCAAAATAAGTATACAGACTTCTCAAATGTAGGTAGCATATGGTATGTAACACCTGCAAATACATATTTATATGGAATTTGTCTATTTTACTGATACACCCCATTTCCACTGAAACTGGATTCTTCATAGTCCTGTGGAATCAGATGAGCACTTCCAGGCAAAGGAATTCCTAGGTGTTATGCATGCTAACCCTGCAGTGCGTCCGGTGACCTGTAATTCCTATGGGCGCCGGTTTGCTATTCCCTGTGCTGTTTATTCCAACTGCTCTTGAAGAACAGACCAAGAGTCAAACTACAGTATATTGGCATCATTTAAAATACTGTTTGGGCGGCATTCTTGAAGTCCAAAATCCTGCACAAGCTGGAGTTCTTCTTTGTGGCAGTTTCTCGTGTTTCTCCTTTATTGCTGAACTGGACAATCAGATTGGTGAAGAACCGCATAGGAACATAGGAACCGATACAAAGCTGTCCATATAGGTCTAATCCACATGGCCCAGTAGTACTCATTGCAACTTGCAGTAGCTCTGCAAGGCCTCAAGAAGAGGCACCATGTTAAATTAATGGATCTGGCCCAGATGGCTAAATTGACAGCATTAATTAGAGAACATTCAGTTTCTGGATTTTTATCTGTTTGGCAACCACTTCTAGAGTACTTGTTTGTGGTAGAAAAAAATGATGTTCTGATTTTGGCTTTTAATGATTAATTGGTTTATTTTAATAGAAATAATGTTACTATGGTTTAATCATTGGTAAGAGATTATTTTTGTAAATTTATCTATATCTGTATTGGAGAAAGTCGGAAGTCACTTTTCCGTCTTTGTTTTCTGTCTATTTGCACTTTTTTCTTCTTTTTTCTTTAGTTCTATTTTCATGCTTTTCTGTAGTTTCTATTTTGTATTTTATCTATACCCTGAAAATCAATAAAGTTTAAACTATAAAAAAGAAGAGGGACCCTCTGAGATACTTTTAATTAAAAAAAAATAGAGAATGAACTTCTTGCATGCAACTAAGCTATGACTCTTGCCTGAATAGATCAACCGTTTTTACAGTGATATTTCTCTGCTTCATCCTTCTCCACACAGATACACACACACACACACACACACACACACACAGAGAGAGAGAGAGAGAGAGAGAGAGAGAGAGAGAGAGAGAGAGAGAGAGAGCTTTTAACATGCTAGAGATGGAAGCTAGAAGTAGCCTTGGAGATAGAAGAGTTCCTTATTTCCACTAAAACAGCCTTCCAGAGACCAGGTGATGGGTGTGTTGGACTGCAACTCCTGTCATATCCATACTAGCTGAGGAGTTAAGGGAATTAAGTCCACATCTGGAGGGCACCAGTTTGGGGAGCCTGCTATATGAGAATGTCTCTGGTTGGTGCTAAGCTGGAAGTCCAGGAAATAGGATGCAGAGCAGAAAGGAAGAGTGGCCTTTTACAGGATTTTGTGCAACTTTCCCCAAGAAGTGCTGCATCACCTCTACTCAGCTCTTTCAAGAATTAAATGAAGGTCCAATATAATTCATGGGCATCAGCAGCTAGAAACAAATAAACTGAGTTCAGATTACAAGCCCTGAGGTTTACCTGCAAATCTACAGAACTCAGTGCAAATAGATGTGTACAGGAACAGGTTGTTAAGCAGGACCTTCCACAATCTGAACCTATGCACATCTACCTGCACTGATTGAAGGTAAAAATGCATAAGAGAGGAATAGCCCAAATCTTTCCCATTAGTATCAGTGAGATACTGGGCATTGCTTAATTCTGGACATAGGCACCATCATGCACTCCAGCTTACTTGAGTATAAAATGTAAGTCAAATTAAACTCAGTGGCTCTGTTTGCATAAAGTAAAAAAAAAATCCAGGTAAATATTGCACTGACATCTTACCACTACCACTACTCCAAATACACAACACACTTTCTGGATCATATGCAATTATTTAACTTGGGTTTATTGTCTTTTGAACAGAGCAATCACCACTTTGGATTTATAGAAACTGTAATTAGTAACCAGATTTCATTTAAATTCCAATCTTCAAATAGCAGCCTCTCTGGATTCTGGTAATATGGTAAGACTAAGACCTCTGATAATGAGCAGCATGTATTGGGGTGGGGGGAATTATGGCAGATGAGCAATGCCCCCACTGAATTCTACATACAGCAAAGGAGACAAGCTTTGGGCAAAGACTTAATGGACACAAATTTGCTCTTGGGACTTAAAGGCTAATATCAGAGCATTTCAACCTCCATGACATTCCATAGCAGATCTCAAAGTGACAATTTTGGAAAAGCAAGACAATAACAGCATGATTGAGTAAACTGAGTGAAAGTCTGATGAACTTATGTACATAAAAGATTTCAGTTTAATCTCCTAAAGTCTCAACAAACACAATAGGTTTTTAATATACTTTCATTGTTAATTGATAAGGTCGTTGTAATCTGTCTCACATGTAATTTGTACCTGCATAACGAACCTGTCTTCCCCTCCCTTTCCCCCCCCCCCCACCTCACTCTAATTTAAATCCTACATCAGTATAGCCCAGTGTTTCTCAGCCTGGGCAACTTTAAGATGTCTGGACATCAACTCCCAGAATTCTCCAACCATGTTGGCTGCGGAATTCTGGGAGTTGAAGTCCACACATCTTAAAGTTGCTAATGTTGAGAAACACTGGGCTAGTCACTCCTATGCATCAGATTAAAGCAGAGCTTTCCAAACTGTGTGTCACGACACAAAAGATTGTCGCCACACACAGTCTGGTGTGTCGCCACACAACCCAGAAGCGCTGATCATCATCAGCGCTTCCGGGTTTTCCCGTGGCGACACACCAACGGCGGCGCACAAAAACCCGAAAGCGGCAGCAGCGCTTCCGGGTTTTTGCGCGCTGCCGCAACGGCGGCACTTCCGGGTTTTCCCGCGGCGACACACCAACGGCGGTTGGTGTGTTGCCGCGGGAAAACTTTGGAAAGCCCTGGATTAAAGTGTATGCCTTTTAATAAAATTTGCTAGAAGAAAAAGCTGCTACCAGACTTCTCCTGATTTTTAACAGCCCTGTGAGGTATCTCAGTTTAAAAGATATTAATTTTACCCAAAGGTATTTAGTCCAGTATACTAATTACACTGCTGCTGTGCGAGCTGCACTGGATCCTAGTTTTTTTCTGGGTGCAATTCAAGATGCTGGTTATTACCTTTAAAGTCCAACATGGCACTGGGCCAGGTTATCTGTGAGACTGCCTGCTCCACTAGGCTATATAGGGTAGGCCCTCTCCAGGTGTCAGCACTTTGAAGTAGACCAGACTAGGAAACCAATGTCATCAATACTAATACTAATTTTATTATAAGGTTACAGTACAGAGAGTCCTCATTTGGCGACTGCCTCGGACAGCAACCATTCGCAGTTACAACGGTGATGAAAAAGTAACTTTACGACCAATCCTCGCATTTACAACCTTCGCAGGTCTGTGAAGCAAAGGAAAGCTGAAGTAAGATCATAAGCAGAGTTGTGTTTTCACTTAGCAACCACTTCGCTTAACGGCCAAGTTGCTGGTCCCAATTGTGGTCACTAAACGAGGACTACCTGTAATAGAAGGTTGTAATTGCAGGTCTGAATATGCTTTCCCCCTCCCTCCCTTTGTCTATGTGAGAACTAGGGAGGGTCAAGTCTGAGGTGCTTTCTCAAATTACATTTCTGCCTCAGACTCAAATTTCTTTTATCTGACCATTGTCTTGGTTGCAGCTCATCTTCCTGTTCCTCAAGGTTATTCCTACTGCCCATTATATCAGGTCCCATTCCTTCAGTGTTGCCCCTAAGTGTTGCCATCTAGTGGGACCTAGGAAGTGTGCCTTTTCTGTAGAAGCCCCTGCCCTGTGGGACACCCTTCCCCCTGGGGTCCGGCAAGCCCCCACCCTTTTACCCTTCCAGAAAGCCATAAAAGGCTGGCTTTTCCCCCAGATGCAGGGATACCCTAAATTTGGAGCCTGAGGGTTGTAGGGATTGATGGATTGGAGATGGTGGGTCAGGCACTTGGTTTTGTTGGCTTTTCTTGTTTTTGGTTTTATTCTTGTAAGCTGTCCACAGTTGTGTTTGTTTCATTCATTCATTCATTCATTCATTCATTCATTCATTCATTTATTGGATTTATATTACCGCCCATCTTCTCCACAAGGAGAACTCTGGGCGGTTCACAACCAAACCAGCTTCACTCTTGAAAAAAGGGGGCGGGATCACATCCCGAACGCATTTTAATAAAACAAACAGAGAGCAGAGAGCGACCAGCTAAGAGCAGAGCAGAGGCGGTGCCGAAGATCTCTTTCCATGTCTCTCTGTTTTACCATGAGGGGGCATATAAATCAAATAAATAAATATTTAAAAAATGCATAGTTAATACAGACTAACAAAAATAGACAATTATTTTCTTCATGTCTGAAATGTTTTGCCTTTAGGTAAACTTAGGCTGAGAGGATACGTATCTAGCAGATGGATAATCAATTCAATCTCTGCAGCAAACCAGATATATAGAACAGGCAATCATATAAGATCAGTTAAGCCTCCAGAACTTTAATTTCTGTCTTTAATTTGTAAATGGGCATCTTTCCAGGGTCACTGGAAAATGCTGAGGAATATTCTCGCCAGATGTACAGGAAGATAGATTTTTGGTTGCTCTCCATTCAGCACATGCTTTTCTTCTTCTATCATCATTATCATCATCTCTCCCTCCCTCCTCACCCCCTCCCCACACTAGTATTATCATCTTCACCATCATTGTCTTCAATCCACTTCACAAAGAAAATTATCTAGTCTTCCCCAAAGCATAGGCTGACCATACGTACCGTTTTAAACGGGACAGTACTGTTTTTTTCACATTTCCTGACTGTCCCGTCGTTTTAATATAAATGTCAATTTTGTCCCGTTTTTTTAAAAAAATTAGCAAAATGTCATGGCAAGATTGATTCAGCCAAGATGCAATTATCATTTAAAAAGTGCTTTATTGAGGTGCCTGATGTTGGGTGAGACTAGAGAGGGGCAAGGAAGGCGGAAAGAGAGAGTGGGGGGGGGGAGACAGAGAGACATGGAGAGAGAGCTTCACCACCGCCTCTGCTCTGCTCTTAGCTGGTCGCTCTCTGCTCTCTGTTTGTTTTATTAAAATGCATTCGGGATGTGATCAAGAGTGAAACTGATTATAGAGTGAAAATCACCCTTTTTTCAAGAGTGAAACTGATTATTTCTCCACTTCGGCAAGAGAGAGTCTTTCGTTTGGGATTGTGGGAGAGAGAGAAAGAGGGAGAAAAAAAAGCAGCAGGAGGGGGAGGGAAGGCAGAAGGAAGAGAAGCCTCACCGGGCATGGAGTTTTTGAATCCTCCCTTCCCTGCCTCTCTTCTCTCCTTCCTCCCCTCCTTCCTGCGATCCGTGATGTTACAAAGCCTGTGAGCTGTGCTTTACCCATTCGCCTCCTGTCAAATACAGTCCCCATCTACGTCTACCTAAATTTTTGTATGAGTTCTGTCACTGAAGAATAATTGTTAGCTCAATATGTTCATGTGATAAAACTTTTTCATTTTAATGAAAACAAAAATATTTTTATATATACAGTAATCTGTTTAAGGACCAGCAAATGGATCTTAAAAACTCTTTAAAACATTTTTTATCGTCTTACTTTTTCATGAATACGGAGTATTACATAAGTTTAACCCTGTCCCATTTTTGCCATCCCAATGTCCCGTTTTTGTCTCAAGGAAATATGGTCAGCCTACCAAAGCAAGAAGGCATGAAATTACTTAGGTTCCTCCAGAAGAAGACTTTGAAGGAGTTAAGGGCACTGAACCAGTGTGCTTGACATATGTAACTCCTGGAACTGAATTTATCCCTTTGTAGATAAGCACAAACTGAGAGCCAGTTTCGTGTACTGTAGGCTGACCATATTTCAGGATGGCAAAACGGGACAGGGTCTTATGTAATATTCCGTATTCATGAAAAAGACAGGGGTCCCCATCCCCCGGTCTGTGCGATTGGCTCCCGCCTGCAAACCCCGCCCCCCGGTCCGCACTCCGGCTCAGATCCTCCTTCTGCGCCATTTCCGCTGGATTTGAAAAACGGGACAAAATTGAGATTTTTATGAAAACGACGGGATGGTTGAAAAATGCTTAAAAAACGGGACTGTCCCGTTCAAAACGGGACGTATGGTCAGCCTAGTGTAGTGGTTAAGGTACCAGAATAGAAACTGGGAGACTGTGAGTTCTAGTTCCACCTTAGGCATGAAGCCAGCTGCGTGACCTTGGGCCAGTCCCTCTCTCTGAGCCCTAGGCAGAAGGCAAGGGCAAAATACTTGTGTGAGTTGTATTCTAAAATAGCTGAAGGACACCATATTGTATATTCCCATAATATATTTATAACCCTAATACTTGTTGATAAACATCTTGTCACTGCCATGGCCGGGTTGTGTCTGCCCATTACAGGTTGACACATCACATTAAGCTAAACCAAACAAATTACTTTATGGTTTAGTGTGTTGTGTGAAGCCATTTGGTTGTGGTTTAGTCCCTAAGACAAATCAGGGTTGAACAAAGCAGGCCTGTTGATCACTAGGAGGAAGTAGCTATCAGGAAATGTTCCAGATTTACTTAGCACCTCATTGTAGCAAACACCAGGTTGCGGAAGCCTGGCTCAGCACAGCAGGATCTCCTTTCTGCCTGGAGGACATCACAACCCTCAGCTCTGATCATGAGTCCAGGGAGGCCATCAGGGATCTGCCTTTCTTGATTGGTGACCGTAATGGTGCCTCCATCAGCATCACTCGCTCTCCCCACTTGTCCAAATGTCTTTCCATCAATCTCCTGTGTTTTAATCTTTGGTTGTTGGGCAGTTGTTCTTAGTTGCTATTTTTCCACCCACTTTCAAAGAAGAAAAACTAGGCAGTGGCTATTTTAGTGTTTGTTGCTGCTATTCAAAACATAGAAAAAGAGGATAATTAGAGATATTTGAATCATGCTTCCTGCAAAAATAACTCAGACTTCGTCAAGTGAAAAGGGACATTTAAATTTTGTTTAAGTAGGTATTTAAAAACACAAAATAACAGTCCTAAGTCCTATCTAATACGTTTCATTCATATGTTTGCATTTTGTATGTGTTTTGCTTATGTTGTTATGTTAGTAAAATCCAAAAAGAACATTTGACTGAATCAAAGATCCAATGTTTAGAGCAGGATTCTTAAAATCGTTTTACTTGAAAGCCAGGTATCAAAACCAAGTGCATTTTTTCTATCAGCACTGCCTTTCTCAAATTTGGCAGATTTAGGGGCTCTTTGGCTTTTGAAAGACTATAATGAAATATATGTATTAAGATTATATAAACTACTATATAAGCAGTTGGAGCAATTCATCATTTATTAGTAGGACTTACATCTGAGTAGACAGTTGTATAGGATTACAACATAAAGCTTGAACTGCCAAATAATCAGCCCTTTACATGTCTGTTTAGTCCTATGATACTGAGTAGGAGGTACTTTCATGTATTGAATATGTTTCTATACTGCCTGCCTTGTTTCCCATTCCCAGAGGGTGTACAATATTAAATATATATTTTATCAAATGTATAAGGAAGTATATCAAATATTTTACATTAAAATGTAAGTGTACAACCTAGTGGCCATGAAAAGTGGAAGAGTCTTGCCTTTTTTTTTTTTTTTTAACATGGCACTGAGTGAAGGGACACTTTTACCTGGGCAGTAGACTGAAATGAAAGTGGTTAGGGAGAAAGCATTAGAGCGGGGGGGGGTTCCCCCTATTGAGGCATTCTTATTGGAGTTGCGTAGTTAGGAATGCGAGGAGAGAGATGGAACGTTGGGTCAATGGAAGACAAATAACATGAGAACACAGAGAGAGGTTGAGAGAGCCAGGGGTTGTGGTATTGGCTGAAGCCCTGAAGAAGACAGCGGCTGACTGCAGACCTCACTCAGAGATGGTTGGCAGAGAGGAACTGAGGCAGTGGAAAGCCATGTAAAGACAAAGCCTGGTAAGAGCTTTGGCTTGGATGATCTGGAGGTAGTGAGAGGCAGCAAGTTGATAATGGTGGTGGAACATCATTTACAGTAGATGCAGCACTGACAGAAGACGCCTCAGGTGTTCCAACAGTTGTGGCTGCAATGGCCAGGTGTTTTCAGCAGGGTGAGTTCTGAAAGTGAAAGTGGAACTACCGTTACAATAGCAGCCTGCAAGCAAGCCATCTTAAAGCTGTAAGCAGAAGCTAGAGAGCAACAGGAAGCCTGTCCAAGGCCAAAGGAATCGATTGGGAAGAGGGAGAAAGTCTGTAGCTTGAATCATGTCAACTGGATTTCTATTTTCTCAGTGGAAACGTTTCGCTCCTTATCCAAGGAGCTTCTTCAGTCTGAGCAAAGTTGGTAAGGGAATCCTAAATATGTTTCTAGGTAGCTGTGTGACCTTACACCTGGTGCTAGGTCATGGTTATATTGAGATGTTATTTTTAAGTCCTTTTATCATCTAAAGGAGGATCGTTAAGATCACCATGCTGCTGTTGAGCTTGTGAAATGGTCTTAATCTTCCTAGGCACAGAAGACAATGCGGGGAGGAAGATGGGGGAGAGGTTGTGCCTGAGGCCCCCACCTCTACCAAACAACCTTTGTACAGGAGGATGGCCCAACACAGGAGAAGTAACACCACAGGACCAGAGTCAGCAGTTTATCTTCATCTAAAGGA
This sequence comes from Charina bottae, assembly GCA_023362775.1. Classification (NCBI taxonomy): domain Eukaryota; kingdom Metazoa; phylum Chordata; class Lepidosauria; order Squamata; family Charinaidae; genus Charina; species Charina bottae. Next base: position 216,618,519 of record JALMGJ010000001.1, read on the forward strand.
AAAAGGACACTCATTTGAGGACATTAATGTTCACATTTTAGACAGAGAAGATAGGTGGTTTGAGAGAGGGGTCAAGGAATCCATTTATGCCAACTTGGAAAATCCTTCCTTGAATAGAGGTGGGGGCCTCAGGCACAATCTCTCCCCCATCTTCCTCCCCGCTTTGTCTTCTGTGCCTAGGAAGATTAAGACCATTTCACAAGCTCAACAGCAGCATGGTGATCTTAACGATCCTCCTTTAGATGATAAAAGGACTTAAAAATAACATCTCAATATAACCATGACCTAGCCCCAGGTGTAAGGTCACACAGCTACCTAGAAACATATTTAGGATTCCCTTACCAACTTTGCTCAGACTGAAGAAGCTCCTTGGATAAGGAGCGAAACGTTTCCACTGAGAAAATAGAAATCCAGTTGACATGATTCAAGCTACAGACAATTCCACCTGGATGACTGAGAACCTTCATAGACAAAGAGGGAGAAAGGTTGCAGAAACAGGAAGAAGGTTAGAATTACTGTAGTGGTGGAAACCATCCTTCAAATGAGAGGCAGGGGACAGAGTTGAGTAGATCCCCCGAATTGTGAAAGTTCAGGGGGTAGGCTCTCTGTGAGGCCCAGGTAAGTACAGAATTAGAGGGGGCAGGTTGGATGGGAAGTTGTTGGGAGCTGCTATAGGTAAGGGAGTGTTGGTGAGAAGTGATGTGGATGGTTATGTGAGATAGCTGTAGAGTGACTTGGTCAAGAGCAGCCACAGAAAGAGTGTTACATCTTGAAATGTGGATGGAAGCTTGGGGATGCAGAGGCGTGAGGTACATCTCATTGTTAATTGTCCTGAGGGAGGAAGGGAGGAAAAAGTTGAGAGGGGTAGAAAGAAGGGTGAAAAATTGAGGTTCTGATAGACAGAGAGATATATGACAGGAGGCAAAGGTCAGGCTGCCCTCAGAAAAGGAGGATTGGAAATCTGAGGCCAATTCCTACTTCTTGGTGTTCTGACTTCATCTCAAGAGCTAGATAGTCATCCAGGATTCTGCAAGTGACCAAAGGCAGTGTTTTGCAGATAACCAGATATGAGGCCTTATTTGTGAAGTTGGGGTTCACAAGGGGTTGCTGTTAGACAGTTTGCCCATGTATCACCTTTACAATTTATTTATTTTATTTATGTTTCAATTTATATACCGCTCCATCTCCCCACAAGGGAACTCTGGGCGGTTTACAAAACACAACAATTAAAATCCGACAATTAAAACAACCTAATAAAATACTCTAATATAATAAAATTAAGTATAAAAATCCAAGATGCGATGGTTTGAAGTTTAGATGTTTAAAAGGGCCCTATGGCACCAGCCATCCCCAAGAGGAACTATTCCCCCCTCCCCCCACGCAAGGCGGCAGAACCAGGTCTTTAAGTTCTTTCTGAAGGCCGGGAGCGATGAGGCCTGCCTCACCTCCGGGGGTAGCATATTCCAAAGGGTGGGCGCCGTTACCGAGAAGGCACGCCTCCTAGACCCCGTCAGGTGACATTCCTTTACGGACGGGATCCGCAGCATGCCCTCTCTGAATGACCGAGTGGGACGGTTCGACGTTATGGGGATGAGACGGTCCCTCAGGTAACCTGGCCCCATGCCATGTAGGGCTTTAAAGGTGATAACCAACACCTTGAATTGGACCCGGAAGCACACAGGCACCCAGTGCAGCTGTCGCAGCAGAGGTGTCACATGCGCTGATCTAGGCGCACCAATAACTGCGCGAGCAGCCGCATTCTGGACCAATTGAAGCTTCCGGATACTCTTCAAGGGTAGCCCCATGTAGAGCGTGTTGCAATAGTCTATATGGGAGATGACCAGGGCATGAGTGACTGTATGGAGGGCTTCCCGATCCAGGAAAGGGCGTAACTGACGCACAACCCGAAGTTGTGCAAAAGCCCTTCTGGCCATGGCTACCACCTGCTCTTCGAGCAGGAGCCGTGAGTCCAGAAGAACCCCCAAATTACGCACTTGGTCTGAATGGGGTAGTGCAACCCCATCCAGAACTAGAGATGACAACTTCCTGGATCCACGGGAGCCATCAATCCACAGCCACTCCGTCTTACCAGGGTTCAGTTGAAGCCTGTTGTTCCCCATCCAGACCCGCACAGCCTCCAGGCACTGAGAAAGGGTAGCCACTACATCACTTATCTCACCAGGGATGGAAATATATAATTGAGTATCGTCTGCATATTGATGGTATCTCATCCCATGGTGACGGATGTTCTCACCCAGCGGCTTCATGTAGATGTTAAATAGGAGAGGGGAGAGAACCAAACCCTGCGGTACCCCACAGACGAGGGGGCGAGGGTCGGATCTTTCCTCTCCTATTACCACCGATTGGGAACGGCCCTGGAGGAAGGAGGTGAACCAGCGTAAAACCACACCACCCACCCCCAACTCCCTGAGCTGACCCAAAAGGATACCATGGTCGATGGTATCGAATGCCGCTGAGAGGTCAAGAAGAGCTAGGATGGGTGCACTCCCTCCATCCCGCTCCCGCCAGAGATCATCTGTAAGCGCGACCAATGCAGTTTCCACCCCATATCCCGGCCTGAAACCTGACTGAAAGGGGTCCAGATAATCCGTATGATCCAGGATCCTCTGGAGTTGTAACGCCACCGCTTTCTCAACCACCTTCCCTAAAAAGGGGAGGTGGGAGACAGGACGAAAATTGTCCAATATTATATAGTAGAAAAGGAGGATTGGAAATCTGAGGCCAATTCCTACTTCTTGGTGTTCTGACTTCATCTCAAGAGCTAGATAGTCATCTAGGATTCTGCAAGTGACCAAAGGCAGTGTTTTGCAGATAACCAGATATGAGGCCTTATTTGTGAAGTTGGGGTTCACAAGGGGTTGCTGTTAGACAGTTTGCCCATGTATCACCTTTACAATGGGATAGTTAGCTTCTGGTGCAATTCAAGGTGCTGGTCATCATCTTTAAATCCTTACATGATTTAGGGCAGGGCTTTCCAAACTCTTGCCGTTGGCGACACACTAACAGCCAGCGCGCAAAAACCCGCAAGCGTTATCGGCGCTGCGGCGCGCAAAAACCCACAAGCGCCGGCGGCGCTTCTTCCGGGTTGACACGCTTTTGGGTTTTTGCGCGCTGTGGCGGCGGCGGTAGCGTCGTCGTCCTGGAACCCGGAAGCGCTGATGGCCCGCCGCTGCTGCTACGCATACTACTGCGTGCAGCGGCAGCGCGCCATCAGCGCTTCCAGGGTTGTCACACGACACACTTGGGGCCCCCAGGCGACACAGTAATGTGTCGCGACACACAGTTTGGAAAGCCCTGATTTAGGGAATGGTTATCTCAGAGCTCGCCTGCTCTGGGTGGAATCTCCCCATGTGGTAAGATGAGGAAGAGAAGACATGTTAATGTTAAGGGTCCCTCTGCCAGTGGAAGGCTATCTTAAGGGACTGTGTTCTCATGCCTTTTCAATGACGCCCCATGCTCCTTCAGAACAACCTTCCCCCGGATATCAAGACCGTCTCTTCCTAATTAAGTTTTTGAAGAGCCTGGCTCTTCTGGAGAGCACTGGATGAACAGATGGAATATTGAACTATCCCCAAATTGTGGATGTCTCTTATTCTTGTTCAAAGAGTTCATCTTGGTGTTTGCTCATTCTTTGTTTTATTGGTATGGTTTTTAATATTATTACTGTAATCAGATAGTAAGCTGCTCAGGGTCTCCTGATTGGAGCAACATGTAAGCCCAGAATGAACCTAAATATTTTAGTGGCACGTAATTCAGACTGAGAAAATAAAGCAAAGCAAAATGAAACAAAACAAGCCAGGATGAGCAAAAACATTCTGGGTATGTGCCTAAATAAAAATAAAATTGGTACCAGCTTTATTTCTAAGGGGAAGATGTTCTTCAGAATGATTGGCAGAACAGAATAAGACATTTGTCAGACAGTTCTGTATGTAAGAAGGCATCATCTCAGGTATTCTAGACTTAGAATAGCATAGGATAGTACTTAAGCATGGCCTGTAGCTAGTTTATTTCCAGATAAAAGGATACAGAAATGGATTTTCAGCCTAAGATTTGCATATCGCAGGGTTGCAGCATGTCACTTGATTCTTATGTACAATAACCACCAAAAGCTCAGTGTGGTGAATCAGGACTGCTGTGAGGCCCAAAAGCTGGATTAAGACAACACCCTACTCTTCTGCTCAGTGTGTATCCAAATCAAGCACATAATTTCCTTTTCAGGATGAAGCCATTATAGCAAGAACTCTAGGCTAGTGCACTGGATAGTGGTCAACTGAAAGAAAGAAATGTGAAAAGTTTTATTATAATAGCACTGATGGCTTTGAAGTTGTGGTTTTTGAGATCACATTCCTTTAATGCTGGAGAACTGCTGTAAGATTTCATACACTTCAAAGCAAAAAAGAGAGAGAGAGAGAGAGAGAGAGAGACCACAGGCGACGCATCCCAATTCCAGTAAAACAACAAAATAGCAAAGAGCTCCTGATAACCAAGTTTGTCCAGAGTCTCTGTAGTTAATGCATATGACAGATACCATGTGAATCAATATGGTTGCACTTCTTTAGCAAGCTTGTTTAAATGGCCTGTTCGGGGTTCATAGCAATGTAATTAGCAATGAATCTTAATTAATTAATCTTAATTGATGTAATTAGCAATGAATCTTAGAACCGATTCAAACTCATTAATTGCATATTCCATTTGAAATCATTAAGAACCTCCCAAAGCCGCCTCCCTTGATAAAGAACCCCAGAGACTTAAATTTATTTATTATTTATTTATTTAATTTCTATAACCGCCCGTCTCCCCCCATGGGGAACTCTGGGCGGTTCACAATAAACAAGTTAAAATAAGGTTTAAAATCTCAATTATACAATAAATATAAATTAAATTGAAAATATAAATTAAATTGAAAATCCAGATGGTAATGGAATAGTTAAAAGAAGGACAGTTATAAAATTAGGGGATTAGCCACCCCCATGAGGAACTATCCCTTCTTCCTTCCCATGCCAGGCGGCAGAACCAGGTCTTCAGCTCTTTCCTAAAGGTCGGGAGGGAGGAGATCTGTCTCTGTCTCAACTCTGGGGGCAAGATGTTCCATAGAGTGGGCGCTGTCACAGAGAAGGCCCGCCTCCTAGCCCCCATCAGATGACACTCTTTAATTGATGGGGTTCATAGCAGGCCCTCTCTGAATGACCGGGTGGGGCGGGTCAATAATATGGGGATAAGACGGCCCCTCAGGTATTCTGGCCCCATGCCATGTAGGGCTTTAAAGGTGATAACCAACACCTTGAATTGTACCCATTCAAATTACATTGGATGTGTAATAAACTCTGAGAATGATAATAGTTACCAACAGTAGTAACAACAACAACAGTAACAATTTATTTATTTATTTATTTATTTATTTATTTATTTATTTATTTATTTATTTATTATATTTATACCCCGCCTATCCCCTCCCTAACGGAGGACTCTAGGCGGCTTACATACATATATATTTTTCATTATACATTTTCCATACATATACAATTTAAACCGTGCGCTAAGGGAAGGGATAAGGGAACCGACTCTTCCGTGGCTACTTGGACTACAAGCCCCACAATGCCTTGCGTCGGAGCCGGCTGCTGATGTCCTGTAGATGAACTGCTTTTTCCGGGATCCGTCGTTGCCGCCGCCATTCCAGAGATCTTCCGTTCGGTGGCCGACTCCCCGACAGGATGCCAGCATATTGTCCCACTTAAGGTGGTACCCATTTATCTACTTGCTAAGCGTTCGAACTGTTGGGTTGACAGGAGCTGGGACTAGCAATGAGAGCTCACCTCATTGCGCGGGGATTCGAACTGCCGACCTTCCGATCGGCAGTCTACAGCTCAGCGGTTTAACCCACTGAGCCACCGCGTCCCTCTTAACAATACTAGTAACAATACTAGTAACTCATTTCTTCTCTGCATATTCTGATCTAAGAGAACAAAATGTGAAACAAGGCCTGTCACGGAACAATGATTGGAAAAGTTTTGCTTATTAAATTACAAATTATCCTACACTTAAAATAAACATCCCCTTTATTTAGAATTCAGTGAGTCACTGAATATGACACCACATGTAATTGACTGATAATGTGCATAAAAGTCATATAATAGCCAGGTTTCCATCAAGTCGAGCTCAACTGGGGACAGCAGGGATACACCCGTAGAGTTTTCTTGGCAGCAGTATTGAAGTACTTTGCCACTGCCTTCATTTGGGATGTTTCTTGACTTTCTAATCTGATCTAGAATCCTGGTATTCTCTGGAGTTCTCCCATCCAACGATGAAGCAGGCCCAACTCTGCTTAGCTTCCAAGTCCAGAAAAGGTCACTGAGAACAGGTGTGGCCATCTACTGAGGTCATAGGCTTCAAGTAAATGATAAAGTCTATAAACCATTGACAGAGCTAGTCTTCACTGACTAGTGATATTTTTAGCTTATTACCATCTATCCATTTACTTGGGAGGAAAGTTCCTAAACTTAAGGGATTTCCTTCTAGTAAGCATGTATATGAACTGCACTGCAGATATGTCAGATCAGAGTTTACGATTTTATTAAATTTTTAGAGTTTAAAAATTTATTACTCTTTTACTTGTGTTACATTTTTTTTAGAAAATATAAGCTTTCCTATCATTCTTGACAGATAGTGAAATCTAAACGTTTTGACCTTTTTAGAGCTCTTTAAAGTGAAGTGGAAAGCATGAAAGAAGCACTGTATTAGGTTTACAGGTCCTCACATTTTAAGAATATGAAAAGGTATTTGGATGTGATGTATAGGTTCTACTGTATATAAAATATATATAAACATTTAATAAAGCGAAGGTTGGATGATAGCTGGAATTTGCTTGGAATGGGGCAATGGATGGAACTTATACTTGCCAATTGTCCTGATCTGGCTAGGACAGTCACAGCTTTTGGTGTAACATCCCATCTGAAAAAAGAGCCTCAGTAAAATACTTTGTAAAATAATAGTGGTAACAGTCAATCTTTTTTTTTTCAAATCCTGCTGCAAACTACATGTTTAGAGTGCTTTATTTAAAATAGAGGTACAAGGTATGAGTTATTTTCAATTTCCTTTCATTGGTAAAATAGATAATTGTCTATGGATGGAATTCTCCTTCCTCCCCAGTCCTTGTATGACTTCTCCAAATCAGCTGGGAATTGGGTGGGAGACATGTTGGGAGATACAGGTCAGGAGATGAGAGTAAAAGAAATTCTATCTGCATAGAGACAGTGGACCAATTACACGGATCAACTGAATTAATTATTAACATTAAGGTATAATTTTAAATTTCTGGAAGATTGAAATGGCATCAGCTGAAAACTTAATCAGATGCAAAGATATGGTTGCTCCTGGATCTATCTGATTTTTTTTACTGTTGTTGTTAAAGATTCATTAAGTATTACACCCCTCTCTTCATTTCTTCTAATTTACTGGCATTTTCAAAAACAAGGGTCATCACTGTAACAAAAAAAGCTGAAAAACACAGAACTTGATCACTGAGTTACAGCAGCTGCCTTGCTCTGACATCTCTTTATTGGCTCATCGAAGTTCTTCCAGATGGTAAATGTCAAAAATTTTCAAACACTTCACAGGAAGGTCATCTAAATCACCAATAACCCATTTGCACTTAAAAAAAGAGCACCAGCCCCCATCGCTCAAATGTGATACAGATAATATTTCTGCCATATTGACTGTTTCAAAGATAACACTAGATCTCTTTACGTTGTTCCTTTCAGTCCTTTCCCACCCATTTGGACAGATTTATATATTCTGCAGCGAAAAGAAACTATAGGCTACTTAAGTCTCCAGGACAGAATTCCCACTTGAAAAAATTACAGTTTCTATAGTACCATTCAGTGCATATCTATTTGCAATAGGTTCTACTGAGGTCAGTGAGATGTACTTCCAGATGAAGTGTGCTTGTCCTTGCAGGATTATGAAGCTGAACGTTTTAAGTTCCTATTCAGCCATGGAGCTCATGTCATGACTTTGAACCTATCCCTTTTTCTCAGCAAAATCTGCCTCACAGGATTGTTTGTGGGAGAAGACCCATATGTAAGCCGCCTTGTGCTCCTAGAAAATGCAAATCTATAAAAATAATTAAATTCTGTACAGTCACTGTAGGGATGAAGAACTGCAGAATACAGTCCTGACTGGAATCTGCCCAATTCTTTTCCCTACCGCCCAAGTCTATATAAGCATATAAGGGTGACATTTGAGTCAAGGTTGCCCCCCATACTTTAAAATGCTATAGACTTCATCTCAGTTCTGAATATGAGCCTCCTGGCCATTTCTAACCACAGAGATATTATTTCCCAAGCACTGGATGTGGTTCAACCCCACTGAATTATTACATGCATGCCCATTGGCTATCTACAAAACCAGACAAGATTTTTTATCCTTAAAGGACATCTTTATAAAATCCTAGGAGATTTGGAGGCTGAGCAGGGGACCATCTGGCCATTCCTAAATATATTATGAATTGTAGGCAGGGCTGTCAGTTCTGCTGCTTGCTGGGGAGGTGCCTGTTCATTTCCAATGTGCTTAGTTTATATAGCTGTAAATGAAATAAATATTACTAGCTACCACAAGTCCCAAGTGCTCTCTCATCTAAAGAAAACTAACCCTTAAATAGCGACCAAAACCAGGCATATTTTTAATAGTGTTTTGATTGTGGGTTGCCATAAATCAAATATATTTAGGGCTAGGCAACCTGGTGCCTTGCAGGCATTTTGAATTACAACTCCCCCAATCTGTTGGCATTGACCCATGCCGACAGGGCCTGATGGAAGTTGGTCCAAAATATCTGGAGGGCACCAAGTTGCCTTGTCCTAAATTATACAAATGCAAAAAAGAGGCTCCATGCATGCAGTTAACTCTATGATTTCCGTTCCCAATAAGGACGCAGCCTGAAAAATCCTAGCTACCTGCCAAAACAAACTTGTTGTGCAGAAACACTTTCATATTTGTTACCACTGCCTTTAGAATACTGATAGACAGAAAGGGAAAGTAAGCCCTGTCTTCCTCAATGAACTTAGCCATAAAGCTGTTTATCATGGATTGTTAAAAATACTTGCTAAATTAATAAAAATGAATTCACCTGAAAACTGCTTACAGTTAGAAGGATGGGTGGGTGGGTGGGTAGACAGAGATAGATGATAGATGAGAGAGAGACAGACAGAGAGACAGACAGACAGACAGACAGACAGACAGACAGACAGACACTCTGTCTATCCTGCACCGGCTCATCAACCCAAAATAGGATTCTTTGCTTTTATGATACTAAGGACAGAATTTATTTCCATAATTTGGGATTTCTTTTAGTGACTTCCATATCCCAGATAAAGTTTAAATGCTTTTTTAAAAGCTTTCTTTTCTTTCTTTTTTTAATCACACAAATATATTGTTTGGAAGGGATAATTGGGGTTGGTGTGATAAAATGTTAACTATTTTCACCACTTGCTGTGCAAATATCAATTTGGAACAGCTTGAAGGTTATATAAACTGTTTTCATTTGAATGGTACCTGCTTAAATGGGTGTCTGCATGCATGTGTTTACTTTCTGATGTTTATCTTGAAATATTTCCTTGGCTTTAATCAAAGCCCCCAAAGTCAGGGGGAATGTTTCTGCCAGTGCCAACAGGCTTGAGAGCAGGCCGTGGGTCAAATGCTTCTCGGTTTCATTTCTTTAGTATATGAGTATTCCTGTTCTCCCACTTTCTTGAAGGATTTGCTTTGTTCACTGGTCTAATTTTTTTTTAAAATAATCATAATAACGTGTCTCAGTAAAATCTTGGTCCTAAATCAATGCATGAGAGGAAACTATACTAAACCTGAGCTTTAAGGAGCCCCAAATTGGCTTAAGTACCACCAATATTTATTACTTAGACTGTAATAATATACAGTATATCTGCTGACCTGGGAATAAGACTTCTCCTTAGACATGTTCAAGACTGCATTTATCCTGATTCTAGAGTAAATGGAGAAGACTCATGCTTAATATTTGATATATATTGGATTCTAGCTGGACAGATCCAGTAGAGGTGATGGAGTCTTCATTTTGCAAAATTATGAGGGATGAGTTGAAGCCTGCTGCTCCTGAGGAAGTGGACAGGATCCTCCAAGACCTCAAGCCCACCACCTGCAGCCTGGAATCCTGCCCTTTTTGGTTCATGGATGCCTCTAGGGGGATATCAGGAGGCTGGGTCAGAGCAATAACAAATGCATCCTTGAGTGAGGGGGTGGTACTGCCTGCCTTGAATGAGGTAGTGGTGCATCCAGGAGAAGCTATTGCTCAGCCTGGCAATTTTAGATAACTATCAGTTGGTTTCCAACCTTCCTTTTTTAGGAAAAGTCATTGGAAATGTGATGGGCCTGCAGTAGCAGAGGGCCCTGGAGATACAGATTATCTGGTCCATTATCAGTCTAGGTCCAGGCCCAGGTATGGAATTAAATCCACACTGATCACTCTTGTGAATGACCTGTGGCAGGACCAGGATAGGGAAAGTGCAACCCTCCTGGTCCTGTTTGATCTCTCAGTTGCCTTGGATAAGGTGATCCATATTTTTCTGGATCCCCTTCCAGGGTAGGGAAGGCTCTGTTTTACAGCAGGTGTCCTCCTTCCTGAAGGGTAGGTTGAGCCCTAAAGGCTTCCATTGTGGGGTGCCACAGAGCTCAACACTCTCGCCCCTTTTATGTAACGATAATATTAGCTACTTGTTGGTTAGTCTCATTGGTGATTGCACCTAACTTTCATTTCCTACACACATTCCTTTAACTTTTAGCTCAGTCAAACGCTCTCTATGCATTCACAATAGTTTCCTAACTTGCTTGCCTTCCCATTTTTTTCTCACTGGAATGGAATACTGGAATTTACTTCTAATATCTTATTTTTAGCAGTTCCCACCCCTCCTATGCTACCTTTGAGAATTTCTGCCCACCTACCTAGCCTTACCTAGCACGTGCTGAAACTGGCTGTCCTGAAATCTAGCATGCAATTTCTCTTCCTGTAGTATCTTGAACACCAAGATAACATGGTCGTTTGCTCCCAAGATTCCCAATTGATTGCTTGATTATGTGCCATCACATCATTTTCGACTCCTAGCAACCACATAGATAGATTTTCTCCATGACGATCTGTCCCTAACCTGTTCTTTCAGGACTCCCAAGTGTGCAGTCTTCACCACTGTAACTAAGTCCATCCACCTTGCTGCTGGTCATCCTCTTCTTCTCTTTCCTTCCACCTTTCATTTGCATAATGTGTCCGAAGTAGGATAATTTGAGCCCTAGCTGTTTATGCCTCAAGTGAGAACTCTGGGTTGATTTGTTTGATGATCCATCGGTTTGTTTTCTTGGCTGTCCATGGTATTCTCAGGAGTCTTTTCAACACCAAAGTTCAAAGGCATCAATACTCTTCCAATCTTGCTTCTTTAATGTCCAACTTTTGCTTCCATAGAGTGTCACAGGGAATACCGTGGCTTGCATGATTCTGCTGTTAAGATTCCCATAGTTTTTACTTTTTCAACTAGCCTTTTCTGTTAATAGGATAAGAACTAGGAAAGTCAGTCTCCTTGGCTCTTTTTCAATCTTCTCGAAAAAATACAGCCAGTAAGACCACTGAGGAATTCTTGGAGCTTTGTAATCTTGGCTGAGTTGATTTTCCAGTGTTAAAATTTATAACTGGTCAATAACTGTGGGGGCTCTGTGGGAACCAAAGGTTCTGGAATAGCCTACATGGACTTAAGAGTCACAAACTGTGCAGCCCTGATGCAGTAATATTAACCCATTCTGCGGAAACAGAATTTCTGCAACTTTGCATTTAATATGCATGTGTGTGTGTATTCAAGTCTGCAAATTTACATCTGGATCTGTGTTAAGCTTTGGAAGACTTACAGTCATTTCATTTTTAATGAAATAATGTAAACTGAATGGACAGGCTTAGGACTGAGTGGCTTCTCACTTTACCATCTATCAAATTCTTTCAAGGAGAAACGTGAGTATGTATAATTTTCCTCAGAAAGCAACTTTGGAAAGCTACTGTCAATCAAAATTATACTTTAGATCTAATATATCAACTCTGTCAGAGGAACCTAATGCACTTAATATGAAGTCTCTATATTCCAAGAAAGAAGAATCCTTGATACATTATACATATTCAGAGCTGAATCTGCTTCTGATCTGAATTATTTCCCTTGATCTGGAATTCCTTCCACTTGGATGAAACTCAACTTGACCCTTTTAAAATCTACCATCCAGCATTTATCCTTCATACTATGCCTATATTGTATCATGCATATAATATAGTGGTTAAAGTTCTGAAGTATGATTGAGAGTTTCAGATTCTGGTCCATCCTTAGCTATGGAAACACCCTGGGTAGCTTTGGGACAGTCCCTCACTCTCAGCTCAACCCACCTCATGGGTTGTTTGAGAGATAAAATGAAGGAAGACTCTCATATAAACTATCTTGGAATTATTTTTGGAGAAAACACAGGAAAATAACAACAACAGCAACAACAATTATGTAGATTATCTCATTAGTGGCTGTAGTAAAATCATGCAAACAGGCAATGAACAATGCTGTGATAGCATTGCAAGAATTGTCCATTGGAATTTGTGTAGAAAATTTGTCTTTATTGTTTGCAAAAACTATTGGGAGCATGGGCCTGAAAACGTTTTGCAAAAGGAGATCAACATTTTGTGAGATTTCAAAATTCATATTGATAGGCACTTAGAATGTAATAACCAGACTCTATTGTTATAGATACTCCAGGAAATAAAGCCAGACTGCTCACTTGAGGGAATGATATTAAAGGCAAAACTGAAGTACTTTGGCCACATAATGAGAAGACAGGATACCCTGGAGAAGATGCTGATGCTAGGGAAAGTGGAAGGCAAAAGGAAGAGGGGCCGACCAAGGGCAAGATGGATGGATGATATTCTGGAGGTGATGGACTCGACCGTGGGGGAGCTGGGGATGGTGACGGCCGACAGGAAGCTCTGGCGTGGGCTGGTCCATGAAGTCACGAAGAGTCGGAAGCGACTGAACGAATAAACAACAATTGTTATAGAAAAGAAGAAGGTGTAGTTCATTGATATGACAATACCGGGAGATAGTTGAATTGCTGGAAAACAACTGGAGAAAGTAACAAAATGCTATGATTTACAAATTGAAGTCAAAAGGGTATAGAGGAAAAAATCGATTTTCATACTGATTGTCACTGGAGCTCATGATGCATTATCAAAAGGATTCATCAGATTTCAGACATTTTAAACTTTACTGGACTTGACATCACTAATTTTGCAAAAGACCCCCTTACTTGGAACAGTATACATTTTGTGGAGATACCTCCATGATTAGGTTCTTGGCTGGAAGCTGAATCATTGGAGTCAATACCCAGTTGATTAGATTGTGACATTTGCACAACAACAATAATATAGCAGCAGCAACAACAATCAAGTTACTTCATGTGTATCTACCCAGAATCTTTTCTGATTGTATACCCAATTTTCTGACCTAGCAATCGCAGATAATTTTATTCAGGATTCCAACTGATTGTCAGGATACTTTCTTCAAGCTCTCACACTGGGAACAGCAGGCTTTCAATGCAATCCTGCAAACATTTTTGGAGAAAACAGATTATTTTAATTATTACTCAGTCTAGATTCAGAATTAGATTTGGACAGAGATGGTATTGGTTTCCCAGATGAATGAGCTGTACTACGAGACAGCCAAGGGAAGTGCAGCGGGGTTGATACTTTTGGTTCTCTTAGCAGATTTTAATAACTTTAACCACAGTTTGGAGTACCTGAGGGAGTGGAAGGAAGATGTTGCCCAGTGATGGTTCCACTCTTCCTCTCTGGGTCCTATAAGAAGATGGCAATTGCCACCAATATGCTGATGACGCCTAGCTGTACTTCTCCTTTCCTGTGAATTCCAGCTTGGGCTTCCCAACAAACTTCACATGTCTGTGGGCTGAAAAGGACTGAATATGAGACAATAAGCCAAAGCTAAGTTCAGACCAGATGGAGTTGCTGCTGATTATGAGGCTGGACTGAAGGGTTTAGGTGGAATGCCTCTTCTGAATAGGGTCACCTGCTCCCTTAAGGAAAAGGTTTGTAATCTGGGGGACTTCCTGATCCAGGGTTGATGCTGGATAGTTGCCCAACATTTGTGGCAAGATCTGTTATCAGCTTCATCTGATACTCCAGTTGTTTTTTTCCATGGAGGCCAGAGGTCTGGTTTTGGTAACACACACCCAAGGAACCTTAAGGCAGAATTATTACCACACACTCTCCATGGGGCAGCTCTTGAAGAGAGGCCAGTGCAGGCGATGATGGCCACCTTTGATGGCAGAAGAGGCAGGGAAGGGCACAGATGGCTGCTTGGCCTCAAGCAGTGCAATATCTTGCCCAGTCTCTGTTCAATTGGTCCCTGAGGAGAACACATTTACTAGCTTGTTTTTGGTCAAGCCACTTTCTTCCTCAACAAAGAAACCCACATGCTATTCAATTTCAGCCAAGCAGAACCAGCATTTTCTTCACACAGGGCCTATACAGACATAGTAGTTAAATTCATTCATCACACCAAATAGAAATAAAGCAGCCACATGGTCTAGGATTTGACATTTGGGGGCACCTGGACATTGTGCCTTAGTCAACAAACCATCACTTGTAACTGGTGGCTTTATCACAGTGTCTGAACTCCATCTCTGTTGATGAGGAGCCCCTCCCTCCGTTTGAGAAGTCATCATTCAGAGATGCAGTGGATCTGGGCAGATATTTCAGGTTTTTAGGGGACGTGATGGCTCAGTGGTTAAGACGCCAGGCTTGTCGATCAGAAGGTCGCAAATTAGGCGGTTCGAGACCCTAGCCCAGCATGACGGAGTGAGCTCCTGCACTCACCCCAGCTCTTGGCAACCTAGCAAGTCGAAAGCATGCAAATGCAAGTAGATAAATAGGTACCACTTCGGTGGGATGGTAACAGCGTTCCGTGCTTGTCATGCCGGCCACATGACCACGGAAGCATCTTCGGACAGCGCTGGCTCTTCGGCTAAGAAACGGAGATGAACACCGCCCCCTAGAGTCAGACACGACTGTACAGGGGAAACCTTTACCTTTACCTTTACCTTTACCTTTACCTTTACCTTTACCTTTACCTTTACCTTTACCTTTACCTTTACCTTTACCTTTACCTTTACCTTTACCTTTACTAGGAACATTTGATTTTTCTCTTGAGGCATCTAGCCCACCTTTTCTCTCTATTGTTAATCTGCTCTGGAACACAGGACAGGAAAGACTGGTACAGATATTTGAACTAAAACAGTTGAAATTAATAACACCCTTAACTGAATTTCATTTCAGCATTATTTATAGCCTGTGGAGTAGAGGTGGAATTATTTCCAGAAAAGATCTCATTAGCTCAAATGATTTTTGTTGTTTTAAATAATTTGTGAGATCAGAGTTATAGAAATATTAAGAAATAAATGAACTGAAAATTTGCAGTAGAAAAATGCTGCTTTTTATTTTTAAAACAAAGAACAGAAACTTAACTTGCTTCCTTCAGCTGAAGAGAAGCATGGCTTAATTAACATAGCTTGAGGCAGTTTGCCTCTCCGCACTCACCAACAACATTGTAGTACAGGAGGGTAAACACAATAGAAGAATTTACATTTTAAAGCTTGTACAATTACAACTTGGCAGTACCTGAGTGGACAGGGCTTGACATGTGACTATTCACCTAGGCAACCCATTCCCAATTTGGGAAAGAACAAGCAAGTACCTTTCTGATTGGCTAAACCAGGGGTCGGCAAACTTTTTTATGCCAGGAGCCATTTTGACATTTATAAAATTTATAATATCACTCGAGGGCCAGGGGGCGGGGTTTGAGGGTGGGAGCCAATCGCGTGGAAGGGGGTGGGGTTTGAGGGCAGGGGCCAATCGCGTGGAAGGGGGCGGGGTTTGCGGGCGGGAGCCAATCGCGTGGAAGGGGGCGGGGGAGGTTTGGAAGAAGGAGAAGGGAAAGAGAGGCTCGACTGCTCCAGTCGCTTCTCTTCCGGAGCCGCTCAGCCCCCAGTCCAGGCAAAGTAAAGCTGGTGGGGAATCCAGCGCGGGAGCGGGGTTTGCGGGCGGGAGTTTGCGGGCCAATTGCACACACTTAGGGCCTGCTGCCGCCATGCCCACTGCCGCGCCTGCCCCCGCCACGCCCACCACGCCTGCCTGGGGAAGAGCCACACTCAAGGGGCCAAAGAGCCGCATGTGGCTCGCGAGCCGCGGTTTGCCGACCCCTGGGCTAAACAAACTAGACTAGCAGGCACCGGCTATTAACATTCCTGAGGGGGGAGCTAACATGAGCTCTCCTGAAGCCCACAGAAAAAAAAAGTTTAAGGCTTGACTTTTAAAAACTCAGCTTCCCATATTCTTTTCAGGATCATAAAATATATACAACAATGATCACAGATGTTCAACGGAAAGCCAGCACAACCCAAGAGCCTAAAGAACCCATGCTGGGGTGGGGTTGAGGCAGAAAATAGCCAGGAAATCTGCAATAAGCATCCATACTTTCAACATCTGGATTAGGAACACTCAAACATATTTTGAGAAGGGGGGGGGGGGAGAATCCTCTTTTTTTCCCCCTTACTTGATAAACTTGGGTTAAAAAAATGTGAGATCAAAGTTTTCATGCATCCTTACAATCCATTTAATTAATCTTAAAATGCATCCCCTATCATATTCAATCATATTTATCCTGTGTAATATTTAAATGCCACTATTAACATAATCATTTTGATATAAACACAGTCAGGTGGTGGTGAAAGGCAATAATCTTAATAAACCACTTTTATTCCACCTTTGAAGACAGCCTATTGATCTCTGCAAAAAGCATTACTGTGCTGTACTCTTTGGCAACTGGAAGCACTAGGGTGCAATTCAAAAAAGGTCAAAACTATATTTGGTATCAGCAATGAGGGAAATGGGGAAGGCAAATGTATGCTCAGCAAGAATAAAACCATGGAAGCTACTATATCTAAAGACACAACTGAATCTTCAGTACAGAGAGCAATACCTCAGGACTTGGCAAGGTGTTTCTCTTCTTCTTTTTTTAATATATTTTATTGAATTTTAAATATACATAGATAAAAGTTAGAAACGGAAAAAGAAATAGAAATACAAATCGAAGATAGAAGAAAATGGGTGTAGTAAAGTAAAGAAAAAAAGAAAAAGATGAAACAGAAATTAGTCAACTTCCGATTTATCCCTGGTCTTAGTATATTAAAAAATTAGTCATACATGCTAGGTCTATTTATAACATTAAAAAACATTTCTTGTCTAATATATCAATTTATATATATTTTAGTCTTCAAATCCCCATATAAGCTTTGCCCCTCTTGCATTTTGCAAGTAGTCCATTAATGGTTTCCACTCTTTTAGAAAGAAATAATTTGAATTTTCTTTTAATAAACATGTCAATTTATCATTTTCTGCCATGTCCATCAATTTTAACATCCAGTCTTGTATTGTAGGTGTGGTCTGATTTTTCCAGTTTTGTGCATATACAAGTCTTGCAGCTGTAATCATGTATTGCATAATTCTTATAAATTGTTTTCCTATTTGTTCTTCTGATATTCCCAGTAAAAATAATTCTGGTTTAAATGGAACTCGAATTTGTAAAATATTTTGCATCAATGAATGTATCTGAGTCCAAAATTTCTTTGCAATCTCACATGTCCACCACATATGATAGAATGACCCCTCTTTTTTTTTACATTTCCAACACAAGTTGGAAACATTCCCATACATTTTAGCTAATTTTTGTTTCTCTTCTGATGTATTGGACAGTTTTTGGATAGCTTACATGTGACCATGCTGGCTGAAGCTGCAGCCCCAAACATCTGGATGGTACCAGGTTTCCGTATATCATCTTGGTAGAGTATTCCCAAATCAAGTGATGGGACCTTGCTTTCTCAGTACATATTTGCAGAAATATCAATCCAGCATTCTTACTTGAGGCACAAATGACCAAACTCAAATTATCATACTTCAGACACATTATATTTAGTAACTCCTAGGTCTCTTGAGAAGCCTGTAATGCTGGGAAAGGTAGAAGGAAAGAGAAGAAGAGGACAACCAGCAGCAAGGAGGATGGACTTGACTACCCCAAGGATGACAGCACCATTGGAAGACTGAAGGACCAGGTTGGCAATAGAACATCCTGAAGATGACCCATCTCTGTGGTCACTAAGAATTGACATGAACTTTATAGCCCATAATCAATCAATATTGCAGAACCTGAACTGGACTTCTCTCTTTGTTAATTAGTTCATAAGCATATCACTTATTAAAAAGATTCAAGTTTATGCTAAACTCAGCCCTTCCCCACCCACCTTCCTTCATTGACTCTGCCAAGTTCCATCTGCTTCCACCAGCCAATGCAATTCTACTCATGTGATCCCATGAGATGCCAGTGAATTGACAGAATAATTAACTAGTCCATTGAACTGGATGGCTTCAGGGCACAGAGTATATCGTTTAGAAGGATTTTTATATTTTCCTATGTAAAAGTAAAGAGCAGCTAAAAGAAAAACTCCCAGCTGATGGAAACCCAGAATACTTGGACTAGTAATGTGTTCTTGAGGGATAGATTTACCATTTGCAGAGTGTTCTTTACCATGGGGAGCAGTTCATTTATGCTGTACTTTTTGTTCCAATATTTTTTAGTAACCCTTGTCTTTGTACCTCCCCAGCAGCTGACAATGATACTCCTTCTCTAGCGTGAAAGCTGCAGCCCTTTCTAGCAAATCAGTGCTCTACAAGGCCTTTCTCTTGCATCGAGAGAACCAGTCTGATCAGAAACGTTCAGTCTCTCTTCATAAGACTTCAGCATGAGCTACAGGGAGGATGCATGTAACTGCCATAGCATGTATGTGACTAAAGCAGTGTTCTTCCCATTTGGTTTAAGGAAGCTCCTTGTGCCAAATGATAAGCCCCCTTCAGCCATCAACGGGAAGACGAGGCTGACTGGAACAAGTCTTTTGCTTTGTGCCACCTTTCTCCAGCAACTAGGATAGAAGCCACCACCTCAACAAGGGGGTGTTATCTTAAGAGTAAATATTTCCCACTGCAAGACTGTAACATTTAGCTTTTCAGGCAGGAACACTGAGAAGCCAAATGCTGACTGGAAAGTATTGACCACATATGGGGGAGTCAACAACCCTGGCTTGGGCCCTCCCAGAAAGATCTTTTGAGAGGGAGCGCTTTACCAATCACTAGAAAGAGCTGTTGAGGAGACGGATGCATGACAGCAATATGAAGATTAGGTAAAAGGTAAAGGTTCCCCGCGCACAGTTGTGCAGTCGTGTCCGACTCTAGGGGCCGGTGCTCATCTCCGTTTGTTAGCCGAAGAGCCAGCGTTGTCCGAAGACGCTTCCACGGTCATGTGGCCGGCACGATGCACGCAGAACGCTGTTACCTACCCACAGAAGTGGTACATATTTATCTACTTGCATTTGCATGCTTTTGAATCGCTAGGTTGGCAAGAGCTGGGGCGAGTGCGGGAGCTCACTCCGTCGTGCGGGGCTAGGGATTCGAACCTCCGAACTTGCGATCTTCCGATCGACAAGCCTGGCTTCTTAACCGCTGAGCCACCACGCCCCTCCTGAAGATTAGGAGGACTCTGTTAACAGTTTGGACATACAAACATTAGGGATGGGTGCCTCCTTTTCATACATTTCTAACTTTATAGAGAGAAAGGATTGAGCTGAGCAATATATACACACAGGTCATCAGCAACTCCTTGCTGTAGTCACAGCTGTACTTTTTCCAGTGGTCTGCAAGTAGAAATATGTCTACCGTATACCCAGGTGTAGAGCCTGCTCCATGGTACCCTTTTCCCTTGGCTGTAATGGTTCTGGATATGTTTGTGTAGAGCAGCTGGTAGGTTGAGTTGGCCCTTGGTATCGATGGTCGATAATGAGACCATTTCAAAACCATTAAACTGAAGAGTGGGCTCATGAGACTGATAAATCATGGAACTAGTTGGTTCTCTAATGGACTATGGTGACTTCCAGCAATCAAGCCTACTAACATTGCATAATTCCTTAAAAACCAAGAACCCAGCCCACTATTGTGCATGTCATTGATTGATGGGTTGAATATGTGCCACCAAGTTGTTTTCAACTCCTAGCAACCACATAGACAGATTTTCTCCATGACAATCTGTCCCTAACCTGGTCTTTCAGGTCTTCGAATGGTGCACTTATCACAACTGTAACTGAGTCCATCCACCTGGCTGCTGGTCGTCCTCTTCTTCTCTTTCCTATTGTGCATGTACTATTCTAAAAAAAAAAAAAAAAAGCTATATTCAGCAGCACTCCCCAAAAGAGGGATCATCACTACATCGTGCCACTAGAAGAGGCGTGAAAACCGGTACTCGGCAGTCTCCAGAGCCATTTTTGATTCTGTGCAGTGCAGTTTCAATATTTCACTACATCGAACTATCCTATAGTACAGTACAGTACATACTATACTATGTTTATTATAACTGTTCCCCCTGTCGATTTTGCTTTCCTCTTTTAATCCTTTTCCTCTCTTTCCCACCTTTTGGCTTCTTGGGGAGGCTTTTGGTGCCATGCAACCAATCTTCCGTTAGGGCAAGAACGCGCTACACTGGAAGGTTAAAAAAAAAAATCTGGAAAATGGCAATGGCAAACTATTTCTGTATTGTTGCCAAGGAAGCTACGTGGATGTGAATACTTTGTGATTGAGACAGCATACAAGTTGATGAATAAAATAAAATAGAAGTGTTCATGTTGTCACCAGGAATTGACTTAAGGGAAGCTTTATTTTACCTTATCTTTAAATAAATTACCACTACTTTCAAAGACCTTCAGTGGAAGATTACTGCAATTGTGTGATGCCACTATCTTTTTCAAAGGCAACTTTTTTGTGACTGAGCACGTGTTATTAATTAATGAAAAATCAGAGCAAAAAAGTTGCTAAACCTACTATTAGAACATTATGTCCCTGAACCATTAACTTAGTTTAACTGCCACATCACTCAACTTAGCCCTAATTAAACCCAGATGAATGCTTTCAATGCTAATACTCAGATAATGTAATAAAGCTGCACAAGCAGTTAAAGTAACAACAAGCTTTTTCAAAAAGCTTCCAGATGTTGCTGAGGCAAATGCAACACATCAAAATAAAAACTTTTTAAAAAGTGGAAAAGGAAAACTTGGAATCGGCTCTAAGCTAATTAAATACAATGAGCTCTCCAAGAATAAATTGAAGACATAAGGATTTGACGGTTACCACGAATCAGCTTTACTGCAAAGTGGCACATGCATGCACACTAATGTGAATTCACCAATTCTACAATTATTTCAAACACTGGCTCTTTTGTAATGCAAAATATAATTCTTACGCATCAGGAAGTGGGGCGGGAGACATACTGCTGGTGACGTGCCAGAACAGAGGGCTTCTCAAAACAGTAAGGAGTCAAATAATGGAAAATAATGGATATTGTTTGGAAGAACACCATGACTCTGATAATCAGAACCAGGGGCTTGGTTTTGTTTTCAGCTTCTGCGAGGATCCCCACCGGCAGGACCTCACTGGCTTGAAAGAGGGAGAGAGAACTCCCTCCATATATCACCATTCAGGACTCTTAAGTCCCAAAGTGCAAACTCTACCTTATTCCAGTTGTTCTCTAACTATGGAATGTTTTTGTTAGCTGCCCAAGATTCAGTAGCAAGTGACAGAAAAATTAATGGATCAGAGGACTGTCAAATCCAGTGTTATCTTGAAGCTCATGTTGAGCAGTTCTCCAAACCTTTGTCTGATTAATTAGCATAATGCTAACCCAGGATTTTCCAGTTGTTGAAAACTGAAAATTGTTGACGTTTTATTTATTTTTAAAAAAATATTACATTACAAAAAAATATATAGGCTCTGGGTGGCTTACAAAATAAACATAAAATCAAAATGTTTCAAATCATAACTCCCCCCCCAAAAAAAAATAATAATATCAAAACAACCTTAGATGGCTACCCAGCCATCACTGGATTAGTGGCTGGATGTCCACTGAAAGAAAAGCATCATCCATGCTTTTAGAATGTGAGGAAGACTCTGGGAACAGCATGGTCCGTAACATCAGGGCCATCACCAAGGAGGCCTACCTTCTGAGCTGTGTTTCATTCGCCTCTTGAGAGAAAGGGACCCTAAGCAGGTCCTCTCTAGATGACCTCATAGGAAGGGCATGTTGGGGAACTCTGGAATGCTAGTAACAGAAAAAACCCACGCAGCGTTTATCTAGTTTAGCAGAGTAAAAAGCGTCCTGTAATAATCTTGCACATAAGGCTCAATTAAGTTCAGAGTAAAATAAACACACTTCACATGTTAATGTAAAGTTACAGAAAAATAGCTTACAGTTTTATTGTAGATCAGTTTCATGGTAGCAGAGGATGGTTCATGCGTGCGAGCGATAGGTTCTGACCAAACCCACAGTCTTCTTAATGTGGCCTTGCTGAATGCAAGCATGAGCAACGTGGACAGCCATGTATGACCATCCTCCCAGGTGGAGATTCAAGCAGGAAAAGAAAGGAAGTAGAGTAACAGGAAATCGGATTTTCAAGCCCCTCCCACACAAAGCAAGTAAGATTAGGTTGCAGCAGGACTGCCCCTCCTTCAAGCTTATGTGAGATGTGCTTGGTTGAAAGCCAATATCTCTAACAGGGCAGACTTCTTATGAATAAAGTGGTCTCTGATACAGCTTGATGCTGCACTCTGTAGAGCTTTATAGGTAACAATGGGCTTTTTGAATTTGGCCCAGAAGCCTACTGGAAGTGTTACACTGAAATATAGATGTTATATTTCAGTAATGAGTTTTACCTGTTGGCAGCCTGGCTGCTACATCTGGACCAGTTATAGCTTCCAAGTCATCTTCAGAGGTGGCCCCATGTACAGCACCTTGCAGTAGTCAAGAGAAGTGATAATAAGGATAATAGCCTCCATCACCAAGCTATAATGGTCTGATTCACATGCAATGCTAAGCCATAATAAGTAGTTTTCCATGATTCATTAAATCAGAATGTGATTTGCTTGCTTAAGTCGGTGAATAAACTATGTTTTATGTCAATAAACTAAAATTCTAACCCATTATTTATTATTGACATTGATGGCAACTGAGTCTGAGACTCCATACCCTTCTCCTTTATTGGATGATTCTAGGTTAGAGGATTATGAGAGACAGAAACTTGGTATACACTTCCTTCACAAAAGACCTTTGATCATTGTAGTGTGCCAGAAGTATGAACAATTTTTAAATTCTTGTCTAATAAAATGAAATAATTTTATCCATTCCAAGTTAAGATTCCATACCAATAATAGGCAGCTTGGTGCCCATGGATACTGCCCTTGGCAGATTCCTCTTCCCCTCCCTTCCCCAAGTTAGTTATAATCCTATACCAATATCAAAGCCAAATGTATTTTCTTTAAAATGTTGGTCCTTTTCATATTCCGTGAGATCCCCCTGTGATGTAATTGTTAGCTGCTTCCCCTCAGGTGATGAAAGGAGGAGAAACTGCTAAAAAACATGTTCTTCCAACCTTATATTTCAATGGTCTGTAGCAATTCTTCAGTTTCTCACAATAAAATGAGTTAAATGTAATTTAAAAACTCTTCTGAGTCAAGCTTCACTCCTGGTGACTTCCTGAAAATGTTCATGTAGTTTCTTGGCAACAGTAGGGGAGTGGTTTGCCATTGCTGTCTTCCAAGATTTTTTTCAGCTTCCCAGCCTAGCCTAATGCCCTGGGATTCCCCGGCAGTCTTCTCTCCAAGGGACTGACTCTACTCAGCTACAGAGCCCAGGCAGGATTGGCCAGGTGCTATCATCTGATGGATAAAATAGCAAATCGAGTCTGCTAGCCTCAGAGAGAATATAACCTTTTGCTTCAGAAAGCCAAACCATACCCTTGTTCACATTTTTCCTGAGCATTCCTACGAATGATTTCAGGAGGGGTACAATGGGCCCTTCTACGCATTGGCTAGGATGACTGAAATTCTCACAGCCTCGTCTTATCTTCTTTCGCCCCAGGCCTATTTAGCTGGCATTCTTCAGGTCTGTAGTATTCTTGGTCTTTCCATTTCCATTTTTCCTTAGAATATCTCCATTAATATTTTCTAAAAGCTATAATCTTAGCAATAACCTTCCTTGAAGAAATCCCCTAACTAACTTTTAACTAACTTCTCTTTGAAACCATAAAGAAATGCTGTTTTAATTTGCGGGAAAAGGTTAAGCAAGTTTCTGTAGGCATTGTCTTTCTATAAATTTAATATGAATGCTCAACAATATTTTGGAAGTTGAAACACTGGTTTACTAGTCCCATTGAACTTATAATTTCCTTGCTGATTGGATAGCATCTATCTATTCTCTCTCTCGGTTTAATGTGATGTGCCAAAAATACAACAATTGAATAATTGATACATTTTTCTAGCTTGCTGAGAAGGCCACTTCCCTGGGCTGTAGGTAATTGTTGGGAAAGGAAGTAACCGTTTGCTCACCAACCATAGTTTAATAAAAATCAAATCCTCCAAGATGCTCTGATGTCCAGATTATCTTTCATTAATGACAGCAGATCCAAGAGGATGGAGCATAGCAGGGAACAAGGTGGCAAAGTCTACACCTGTTGGTACTGCTCAATATTTTCAGGGAGCCATTTGCCCACAGATGTTCGTGCACCATTCTAAAACTGGGGGGAAAAAAACTGTTTAAGTTTCAATAATAGTTTTCCTGACTGGTTGTTTGGAAATTATTTTAAATTATCACAGGCAACCAACTAAGCAACTTTTCATATTCAGGAACAGAAGGCAGACTATGATTAAATGTTAGGGAAAGTTCTAACAGTGAAAACAGTTCAGAGGTTGCATAAATTAACCAAGGATCCACTGAGCTCCCTTGCTGGGGTGTTTTCTTTTTCTTTCTTTTTTTAAATAATTTTATTGAAGTTTTTAATAAACATGGTAAAAACTAATACAAACTAAACTAGAAGAAAAAAGGAGAGTAAAAGAAAAGTTCAGAAGGTGCAGAAAAAAGAGAAACAAAAGGGAAAGAAAAAAGTAGAAGAGAAAAGAAAGGTAGGCAACAAAGACAATAATAAAGAAGTGGCTTCTGACCTTCATCACACCAAGCATAAGCTCATATAACAACTTTTTATCCTCTTTTAAAGTTACAAATAAAAAAACCTCTTCTGCCCATAGCCTAACTTTTATCTATATGCAATCCAGAAATCATCATCTTTTCAGTCCTGGTTCAGCAAAAAGTCCATTAGGAGTGGCCAGAAATATCAAACAAATAATTTATCCCTGATCAAATAGTCCAACTTTATATTCCTTCTTTTTGCTCTTTACAATCTTAACATTTAAATCATTCCAGTGACTGAAGGCAAAAGGAGAAGGGGACGGCAGAGGATGAGATGGTTAGATAGCATCACCGATGTAATGAACATGAATTTGAGTAAACTCTGGGAGACAGTGGAGGACAGGAAGGCCTGGCGTGCTATGGTCCATGAGGTCACGAAGAGTCGGACACGACTAAACGACTGAACAACAACAAAAAATGCATTGCAGGATTTAATCTTTCATCAAACTTTGGCATTCAAGAGGAGTCTTCAAAGCTTTCACCAGCCTGCTTTGTAAAGAGGCATCGTCCAGGTTTTCTTGTCACAGCTGTTCCATGTCCAGATCCTTCTCTTGATTTGTCTTTTGCATTCCCATTTTGGTGATCTCAATTTTGTTGTCTTCCATGCTTTCAAACTTTATAATGTCTGTGTCAGGTAAAAGTTTTAAAAAACTTTTCTCATTGTCTTCTAAAACAATTATCCATTGAGATCTGTATCCTTTCTGAAATTTTAGTTATTAATATCTCAGTCCAATTATCAAAAAAACTCTTTAAGACAAGAAAAGGTTATAGCCAGCTTAACTATTTTACCTCTTTTCTGCCTGGTCCTTTAGTTCACTATAGTGTCCATTTGCAACCTTCATGAAGCCTCAGTTCCTAATATGGCTTTAGTTCCATTTCAGTCATTTCTCACAAGCAAATTATTTAATTATATACTTATTTTTCAAATCTTACAGCAAAACTAACCAATATTCCAAATCTCTCTGGTCTCTCAGTCTGTTTAAAACTTTCTTAAATCAAAATCTTTTTTTGCTTTTTGCCAACTGTATATTATTTTAAACTCTTAAGTCTCTCTTTAAAATTCCTTAAATCCAAAGAAGAAGGTAAAACTCACCAGCTGTCAAATTAAGCTCACCGTTTTGAAAATCTCTAGTATTCAAAAAGTGGTTAAATTAAACATTTCCAGATGTGACTAGAAAGTGAGTTAGGCTGGCTTAGTGTCCTTATTAAAGGCTCTGCCACTGCTGAGAGCAAAGATGTCGTCTCCCTTGGCTCCTGGCGCTCAAACCTGCAGGAGAATGCTGTTTTATGATCTCCTCGTGAGGAGCTGCCATTCAGAGCACTTGTGGGTGACCTTCCATTCTCTCCTTCTCCAGAGAGCTTCAAAGGACCGGTCTCTTTCTTCACAGTGGTTGTCATCTCCACTATATGCGGAGATGTCTTCAGTCAGCCGTGACTCACCCAGAAGTCCCTTGCTGGGGTGTTTTCTAATGGAAGTAAAACAGCCATCTGTCTGGGATGGCTCCCTGTCCTGAGCAGGACATTGGGCTTGATGCCCTAAATGGCCCCGTTCGGCTCTCTGATTCTATGTTTCTGTGATTTCCTATCAAAGAGAGAGAGAGAGAAAAAACTGGGATCTTTTTTTGCTTGCTTGCTTCTTTCATGCATCTGTACCATGTCTATTCCCCATGCTGTGTGACTGAAAATATTCATAGCTGGAAAAAAAGGCAAAATTAAAAGATTGTAATGTCACAGCCTGAAAGTTGTTTAAAAATTACATTTTTCTTCTGTCAAGAAAATCTGAGTTTATATAAAAAAAAGGGAAGCTTAGCCCATGTCATTTCGTGTTCTGTCTTGATCCTTGACATAACTCTGTTGCCTTAATTTGTTATTCCATTCTTTTGATCTTTCCCAGATCTGGGAAATCTGCCAGAGTGGAGTGGGGTCATTAACAATGTTTGTGTGAAAGAAGGCCTTCCTGTGTGATCCACCAAATGTGGTCCAGCCATACCTTAGTCTTTGCTTGCCACTCCCTACTTTTTGCCCATGTTTTAAAAATATCAAACCAGATTGTTTCCAAAGGTGACAAGTATGTGAAATCACTCACCATTTCATATACATCAGCCTTCTCCAACGTGGTGCCCTCCAGAAATGTTGAACGTGAACGTCCATCATTCCCTGTTAACGTGTCCTGGCTGGTGATTATAAAAGCTGAAGTGAAAAACAACTGGGCACCAAATTGGAGAAGGTAAATATTTAATTGTAGCTTAGACCTGACTTCAATTTTCCATTGAAAAAATGTCACCAAAGACATTTGACATTTTTATTTCAGTATATGTACAAATATGCATGTCAAGCATTGATTGAGATCTAGCTTAAAATGTTTGGATAGGCAGTGAATACCACTGCCTATGTCAGATTTCTAGAAAATATTTTTAAATGATAAAAGATTTTTATATTTTTATATGCAGCCCACATATAAAACTTAACACTAGTTTACAGAGCCCTTGAACTCAGTCTCCAAGTTCTCACACTATATTTCTTTCTTTTTATGCCATGATACAATACTTAGATTACATCAGCCTTAACTGTAAGGTTTGGAATTCTGTCTTTGTCCCATTCAGAGGTCTGAACCCTGGAATCTGATTATTAACACTCCCTCTGTCAAATCTAAAGCTGCATTTATGCAACACACTTACAATGGTCATTTCTAGATCCAGCATATTATGCTGGTTTCTGCATGTATCAGGGACAGGAAATGAATCACTCCAGCCTTGTTAGTGAATCAAAACTCTTTCCCCCAGTCATGCTGTGTTGTGTGAATCCAGAAACCCGGTCACTTCTCAGATGTGAAGAAAACAAGAAAGATGAAGATGTGTAGCCACAAAGTGCTCCATTGCAAAAATTCACTGCCAAGTACGGCATCTGTGTGTCTGTGTGTTAAGAAGTCAAGATGCTGGTTGTGACTGTGTGATCAAAGCCCAGTCTGGGTTAGTGGCAATTTGGGTTAATTATGTACTGTGAACAAAGCCTAAAAGTCTTGTTAGGCAGTAATTGGTACTCTTCGTATGTATTGAGTTACAGTGTTCCCTCAACCTATTTCAGCAGGGTTCTGTATGTGTTTTCACAGCCAAAATATAGCCTCCTTCTCTGTTTATATATGTGTGTGGCTAGATTAACATATTGTTCTGAATTTAAGAGTGATTTGTTTAATTGTGAGTTGGTGCGTTATGTGAAGCCAGCCATAACACCTAAAACTACGTTTTATGATTTAGCATGTAATGCAAACCTAGTCAAATGTAGCTTATATATAAATCATAATTAGATAGGTCATGGCTTAGTACAATATGTGAATGCAATTAACGCGTATAAATTCAGCAGAGTGAAATGTCACATGCAGAGACAGTAAAGGGTATCTTCTGAAGAAGTCACAATAATCTTAAGAAGGATGTAGCTGCTTTAATGATTCAAAGAGATGGTTTATCTGTACTGTTGTGCATTGTCACCTCATCTGAATGCTTTGCTCACTATGTAAAATTCATTACATGAGGAGTGCAAACTGACAGCCTAGTTAATCTTCTAGCCTGCTGTACAAGCTCATACAGCGAGTTTATGGTTCAGTATGTCATGCAAAACTGGGCTCCTCCCAGAAGCCATGTTTCAGTTAACCATGGCTAAGCATACTGAGAGAACAGAGCCACAGGATGTTCAGCACACAGCATAAGAACAGTGTGAACCTAGCCAAAATTGTAGTTCAAAAGCACTCTTGGTGCAACCCCCTGGAGCCCAACACCCTGCACTAGAGTTTTAAAATCAATTTTTTTTTGTTTGATTTTATATTCACAGCATGCAATGGCCAAGCAGGAAGGAACGTGAACAGCAATGTATGCAAGTGGTGTGACAATACACACCCCATCTGTGAAAATCAAGTGTGCCATAGCAACTGTGATTTAAGCTCCTATTGTGAAAAACCAGAAGAAATCTGTGTTTCTATATGGTAAGCAAAAAAAATTTTTTTAATTCCCAAACATAACCAGGGCCTAAAATAATAAATTGTCTGTTATATTAGATCCATATGTAGCCCTTTCTTCTCTGGTATCTGATTTAATGGAATCTAGTACTGGTGCATTTGCAAAAATGAGATGGTTCAGTAAGTAACTTCCTCAAGAAGCCATCGTTGGACCCTACTGTGCTGGACAACTTTCGTCCAGTCTCCCACCTCCCCTTTTTGGGGAAGGTGGTTGAGAAGGTGGTGGCGTTGCAACTCCAGAGGATTCTGGATGAAACGGATTATCTGGACCCCTTCCAGTCAGGATTCAGGCCTGGATATGGGACAAAAACTGCATTGGTCGCGCTTATGGATGATCTCTGGCGGGAGCGGGATGGGGGCAGTGCATCCATCCTGGCTCTTCTTGACCTCTCAGCGGCTTTCGATACCATCGACCATGGTGTCATTTTGGGGCGGCTCAGGGAGTTGGGGATGGGCGGCATGGTTTTGCGCTGGTTCACCTCCTTCCTCCAGGGCCGGTCCCAATCTGTGATGATAGGGAGTGAGAGATCCGACCCTCGACCCCTCCTTTGTGGGGTGCTGCACGGTTCAGTCCTCTCTCCTCTCCTATTCAACATCTACATGAAACCACTGGGTGAGATAATCCATCACCATGGGATGTGGTATCATCAGTATGCTGATGACACCCAGTTATACATCTCCGTCCCGGGTGAAGTAAGTGATGTGATGACTGCCCTCTCTCAGTGCCTGGGGGCTGTGTGGGTCTGGATGGGGAACAACAGGCTTCGGCTGAATCCTGGTAAGTGGCTGTGGGTTAATGGCTCCTCTGTATCCAGGAAATTGTCATCTTTAGTTCTGGATGGGGTCACTCTACCCCAGACAGACCCAGTGCGGAATCTGGGGATTCTTCTGGACTCACAACTCCTGCTCAAAGAGCAGGTGGCAGTCGTGGCCAGAAGGGCCTTTGCGCAACTTTGTGTTGTGCGCCAGTTATGCCCTTTCCTGGATTGAGAAGCCCTCCGAACAGTCACTCATGCCCTCGTCATCTCCCATATAGACTATTGCAATGTGCTCTACGTGAGGCTACCCTTGAAGAGTATCCGGAAGCTTCAGCTGGTCCAGAGTGTGGCTGCGCGAGCAATTCTTGGTGCCTCAAGATCGGCACATGTGACACCACTGCTGCGTGAGCTGAATTGGGTGCCAGTTTGCTTCCAGGTCCAATTCAAGGTGTTTGTGATCACCTTTAAAGCCTTACAAGGCATGGGTCCAGGTTACCCGAGGGACCGTCTCATCCCCATGACATCGACCCGTCCCACCCGGTCATGCAGAGAGGGCACGTTATGGACCCCATCTGCAAGAGAATTTCATTTGGTGGGGTCCAGGAAGTGGTCCTTCTCTGCAGTGGCCCCCGCCCTCTGGAACACTCTGCCCCCGGAGGTGAGACAGGCTCCATCGCTCCTGGCCTTCCGGAAGAACCTGAAGACTTGGCTCTGCCGTCTCGCTTGGGGTGGGAAGGGGAGTAGTTATTCTTGGGGGTGGCTAGCGCCTTAGAGCTCTCCTCACTGAATTAGATCTTTTATGGCCACTTGGATTTTATATTTATATTTATTCTTATTTTTATATTTATATTTGGTAATTATGTACTTATATTTTTAGATGTTTTTATACTTATTGCTTTAATGTGTTTCCTATTGTAAACCACCCAGAGTCCCCCTTTTCTGGGGGAGATGGGCAGTGGCAAAATTTGAAAAATAAAATAAAATAAAAAGTAATGTGCAAAAGAAAAGACAGAATTTTGCATAGCCTATAGGCAATCATCACAGACAAAACCTGTCTGTCTGTCTGTCTGTCTGCCTATCAGAGAGAGAGAGAGAGATCAGTGACAATATTTATTTATTTATTTATTTATTTATTTATTTATTTATTTATTTATTTATTTATTTGATTTATCACCACCCAACTCCCTCAAGAGGGACTCTGGGTGGTTTACAATCAAGCATAATTAATTATACTACAAATATAAATAAAATTAAATAAAACATTAAAATAACAGTTCAAGAATATAATAAATATAATGTATATATTATATATGCATAATGTAATCACCTATTATTAGCATTGTAATTATCAACTCTTTGGCTGGAAATTTTTCTAAACAATAAAAACAGAAGACTTGGAGTGGGATCATTCCTCATGCTAAACCATAATGTGGTACGTTTGATTTATAGCTTAGCATGATGGTAACCTCAGTCAATTATGTTTTATTCAACAAACCATGGTTAAGGAAATCATGGCTTGGTGTGAGGTGTGAACTAGGTCTTCTACTCTAAAAATATACAATCCAAAAGGAGAAAGGGAAAGGAGGCAAAAATGGAACATTAAAATATATGTGGAGTCCTTGGTGCTCTCTGAGCCTTGTTGTTTTCTTTCAGACGTTTCATTGCCAGGCTAGGCAACATCTTCAATGCGAAAAGGGAGTGGGACTTGCTCTCTGTTTATATACCCTGGCTTGTCCTGCCTGTGTTGGTGGGGGCGTTGTACTCTCCTTGGTAGTTCCTTGACTGGGTTGTTGTTTGCTGCTTGGTTGATTGACTGAGTTAATAGTTCCTTGATTAGGGTCTATTGTGTTGTTTGATTGCTCCTCTGGTGCTAATCCTGGTGTTAATCCTTGCCTATCTGGTTGTTGATTGCTGGCAAGGAGGTGTTCTGGTCTTCTGGCTTTTCTATTGCCTCTTATGAATGGTATGTAAATGTTGTTTACCTCTATGTGTCTGTTGACGGCTGCTTTGTCTGAGTGTCAAGCTTCCAGGAATTCTCTAGCATTTTTGGATTTGCCTCCACCAACACAAGCAGGACAAGCCAGGGTATATAAACAGAGAGCAAGTCCCACTCCCATTTTGCACTGAAGATGTTGCCTAGCCTGGCAATGAAACGTCTGCAAGAAAACAACAAGGCTCAGAGAGCACCAAGGACTCCACGGTTCAACCCTGAGCTACAGATATTCTCATTGAAATATATATTTGTTTCTTGTCATTTCAGGAAACAAGACAATGCAAGTATAAAAGTGAGCACTTTCTGCCACAACCCACAACTCCCCGTGGAAAATGTCGTGGTTTCGAAGTATAACACGTCACAGTGTGTCATGGTCCGTCAGCACAACGAGGATGGGACTTTTTACATCTGTGGCTGTGTGAAAGAGCAGGAATGCAATGACAAGCTTATCTTTGAAAATCATACCAATGGTGAGTCTTCTTAGTGGCGACTGGCACACATCTGGAAAATTTGAACATTTAGACATTCCACTTGCACCTCTTTCCCACAGGACAATCTAACGAGGCTGGATGTCACGTAAGATGCCTCCAGGGAAATTAGGATGGTCTCAAAAAATATACCCTTCTCCCTTTCCCCCAGTTACTTCACAAAGGAGGATAAGTTCTTATGAGAAGGCCCCAGGTTTAATCCTAAGGCTATGAGAAGGGGCGCTTATGTACCTGATAGCTGGTCAATATGGGTCGTATGGAGTGATCTTCTGACTCCACAGACCTAGAATTCACTCCTCTTAGACCCTTCAGGGACTCTCAATAGCCATAGTTCTCTGTCTTAACCTTATCAGAAGTTAGTTTTGCAAGAAATCTGATCTGTTTCCTGTTACAATTTGAAAATAGAGATAGCACACTGTCCCCAGTTCCTCAAGCATTCCACTGAACATTTGCCTGTCAGGCAAAAGTATAAAAACAATCCAGGCTGGGTCATATGTGGGAAGAAACAGCTTGCAGGAATCAGATATTTCTCCCAACCCCTGCTGGTCTAATTGGAAATCTGCACATTTTCAACCAAGAAAGTGGCTGTAAAGTTTCAAGCAAAACTTTCTGGGTGAGGCTGAATTTTACACTTGCAGACAGTTCTGCAAGCTAATGGCAAATGTGTCCAAATCCTCTCTTTGGCAAAACGTGATTCTATCGGCACATCTATACAACCCTCTAGCTTTGGCTTCAGGGTGCTTGGCTAGCTGTTCTTGAAGGCCACTTCTGCATCACACAGCCTTCCTCTCACTCCTAGCTACCGTGTTGTTTTTCTAAACCAAAGCTGAAGTGGTGTTTGTCATCTTCCCCCAACACAAGCCTTGCTATTTGTGTGATGCAGGCCACTTCAGCAACTGCTGAGCTGATGATGCGGCAGGGGGTGGGATCTGCCCAGCTCCCATTGGCCCTTATAGCTGGGCGGGCATGCCCCTTCCCCTCCAGTCGCCTGCACTGGGTAGTGACTGGCCTTCTGGTCACATGATGGGGAGAGAATCATATTTATTCTCCCCTCCCAGATTACTTACAGAGCATGTTGACAGATCTCTTAGGGCAGCAAGAGAGTTCTACAACTTCAGCCAGAGCTGCCATGTCCCATGCAGCATGTTGGCAGGTCACTCAGAGGATCTGAGAGGAGGAAGTACAATTGAGGTTGGTCAGGATAGGGGCTTCCCACAGAAGCAGTTTGGCAATGCCTCCTCTACTTTGCCAGAACGCATCCAGCACTTGGTCCATGAGGTGCAGTGACCTCACTCCCCAAGGATCAGATGCTGCAGGTGATCTGGGGATGAACAGTAAAGCAAGAAGGGAGAGCTCTCCTGCTTTATTGGGAATTTCCCAGATCGGGTTCTGACAAAATGGTCAAATTTCAGCCAGAACAATTAAAGCCCAGTTTTGGTTTATTAGGAGGGTTAGAATTAAAATGCAGATGAAATGTTAGGATGGCTGCATTTTCTTTGCACCAAACAATACAAACAAAAGCAACCAAAACTAAGATCTAAAACACAGCTTTCCAAACTGTGTGTCACGACACTTTAGTGTGTCGCCACACACAGTTTGGTGTGTCGCCACACAACCCGGAAGCAGCAGCGGTGGGGGTGTATATGGCGGCGGCAGCAGCAGCGGCGCACCATCAGCGCTTCCGTGTTTTAGCTGAGGCCGCCGCCGCCCCCACGCGTGCCACTGCGCCACTGCCACTGCCGCCGTTGGTGTCTCGCCAACAGAGGCAGACTGGAAAGCACTGATCTAAAAAGTAAATTTAGGGACACACGCAGGAACTTGGCATTCTGCAGCTGCTGTCCTGCATGCAGTTGTTCCAGTTGGTGGCAATGGCTTTCTTAACAAAAATAATGCAGCAAATAGATTTGATTATGGGCCACCAAGTCAGTGTCAACTCTTAACAATCATAGTGCAACAAAATCTCTCTCTTTCTCCCTCATACAGATACACACACACACATATGGACCCATACAAAGTTTTAAATGGAGCTCTGTGGCATAAAATAATATAAGGAGCTTGCACCCATCAATTATGTTTACTTGCGGTTTTTGTGAGTGGTGGCTGCTCTCAATCATACTTCGTGTTATTATTATTATGTAAAAAATTCTCCCCCTGGTTGCAATGACCTCATTGCAGAGGTCACAGAGATCAAATGAATAGTGCAACAACCCTAATCAATAATTGCACGTTGCTAATTACAGATATCAAACGTGTAGAGTTTGACTTTAGGCTTTACAGAATTAGTGTTTTTCAAGGTCCCTCCTTTGTCCTTGATGGCAGAAAGGGCTTCTCCTCCAATTTCTTTAAAGCAGCCCAGGACCTCCGCTGGAAGGTGGCTGAAGCACCCCTTTATACCAGAGAGATTTCTAGATTCAGAAGACACAGTGCCTACTGAGAAACATACTGATGCCCTCATTCCTAGCCTCAGCCCAACCTTTATATTGTGCGGGGGGGGGGGATGATTTCTG
This sequence comes from Charina bottae, assembly GCA_023362775.1. Taxonomy (NCBI): domain Eukaryota; kingdom Metazoa; phylum Chordata; class Lepidosauria; order Squamata; family Charinaidae; genus Charina; species Charina bottae. The sequence continues at coordinate 216,653,509 of JALMGJ010000001.1, forward strand.
GCAGAGACAGACAGTTGAAAGCACAAAGAAATACGAGGCAATATCTTTCTTTCTTTCTATGAAGGTTCTCAGTCATCCAGGTGGAATTGTCTGTAGCTTGAATCATGTCAACTGGATTTGGAAACGTTTCCACTGAGAAAATAGAAATCCAGTTGACATGATTCAAGCTACAGATCTTTCTTTCTTCCATTTGTTTTCGAACAAAGCAGCCTGCCCAATACTTTTTTAGGCTCATGCAACAATCACTGCTGCAAACTGATGACTTTGCAATTGAGGCTGGAACTTATTTAAACAGTTCCCAGGAGTGATGTAGCCAGGAGGCATTACTTCAGGTTTGCACACTGAACCCCTGGAAAATGCTCAGAAAAGGTTCTGCTTTCCACTGAATGTCACAATTTCAGAGATGTTGTCATACCCATCAGGTAAGTCCATTACAGAAAAAGATAGCTGGGCCTCACACTTTCCAAAACAAACTTAAATTATATCATTTGGAGCTGATCTTGTGGTTTGAACTTGGTGTCTTATTTTAGAAACATTCACAGCTTAAGCAGAAATTAACTGCAGCAGACTTTTTCTTTTCTTTTCAGAAACTGCCAAGTCAAACAACTAAGGGCTCTAGCTCTCTTTCTTCCAGGATCTGAATTGCAGGCTTCACCCACTGAGGTCATACCCTGAAGCCTTTTGCTTGAGGGATGGTTTTTGAACTACTCATCCTCAGCTTTTCTATTGGGCCAAGAAACCCTCTCTTTGAATTTCATGTGTAAGAACGGTGGAACCGCACACATCTCTCTGTGCTGGGTCAAAAAGATTAAATCTCACTTGTATTGAAATGACCCCACTGTTCTAGTAATGCTCAGAATTTATTCTAAGGCCCTGCCTTTTTTTGCACCCTACATGACTTCAGACCCAAATACTTGTTGGACCAGCTCTCCCATATCACTTTCCATGTCCCATGGAAGTGTTCTTTGAAGCTTTTCTTCATTAGCAAAGGAGTGCTGTAAATGGCAACTGATGGCTCCCTCCTTTTGGAATATCACCCCCAGCATGACACTCTTATCACTATCATTTAAGTGCTGGTACTTGTTTTCCTCCCTCAAAAAATTGTGTTCTTGTTCACAACCTGGTTAGTATTTGGATGGGAGAATTCCAAGGTTGTTGGTTAGATAAAAAGGTAAAGGTTCCCCCCGCACCTTTGTGCAGTCATGTCCGACTCTAGGGGCCGGTGCTCCTCTCCGTTTGTTAGCCGAAGAGCCAGCGTTGTCTGAAGACGCTTCCACGGTCATGTGGCCGGCATAACGTGCATGGAACGCTGTTACCATCCCACCGAATTGGTACCTATTAATCTACTTGCATTTGCATGCTTTCAAATTGCTAGGTTGGCAAGAGCTGGGGCGAGTGCGGGAGCTCACTCCGTCATGCGGGACTAGGGATTTGAACCTCCAAACTTGGTTAGATAGGTTGGTTAGATAGGAGAGTAAAAAAATAACTGAGAAGGCGGCTGTGGGAAACCCATTCTCTGCTTTGCCAATAAAGCTACATGGACCGTCCATGAGGTCACCGGGAGTCCAAGTCCGCTCAGAGGAGACTTATCTACTTGTTTCCCTAGGCTTTTAAGCATTGCTAATCTTAGCCTTTCCATTTAAAACAGCTTTGATTTTATCAGTCTGAATGGACTGCTGCTGTTTGAGTTAGTTGCATTACTTTATAGAGCTTATTTTAGTTTTTTTTAATCTATATTGTTTCTTACATAAATGAATGCATGCTTATCAGAAAGATAAAGCACTTTGGTTCCATGCTTTTTGCCTTAGAGTAGACTGATAATTAATAACAGGACCGTTTATATTTATAAAAGTTTGGAACAAATGAGTTACCCAAGTTTTCCACCCCCATTCTCTTGGGCTTTCTTATTGAAGAATGGGAGCTGTTCACGGAAGAGTTATTACTTTGCATCAGCAAACAATTTGGCTCAGCCATGTGGCGTTCATAAGACGCTGCTTTATGCTGAATCAGTCAAGTGACCAACTGCACTTTCCCTCAACCTGGTGCTCTCCAGATGTCTATTCTTACCAGCCTGATTCACAGGATTATACTGTATATCCTGAGGGGTTGGGGGTGGAGGAAAGTTATCTCTTGTCTCTTATAGGGATGCAGAACCAGATGCTCCAGGTCCTGTATTTCATTGGGGGGGGGGGGCTTTGAGTCAGTGTTGACTCCTGCCGACTGCCTGGCCAAGTCCCTGCAGTTTTCTTGGCAAGATTTCAAAGAGAAATTTCAAGAAGAAATTTCAAGAGAGCCAGTTTGGTCTAGTGCAGTGCTTTCCAAACTGCCGCCGTTGGCGACACACCAACGGCGGCAGCGGCGTGCATGGCGGCGGCGGTCTCATGTTTTCCACTAAAACGCGGAAGCGCTGATGGCGCACCGCTGCCGTCATCACTGCCGCCACCGCCATACACGCCGCTGCCGCCGCCGTACACATCCACTTCCGGGTTGTGTTGCGACACACTAAAGTGTCGCAACACACAGTTTGGAAAGCTATGGTCTAGTGGTTAAGGCACCAGGCTAGAAACCAGGAGACTTGAGAGTTCTAGTCCCGCCTTAGGCATGAAAGCCGGCTGGGTGACCTTGGGCCAGCCACTCTCTCTCAGCCCAACTTACCTCACAGGGTGGTTGTTGTGGGGAAAATAGGAGGAGGAAGGAGTAGTTGGTATGTTCGCCGCCTTGAGTTATTTATAAAAATAATAAAGGCGGGATAGAAAATGAATGAATGAATGAATGAATGAATGAATGAATGAATGAATGAATGAATGAATGAATTTTGGAAGTGGTTTGCCGTTGCCTGCTTCCTAGGTCTGAGAGAGAATAACTGGCCTAAGGTCACCCAGCTGGCTTTGTGCCTAAGGCGGGACTAGAACTCAACATCTCCCGGTTTCTAGCCTGGTGCTTTAACCACTACACCAAACTGGCTCTCATTATGATTTCATTATTTCATTAGTGTATTTAATTAATGTAATATATCTAATTAACATAGCTATCTTTTTTTTTCACCTGGGCAAGAGGACACACTAAAAAATAAAGCACCAATTTGTAGCTATGCTACAGTTTTATTGCATGGGACCTGTGTAGAACCCAGAGACATCATGCTTAGAGTCTGAGGTTTTAATTTGCAGCATGCTAACCTTCCTTTAAAGGGGCGTGGTGGCTCAGCGGGTAAGATGCCAGGCTTGTCGATTCGAAGATCACAAGTTTGGAGGTTCGAATCCCTAGTCCCGCGTGACGGAGTGAGCTCCCGCACTTGCCCCAGCTCTTGCCAACCTAGCAATTCAAAAGAACGCAAATGCAAGTAGATGAATAGGTACCACATCGGTGGGTAGGTAACAGCCTTCCGCACACGTCATGCCGGCCACATGACCATGGAAGCGTATTTGGACAACGCTGGCTCTTCGGCTAAGAAACAGAGATGAGCACCGGCCCCTAGAGTCCGACACAACTGTGTGGGGGAACCTTTTTTAACCTTCCTTTAGGGGACACAAGGTCAAGCATAGCAGAGAGCCTAGGCAGCAGTAAGGGAAGTGGGGACAGCCCCACATTGCCTTTCCTGCTACCTGAGAGAAAAATAACTTTCTAATATGGGCAACAACGCCTTAGAAGTGCAGTGCACAGCAGAGTTGCTATCCTACTCAGCATCTTGATGTCCTGAAAAAACTTCTAAATGCCTTCCCAGAATATGTCGATGAAGGTTCTCAGTCATCCAGGTGGAACAGTCTGTAGCTTGAATCATGTCAACTATATGTCATTTGGATGATAAAGGGACTTTGAAATAAACATCTCAAAAATAACCATGACCTAGCCCCAGGTGCAAGGTCACACAGCCACCTAGAAACATATTTAAGGATTCCCTTACCAACTTTGCTCAGACTGAAGAAGCTCCTTGGATAAGGAGCGAAACGTTTCCACTGAGAAAATAGAAATCCAGTTGACATGATTCAAGCTACAGACTGCCTTCCCAGAAGGCTGCCTAGAAGGCTTCTGGAACATCCAGGCGTCACAGCTCCTTCATTCTGTAGCATGCTCAAACTCTGTTAAAAGCGAAATACAAGAGGAGGAAAGGGGCTGGTGCTTGCTACTACCTTGCTGTAATTGGGGAATGGGAGATAAGAATAGCCATTTTAAAAAAAAAAATGATAAGAACAAGAACAACAAGAGTAAAAAGGAGAAGAATATACAGTACATCCCTGTTCAGGTGATACAGGGAAGCAGCAAGTAGCCCCTCTGCTTTTCATGTCCTACTGAAGACATCACTGAAGAGGTTGCTAGAGAAGAATGGCAGGGGTGAACAGCAGGGAGCCTTTGAGTCCTTCCAAAATCTTCTGCTGCCATGTGAGCAGGAACCCTACTGGTGCAATTCCCGCTCATGTGAAAGCATGCACAGCTAGAGAAAGGCTCCTCCTGCAGACAACTGTGTATTACTGATGGAGGACCAACCCTTCACTGATGTCACCAGAACAACTGAGAGAAAGGTGCACCTCCTGTACTGCATCCACCATAGGACTGTTGCCCGTGTTTGATGCTAAAACTGGGGGGGGGGGGGGCGCTCTGGACTGTGGCCCCAAGTCTTGTGCCAAAAAGTTTGGTTCCCAAAAGTGCTGTGGGTCACTGGGGAAAGCTGTTCAAAGTAACCGGTTTGCAATCCTTCCTTTTCCTTTTCCTTTCACCATAGGATACTCCATGCTACAAAGCAAGGAAATCATTCCTGTGGCAGCCATCAGCCTGCTGCCCCCGCTGCTAGTGGCGATCATGATCACCGTGACATTCTACCTCTGCCGAACCCATCGGCAAAGGAGGAGGTCCAAGGAATGGGCCCAGAAACACACTCCGTGCTTAGAGCTGCCTGAATCGAGCAGAGCTGCTACTTACGATGAGATCCTGTCTGTCAAGATAGACCATCCCTCTGCTCTTCACCCAGCCTGTGCCAGCAGCCTCAACTGTATCACCGAACTGCTGCCGGTTGAGCTGGACGAAAGAGTGGGGAAGGGGCAATTTGCGGAAGTCTGGAAAGCCAGACTGAAGCATGCGTCTTCGGGCAAGTATGAGACGGTGGCTGTGAAGATTTTCCCTGGTGAGGAATTTGCATCCTGGAAAAATGAAAGCCAGATCTTCACTGATGCCAGCCTGAAGCACTGCAGCATCCTCCAGTTCCTCACCGCAGAGGAGAGACACTCTGGACTTCAGAAGGAATACTGGCTGATCACTGCCTACCACAGCCAAGGCAATCTTAAGGATTACCTGTCCAGGAATATTCTCGGCTGGAGAGACTTGCACAAGATGGCAGGTTCCCTCGTGAGTGGGGTGGCCCACTTGCACAGTGACTACACTGCCTCTGGCAGCCCAAAAATTCCCATTGCCCACCGGGATATCAAAAGCACAAACGTTCTCATGAAGAACCATCAAGAATGTGTGCTCTGTGATTTTGGAATTGCTCTGAGGCTGGATCCATCTTTAAGTGTGGAAGATTTCGCTAATAGTGGACAGGTGAGCATTGCAGACAGAACAAAACCGATAGAGCAGTTTATTTTGCTTGATGAGAAGTAGGAAAGGTTGTAGCCCCCTTCATGGATGACTCGAGTGAAGAGGGCTTCATGCATTTCTCCAACACACCATTGCTCTCACCCACTCCCAACAGAATTCCTTGCATTTTTCCACCTCTCCTGGAACACAGCCATGTGTAAAGAGAAATGAAATCCTATGTATGCTTCCTTCTGATCAGGAACATGCAACATGAGGGTTCCATATTGCATGGAAACATACATGTGTAGAACTCTACATGTTTTGTTTTCCCCTTTGCAGATGTTCATGTTCAACATGAAGATATGGGATCATGGGACACTGCCGGCAGGACCAGCAGTTGATCTACCATCCCTTCTATGCATAAAGGCCCTTTATCTAAATTTATAGTCTACCTTTCTCCACATAGGGCTTATACGCAGTAGTAGATTTCCTGTGTTAAAACCATTATAAGAAGGTATATTTTTAATTCTTTCTTTGTGGCAAACCTCTGATCTGCTTTCTGTGCATGCTACATGCAGCTAATCACTGCAGTGGATGTTTTTTTCTGCCAGCGGTTCTGTTTTTAGAAGAATTGGAGCTCCCATTGCAATGCCTGTTTCAGTTCCCACCCTCCCTTTTCTTACCAGTTTTCTCCCCAACACTGTATCAATTGGGCTTCTCACTAGCTCAGCAGTGCTTGGGCAGGTGGTAAAAGATATCACTTCCGCTCTCAGGGAGCCATGTTTATTGTCCATACAGGATTGTTCTTCTTATTTACAATAGACTTGCTTGAAATCAATCCAGCTTTATGAATGCTGTACCAGTACTGTACCCCTTCAGATCAGATGTGCCACTTGGGCTGCGCTCATAATAAGCAGGAACTCCGTCACAGTTTCTTTATTTTGGATCTGGCCGCGCATAATCGCACTAACTGGGTCAGTCTATAAAAAATGATACAGCTGCACTTTTAGGAGTCCAGCCACTTGTTCTGTGCATGAATCTAAATTCAAGCTGTCCAACCGCTACTTCCACATATCCAGTAAAGGGAGCCCGCCACCTCACTTGACGTGGAAATTCTATTTCTATTGATGCCACTTAAAATTGCATTTTCCCTTTTAGCAGCTATGTCTTACCAACGACTCATATTCAGCTTGTGGTCAACTGCAACTCTGATGTCCTTTTCATTCATATTATTACCAAGACAGTTACTTCACATCAGATTCTTGTGTACACACGATTTCTTTTCCCTAATAAAGAACGATGCATTTATCTCTATTAAATTCCATTATGTAATTTTCAACTCACTTCTCTAACCTGTGAAGATCAGTTTGAATATTCTTTCTGTTTTCTTCACTATTAGCTATTCCATGCAAGTTCTCTGTCATCGGTGAATCTGATAAGCATTCTTCATCCAAGTTATGAATACAAGGGAGTACAAATCTTTTATTGGGAGAATGCAGAGTCCCCGTCGAGTTCCTTCAGCCCTGCCTCATTTTCCATGATCACTTGAGCCAGGAGGATACTAACAAAGCCTCATCATATCAGTGGCTCTTTCCTCGTTGGCCAGGCAGTAGGGCGTGGAGCTTGGATATGGTAGCTGGTCAATGTTCGGGGAAGTATCTTGGTGGTTTTCGAGGAGGCGGCCACCAGTCTTGCAGTGAGGCTCTTGCTGCACATCCGTCTTCTTTCCTTGAAGAACTGATTGGATGGAGCAGAGTCATTCACCCAGAAGTGATTGGATTTCTGAATTTGCATAAAATGCCATGACTAAAAGAAGATGCTTTGACTAACAATTGACTCAGGGGATTTGGGATTAAAATGGTCCCTCTCATGAATGTGAATAGACTGGCTTTCTGATAGCATGCTAGACATAGACATGATCTATCCAAGCATGCTAGGTGAGCACAACCATTGTCTTTACTTTCCTAGTAGGGCAGCATAACCAGTTGTACGGTTATGTTGTTACGGGTGGCTGGGTGTGTCTCAAACTAGAGAGCTTCTGCAATTTAAGCAACCATCTTCCATACCTTGAAAACCAGATGTGTCCTGGGTTCTAAGCAGCTGTGCTTTACTCCTACACAGGAGTTCACAGTTGGTTATAACTCATGCCGTTCTTTGGTTTTATGAACCATTTACCTGCTCTACTTTGTTCCACTCTGTCTGTTTGTATTGCCTTTCTAGCTGGATAAGCACACAGGCATTGTATCCCGCAATTAGAAAACTTGGCCTGTCCCATTGCTTAGAGCAGAGCTTTCCAAACTTTTCATGTTGGTGACACACTTTTTAGACATGCATCATTTTGCGACACACTCCTACAGCAGGGCATCATTTTGCGACACACTCTTACAGCAGGGCACAAGGCAGGCACTAGGACCTGCGCAGAATCACAGCAGGTTTGGAGGCAGCAAGGCACAAGGCAGGCACTAGGACCTGTGCGGAATCCTGGTAGGGCTTGGAGGCAGCAGCAGCCGCGACACACCCAGACACTGCAGCCGACACACTAATGTGTCCCGACACACAGTTTGGAAAGCTCTGGCTTAGAGAGATGCCACCAAGCAACACAACCTGGCAGGGCCTACTGTTTGAGAACTGGCCCTCCTGATGGTATAGAGAACTGATGGATCTCAACCCGTAGCAATAACATGGTGGTTAGCAATGATTACAGATGTTATTGCATTGATTTCTGATACACACACACACTCATACCCATGCACACACAAACAGGGTTTCTTTATTCAGCATTGGCTCAGAATCACCTTTGTTGTTCAGTTGGTTAGTATCTCAGACTAAAATCATGCTATTCTCCAGAAGGCCCCTTCTCTTCTGCCTTTTCGAAAAATGGCAGAGATATGGAGGAGCGTTTATCAAACCAAAATGAGTACAAATGAGTATTTCCCAAGGATTTCTTAAATATATACCATTCCTCAAAATTTCAACATAAACACTACGGTTAACATATTCCTTGGGCAAAATTCTGGAAATACTGTAAAAGATTGGAGCTGTTCCGTATTTTATGACTATGATTTAAAACTGTATTGTATTTTGTATCCAAAGCCTGTGACATTTCTTATGATGGGATAGACCTGTCATAGATTTTAGTGTTGTTTTTTAATTGACATGGCTTCTCTCTCACACACTTACACACATGTACCTGTTTTAATATGTATTTGGTTATAATTAGGTGGGTACTGCCAGATACATGGCTCCTGAAGTTTTGGAATCCAGAGTGAACCTTGAAGATCTGGAGTCCTTTAAACAAATGGATGTCTATTCTATGGCTCTGGTTTTATGGGAGATAGCCTCCAGGTGTGATGCTATAGGAGGTGAGCCAATCAACATTTCTAAATCTTCTTTTTCTGGACCACAGGGGAGGGGTGAATCATTTCTCACCCTCAAATTGTTATTGGAATACTGTTCGCATCATAGTCAGTATAAATCTGGTTATTCCAACAAGCTACTGGCCAGAGGGCATGGAAAAATGCATTACCGAAATGGAGGAAGTTCCAGGTCCAGTAGAGAAGACACCTAGGCTCTGAATTTAAAAGTCACCTATATCCAAGGCACATCAAACAACACCAGGGTAATGACTGGGTGATCTGGCTCACTGCAATGTAGTTTCATGGGATTCCCATGGGATTGCACCACTTACCCACTATGAAATAATTATTTGATAAATTAATTTTAATTTAATTTAATTAAAATTAAAATTGCTCTTCATTTTAGCTGAGGCTCAACACCAGGGAGTACCAAGACCCTTAGAGAAAACAGTTAAGAGAATTACAGGATACTAAATGATGTATTATTTCAATGATAATCTCAACAAAAGTCAATGAATGAAAATTATTTTTGTAGGAACAATAACAGTCTCCTGCTAATTTCCAAACTGCTTTTAATTGGGAATATTTTAATCAGATGTGGGTCCAGAAATTAATGCATAGAGATAGAGATAGAGATAGAGATAGAGATAGAGATAGAGATAGAGATAGAGATAGAGATAGAGATAGAGATAGAGATAAAAATTGGACAATTATGCATAAGCTAAGAATTGGAACGTGAGCTCCCTTTTGACACCGCAGGCTGAATGCAGTAGCTAATACATCTTCAGTAACATGGCTACCAGACATATGTGGGCTGACCATTTACTGAGAAGTACCATCCTATTGACTCCACCACATCCTGCTGATTTGGTCCATGACTGATTTTATCCTTTTTTAACAATCAGCTTCCATGAACAGTAGTTTTATTTATGTCTTTTATGTATTTTTTATTTACAATTTTTGTATACTGCTCCAATCTTAGTAGACCTCAAGTGGTACACAGCAAAATCAGGAAAATACAACAGACCATAAGCAAAATAACTTAGTGGGTGCCCACAATCATACTGAGGGCCAAATGCTGGTTGAAATAAAATTATCTTCAGGTCCTTCCAAAAAAGAGTACCTTTTAGGCCAGATGCTAAAAGGATGTTTCAAAGTGTGGCATCTATCACTGAAAAAGCATGACAATTAGCTCACAGTCCCTTCACCTCACGTGGGGATGGGACTCTCCAAAGACTCTCTCTAGATGTTTGGCCAGGATGGGTAGACTCATATTTGATAAGGCAGCTCCTCATGTGTAGTATCCTAAAGCCATATTAAAAAGGTAAAGGTTTCCCCTGCACAGTCGTGTCCGACTCTAGGGGCCGGTGCTCATCTCCATTTCTTAGCCGAAGAGCCAGCATTGTCCGAAGACGCTTCCGTGGTCATATGGCCGGCATGACACACGCAGAACACTGTTACCTACCCACCGAAGTGGTACCTATTCATCTACTTGCATTTGCGTGCTTTCGAATTGCTAGGTTGGCAAGAGCTGGGGTGAGTGCGGGAGCTCACTCCGTCACGCGGTGCTCAGGTCTCGAACCGCCAACCTTCCAATCGACAAGCCTGGCATCTTAACCAAGCCATATTATGTAGGGCTTAATAGGTAATGTCCAGCCCTTTTAATTGTGCACAAAAGCACACTAACAATCAGTGTGGTGAACTCAAGATGGGAGTAATAGGCTACAGCAGGTTTCCCCAGCTGGCAGTCTGGCTGTATTCTGAACCAGTTGGAGCTTCCAAGTCATCTTCAAAGGCTGCTCCACATAGAATATGTTGCTCTTATCCAGTATGAGTTACTGTTGCAAGAGCTTCCTGGTCCAGGTAGAGGCTTAACCAGTGCGCCAGCTCTAGCTGGTAGCTGGCAGTCACCTTTAAAGCCCTTCATGGCTTGAGACCAGGTTACTTACAGGACTATGTCTCCCTGGTTGTTTCTGCCCTGTCCTGTCCAATCTGGCAGGATGGAAATGCTCCACATGGCCATATCAAGAGATGGATTCTTCAGGAGAGGGCACACCACCACCTCTTTCTGAGAAGGAGGTATAACACTCTCCCCCAGAAAAACAAATCATCACCTCCTGAATCCAGCTGCACATATTCTGCCTAGTTATAGGAAGAAACCAGCTGGGACATGGATCTAGCTACATAGGGGGCAGTGCTCGTGTATTTATTGGCTGCTTTATCTGCAGTCACTTGGTAGCATCAATAAGCACACAGGAAATAAACATGTAGGGTTTTTTTTTCCCTGGTTTTGATCCACAGCAATACCACATTTGTAATTTCTTTCATTTCTTCCATTATTGTAGAGGTTAAGAATTATGAACCACCCTTTGGATCAAAGGTCCGGGAGCAACCTTGCATGGAAGTTATGAGAGACATTGTGCTGTATGGTCGAGAACGACCAGAGATACCAAATAACTGGTTGGCGCACCAGGTAAGTCATCAAGCCATTCCAGACTGATGTGATTTGATAAAACTATTAAAAGTGGTACGATAGCTTTGGGAAGTCCACCAGTGAATATCCAACTTCTTGTAACCAAGAGGATCAGTGCAATTACAGTATATACCCAATAAATTAATCAATTACTCTGAAACTATGTTACTCATAGTTGATTCCTGCAAAAAACAATCTGATTTAGCTATCAAAAAGCTTTTTGCACCTTTTTTGCTTTCCCTTCAAAACTGTACCTTGCAGCTTTTTTGCCACAGGCTAACCTCATACTTGTTTGTCATCTCTTTCATTGGAACATCCTGGGCTTCATATGGATTGGTTTATAAGCCATTTTGAGGATGTTTAGAGGTGTACTTAGGAGTGTTTTAGACACATGGGAAATGTTTGAACTTAGCAAACACTGTTGCTAGGAATTTCCAGAGGCAGCATGTGCTGTATGTTGCTGCAAGTGACCAATAACAATTATGCACATTTAAGCCTTAAACATCTCACAACAGCAAGCCTTCATATAATATAAACAACCTAACAATAGTAATTGAGATATTTTTTTTAATCCGTTCAATCGTGTCCGATTCATGGAGACTGCCTGGACAAGTCCCTGCAGTTTCCTTGGCAAGGTTTTTCAGAAGTGGTTTGCCATTGCCTCCTTCCTCGGGCTGAGAGAGAGCGACTGGCCCAGGGTCACTTAGATGGCTTTGTGCCTGAGGCTAGAACTCACCTTCTCCCGGGTTCTAGTCTGATGCCTTTACCACTGCACCAAACTGGCTCTTAATTGAGATATATTTGAACATAATTATCAATGCCTTTTTTCTATTTGATTTCTATCTGACTCAGTACTTACAATTTCTCCAACTCATGCATGTACTGTATATGCCAAGGCAAGGCGATTCATATATCTAACTTTTAAAAATAAAAATTAAGTCTCGTCCTTAAGCTCACTCCTGGTGTTTATATGGACACGTGCAAGTAGTCTTCTTGGCACTAATACAGAAGCACTTTGCCATTGCCTTCTTTCAGGATTTATTTTTTTTTACTTCCCAGTCTACAGCCTTAGGATTTCCTGGTAATTTCCCATCTAAGTAACAGTCCACCAGGTCTAACCATACCTAGCTCTTTCAAGAACAGCTAAGATTGGCTGGATGCTGCAATACTTTTCCAACCTTCCCTAGCCGAATGTCCTCCATGCTACCTGTGGATGAGGGAAGCTGTAAACCAGTCCTGTTGGAGGGTGCCCTGTTGGGAAGGGCTGGTATTTCAGGTGCTGCAAGGCACGAATGTTTTTGTAGGAGACTGAATGCAGGTAAAAACAAATTTTGCAAGAAGACATCTGGAATGAGATGGTAGAACTGAAACATTCAAAAGACTCTAAGAGGAGATTCCATTTTCTGAATGACCACTTCCTTAAATCATTTTATAGCTATTTTTCTGTTTTTTAGAGAACAAAGGTTTAGGTCTACTGCCCCCTGTGCTCAGTGTTTTAAAACACAGGTGAGCATTCAAAAATCCCATTTAGTTTAAGTTGATGGAATCCATTGTACATCTTTCAACTTCAATAGACAACAATAAGGTCAATACTGAGGGTCTTCTGAAGTTACACTGTCAAGAAGTAGCCACTGGACCAAAAAGTCCTGCCTTTATTAATGAAAGGCTAATTTACTCGACTAAATCAAAATGTGTAAAAGATTATGTACAGGATTACATCGAGGTATTACTGCATATTGCCCTTCTATGTACAATACAGTGTGTTACCCTTATTGTCAAATGAACAATACAAGGAATTTTGGACATTGCAAAGTGATACTTCGGTAATTGTGCACAATCTTTTGTTTCAGCTTTTTATCTAAATCTAAAGTTATGCTAACATTATTTTAAAACATGAAATGATAAAGCTGCAAGCAGGCTCTGTTCTTTTTAACCATCATCTGTGGTACCTTAATTTAGAATTAAGATATTACGCTCACAAAAATGGCAGCCGCAGATTTAGCTGGTTCCTACTTATCTGTAATGTAGAACTTGGGTATAATCCGAGCAGGAAAAACACCGTGTCTGTCCTGATAGCAGGATATGGGTAAGTTGCATGGACATCACACTGGGAAGAAGGTGGAATATGCAGCTGTTGTCTTTGGCAGGAATTTAGGATAGCTTGAGCATGTGTTCAGCAAGCAAAATAAAGAAGTGCAGTTTGAAAAGGAAGAAAGTGGAAAACTCTCCTTGCTTACAATAACAGATTGAATTAAGAAACAGCTTTGCTACCATTCTCTGATTCTTATACATAACTGCAGAAATAAAATAATCCATAACATTGCATCAGCATCTTGGCTAGAACTTTTTGTAAGAAGTCTACCCTAAAATTAACTTGAAACTTAACGTTAGTACAAAGACTAACTTTTAAAACTACAGACAGTTATTTTGTTTCATTTTTTCTGTTCTTTCAAAACTATCTTCTCTTCCCATAATTTTTTTTCAGTAGGGACTGGTGGAATCCCTTCAGGGCAGCTAAAGATTTGAAAAGAAAATGAAACCCCCAAGTACCTGTGCATTAAAGCTTGGATGCCTTTAAAGATTAACCTTTCTGCTTGGAAAGAGCTATTTGCCTGTTGAATTTTAATTTTTTTATTAACGCATAAAAGTGTCCCTTACTTCATTTCTGCCCAGTTTTGCTTCTACTTTTCTCTTACCTTCCCATTCTTTCTATTACTATTAGAAGGAGGAAGCAGAGAGTATGTGAGAGCCTATTTTGTGTGTCAGAGGGAAAACAGCTGATATATGCAAATGAGGATCAGTTAGTTTCGTAAGGGTGCAGTTTGGTGTAGTGGTTAAGGCACCAAGTTATAAACTTGGAGACTTCAAGTTCTAGTCCCACCTTCGGCACAAAATTTTGTCAAAAAAACTGCAGGGACTTGTCCAGGCAGTCACTAGGAATCCACACTGACTTGAAGGCACAAAATAAATAAAATAAATAATTCATAGGTAATTAATTTGCTTAATATGTTTTTGTGTTCTGCCCTGCTTTTTCGTTGGAAGTGTGGTTCTATAGACAGATGGGGAGAATTTTGAGGATTGATTTCAGCTGGGGCTCCTTCGATGTCAGCCCTACAAGGTAGACCAGACTAAGAAACGAATGCTGTACAGTATAGGTCTTTTTTTTTTATTGTAGCAGCTACAGTAACAGAATCTTGCAAGCCTGAATGTGCTCCCCCCAGAATTTATGTTTGTGTGATGTTTTCTCAAGTTATTTTCTTGGCCTGGGCTCAAGCCCCATTTATCTGACAGTTGCCTTGGTAGCGGCTCTTCCTTCTGTCCTTCAAGGCCATTCCTTATTCCCTCTACATTCAGTCAGTCACTTTCATATGCTTTCCACACATCCTTGAACCCTACAGTATCCAGGAACCAAAGAACATGCATTCCTGCAGGAAAAATGCTAGGTCAGTTGGACCTGAGCAGATTGCTGTCCCTGGATGTGTCATCTCCAGACTTGTCAACGAAGCACCCTAGATTGTCTGTATCGGAAATCTTGCATTGGGAGAAAGAAAACACCATTCCAAACCAGAACAAATAAAGACCACTTTAGGATGCCTTAGCGAGGGATTGGGATAAGATGGAGACAATGACATGAGGATCTGTCCCTCAAAATTACTTAGTAAGGCCACCTGTGCCACAGCAAGCAGGAATGATGGGGAGCCCTGGAGCTAGCAACCCTAGTTTTCAAGGTGGGATGATGGGCATTTAAAGGTTTGTATTTTTAGGTTGGTTGGTTGATGCTTGGGGTGGGGAGGGAGGGAATATTCTTAAATTCAAGCAAAATATGGCACTTTCAACTGAATTATAGCTTTAATTGTGGGACTAAGATTGCAGGAATAGCTGAGTATTACAGTTTTATCAAATAATCAGTTATCAATATTTATGGTGTATCTGAGTAAATCCTATCTGCAAACTTATCAGTTATGAAATCTAATAAATAGCATTTTTAAATATTGGAAATTTACCTGCATGAAATTTCCAGTAAAACAGAGTTAGATCTACTTATGGAATAGCAAGTATCTATTGCATGTATAAATGTATCTCTGCTTTTTTTGAGGGGGGGTGGCTTTAGAAACCTTATTTTTGTGCATTTAGAGTACGATCCGTTTTAAAAGGAAGTTACGCAATAGTTTTTGTTGTTCATTTCAGGAAATGCATTTTCTGTGTGACACCATCACAGAATGCTGGGATCATGACCCTGAAGCTAGACTTACAGCCCAGTGTGTTGCAGAGCGATTCAACTTGATGGCACAAACAGATTGTGATGACATTCTCAACAACAACAGCATTGACAATGAAGCAAACAAAATGGGTTGCTCAAGATATGAGAATCAAAATAATGACAGGAACATCCAATGATTGGAGAAATAAAAGCAGGACAGAACCACCAATAGGGCATGTCATCCAACAAATATATGCCCCATCATTTAGGCTCCTGAATGGATAAAAAATGTATAAGACCCTTTTAAACTAGACTATATTAAGGTTTTATTCAACACAAGATATCAATCATTTAATATTTTTTTAAAAATGTACAGTAAAATGCAACGTGAGACCAAGAACAATTTCACACCAGCAGAATGGGAAGAGGTGAGGGCTACTGCACTGGTAAACCCTGTTGTGTGAACGAAGACCACTCATGCTAAAGCAGCAACATTAATACACAAGGCATTTGTTTTTGCATTTAAAGTATTTTTCTTCTTTTCTTCTTAAATATTACTTCTACATGAGGGGCTAGATATTGACCCAGCCTATCTTTTTTTTAAAAAAAAAGGTTGTTGTTTTTTTTAGAAGTTAACTGGGTAAGACCTGAACTTTCTTACTCTTTTTTAAAAACCAAATTCTTTCCTGGTTTTAATACAGATTCCGACAATGCACAAAGCCAGATTAGAGTTTGGTTTCGGCTTAATGTGATATGTAAAAACAGCCGTTATGGCTTATAAGCTATGGTTTATGACTTACATATATGGGAACCAGGCCATTATGGGTTTAAACAATGGTTTAAAAATCACTTAATGGGATATGTGAACCCAACCACCTTGCTGTGAACCATTCTGTTACATCATTCAAAGCGTTAAAGAAACTTTTACCAATATGAGTCCAAAACCTAAATCTGCTATCCCAATCCTGAAGTACTTTATTGCAAGTTTTAATTAGAAACCATCTTTTCTCCATCACAGCCAGAGTCAGTATTTTATTTAACTGAGGAAAATGTAATTCACTTGTTCTTTAATTCTTTTGTTCTACATTTATGGACCATAAATGGACAGTGGATTTCAAACCAATACATGTGGGTTTCTTAATAGAAGTTAGGACTTTTCAGCACAAACATCCTTCTCATACGAGTACCTTAGTTCTCCTTGGGAATTCAGGGCATTCATTGGACCAGCCTTGATATAAGGCTTGAGTTACAATTGGATCACATCATAAACATCTCTACATACACAAACTTCAGATATTTACGTAGGTGCAACTCTTTGCAACGTGCATCGTAACTGAAGCTAAGTTCTGTTGAAAGACTAGTGAGACTTATTTGGGGTAAATTTGTTTACAATCATAATGAATAGTCTAAGTGACACATTTTTTTCCTTTTGGTTGGCACACCTCATTGAAAGTTCAAATATTCCAAGTGGTTTGTTACTCAACAGAACTCTAAAGATCCTGAAAGCTGAGAGCTTGCTTACTGTATCTCATTCAATTAGCTAGAATCACCATAAACTGGCATGTGAGTTTTTAAGGGAGGAGGAAGATATACTATCAGCAATTAAAAGCCATTAGCTTAGGCATTGGAAACTTGGCTCCCACCCTCTGCAGCCCCAAGTGCAGTCAGCATTGATTACTTCATTATTATTAAAGCAGAGAAAACAAAGAGTTCCTTTTGATAATTTTATTTCCTTCCCTCCCCATTTAATCACACATGGTATCATACACAACTCACAGTAAGGTTTCAGTGCATTTCACAGCAAAAAGAAAAAGAAATACAAGGGAATGTCAACCTGTATGCATAAAACCCCAAACTCATTCCTCTGAGTTCTTTTTAGCCTTTGTGGAATATGAGCATGGTTATTTAACCACATGTGGATGGTTAAATATACTAATATATCCCTCTGTATGGAAGAAAAATAAAAGCACTTGACAAACACACACACATACACACACATTTTCATGATGGTAGGGAGAGGCTATTTTTTGTTGACTATGGTATATACACTGATTGGAAGACTACATCATAAGAAATAGAGTAAGGCACCACTCTTAGAAAAATTAAGGTAGCTCATAGTAATAAGAATGAAAGCCATAAATCAGTACTATTCTTAATTGCCAGCAATTCTTGGACGTCAGTAAAATATTGGTAATATAAAAAACAAGGGATATTTTTACCTGATCGTGGGTTCCTGATATCAGATTGCATTTGGTTTCGTATGCACTCCCATAGCAAAAACACAAGCTTTTCAGGTACTATAGAAAAAGTAAAGGTACAGTCCTTCTACTTGATGGGCACACACAAATGCTTGAATTTGAACAGAGAAAAGAAAGGAAATTACTTGCCTGGACAGCTTAGAACACTAACTCTGTTTTACAGATGATCCAAGGAGAGGGAGGGGCAGAGAGATAAAGGAAATAAGAACTTTTTTTAAAAAAAAAAGTTGCATAATCCAAGTCTCAATCTTCATTTATAAGGAGACTAAATATTTTCATGGTATTAACAGCATGAAACAATTACAAACAGCTCACCAAGGAAATGAGGCTGAAAAAAATCAGCTGAAATTTGGTCTGAATTTTACCTCTGCCCCATCTTCCTCTCCCACTTTATTCTTTTGCAGACAGGAAAAACCCCTTACTTACGATTCTAATCTACTTTATACTGCTTTAAATATGATGTAGCTTACATGAATCCCTCATTCTTCCACTGCTCTGCACATACTGATTCCAAGAAATAACTTTAAAAAGTAGTGTCAAGTTCTGATCCAGGCATCTCATAACACTGATTCCAAGGTCACATCTATGGAAAGTTCCCTCTTCATGGTTTTCAGCAAAGGTAATCCAGAGCAGCAAAAGATGGCTTCTCTTTATATGAGTGCTGAGTAGTTCTTGAAGCCCAGATTTTAAAACACTGTTCAGGTTTTATTCTGGATATATCCATTTGAGCAAAATAGCCTAGCCAATTCTCAATGCCACTGCATCTAGGGTTTTTTGTCTGTTTTTTTTTAAAAAAGAAATCTTAGGCAGCTTTTGCAGAGTGTGCTTAAAAAGACAATGTTCAAATAAAATGTTGAGTGCCATATAAGGCTGTTGTTTTTTAAATGAGGGAGCAGAAACATAGCTGGAAATGTTCTTTCTCTACCTTTTGATTTTCTACAACTTTAAAGTGCCCTAGAAGTTTTATTCTTTTCTGCTTATTTAATTTTGTGCAATTGTATAAAAATCCAAAAGGAATCCAATAGTCAGATACAGCATTTTGGAAGTTGTAGAGATTAGACAAACGAGAAGAATTATTTTGAAGAAATGCATCTAGTTAGTGTCCACTTCATGATTTTGTACTGCAGGCATTCTTTTCCAGAGAGGGTTATAATAAACCCAGCCATCTCCCTGCGAAGACAGAACAGATTGAATACTTGAATGGTTTCCATATTAATTCCACAGGAAACACACATTGCCCTAAGCATCAAATAGTCTATAGCCTTGTATATCATTAACCCATAAGATCCCAAACTATAATTTGTTTATTCCCACTCACTGTAGCTGAAAGCCACAGCTGACCAAGCTTGGACATCAGAGACCATTGTTGATGGTTTAAAACGTAAGGGAAGATTGCCCTCTTGTGGGCATGAAAGGAGATGGGAAAAAGCAGTTATGGAAGCCCAGGAATCACTGTGACCCATTCTTATTGCAGAAAACGATGGGTTGTATTCTACCTAAGAGAGCTAATGGATCATCTGGACCTTAAAAGCAGCAGGAAAATCTAGTCCGGTGCCAGTTTTAGAACTTTCTTCTAGTACATTACAGCTTGTGCTGATGACAGACTTGTGTTATGTTGTTAAATCCCATTCCAGCCATGAGCTCTCTTAGCTACAGTACTTCCAATCTCCATCGGCAATTCAGGGAATAAAAGTGACCATACTGTATTATTAAGAAAGTAGACAGATCAAGTTTATTACGATCCAAGATCAGACAGAAGTTTTAAAATAAAAATGAAGAAAACTATGCAGGAAAATTTTGTCAACTCAATATCTGACAAGGAATTACTGTATCATGTCGATAATTGTGATGTATTTTGAGGAGTCCATGCTGTATGCACACAGGGAGTCAACAAAATTTAGCACCTTGGCTCTTAACTTCCTCACATTATACTGATAGGACATAGGCAATATGCGCTTCTTTTATCCTTTTCCCTGAGTTCTC
Organism: Charina bottae; assembly: GCA_023362775.1. NCBI lineage: Eukaryota > Metazoa > Chordata > Lepidosauria > Squamata > Charinaidae > Charina > Charina bottae. Next base: position 216,673,285 of record JALMGJ010000001.1, read on the forward strand.
TATGGAAATAGATATATAAATCAACCTGAATACTTACAGAACCAATGCTGAAGTAAAACATGCCAGACTGACCAGAACCTCCCCTCTCAACTCTTGTTACTGATTCTACATTCTGCATTGCTTAAACTTCATCCCCAAATACTCTGCCTAGTTCCAGATCCCTTGTAAGAAAAATGCAGGGAAGGGCTACAAGAATGATCAAGTGAGTGAAAACTGGGCCATACCAGAGTCTGAGAAAACTGGGCATGATCAGCCTTGGGAAAAGATAAGGGGCGGGTGAGAGACAGGATCACACTTCACTACCTGAAGGGTTGTCACTTGGGGGGAAGTCACAACCTGTTCTCTAACCTGTTCTCTAACTGTCCCAGAGTGGGATAATGGTCTTAAGTTACAGCAAGGCAGGTTTCAGCTCAGCAGATTCCAGAAAAGCAAACAAAGAAGCATTTACTAAGCTCCCCTGTGAAGCGCCTGCCCAAGCAGAGACTGGGCAACTCTCTCTCAGCACAAGCATCAAAACGGATCCCTGCACTGGACAGAGGATCGCCACCGGAACTGCCCCTTTCAATTCTACGGTTCCACAAAGAAGCCAAACCAAAGCTACATTTCAAAACGTGTAAAACATTTGTGGGGGGAAATGAAACAGCATGAATCTGTAGTGGGGCTAGGAAAAATCAATGGGGGTGGTGGGGGTGGGGGTGGAATAGAAGCAGAACAAAAGAGGGCAGCGCTTGCAAAATTACGACACCCTCTCACTGCCATCCCGCCTTTATCAGCCTCCTTTGCACACGCACACATGCACAAAGCAGAGAGCGAGAGAAAAGCACTTGGGGAGGAGCAGCTCAGGGAGCCCAAGGGGAGCCGCAGCATCTGGAGCAGCCCACTGGGAGCTGGCTGAAGATTTTCCCTCTGATATCTATGGAAGAAAGCACTAAGGAACTTATCTTGCACTGCCTTCTGTTTAGGTACAGACTGTGCAAAATAATGCCAAGAAATAAAAATAGACAAGAGAAAATAAATGCCCTCCCGGAAGATACACACCCTCATATCTGCTGCAGGCCTTGAAACCCATACTGGGGAATCAGTGGGGAGCAGGAAGCCCCTTCAAGGCCAAGCATGCAGCAATGCCCCTATTTGGGGTTTGAAGGTTCACCTTTTTGCTCTTCTGTTTATCTTGAGTTACTTACGTCCTTAACAAAGTATTTTGTCTGCCACGAACCGCCTGTCTCCATCCGGAGCCTCTCCTCATTTCTCTGCTGTTCTTCAAGTGCTTTCTTGTGCTCTGTGGCCTTTTCAATGTCCCCGTGCCTCAGGGACTCCGTCACGTGTTGCCACAGTTTCCTGAATTTAAAAGGGAGTAAGGGAATTCAAGCTGAGGCTGCTGCAACCTTTATTAAAGCAAGAGCACGAGTTTAACCAGCATGGATGTAAAAAGGTGGCATGAGGGCAGAAAGACCACTTATTGTGTACTCCGGGAACCTGCCCTTGCTACCGTACTTCAGGCGCTGGGCTCATGAATTTTTGGAACCAAAAAACGGTGTCAATTCTCAACGATTGCATGGTTATTAGGCAGCAAATAAGTGCTTCTTTCTAATAGCTGCCCAGATCTGCTTTCCCCCTCAGCTGAGTCCTGGAAGGGCATTCCCTAGCCAAAGCAGCTTTTCTTATTCCTTGGTTAAAATTATGGGCTATGTTCTCTCCCCCCCGCCCGACACACACACACTATTAGCCCTTTATATTCTCCCCAGCCCTTTCTCATTCCCACTCCCATAATGCACTTATCATCATCCCATGGGGAAAAAACTGGCATTGTCACCTCAGTCAGTCAAAACACTCTGTTGTCTAAAAATATAGCCTCTAAACCAGAATCAGTTCCTGTGTCATCCTTTGTTTCTTGCTAATGGCTTCCCTGATCTTACAAATATCCACCTCAGACCTATCTCAGCTCAAATAATCATTAGAAGGTAAAGGATAAGACCTTTCAAAGCTCTATCCAACTCACATCTGAAATCTCACAGTAACACTAAATAAGCAGTCCACCTGCCATTTCTTCCAGTGCCCTGGAATATAATGTCCAAGATACTGTGTTCTCTCCAAAAGCAGGGAATTTGGCATTGCATTTCAAGGCCACCACAAAGCCTCCCGTCCCACCGCTTTCAGACAATAACTGGTATTGCTGGGGAGTCACATGGTATCAGTATCTGTGGTTACTTTTCCAATTAGGAGAATGGATGATTCCTCTCTGATTTATGCAAAGGGGGACTGAAAGACACAATGCCAAATATGGGATAGATTTCAATGTGTTCTAGAATGAAACTATCACCCACTGAGGAGTTAAGACATATGGGACCTCAAAATAATTTCTAAATGCCTACATTTCCTATATGAATATGTCTCACTTTAAAAAGATTGGGAAACTCAATAATTAACAACTGGACACACTTGGTAAAGATTAGTACATTATTGCCATTATATTCAAGTTAGGTACCACTGGAAATAGACTGTGGCATTCACGGAACAAGTTCCACTGACGAACAATCTAGGACAGGGGTGGACAGCTTTTCCTTGGTGGAGGTTGCTCCTCCAGTCAATTAGATGCTTGAAGGTAACACCACCAGAAAATTGGTAACATTACAGCAAGGGGCAGAGCCAATTTTCCAGCCCATTCAGAAGGCATGATTCAGGTTTTTAAGTTCATGAATGGGAGTGAAAAGCCTCTGGACAACAAACTACTTCCATTTTTCTTTTTTAAAAGCACCTAAGGCCGCCCCCTCCCCCCAAATCCAATAGCCTTAAATTGTATTTTGAGGACGACCACACACTGCTTGCAGGCCACAAGTTGCCTATCATAATCTAGGACATAAAAACACATGTATGAATACTGGAAGGTCAAATAATAAACTTCAGTTGAAAATCAGAGGAATCATAGTAGTAGTGAAGCTTATTGTTGTAACCACAGGTCATAACATAAGAATGCAATAAAATACAATAAAATATAATAACATTAAAACAATAAAATGATGAAATTATAAAATAAAAGAAGCAAGCATTAAATATAAAAAAGGTTACAACAAAATAGAGCCAGAGCTACAACTAAGAACTTAAATCAGAGCTTTCCAAACTGTATGTCGCGACACGTTAGTGTGTCGGCTACAGTGTCTGGGTGTGCCGTGGCTGCTGCTGCCTCCAAGCCCTGCCAGGATTCCATGCAGGTCCTAGTGCCTGCCTTGTGCCTTGCTGCCTCCAAACCTGCTGTGATTCTGCGCAGGTCCTAGTGACTGCGTTGTGCCTTGCTGCCTCCAAACCTGCCCTGCCAGGATTCCACGCAGGTCCTAGTGCCTGCCTTGTGCCTTGCTGCCTCCAAACCTGCCCTGCCAGAATTCCGCGCAGGTCCTAGTGCCTGCCTTGTGCCTGGCTGCCTCCAAACCTGCTGTGATTCTGCGCAGGTCCTAGTGACTGCGTTGTGCCTTGCTGCCTCCAAACCTGTTGTGATTCTGCGCAGGTCCTAGTGCCTGCCTTGTGCCTTGCTGCCTCCAAACCTGCCCTGCCAGGATTCCACGCAGGTCCTAGTGCCTGCCTTGTGCCTTGCTGCCTCCAAACCTGCCCTGCCAGAATTCCGCGCAGGTCCTAGTGCCTGCCTTGTGCCTGGCTGCCTCCAAACCTGCTGTGATTCTGCGCAGGTCCTAGTGCCTGCCTTGTGCCTTGCTGCCTCCAAACCTGCTGTGATTCTGCGCAGGTCCTAGTGACTGCATTGTGCCTTGCTGCCTCCAAACCTGTTGTGATTCTGCGCAGGTCCTAGTGACTGCGTTGTGCCTTGCTGCCTCCAAACCTGTTGTGATTCCACGCAGGTCCTAGTGCCTGCCTTGTGCCTTGCTGCCTCCAAACCTGCTGTGATTCTGCGCAGGTCCTAGTGACTGCGTTGTGCCTTGCTGCCTCCAAACCAGCTGTGATTCCGCGCAGGTCCTAGTGCATGCCTTGTGCCTTGCTCCCTCCAAACCAGCTGTGATTCCACGCAGGTCCTAGTGCCTCCCTTGTGCCTTGCTGCCTCCAAACCAGCTGTGATTCCGCGCAGGTCCTAGTGCATGCCTTGTGCCTTGCTGCCGCCAAACCTGCCAGGATTCCACGCAGGTCCTAGTGCCTGCCTTGTGCCTTGCTGCCTCCAAACCAGCTGTGATTCCACGCAGGTCCTAGTGCCTGCCTTGTGCCTTGCTGCCTCCAAACCAGCTGTGATTCCGCGCAGGTCCTAGTGCCTGCCTTGTGCCTGCTGCCTCCAAACCTGTTGTGATTCCACGCAGGTCCTAGTGCCTGCCTTGTGCCTTGCTGCCTCCAAACCTGCTGTGATTCTGCGCAGGTCCTAGTGACTGCGTTGTGCCTTGCTGCCTCCAAACCAGCTGTGATTCCGCGCAGGTCCTAGTGCATGCCTTGTGCCTTGCTGCCTCCAAACCAGCTGTGATTCCACGCAGGTCCTAGTGCCTGCCTTGTGCCTTGCTGCCTCCAAACCAGCTGTGATTCCGCGCAGGTCCTAGTGCATGCCTTGTGCCTTGCTGCCTCCAAACCTGCCAGGATTCCACGCAGGTCCTAGTGCCTGCCTTGTGCCTTGCTGCCTCCAAACCAGCTGTGATTCCACGCAGGTCCTAGTGCCTGCCTTGTGCCTTGCTGCCTCCAAACCAGCTGTGATTCCGCGCAGGTCCTAGTGCATGCCTTGTGCCTTGCTGCCTCCAAACCTGCCAGGATTCCACGCAGGTCCTAGTGCCTGCCTTGTGCCTTGCTGCCTCCAAACCTGTTGTGATTCTGCGCAGGTCCTAATGACTGCGTTGTGCCTTGCTGCCTCCAAACCTGCTGTGATTCTGCGCAGGTCCTAGTGACTGCGTTGTGCCTTGCTGCCTCCAAACCTGCTGTTATTCTGCGCAGGTCCTAGTGACTGTGTTGTGCCTTGCTGCCTCCAAACCTGTTGTGATTCTGCGCAGGTCCTAGTGACTGTGTTGTGCCTTGCTGCCTCCAAACCAGCTGTGATTCTGCGCAGGTCGTAGTGACTGCGTTGTGCCTTGCTGCCTCCAAACCAGCTGTGATTCCGCGCAGGTCCTAGTGCCTGCCTTGTGCCTGCTGCCTCCAAACCTGCTGTGATTCCGCGCAGGTCCTAGTGCCTGCCTTGTGCCCTGCTGTAAGAATGTGTCACGAAATGGTGCCCTGCTGTAAGAGTGTGTCGTGAAATGATGCATGTCTAAAAAGTGTGTCACCAACATGAAAAGTTTGGAAAGCACTGACTTAAATATTTCTTCCTAAGTTTAAGTGAGAGCAGAGAAAAAGTAGCAACTTGGTTGCTAACAATTGGAAACACGGCTTACAAGAAGATAAATCGGTTTTTCAACATCACAGCCCTTGAGTTCATCTGCCATTAATAATTTGGCCCTGATCTCGTTGTAAATGGGGCAGTGGAGGACATAATGGATAACATCCTTCACTTGACCAGAGGAATCATATGGTCTGAGCTACATGCTGTAGGCATCTGAAGTTGTATTCCATAAGAGGTAATTTTGAAAACACACTCACCTGGACTCAAATGGCCCTTGCTTCTCTATGGGCCGCACTCTTTTCCTTGTCACAGACAACTTTGTCAAGTCCATGTATTTTGTTTCTCCATTACTGTAGGTGAACTCAAGGATACTATTCCATTCACCTTGTACTTTACAAACCACTGTGTTGGTAGCATTCTGCTTCACCTCACCCGTGACTCTGAAAGCAGCAGAAAAAAAGATGTGATAAAAGATAACATTAAGATCACAGATGACATATTGCTCAAATATATAAACAAGAAGTACTGTGGAATGTGGTAGCGTAGTGGCTCAGCGGGTAAGATGCCAGGCTTGTCGATCGGAAGATCACAAGTTCAGAGGTTCGTATCCCTAGCCCCGCGTGACAAAGTGAGCTCCCGCACTTGCCCCAGCTCTTGCCAACCTAGCAATTCGAAAGCATGCAAATGCAAGTAGATGAATAGGTACCACTTCAGTGGGAAGGTAACAGCATTCTGCGTGCATCATGCCGGCCACATGACCGCAGAAGCGTCTTCGGACAACGCTGGCTCTTCGGCTAACAAACGGAGATGAGCACCGGCCCCTAGAGTCAGACACAACTGCACAAATGTGCGGGGCGAACCTTTACCTTTACCTACTGTGGAACTTGGGACAAATGGATATAAATGGCCACTGCCTGCAATCTTATTTACATCTCCATTAAAAAAAAACACCTACATTTCAAATCCTAATGAAAACTGTTCACTTTTTGCATTCTCCTCACATCACTTTTATAAAATGAAGTGATTTTACATTTTAAAATAGTTGTTTTTGAATATTAATAATCCCCAATACAAGATTATAAATATACTGTTGAAAGCAAGTAGTGCACCAACTAATGTTAAAAGTACAATGAATAAAATAAAAATGGCTGTTTGCCCAGTTTAATATGCCACCAATACTACAGTGTTTAGCTGATATTAAGACTTCCTCTTTAAGGGATATATTATACTCAACATACATTCTAATATACGGTAAAATTTGGAACTGATAGAAAAACTGCAGTTTTTCTGATATGCTGATCAGAAAAATCTATCTTGCTTTTCCACCTATCAATCAATGAACTTCATTTTATATATTGTTCTAGAGAAAATTTTAAACATACAGTTAAAATAATACAATTAATTAGTATAAACAACGACAAATTACAAACTACTGCAGCCAGAAATAAATCACAAAATGTTATTTAAGTAAAGAACCAATTTATGTTGCAGAAATTTCAGCCATAAGCAATATATTCCCTATGAAATGTATGGTTAATAGAAAATGCCTGTGAAAGTTCTGAAAAACACCACTCCTTGTTACAGCAATATCCACTAGAAGCAACATCACTGCAACATCATTTTTTTCTCCATCTCTTTCAGGTATCTAAGGCCACACAAAATCACCGAGAAGAAATAAACCAAAGCCTGACAGGAAACGTGAGCTACGCATACCTCCAAATGCTACTGCACAATAATGCTATAATATTTTGCTTTCTTGCAGAGAATCTAGATTTCAATAAACTTGTACTTGGTATGGACCATTCCAGTGTTCCCTGGAATATTCCTTTTTAATCCCAACTATGATCCTATCAGTATAGAATGGCTTAGGACCAGACTACATCCAGAACACCATAAACTACATCCCCTTCTGGAAGACAGATTTCTGGAGAACTACGGTCCGTGGAAGAGTGATTTTTTGCACATCCCAACACTAAACTGTAGATTCTAAATGAACAGATCAAGTCGTTTGTTTTATTTCTTATTTAATCTATTGCTATGCTGCTTCCCATGCAATGGCATCTCAAAGTGGTTGGCAACAACAATTATTAAAATATAATAATAAAACCCATAAAGTATTAAAAATTCACAAAGGAAGAAAGAAAAAGAAAAACTTTTAAAAAGCACATACAGTATTCATATAGGGAAATGATAGGTCTTCAAAGGCTGCCTAAAAGATGTACAGGTAGTCCTCACTTAGTGACCACAATTGGGACCGGCAACTCTGTTGCTAAGCGCTGTGGTTGCTAAGTGGAAAATCATGTGACCGCGATGGGCTTACAACCTCACTTCCCTTTCAGTTGTTAAGTGGAACATCACATGACTGCAACTTGTGATTTTACTTCCGCCTTATTTGTTAACTCTGGTTGTCACAAGCCAGTTGCGAAGCACACAAGTGGCGATCACATGACTGCAGGATGCTACAATGGTCATAAATTGTTTTAATAATGACCTAATAATAAATTAGTTTAATAATGACCTCCTTTTAAGATCCTACCATCCTCTGGATTTTTATATTCTTATTTATTGTACTGTTTATTGTATTTTAATGATTATTGATTTTTAACTTTAATTTTAACATTTGTTGTAAACCGCCCAGAGTCTACCGTGGTAGAGATGGGCGGTGATAAATTAGATTAATAAATAAATAAATAAATGCAAGGATTCGTCACAAAGCTTTTTTTTACATCATCGTAACTTAAAACGGTCGTTAAATGGGGCAGTCGGTAAGGGAGGACTACCTGTATTACTAGACACCTCACAATTTCAGGGGGTGGAGGGGAATGTTCCAAGGTGCAGGTGCCACTACCAAGACGACCTTCCTGTGACTGCAATACTGGCATTTACAGCAGGTAAACCTCTGATGAGTCTAGCAATTGTCAAATCTGTAACAATACCCTTGGAAAACCTTGACTCAGGCTGGGTAGCTGGTTGGCTGCCAGAGAATCAGGTTCTGAAAACTGCAGAACATAGCTTGGGATATCTGTAGTAGTGTCAGACTAGAATTGGGAAGACCCATATCCAAATGTCCCTAAAACCACTGAAACCAGTTATTGACTCTTGGAATTTTTTTTTTTTCATGTCAGAAGCACCAAGGCGCTTCTGTAGTGAAAGGATTTGCCGGTGACATCACCGTTGCCCGGGGCACGCCCAAGGAGGCTCCTTTCATGTCCCTGTGATTTTTCCCACCGAAGAACATGGTACCTATTTATCTGCTTGGATTTGCATGCTTTTGAACTGCTAAGCTGGCAGGAGCTGGGACAAATGGCCGGGAGCTCACTGCAGCACGCGGCTCACGCTCTTGGGATTCGAACTGCCAAGCTGTCAGCCTTAATGGCCTCTGACTCAGTTTCTTAACCACTGAGCCACCGCGGTCCCTGACTCTTGGATGAACATGCCCCAGAAGATACATTCAAATAAAATAAGGTTGAAGAAACCATTATTCTTCCTTGGAAAAAATATGGGGAAAAGGTAAGAAACACCTACCCTGACATACTGTTTGGGTACTTATAGTCTTAGAGTCAAGTTAAGCAAAGGCATTTGTTTGATGTTTTTGTGTAGAACTAATTCTGACAAAATCTGTAGAATTTTATGTTAACGCAGTTGAAGAACACTTCCTAATCAAAATTAAAAGCATTTTACAAAAATGATTTAACTTCTTAAGATGCATTTTCCAAGTTTTCAGCATAAACAAAAAAATGAATCGAGATGTTTAGGTCCAGAGTACTTTCATTTCTAGTATCTCATTTCAAGAGGGTTTCAGAAAAAGACATAATCTCTTTATAATAAATACTGCACAACACTATAATATAAAAGTCCTGCCAACAGGAATACTTGCCGGTGAAGTTTGCCACCATAGAAAGGCTTGGTATGAAACGTAATACTTGCAGAATATCCAGTTTTTGCACAATTAACACTGACTTTCCCTCCCAGTTCTACCCATGGGACTGTCAAAATTGATCGAGCATATGCACAAGGCAATGAGAATGTGTATTCCTCTCCACGTTCCAGAAGACTTAAAGTACCTGTGAGGTAGGGAAGAATAAATATGAAGTCCACATTAAATAAAAATAACTCATATTTTCCATGCTTACGTCACAGGACGTTGCACAGGTCTACACCAGACCTCTAAACAGGTTCCTGTATTTTAGTATCATTCTTATTCTGTATTACCAGTCAGTTCTGCAATACAGTATAACTTAAATGACTGCAAACAAAAATAATCTCATCTTTGTACTACTAGAGGAACTCTACTTGGGAGAACATATTAATTGTAAAGAGAAAAAACAGGATTTTGGCAGTTTAGCCAACAGGGATAAATTGATCAATTCATTTATACACCTTTTCTTCTATTCAAAAAAATTAGATTAGTTTAAATCAGGCTTTTCAAACTGGGTTCCACAGAACCTTAACTTGAATGGATTCCATGGGACTAAGGAAAGAAGTACAAAAAAGCTCAGTCCCCTATGGGGAGGGTTTTTTTTTTCCCTTTAGTCACTAAGGTACAGGAGAAAAAGGTGGGGCTTGTCACCTGACATTCAGAAGCCCCACCCCTCTGGATTTTTCAGATTTCGACTTCCGGTGGGGACATGGCCGACTGAACAGCTGTGCCCGCGAGCTGCGCAGGCAGAACTGACAATGCGGCTTTTTTATGGGCTCAGGCAGGCTTTTCCTGAAGCCCTAGAGCATTTTCATGGACAGAAAACGCTCAGAATCATCCAATTTGTACTCCAGAACGGTGCCTCGCAGCCAGAGGATCATGAACAGCGTTTGCGATAATCCGGTAAGAGACGCCGGGAGGCTGGGACGTCACCATTTCCAAACCGCGCTGTAGCCTTAAAGGGACACTAAGTCGAGCCACCCCATTTCTAAATCACCCAATTTATATTTTTTAAGTTCATGTACCCCAAGAGAGGCTTTCTACAGCAAAGAAAAGCGATCTCTCTTGGTGCTTATCATTATTTTTTTTGGATTAATTTTTAAAAATCTTTTAAAAGTTTTGGCTTGTTTCCCCATTTAAATATTAAGGAGGACTGAGAATAAATAAGTGCATCCCTGCTATTATTTTTGTACTGAATTTGAAGAATCTGATTTTTCCCTACACGTTGAATCTGCTGCTTTGAATCATCAGTTTTCTGTTGCTACTTTCTCTGGGAAGTTTCACTTTTACTTTTGTAAACACTGCCAGAAATCTTCTATTAACTCTTACTTTTGCCAGTTAGGTATCTAGGGGGGGCCATAATCTACTGCCTGTAACATGGAGGATTTTAAGAAGACATTCTCAGAGTTTCGTTGTGAGATCAAACAGATTTTTTCTGATTCCTGTCAAGCTATTATGCATGATATTCGGGACATTGTAAAAAATATCAGCTTTAAAATGTTTCATGTGGTTGTGGAAAAAGTTGATTCTAGTGAAGATGGAGATGTTTCTACCGACAGCAAAATTGAAGCTTTTGTTGTGCTGGATGATGACGACCAGATTTTGGTGTTGAAGGAGTTAAAGGCTCAGACCGAATCGCAAATCACAAATGCAGTTGTTTTTCTGGTGGAATGTTATGGGAAAGAAGAGACTTTGCTCTGTGGGAGGTTTTCCGATGAGAAGTCTGAGTTTCTAAGGTGGGCAGTTGGCCTGTTTGATTTTTTTATGAAAAATGCCTTGTGTGTATTATGGAGATATGTAAATGCCCTGGTATGTTTTGAAATGGGGTAAAGATTTAAGAATGTTTATTTGGACTGCTTTTAAGGCTTGTATGATTCCATTCTTTTTTAACGATTTGGATTAAGATTAATTGGATAGTTTTTTAGGTTTGTTTGTTTTTATTTCTTTTTAATGATTTATTAAGATTTATAAGGTATAATAAATCTTATTGGTTTTAGGGTTAATAGGGTTAAGATTGTTCCAGTATTAATTATAAAATTAGACAATTTATAAGTTTTCTTAGCTTGATTTTTATTATAGTAGACAGAAATGTATAGAATAGTGGTAGGAAGGAAATAATTTAGTAAATGTTGTCTTTGGGGGAGGAAGTGGATTAGGAGGCTTATATATTTCTTTTTCTTTTAATATAAGGGGAGGGAACAATTGTATTTAGTGATTTTTATAATCTGCTAATGGAATGATTGATAGAAATAATGTGACTTTGGTTTGATATAGAGTAAGGGTTTGATTATGGAAATTGCTGTATATTCTTGCTTTTAAAAGTCGGAAGTCAACTCTTTATGTAATCTTTAAAATTCTTTTTTTCTTGTGTTTCACACTTTTTAGTTTTTTTTTCTTTTTGTAGTTTTTGTTATTTTGTAGTTTTTATCTTTGCTTTAAACTTAATAAAATTCTTATTTAAAAAAAAGAAGCCCCACCCCTCTGGACCAGGGGTTTGGGGAATTTTTTTAACAGTTTCCAAGACCAGGAAAAGTTTGAACGCCGCTGGTTAAGACCACCTCAAGCTGGTGCCATCAAGAAAAGGTGCACAGCAAACCCCACAACCCTTTTAGCCATTATGGCAAATGGTTCTGCTAGGTTAGATTTATTTATTTATTTATTTATTTATTTATTTATTTGTATTATATTTCTAACTTATATCACCGCCCATCTCCCCCCATTCCGGAGGGGACTCTGGGCGGATTATTAGCTCTGTAATCCACTACATCTGGACAGCACCTTGCTTTTTGTGCAATGACTTCTACATTCCCACTCCCACAAAAGTCTGCTTTTCTGAGGCAATATGGACTCTTTGGCAGACGTTATGTTGATTCATACCCAATTCAGATAAACGCTGCCATATAGCCTCTTATTACAAACATGAGATGTGGAGCAAGACTGGTTTTTAGCACTGCTAGTCCTGTGCCGGATATGCCTCACCCATCAAAGCCAATTATTCAGAGATAGTATTACAGATACAGAAAAAGGGCTCATAGACCTAAGATGTGGCGTTAGCCGGAATGCACAAGCAGAAGAAAAACTGAAAAAGAAACTGGATGAAACACAGCAGATAGCCTGATCAAGAAACAAGTTCGCATTAGATGATTAGGAAACCTCTGGAGCAGGGATTCTCAACCAGGGTTCTGCAAAAGGTCACTAGGGGTTCCCTGGGAGATCACGATTTATTTAAAAAATTATTTCAAATTGGGCAACTTCACATTAAAGAGGTAAATTTCATTCTTTATTTTCAGTTTAAGGACGATGTTAATGCATATATACAGGCCTACCCGTGGAACGTATATAGTAATTTTGTAACTTCTGGCCTACATTTGAGCCTGAATGTGCAGGGGATCCCGAAGCCTGAAAAATATTTCAAGGGTTCTTCCAGGGTCAAAAAGTTGAGAAAGGCTGCTCTGGAGACTGAAGCCACGTTATCTTTTAATTATCTCTTCAATCCTGAAAAGCCACCTTGCCTCTAAAACAAAAACTTATATTCCAGTTGTGTTATAAAGCTTGCTGTAACTCTCAAAACATTTCTCCTTACTCCTTCATGATTTAGAGAAGTCTTTATTACAATTAATTAGCAGAGCATTTATCTTTGTCTGCACGGACAAGGCACTTCATAATTCATTTTTTAATAAATCTGGTGTCTCCCAGATATGTTGGACAAGAACAAAATGCATTGCTTGGCAGGATCCAGCATTAGTTTGTCATGCCAACTCAACCTGGTCTCTCTCCTTTTTTGATAGAATAACCAGTTTAGTTGATTACAGGAATGAGGTGGACATTATAGCCTGATTTCAGCAAATCATTCAGTAAAGTCTCCCATGAGATCATAGTGGAGAATATGGCAAAATATGGATTGAACAATACTAGTATTAATTGGATTCAGAACAATCATACCCACCAAAAGTATTTCAAGGGCATCATGTCAAGCTGGAATAGAGGTAATGATTACAGATAGCCCTCATTTAGCAACCACAACCCTGCAACTTGGTTAAGCAAAGTGGTCGCTAAGTGAAACCATGACTGTGCTTACAATCTTACTTCAGCTTTCCTTTGCTTTACAGACCTGCGAAGGTCATAAATGCAATGATTGGTCGTAAAGTTACTTTTTCATCACTGTTGTAACTGCGGTTGCTAAATGAGGCAGTTGCTAAATGAGGAATTTTATAGTGAGTTTTATTCTAGGCCCTGATATTTTTAAACAACTTGCAGGAGAGATTAGAAAATAGAAAAAAAATCCTGTGAGATAAAAATGGGAGGGATAGCAAACCCTTTAGAGGACAGTATCAAGGTTCAGAGGGGCTTTGACAAACTGGAACAATGGGCAAATCCAGGAAGGTGAATTTCAACACAGATAAATGCAAAATCTTTCATATGGGAAGGAAAAATGAAAGGCATGAGTACAGGATGTGGTGGATCACAAGCCAATAATAGTGTGATACAGCTGCAAAAGAAGCAAATTCAATCCTAGACTGCATCAACAGAAAGACAGATTCAATCAAGACAGGCCATTGTTTCTCTCTATGCTACATTGGTAAGACCACATCTAGAATATCATGTTTAGTTCTTGGTGCTGCATCTTAGGAATGATATTGCAAAACCAGAGTATATTCCAGAGCATTGCAACCAAGATGGTAAGGGGCCTGGAAGGAAAAACTTAAGAGGAACAGCTGGAGGTGTTGTATGTGTTTATCCTGGAGAAGGGAAGACTGTGCAGAGACATAACCATTGTGTTCAAGTATCTGAAGTGCAGTCACATAAAAGACATTGTAGATTTGTTCAGTATTCTTCCAGGAAGACAGAAAAGGAATGATGGGTATAAATTACGGAGCAACGATTATAACTGGACATCAGAAAGAACTTTCTAGTGACAGGAGCTATTAAACAACAGATTGCCTTAGAGGTGGTGATCTCTCCTTCACTTTAAGTACTTAACTGGTAGCTGGATGGCAATTTGTCAGGGATGCTGTAGTGGTAGATTCTCATACTAGGCAGAGACGACACTAAATGATCTCCTAGGTCCCTTTCAAACTTTACATTCTATGAACTCCCATAGTTGCCAGCCTGTAATCCACCACATTAGGAAGTCACTAGACTGGAGCAGGCTGTGTCAAAGGATTCGCAATACATCACAGACTGAAGAAGAATAAAATTTATTTATTTATTTATTTATTTTTCTATCCCACCTTTATTATTTTTATAAATAACTCAAGGCGGTGAACATACCCAATACTCCTTCCTCCTCCTATTTTCCCCACAACAACCACCCTGTGAGGTGAGTTGGGCTGAGAGAGAGTGACTGGCCCAAGGTCACCCAGCCGGCTTTCATGCCTCAGGCGGGACTAGAACTCACAGACTCCTGGCTTCTAGCCCAGCACCTTAACCACTAGACCAAACTGGCTCTATTGTTTCCAAAATGCAGCCATTGTAGATCCCAACTGTCCAAAGACCATAAGGAACATTGCAACATTTCCCACTTACCTTCACCAACCATGGTTACTCCTATTGACATGCCTAGGAATTTACTTTTTGTCCAGACATGAGCATTAACACACATTTTTCTCTCCACACATTCAGCATAGAACCCTGAGACTGGAGGATGATGAGACACTTGTTCTGCTACAAATCTGACTGTGTAAGAGTCTGACTCTTCTTGATCCTGGGTCTCTTCTGAAACAGGCACTTGCTCAGAGACAGAATCAGTTGAAGAGTTACTATTAGTGTCATTCAGTACATTGCTCTTCACCATCTTCCATGAGCAGTGAAATGTTTCCCCGATGATTGGATTGTACGGTTTTTTGGCAATTGCCCCTTTGCGTCCTTCATGAAAGGAAGTGAGATAATACTCAACAAAGCGGATCATCCTCTCCTCAGGACTTGTGCCATTGGAAATTGCAATGAAGAGATCTGGATGGGACAGAAAATCAGCATACATTTCCAACAAAGAACGCTTCTCTAAAATAAAAGTGGGAAGAACCACCTAAAATAAAAGAGAAAACTACATTAAAGATACATGCATAATATCTTTCTGATTTTTTTTTTGAGAGGACCAACAAAGGGGAAAAAAGCTTTAGTGGAAGGCACAATGGTATATATGACAGTTGTACATTTGTGGCTTTTAATGTTTGATATTTTCTCATTCACAATGCTTTTATGCTTCCTGTTTTGTATATTTATTTAGTTTCTTTTTTATACTCGTATTCCCATAAGAATGCAGAACACAGCTGTTACTGAACTGCAGCTCCCACCAGCCCAAACTACCATGGTCAATAGTGAGCAATATTGGGGGATGTAGTTCACTAACCATTGTAGAGCCAGCGTATGTTCAATTTGAACAGAAAACTATGCAAACAGTGTAAGTGGCAAAAGAAGAATACTTATAGCTTGATATTTATAGGAAGTATTAGAAAGCAGGAATTTGAAGATCCTTGGAAAGAGCAAGACTTTGCAAAATGAAATGGTCTGTATGCATATACAAAGAGTCTACTTTGGGGCAGTTTATAAATATTGTTAAATAAATAATACTGAACTTAGTATGTTAATTTTTAAAAATAACTGGTTAAAGTAATATAGCTATCTGATTAAATTTAATGCTTCTGGCTTTACATGAAAAATAGATAAAGCACATTTGTCCTCTGCAGAAATAATCATATCTGTAAGGTGAAGAACATAGGATCCATAAAAAAGAATGTGCCAAATGAGGGGAGAAATAGGAAGTGTTATAAATAAATAGAAGAGGCAAGCATAAATACAATATTGAACATCCATATTCATTCAACAGAATTAAAGGCTTAAGAAATACTGCAGAAAATGTTAAGGTGCTCATTAAACATGTTTCTCAAATTACTGCTGGAATGTATAATTACAACCATCTTGCCTACACTTTGAAAATATTATTTGATCTCGGAAGAAAAAAAAAGATTTATCAGATCAGTAACGGTGAACCTAAATTGCGTATGATTTTTTAAATCAAATTTTATTAGATTTTAATTTTACATAGATAAAAGTTTGAAACAGAAAAGAAAATGGAAATACAAATCAAGAAAGAAGAAAAGATAAAAAAGTGTAGTAAAGTAAAAAAGGAAAAAAGATAAAGCTGAAACATAGAATTTGGTCAACTTCCGATTTGTATCTGGTCATGGTATTTTAAAAATTTTATCTTACATGCTAGATCTATATAAAACATTAAAGAATATTTCTTGTCTATTACATCAATATATATATATATATTAATCTTAAAATCCCCATATAAGATTTGCCCCTCCCGCATCTTGTAAATAGTCAGTTAATGGTTTCCACTCTTTAAGAAAATAATTATTTGGATTTTCTTTTAATAAACATGTCAATTTATCATTCTCTGCCATATCCATCAATTTTAACATCCAATCTTGTATCGTAGGCGATATCTGGTTTTTCCAATTTTGTGCGAAAATAAGTCTTGCTGCTGTAATCATGTATTGCATAATCCTTGTAAATTGCTTCCCAGGTTGTCCATCAATTATTCCCAGTAAATTCCATTTCCATTTAAATTCCGGTTTAAATGGAACTCGAATTTGTAATATATTTTGCATCAATGCATGTATTTGAGTCCAAAATTTCTTTGCAATCTCACATGTCCACCACATATGGTAAAAAGACCCCTCTTTTTTTTTACATTTCCAACATAAGTTGGAAACATTTCCATACATTTTAGAAAGTTTTTGTGGGGTCATATACCATCTGTACATCATCTTATAAAAGTTTTCTTTTAAATTATAGCACAAAGTAAATTTTAGCCCTTTGGTCCACATATCTTCCCATTGTTGCATTTGAATATTATGGCCAATATTTTTAGCCCATTTAATCATACAGCCTTTAACTTGTTCCTCTACCATTTCACCTTTTAACAATAGTTTATACATTTTTGCAATTAGATGATCATCTGTCTCACATAGTTGTAACTCAAATTCCGATTTGGTTTGTTCAAATTCAAAGTCTTTCTTATCTAATTTAAATTTATCTACAAGCTGCATATATGAAAGCCATTGAAAGCTGTATCCCTCTGATACCAATTCTTCTATTGATTTAATTATATATTGTCCTTGTTCTTTCTTTAAAAAGTCTTTGTAGGTTAACCATTTATCTTTATTTCTTACTTCTGTTCTGTAGAATGCTTCTTGTGTAGAAATCCATAAAGGTCTTTTATAACATAAGATTAATTTATATTTATTCCAGATTCTTAACAAGGATCTTCTAATATAATGTTTTTTAAAGTCCACATTAACTTTAACTTTATCATACCACAAATATCCATGCCATCCATATCTTAATTCATGTCCTTCCAAATTCAATAATTTTTCATTTTTCAAAACTATCCATTCTTTAATCCAAACCAAGCAACAAGCAGCATAATATAATTTCAAATCTGGCAGACCTAGTCCTCCTCTTTCTTTAGAGTCTTGCAAGACTTTATATTTTACTCTTGGTTTTTTCCCTTGCCAAATAAACTTAGAAATATCTCGCTGCCATTGTTTAAAAGGTTCTTCTGATGCCAATATAGGTAGTGTTTGAAAAAGATATAAAATTCTTGGCAAAACATTCATTTTGATTGCTGAAATTCTACCTAATAATGATAATTGCAGTTTTTCCCAATGTTCCAAATCTTTTTTAATATCCATCCAAAGTGGAATATAGTTATTCTTAAACAACTTAACATTCTTAGTTGTTAAATATACTCCCAAATATTTTACTTTTTCTTCCATTGAATATCCTGTTATTTCTTTCAATTTCTCTTGTTGGTGGTAATCCATATTTTTGGTCAAAACTTTTGTCTTCTGTAAATTCACTTTGAACCCTGCTAACGACCCAAAGTCTTTTAGTTTCTGTATTAATATTTCAGTTCCTTCTAATGGATTCTCCAAGGTAATGACTAGGTCGTCAGCAAAGGCTCTTAGTTTATAAACTTCTTTTTTAACTTTGATACCATGAATGCCATCATCTTGTCTAATATCTCTAAGTAAAACCTCTAATACCAATATAAACAAAAGTGGAGATAATGGACAACCTTGTCTAGTGCCTTTTTGTATTTCACATGGCTTACTAAATTCTCCATTAACAATTATTTTGGCAAATTGTGGAGTATATATTGATTTAATCCATTTTATAAAATTTCCTCCAAAATTCATATTTTCCAATACTTTGAACATAAAAGGCCAATTTAAGTTATCAAAGGCTTTTTCAGCATCAATAAATATCAAGGCAGCTTGTTTATCATAGTGTTGATCCAAATATTCAATTACGTCTACTATGTTTCGAACATTGTCTCGAATTTGCCTCTTGGGTAGAAAACCAGCTTGGTCTTGATGAATAAAGTCCTTAAGTATATTCTTCATTCTTTCTGCTAATATCGTTGTAAATATCTTATAGTCATTATTCAATAAAGATATTGGTCTATAATTTTTAGTTAATGTTAAATCCTGTTGTTCTTTGGGTATCAATGTTATATGTGCTTCTTTCCAAGTTTCAGGCATAATTCCTGTTTCCAAAATAGAATTCATAGTCTTCTGCAAAGGTAGACATAAATCTTTTTCAAAACATTTATAATATGCTGCTGACAGTCCATCCGGTCCAGGAGCTTTTCCACTACTAATTTTCTTAAAAGCTTTTATCAATTCTTCTTTTGTTATAACATTATTTAATATCAATCTTTGTTGGTCATTAAGAACAGTTAGTTTTTGTTTATTCAAATATTCTTCAATCTCATCCAAGTTGACATCTTGTTTTTTATATAATTTATATAATACATAATTTTGCGTATGATTTTGACAGCAGTCAAATACATTCAGAAAATACTCAGGAAAAACTATTATAGCACAATGGCCTCCTTTTCTTTCCTTTCTGTTCACAATTCGTAATTGATTTTAAATTTCCATTTTCTCTAAATCCTGAAAACTATTTTTTCCCTAATCTATGGTTCATGAAGCCAGTTTAGGATAACAAGCCAAGTTCTGATCCCAGATTGTTTAATAATTGTTTGTATAGCTTATATTGGACAAAATTAGAAACTACAGGTTTGTGATTTGCAAAAACAAACAAAACGGCAATCAGAATTTTATTGTATGCAAAAGAAAAAGAAAGGAGTTGAAAAGCACTATAGCATCTTTACATAATAACAACCTAGGATTTTTGTTGCACCTTAATTCAAATCTCTAAACAGAATTGGTTCTTCAGGGACAAAAGTGGAGGAGTTTCTTAAATATCATTTCAAGCTCTTGGGGAAAAGTGGAACAAAAAGCTTAATCATCACCACGTATATTGAACTTTTATGTTATTCAATTGTTTCATGCATTATGCAAATATCACAGAAAAACAATGCCCAGGAAAGAGGTGCATGTCAATTATTTAAGACTGAAAATATTTAAAAATAGTAGAAGTATCTTGTAGCATCTGAAAAGGTTGGGACAGCTACCACTGTAGCTTCGGTTTCACTACAAACCACATTACCTATATGCATCTCTATTAAAATGTGTACATCTGGGTGCACAAAATGTCAAAATGGGTTCAAAAGTATTCTGACCCTAAGATGACTTGGTTTCAAAGTCGAAATTGTCATTTCAAACACAAAATGAGATTCTTTTAAGGACTGAACAGCGTAAGAGCAGTTCTACCCAAACTCAGAACAGCCCATGTTGAGCTTGAAACATTTTGCATTACTATATCACAAACTTAACAAGTTTAACAAACAAATTTTAACAGACTTCAGCACAAACTATAATGGTTAGTTTCCACTGCTGCCACTGTAGAAGTGTGAAGCTGAACTAACTAGACTACCATATAAATATAATAAAAAAGAATTATAAAAGCAAGAACATCTTTTATTTTGTATGTTTAAAATGATGTGTATGTGTACCTATTCTTTACACCATTCCTTTTCAGGGTAAGCAATATTATGCAAAGCACAGAAAAGGAGTAAGAGAAAGAAGCTAAAGAAATTAAAGCATGAGGCAAAAAAAAAAAAGCCGAATCGAGTTTAAACCATCACCGTTCACTATGTCTTTCCATACACTCTATTCTTGTAAGCAATCATTGCTTTCACCTGGCCCATACACAGTTTTACACATTTTCTTTTGTTCTTTAAACTTCTCATCATTTCCTTTCAAAGAAACACTCCTCATGCATTTGTTCTGCTATCTGATCCTCATTTATTCCCTACAGGACTAAACCACTTTAACATAGGGCTTTTTCACTGATCACTAACATTTATAATCCAAATTCATTTAGTACCCATTCATTCTTGACCCTACTCCTTGTTATGTCATACACACTTCTTAAGTGACCCATTCCTGCTGCATTCGACTTATTTTTAAGTTTCTTTTGGCATGCCCAACTCACATGTGGGCAATAGCACACTCTTAGCCAGTTTTGGTTCTTTTGAAAACGGAGCACATAATACCCACTACCTTTCAACCAGCCTTTGCATATCTTAAAATTTATTCAGCCATTTTAGACTTTTTTTAGATTTTTTTTATTTGCCTTTATTATTTTTATAAATAACCCAAAGCAGGGAACATACCTAATACTCCTTCCTCCTCCTATTTTCTGCACAAACACCATCCTGTAAGGAGAGTTGGACTGAGAGAGATTGACTGGCCCAAAGACACCCAGCCATCTTTAAGAAATATTCTACCAAGGCATACAAACGTATAGTATCTGCTTGCTTCAGTTTTTCACTATGTATGATAACTTCCAATTGCTCACTCCATTTTCCCTATCAAACACAACTACTTCAGTCTTTGATACATTAACTTGCAGACCTATACTGTTCATTGCATCAACCAATCTTACATTTGTTGGGTTCTCCTCAAAGAACACAACATCACCTGTATACAGACATTCACATTCCCAACCAATACACTTATAGCATTTTCATGTGCTATATATTTCTGTATAGATATATTAGACAGCCAAGGGGACATCACAAATCCTTGTCTTACTCCCTGCTCTATGTCGAACTGTTAATTAAGCTTCCCATTTATTCTCACACCTGCTTTATTTATTTATTTTTCAAATTTATATAGCCGCCCATCTCACAAACAAGCGACTCTGGGAGGCGTACAAATACTGCTTTTATTGTATTCAGCAACCGACCTTCAACTCCATAGTCACACCAAACATTCTGTAATTCAAACCAATTCCCTTCAGCATATGCTTTCTCTAAACCAAACGTACAATAAACTTACTTTCTCACATTCATACATTTGGCAAGGACTTGCTGAAAAGCAAAAATCAAACCTGACACCTACTGCACTTCCAATATTTTGCTTGGTGACAATCAGAATTCTGCCAAACAGCTTTCCAGGCATGCTTAACAAACTAATCCCTCTGTATGTTTTGCATTCAGTCTTGCTACTTTCCCTTTATATAGGGGGAAAAATCACTGCATTCTTCCTATCATCAGTTACAGATGTACACACATATACACATGCAAACACACACTAGAAAAGTATGTCGATGAAGGTTCTCAGTCATCCAGGTGGAACAGTCTGTGGCTTGAATCATGTCAACTGGATTTCTATTTTCTCAGTAGAAACGTTTCACTCCTTATCCAAGGAGCTTCTTCAGTCTGAGTAAAGTTAGTAAGGGAATCCTTAAATACATTTCTAGGGTGGCTGTGTGACCTTGCACCTGGGGCTAGGTCATGGTTATTTTGAGATGTTTATTTCTAAGTCCCATTATCATCTAAAGGAGGATCGTTAAGATTGCCCTGCTGCTGTTGAGCTTGCGAAATGGTCTTAATCTTCCTAGGCACAGAAGACAAAGCAGGAAGGAAGATAGGGGAAAGGTTGTGCCTGAGGCCCCCACCTCTATTCAAGGAAGAATTTTCCAAGTTGGCATAAATGGATTCCTTGACCCCTCTCTCAAACCACCTATCTTCTCTGTCTAAAATGTGAACATTAATGTCCTCAAATGAGTGTCCTTTTTCCTTTAGATGAAGATAAACTGCTGACTCTGGTCCTGTGGTGTTACTTCTCCTGTGTTGGCCCATCCTCCAACTAGAAAACTCACATAACCACATCAATATTTTAACATTTTTCCAGTTATACCATCTACATCTGCAAACTTACAATTTTTAAAGATTCTCACAGCATTTATTAGTGTTTTCCATCCCTTTTTTTTCAGATGCTAACATTTTCCAGCATTTGTTTCAATTCCATTCTTCGATAAATCACGTGCATTTCTTTAAAAAATCTCCTTCCAGGATTTCCCACTTCAGTTTCATCCCAAATAATTTCATCACTCTTATTCTTAATTCCATTCACTCTGCTGGAGGATCCTTGTTTAGCCCTTTTCACACATCTCCAAAACTATTTTTTACTTTCCGTCAAAATGGCTCTGCAATTTTTTTTCATTCTCTTTTAATCTTAACCAATCCTTGCTCTCTTTGATTGCATTCTTGGCAACTATCTTTTTTGTTTTATACACATTATACAGCAAATCTCGCACCCTCCTATTTTGCAGCATTCATTCTCCCAGATGTAGCCTCTTTCAGCTTCTCCTTCCATCGAACATATTTTTTGGTAGTTCCTATTAGCATAACTTCACACACTTCTGACATGCTGAAACAAAATTCCTTTCACTCTGTTCCAAGCAGTTTTCACATTCTTTTTCCTTACAGCCCCTTTCCATTCATTCTGTTGGGAGAATAATCTACTTTCTAAAAAAAAATTGATACAGCACTAGTACTTTTCTTCCTGCAGTTACTTTCCTTTCACTCTTATTTCTTTCACTTCTTTCTTTTTCTTCCATGTCCATTTTTTCCAAGAGAATCATTCTCTGAAGGTAAAAAGAAAACAACATCCCAGATATTAAAGATTGGATTCAAGAAATGTGCTGTTTGGATTGTTGATTTCTGAGATGTCTTTAGACTGCAGAACTAAGAAGATCTATGGTTTTGATTTACAGTATGTTAAAGGATGAATTAAGATGTATGTTAATTTATATTTATATACTGTATGAATCTCTTTTTAAGTTTCAAGTTTATCTCTCTGTTTTATCATGTTGTATTTTTGTTAATAAAGGGGCGTGGTGGCTCAGTGGGTAAGACGCCAGGCTTGTTGATCGGAAGATCGCAAGTTCGGAGGTTCGAATCCCTAGCCCTGCGTGCGGAGTGAGCTCCCGCACTAGCTCCAGCTCTTGCCAACCTAGCAATTCGAAAGCATGCAAATGCAAGTAGATAAATAGATACCACTTCGGTGGGTAGGTAACAGCGTTCCGCGCGCGTCATGCGGCCACATGACCGTGGAAGCATCTTTGAACAACGCTGGCTCTTCGGCTAACAAACGGAGATGAGCACCGGCCCCTAGAGTCAGACATGACTGCACAAATGTGCGGAGGAAACCTTTACCTTTTTATTTTTGTTAATAAGTAAAAAATAGAAAAAATGCCAATTTTTCTGCCTTACATTCTCTCAATCTTTCATTATTAAGAATCAAGTCAATCATGTTTTGTGATTCACTCCTTTTCCAGGAGTTCCGGTAACATGGCAATGCAGGAGGTTGCACGTATGTGAACAACAACTGATAATTTTAAATTTTATACCATAAACATTTGGTAGGAGTTTTTAATTGAGTTTTTAATTGAAGCACACAGCATCAGTAGTAGCTGTGCTTTGACTGCGACAAGCTACGTTTTGCAGAGGTGTGATATGCCGATAACAAAGAATGTAAACTAAAGGTGGAACTCCAAGCGTCTTATCTCACTCCTTTTCCATGGATACATAGGAATAGACTTATGATTATTTATTATACACAGGCAAAACAACATGCAACTATCACAACCTACGGACTCCTGCTTTCATATGCACCCACACAACCTAGATGACACCAATTCATACTTTCTGACATACATCTTAGCTCCTTTGCTCATAATTAATTTTATACCTTTACCTCCCTATATCTATTCATCAACTCTACTCCACAACATCAGGCCACTTTCATTCATATCTATTATAATCTTCTCTTTTCTCTTAGTTTCACTGACACATAGCATATCTTTCTTCTTTTTCTTTCATTCATGAATTCAAGTTTTTTGCCATTTACTCCACTTACTTTCCAAGTCACAATTTTTCGTGTCACGGTGATCACCAGATGAGCCCATATATGGCTTAGTTAGTTGATGCTTTCACATAACGTTTTTTTTTAAAGATAGAGTAATATTACCAGCTTGAGTAATAGCCATGCAACTCCCAGCATTCTTTGCTAATGGCAAGGGCCACAGGGGTCAGTCTTGACACCTTTTGGTCAATATGACACAAGAACAACCAAAGCCCAATTTTACCCCAATCATGCTCATAGTATTCTGTGTCACCTAGGCCCTGTAAGGCTATGTTGCAAGCCAACAAACTGTTGCTGCATCTCACCAATTAGGAGGTACATGCAATGTGCTGACATATAAAGAGGATGCAAACGCTGTGCAATAGGCTAAATTATACATATAGTTGCACCATGAACATTTCTTAAATTCACACTTACAAACTTAAACAAGTTTTGAAAGTAGACCAAGCAGCTCATTTCAGCTCCACTAATGGGCAAATCCTAAATATCATGTTTGAGGTTACTACTTTAATAATATGATGGTTGTATCCCAGATCAGTTCTCTGAACAAATTGAAACATGGCATGGCTAGGTCAGACTCCAATTTATAGGAGCACATTTCTTTGCCTTTAGACAGATCAATATTTAGTAACTTACTCTTGTTAAGTCCATGCCAAGTTTGAGTTGAGAAAGAAGGTGCAAGATAACACTGCGCTGTTCTTCCACAGCTCCAAGGTCATCCTCTTTATTCTCACATGTATCGTCCAGCTCATCTTCTGGATTTATTTCCTCTGGTTCCTGGGATAAATTCCAAAAAACATAAGGTATTTCAAATACTTTAGTATTCCAAACTTTTTTGGTGCCATAACTCAGTACAGGCATCCTCCCAAATCCCACAAATGATGTCTCATTTCTTAAACAATGAGCTCTATATGTATACATTTTGCTTCTTTTAGCCTACCTACAGATGAGGCTGTAGACTATAATAAGGTCCTATGCTGGTTTATTTTTTTAGTACCAACAATGCAACAGAATAGAAACCAGCTCACATATTAAATTATGTTACAATATGGAATTTGCAGCAAACAGTGCTCTTTGCACTAAACAATAATTAAACCTCTTCTTCAGATAAACCTATAGAAGAAAGAAAACCGCCCATTTACATCTAGATGTCATGTCTTCCAGAGGGAGCTGCTGCTGTAGACCAAGTATCACTTTCCATTTCCCTTCCCTTCACATTCTCCCAACAAGCACATGGATGTCTAAATTCTACTCACTTTATCACTCTATCAGGTTATCAGAACTTTTTCCACAATTCAAGCTAATTATTTATTCAGTTTGTGTTCTGTTGATAACATGTGGCTTGGCTTCAGTTCTGCATGTCACATGTCACGAGTTGTGAAGCTTCCTAAGGCTATACTCCAAGTACAGATGTCGCTGGATACTTCTATTACTGCAACAGCTACCTGGATGCCTTCTCAGCCACTGGAAGCGAGAGCTGGCACTTACTACAGCCTTGCTAAATAGCACTCCTAAGGCTTTTGTCCTCATAAACCAAATGAAAGTAAGAATATATAGCCAATTGTTGCCTTTCCATGGCACAGAACTATGATGGGTGGCAATCACAAAAGCCCTGTCTTTGCCAAGAGAGGAAAGCAGAAATAGAGCAACTATGTAAACTCAAAGACATCTCTGCTCCTTAGTTGTTTCTGCACTGTAGCAGCCGACATACATGGGATACAAAAAGGAAAAATAATAGCCAAAGGAGTAGCCAGAAGAGAAGAAAGCTACAAAGAACTAACAGCAGCTACAAAACTAATACAGTAAATCCTCTTTCATCTTCCAAAAATAATTTATCTAATTTTTATTATTTACTTATACTTTTACTCCTCCTTCTCTTTAAAATGCTCTCTATCACACACTATACTATGATCTGAAGCTGTATTCTCAACTCTGTTTTGCTCATAAGTTAGGAATGTCTGGGTGTGGAGAATTCTGCTTCACTGAAGGAAGAGTTGGGCATCAGAAACTCTTCTAGGTGGTTGCAAATGCTATGAGCAAGAAAGGGCAGTGGACAGTGATCATTTCCTGGACTATATCATGGCAGAAATTGACAAAAAGGAGAAAAAATATATAAAAAGCAGCCATCAGAATGGAAACAGCCTCTCCTCTTGCACTATCTCACTTCAAGCACTGACATTTGCTGAGTACTACCTCAGCAAGGTCACCAATATCCACTCTGCCTGTTATTCTATTAAGAACTCCACTGATTTATGTCTAGCAATAGTGGAAGAAAGAAATAATAGCCTCCCTTGCTATGAAGTTTACTCACAGGGATGCTTCTGAAAACAACTCCCACAATAAAAGGCCATGCCAAAAAAGTTTATATCCTATATATAGTTGCCTCAATAACTTAGTATTTTAGAACACCCTTTCAATTTGTCTTTAATAAAAAGGTGGTGATGGAATGTGATCTCCCAAGCTCATTGATTTTACAAAATATGCCTTTATCTAGGTCAAGCAAAATGAATTACTGTTAAATTTCCCTTATCTTCTTTAACCTGGAAGTTCTTGATTTGCATTCCTTGAAAGTTTTCATGGTTTAACCCACATATTATTTTAAAACCATTATTTAGCTACATTAATTTAAGTTCCATTAATGTTTACTTTGTCCCAATATTCGTGAACATTTGTTTAAAAAAACAGCAAAAAGTAAGAAACAATGTTTATCCTGATAGTGAGTTTAAATTCTGGTCAAAATGAGTCTATTCTTTTCTTGATAATTCTAACTATAGTTGAATATTCGACGTCTGAGCAGTCCTTTTCTTTAAATTAAAACAGGAAAAACAAAACCACAATGCAGAGCGAAGGGTTTTACATTAACTTACCCTGGTTAGCTGACCAGAATCGGAACAGGACTGCTCCTCTCTGACTGATGATGGCTTGGTTTGATCTGCAGGGAAATTCTGATCAGCTCCATTTTTGAAGTGGTTTGGCAAAGAGATCTTTGGTTCCAACCAACTGATAGTTGTTCCTGAAGCAAGAGAGATCTTATGTTGAAATTTACTCATATTCCAGGAATTTAAGCTTTTCATAAAATTGCTTCTGCCATTAGACAGTGTCACGCCCTCTCCCCCAAAACACTAAAGGTACCTAAACTTGCTTTGCAGCAACAACAACTAAGGTGGATGCAAGAGAGCACCACCTTCTCACTCTCTTCTCATTAGAATGAGGCTTATGACTGGGCAATGATGACACGGAACATCTTCCTGATGAGAAGGAGATGGTGTTATGAAAGATGTAATCAGACACTAAAGAACCCAGTAAGACTAGATTGTTATATAATATCATTAGACAGGTTGCTGAATCAACATTCTGGTCATTACATTAAAGGGGGGGGGCAGGAAACATACCTAAAATTAAAGAATACAAGTCAAAAAGAATGTCACAATGGTCTGCTGTTATATAAATTACAGTTGCTTGAAAATAAAAACTATTTAATGATGCTGGTATCTCCAATTACCTCTCTGCCCCCAGTTCGTCTATCTGAATGGATACATTTCCTTATCAATAATGAAAATGTTCCATTCTGTTCTCAAACGCTAGTGTTTGGAGAGACTAATAAAGTCCTGTTAGCATATACATTAACTTGGATAAAGGAACATTTGGGTTCAGACACTGCTGCTAGCCTGGCATCTTCAGTTTATAGTCCTGGATTTATCTGCTTAGTCATTAAAAAAAGCTTGGAAAAACACAGTTTACAGCACTCGTCTGGATAGACTGAAGACATTTTATATACTGTACTTAAACTTCAAGCCAACTGTAGCAAAGTCTCTCAGGAGTCCTAAATATTTAAGGGGTGAATATGTTCTACTTTGCATGTAAGTCCCTATGCTTTCCATTTTGCATAATAAACACATTTCTATATGATGGGCATTGTTTTAATTCTTTCGCTTTTACATAGGCATATTAAAAGCTTCTAAAACACAGAATACAGACACAAATTCACGTGCATACAGTAATAAAGACTAAGTATGTTCCTGAAAAAGGAACATCTGCAGAGAACTGGGATCACAAGACCATCCCAGGTTAATTATGGCCTGGTTTACACATTACATTAAGCCATGGTTGGTTTAACTATTAACTGAATAAGCCATAATGGCTGGTTTGCATAATGGGCCTTATTATATGACTTAATGCCACACAGGTGATATATGTATGTGTGCCCTTACCCACTTACAGCAAACAGCAAAATCACTTATACATAAGTTACTTGTGCTTTAGTATTCTAATCCCAACAAGTATAAGACTATATAGGCAAAGCTTTGTACTACCCCATTCTTTTGAAGATGGAGTTAAGGACATGTTTTTAAAACGTTTGTTTATTTGTTTGTTTGTTTGTCTTAAATACCACTGTATTATACATTGATTCACAGCACTGTACAACACCCCCCACAAATAATTACAACAGTAATACAGAAATAATCCTTAAAATTATCAAAGCCTTTCATAAATTACTATAATTAAAGATAAAAATAGTAATAGGCATACTAACGGCATATCCTAACTGAATGTCTTTCTGAACAGCTTAGTTTTAAAGGTTTTTCTAAAGAGCAGGAGCAAAGGAGCCCTAAGAATCTCTGGTGGATGACTGTTTTCATAGGATAGCATCAGTGCTGAGAAGCAGGATGATCTTGCTTTCTCCTGGATCTTATGTGGAGAAGGAAGGAATTATCAGCATTCCAACTTAAGAAGCACACACTGGATGGGTATGATCCACTTGAAGTAGACAGTCTTTAAGGCACCCAGGTACCAAGCCATGTTGGGTTTTAAAGGTCAAAACCAGTACTGTGAATTGTACCACAGCCCTAAACTTTGGGCAAACAGTGGCTTTCACTCACCAACAAGTGGGCAGAAGCATTATGGACCAACCATCTTCCAGTTCTGAGTAGTTTTCAGGGGCAGCCATGCTTAAGAGTAAATTTCAGCAATCTAATCCAGAGGTGCCAAGGGCACTCATCACTGTTGTCAGGTCATCCTTCTCCAAGAAACGATGTCACTGGCATACCAGCCACAGCTGGGTAAAGGATCCCTAGCTACAGCCTCCACCTGCCTGCCTAGCAGTACCAGTCAGCCTAGGAGGCCTCCCAAGTTACAGAATGGTCCTCCAAGAGGTGTACTAATCTTCCACAATCACCACTGGAGTGGAGCACCAAATGATTTAAGGACAAACAGTAACTCAAATCTTGCTGGTATTAAACTTCTCCCATCCAAATCCTTATAGCCCCCAGGGACTGACCAAGGACCTCCACTCCATCACCGATTTAGCTGAGAGTGTTGATGCACATCTGGGTATTTCAGCACAACTAACATCACCTCACCCCAAACTGATTATGGTTTCTCTCAGTAGTTTCCTGTAAATGTTAAGCAGCAAGGGAGTGAGAACCCTGCAGCACCTTGCACTGGAGCAGCCACCAGGCAGACTATTTTTCCCACACTACTGCTGAGTGAAACCATCCATTCAGGAAGGAGCAGAAGCCCTGTAAAGCAGTGCCCCATGTCCCAACCTGTGCAGGTGTCCCTGAAGAATATCATGGTGGATGGAATCAAAACCTCAGAAAATCTAGGAGGACCAGGAAGGGCACACTCCCCTTATCTAGATTATCCAGCAGTGCTATCAATGGAGGTTTTGTCCCATACCCAGGCCTGAACCATGACTGAAAAGACCCAGATAATTCTTCTCCCAAGGTGCCATATAGTAATGTGCAGATACTAAGGACAAAATCATAATTATTGTGCTACAATGACTCCAGAGATAAACATGTCCATAATTATAAATTAGGAAATATTAAACCACTTCCCACTGAGGGGAGGTGGATGGTCTTCAACTATAGGCGGTTGTTTTGAAACAAGTATATCGCGTATTCCATATTATCTGTTACACAGCCTTTCCACTCAAAGATACAGAGTTCAGGACTTTATCCTCTGGAAGTCAACTCTGGAATCAGAAAATCAATTCACTGGTCAAAAATGCCACAGAATTCTGAACAAAGTTGTATAACAGTCATGAGTCATTTATTCCACACCATTTACATAAGCCTATTAGAAAACAAAATGTCACCAGAGAGAGTGGGTAATTTCTAAGTTATCAAATCCTAGTGAACTATAAAAACGTGTCTCGTCCTCATTTGACAGGCCTTACTTGAGCAAACTGAAGTTTTAGCTGCTGAAAATATGCCTATGAAGAGTGCTTTATGCAACCAATGTCTTTAACAGGTCTGCTAAATAAATAAATTCTGCTTCAGCAATATTTCCCCATTTATTCAAAATATGTTTGCATATATGGTAATTTTTGATGTGATCTAATATGATTTAATGTGATCTGTCTTTAGGAATATGTACTGTATACACTGGCAAAACTTCAACCATAAAGTCAGAGACAAATTACAGAACAGAGATAAAAAGATTATGGCTATTATTTTCCTATTTTAGCAAACAACTACTTAAACAATGAATTTAAGGAGAGTGTTTTTATATTATCAACACAATATGAATACTGTCTGAAACTGAAATCATCCCCAAATACAAGGCCAAATGACACTATCCACCTTCTGAAGATGAATATACCAGAAATTGCTGTTGCTTAGATGCTTCCAGAAAAATAAAATAAAATAAAATGCACAACTTCTGATTCTACCTTTTTACTCAAACAGAGCAAACATAATAACTCACCGGTAGATAAGGATCCCTTTTGTTGTGATGCATGCTGCAGCTGGAGAATGTGAAAACAATCATTTAAGCAATTCATTGTTGCCATGGAGGTTGCCTTGAGCATCAGTAGGTCTTGGTCTAAGGAAGAAAGATGACCCGAGGCAGGAAGGCATTCGATGCTTCTTGCCAAGTCTCTCTGCTGTCCTTCAGCTTGAGACATCTTCTGCGATTAACCAAGGCACAAAGGTTTTACAATGCTGGTCACATGAAACTTCAGGAAAACTTCTGTTTTTTACTTAAAACACTTCCTTGGTCACAATGGTATTTTGTGAAAATAGCATTCCTTGTGGTTTATTCAAACTTGTGACAATTCTTTACAAGGGCTGTAAGACTTTAAAGCAGCCTTTGACTCCATTTCCAGAGTTAAGTTATGGGGAAAACTGGAGGCCTCTTCAATTGACCGACGGCTACTTTACTTAATACGTATGCTCCATGAAGGGACCTCACTTAAAATAAGATGTAACCCCCAGGGCCACCTCACCAATGCCGTTGGAACTGAGAAAGGCGTCAAACAAGGATGCATCCTGGCCCCACTCTTATTTAACTTCTACATCAACTCCATGGTGGACCATCTTCACAGCATGGACTTTCACCCCCCAAAACTTGCGGGAAGACATATTTTCACTCTGCTCTATGCAGATGATGCAGCACTATTGTCAAGAACACCTATTGGCCTTAAAAGAGCACTGAGAGCATTAACACATTACTGCAACGAAGACCAGCTGCAACTCAACTACCAGAAAACCAAAATCATGGCATTTGCCAAAAGACCCAAGAGTCACTCCTGGAGCATAGATGGCCATATAATTGAGCAGGTCCCATGTTTTAAATACCTGGGAGTAGTCCTCCATTCTGACAATAGCAGAAAAGCCCATGGGGACCACGTAGCTGAGATTGCACAAAGGAGCTCAAATGCCATTCTAAAATATCTCAAGTCAAGGGGTGGCCACTTCATACCTGCAGCACTCAAATTATTTGAAGCCAAGCCAGTAGCACAACTCCTGTATGGAGCCCAACTAGGCCCCTTCTCCAACTTTACTCCATTAGAACTTGTGCAAACAAAATTCTTAAGATCGGCCCTTCAAGTACCAAAATGCGTCTCTAATGCCACCCTGAGACCAGAGACAGGACTCATGAAAATAGAGGCAAGGGTGTGGGTGGTCATACTCAATTATTGGCTCAGACTATCCCTTTTTCCCCTTGGCCTTGCCCCATTAACTCTGAGCGATGACTTCCAATCCAAATGGAAACAAGCAGTGACAAACAAAATCTTATCCCTGGGCTTCTCTCCAGGGCTGCTACTCAGCATGGGTTACGATCAGGCCAAAGTACTCATCAAACAGCGTGTAATAGACACAGAACGCCAATTGGATCTAGCTAGCTCCCCAACTTTTATTGTCAATGAATCCAGTAGGTACTGTGCCTCCCCCATGTTATACCTATCTAAACTAGAGGTACCCAACCATCGGAGAGCTTTTACATTGGCACGATGCCATGCCCTCCCATCTGCTGTCCTCGAAGGCCGATATCGAAAGATCCCTTATCAGGAGAGACAGTGCCCCTGTGACTCTGGCCACATAGAAACAACAGAGCATGTGCTCCTTCAGTGCCTGTTTTATAGAGACATTCGAACTAGTCTCATTACACCATTGCTGTACAAATATCCGGGGCGCTCAGGACAATTTTATACCTCCATGCTGCTGTCAGACATCAACCCTACCACAACATACAATGTTGCCAGATTCTGTGCGGCAGCGCTTAAAATTCGCCAGATGATGACGGATACCACAAATCAGCCTTCAATTTTAATTTACTAGAGTAATGCATTTCCAGTTACACTAATCCTATGCCCCTCTATAATTACCCCTCCTTTCTCTTTCACCCCCTTTTCTTCCCCTCTAGACCTGTGTTTTAGTTGTATATTTTAAACTCATTTGTATGTTTTAATTGACTGTACCTTATCCTCCTTATGCTGGTCTATGACCGTAATAAAGATTTAATTAATTAATACTCTAACATAATTTTTATGTTATATGTATTACCATTTTTAACATCTTTTACACTTTTACAAGGGCTGTAAAAATCGGTAATTTATTTTCTAGCAAAGAAATCTGTGACATGTACCAGAACTGACAACTGATTTTCTAGTCTAGTCTTCATATTTATAAATAATAATAGTAAAGAAAAGAATCAGTTAAAGGTTTTTAAAAATCCTAAACCATCCAATTGCTCAGCCCAGTGATCAGCACCAAAGTTCTCCGCTTCTCCGCATAATATACTTCCTTGCTCTTTGATTCTTACCTAAGATTTCAAAGTTCATACAATTTCTCAGATTTTTCTCTTGGAAATAGTATGTAAATTAACCATACAGTAATTATCTTACTTTCTATTTTCAAATTTCCTCCCCATTTCAAAAGGAAGGAACTTTATAGAAATGTTGTAGGTAATAATGTCATTATATTTTTTCCTGAAAAAGAGATGAATTCTTCCAAATCCAAACAAGTAACAATTTAAACAAGTAAAGGTATCTAGAATTTTGCTTCATGGTCAAAATCCAACACGAGTACTTTATGTATTACTTACTTCATTCTTAAATATACATGAATACTATACTGTCTCTTGCATCAGAGAAATCAAGAGTTGGAATCAACTCCAAATCAATACAAGAAGCATGAATCCTATCCAGCCTGTTAGACATACTAATGCTAACAAT
The DNA here is from genome assembly GCA_023362775.1 of Charina bottae. Classification (NCBI taxonomy): domain Eukaryota; kingdom Metazoa; phylum Chordata; class Lepidosauria; order Squamata; family Charinaidae; genus Charina; species Charina bottae. Next base: position 216,707,094 of record JALMGJ010000001.1, read on the forward strand.
TTTTCCAGAACTCAGGATTTTTCTTTTCCCACTCTTTAATCCGGGCACCACATGTACATATTCTTCTCAGAAGTTTGCCTTCAACTTTCTGAGAGTTCTCAAATATGATTCTTAAAGTTTGCCTTCATTGCAGAGCTATAAGAAATAATAAACATTTTGTACTACATTTAGTAACCTCCTATATTTGGGCTTTTAGTTTTAGCTAGATCTTAATGTGTTTCATTTCAGAACAGTCAATGCATGCCTTTGATATTAGCCTTGATACAAAGAGAAGATGTTGTGTACTCTTAGACCCAGTTTACATGCTCTTTCCCTCCCCTACTCAAACTCTTTTCTTTTTCAACGCTAAATATGTCCATTTTCTATCCACGCTGAATCAAATGTTAATCCCAGTCGGCTTTCCACCAGTATTTGGAATCTGCTTCTAATTATACTGTCAAACTCTAGGGTATTAATAATGGTTGCATTCAGTGATGTGGAGACATAAAGGCAACCATAATTGGTGTTGAAAGAGAAAGGAGGATGAGATGTACAGAAGGATAACAAGAAGTTAGTGGGCCAAAGAAGAGAAAGAGAAAAGAGACTTTTGTTGTTGTTGTTCAGTCGTTTAGTTGTGTCCGACTCTTCGTGACCTCATGGACCATAGCACGCCAGGCCTTCCTGTCCTCCACCGTCTCCCGGAGTTTACTCAAATTCATGTTCATTACATCGGTGATGCTATCTAACCATCTCATCCTCTGCCGTCCCCTTCTCCTTTTGCCTTCAGTCTTTCCCAGCATCAGGGTCTTTTCCAGTGAGTCCTCTCTTCGCATTAGGTGGCCAAAGTATTTGTGCTTCAGCTTCAGTATCTGTCCTTCCAATGAGCAGTCAGGGTTGATTTCCTTTAGGATTGACTGATTTGACCTCCTTGCAGTCCAAGGGACTCTCAAGAGTCTTCTCCAGCACCACAGTTCGAAAGCATCAATTCTTCGGCGCTCAACCTTCCTTATGGTCCAACTCTCACAGCCATACATTACTACTGGGAAAACCATAGCTTTAACTATACAGACCTTTGTCGGCAAAGTGATGTCTCTGCTTTTTAATATGCTGTCTAGGTTTGCCATAGCTTACCTCCCAAGGAGCAAGCGTCTTTTAATTTCATGGCTGCAGTCACCGTCTGCGGTGATCTTGGAGCCCAAGAAAATAAAATCTGTCACTGCTTCCATTTCTTCCCCTTCTATTTGCCAGGAAGTGATGGGACCAGATGCCATGATCTGGGTTTTTTTAATGTTGAGTTTCAAGCCAGCTTTTGCACTCTCCTCTTTCACCCTCATCAAGAGGCTCTTTAATTCCTCTTCACTTTCTGCCATTAGGGTGGTATCGTCTGCATATCTGAGGTTGTTGATATTTCTCCCGGCAATCTTAACTCCGGCTTGTGATTCATCCAGTCCGGCATTTCTCATGATGTATTCTGCATATAAGTTAAATAAGCACGGTGATAATAAACAGCCTTGTCGTACTCTTTTCCCAATTTTGAACCAGTCGGTTGTTCCATGTCCGGTTCTAACTGTTGCTTCTTGACCCGCATACAGGTTTGTCAGGAGACAGGTAAGGTGGTCTGGTACTCCCATCTCTTTAAGACTTTGCCACAGTTTGTTGTGATCCACACAGTCAAAGGCTTTAGCGTAGTCAATGAAGCAGAAGTAGATGTTTTTCTGGAACTCTTTTGCTTTTTCCATGATCCAGCGAATGTTGGCAATCTGATCTCTAGTTCCTCTGCCTCTTCGAAACCCAGCTTGCACTTCTGGTAGTTCTCGGTTCACATACTGCTGAAGCCTAGCTTGTAGGATTTTGAGCATAACCTTGCTAGCATGTGAAATGAGCGCAATTGTACGGTAGTTTGAACATTCTTTGGCATTGCCTTTCTTTGGAATTGGAACGTAAACTGACCTTTTCCAATCCTGTGGCCACTGTTGAGTTTTCCAAATTTGTTGGCATATTGAGTGCAGCACTTTAACAGCATCATCTTTTAGGATTTTAAATAGCTCAGCTGGGATACTGTCTTCTCCGCTAGCTTTGTTGTTAGTAATGCTTCCTAAGGCCCACTTGACTTCACTCTCTAGGATGTCCGGCTCAAGGTCAGTGACCACACCATCGTATTTATCAGGGATATTAAGATCTTTCTTGTATAGTTCTTCTGTGTATTCTTGCCACCTCTTCTTAATCTCTTCTGCTTCTGTTAGGTCCCTGCCTTTTTTGTCCTTTATCATGCCCATCTTTGCACAAAACGTTCCCTTGATATCTCCGATTTTCTTGAAAAGATCTCTAGTCTTCCCCATTCTATTGTTTTCCTTGATTTCTTTGCACTGTTCATTTAAGAAGGCCGCCTTATCTCTCCTTGCTGTTCTCTGGAAATCTGCATTCAGTTGGTTATATCTTTCCCTTTCTCCCTTGCCTTTTGCTTCCCTTCTTTCCTCAGCTATTTGTAAAGCCTCATCAGTCAGCCACTTTGCTTTCTTGCATTTCTTTTTCTTTGGGATGGTTTTAGTTGCTGCCTCCTGTACAATGTTACGAACCTCCATCCACAGTTCTTCAGGCACTCTGTCTACCAGATCTAATCCTTTAAATCTATTCCTCACCTCCACTGTATATTCATAAGGGATATGATTTAGGTCATACCTGAGTGGTCTAGTGGTTTTCCCTACGTTCTTCAATTTAAGCCTAAATTTTGCGATAAGAAGCTCATGATCTGAGCCACAGTCAGCTCCAGGTCTTGTTTTTGCTGATTGTATAGAGCTTCTCCATCTTTGGCTGCAAAGTATATAATCAATCTGATTTCGGTATTGACCATCTGGTGATGTCCATGTGTAGAGTCGTCTCTTGTGTTGTTGGAAAAGAGTATTTGCTATGACCAGCCTGTTCTCTTGACAAAACTCTATTAGCCTTCGCCCTGCTTCATTTTGTACTCCAAGGCCAAACTTGCCTGTTATTCCGGTTATTTTTTCACTTCCTACTTTAGCATTCCAGTCCCCTATGATGAAAAGGACATCTTTTTTTGGTGTTAGTTCTAGGAGGTGTTGTAGGTCTTCATAGAACCGGTCAACTTCAGCTTCTTCGGCATCAGTGGTTGGGGCAGACTTGGATCACTGTGATGTTGAATGGTTTGCCTTGGATTCGAACTGAAAACATTCTGTCGTTTTTCAGGTTGTACCCCAGTACTGCCTTTCCCACTCTTTTACTGACTATGAGAGCTACTCCATTTCTTCTAAGGGATTCTTGCCCACAGTAGTATATATAATGGTCTCCTGAATTAAATTCGCCCATTCCTGTCCATTTTAGTTCACTGATTCCCAAGATGTCGATGTTCAATCTTGTCATCTCATGTTTGACCACATCCAGCTTACCTTGATTCATAGATCTTACATTCCAGGTTCCTATGCAATATTGTTCTTTACAGCATCGGACTTTCCTTCCACTTCCAGACACATCCACAGCTGAGCGTCCTTTCGGCTTTGGCCCAGCCGCTTCACTCTTTCTGGAGCTACTCGGAATTGCCCTCCGCTCTTCCCCAGTAGCATTTTGGACACCTTCCGACCTGAGGGGCTCATCTTCCGGCGTCATATCTTTTAGCCTTTTGATACTGTCCATGGGTTTTCTTGGCAAGAATACTGGAGTGGTTTGCCATCCCCTCCTCCAGTGGACCACATTTTGTCAGAACTCTCTGTCATGACCTGTTCTTCTTGACCTGACTTCATTGAGTTACGCAAGCCCCTTCGCCACAACAAGGCAGTGATCCATGAAGGTCAACTGGGCGTTGACCTTTTTGACGCTACAACCACAGTATGCAAACAGAAACGCCCAATCTAAGAGGAAATGTGCTGTATTTGTTCTCCATGTGGTACTCCAATCTGAATTAAAAATGTGAGAAGGCATTTTTCTTAAGATATCAGTGCAGATTATATAAAGAAGTGTAAGCTTTAATAAATGCTCAAAACTGGTAGGGCTCAAGTGTGTTTCCACAAAAATGATAATGGCTTTTAAGAAGGCACAGGGACTATTTGCTTTCTAAAGGCAAACCATTCTTCCAAAGAAACCAAGAAAAAAGTGATATATACCAACCTCTCGTACATCAATTAAGTGATCTGGCTGCAGAATGGGAATTCTCTTCCCAGCTACCAACTTGTGGTGGCCAACACTGAAAAAGGAAGCTGCATTTTGGCTGGATCTTCTCTGCATACCAGGAGAACCACTTCCTTGAGATGCCAGAGAGAAGCTGCGAGATTTCAGAGGAGGATTGTTCTGGTGAACAAACATACATATTAGGAAATCCTTGAAAACTAATTGTTTAAATGCCCATCCTTCTAATTTACCCATTTCATTAAGTACACATATATTCTCTTAGACTGCTTCTAAATTCTTGATGATATATTCTAATACAATTATTAATACCGCCAGGCTAGGAGCAAGCATTAAATATTCTTCAGGGGCCAGGGCTGGCATCCATCACAGCTATGCCCCCAGACCAGCACTGCATGAAAGACAATACATTATGGTATGGCAGTTAAGGTCACTCATGCCCTGGTTGTCTCCCATATAGACTACTGTAACACGCTCTGCATGGGGCTACCCTTGAAGAATATCCGGAAGCTACAGCTGGTACAGAATGCGGCCACGCAGGCAGTTTTAAGTGTACCAAGATCGCCCCATGTAACACCTCTGCTCCGTGAGCTGCATTGGGTGCCAGTTTGCTTCCGGGTCCAATTCAAGTGTTGGTTATCACCTTTAAAGCCCTACATGGCACAGGACCAGGTTATCTGAGGGACCACCTCATCCCCATTACAGCGCCCCGTCCTACCCGATCTTGCAGAGAGGGCATGCTGCGGACACCCTCTATGAAAGAATTCCATCTAGCAGGGTCCCGGAGGCGAGCCTTCTCTGCAGTAGCACCTGCCCTATGGAACATCTTCCCACCAGGGATAAGACAGGCCCCTTCACTCCTGGACTTCAGGAAAAAAAATAAAAACTTGGCTCTGTGATCTCGCCTGGGACAAAAAGGAAAGTGGTCAAGCCTGGGGATGGCTGATTCCCTAGAGCCGCCTCAAATATCTCAAATATTTTAAATATGTTCAATGTCACTGTAAGAACCACCTACCACTTGGATTTTATTGTATTTATATTTTTATTGTTGTTTCCTTGAGGGGGAGATGGGTGGTTATAGAAATTTGATGGATGGATGGAGAGAGGAAGGAAGGAAGGAAGGAAGGAAGGAAGGAAGGAAGGAAGGAAGGAAGGAAGGAAGGAAGGAAGGAAGGAAGGAAGGAAGGAAGGTAGGTAGGTGCTGGACTAGAACTGGGGAGATCCAGGCTGAAGTTTGCTCTCAACCACAGAAGCTCACTGGATGACTTTGGGCCAGTCACTCTCTCTCACTCCAGCCTACCTCATAAATAGGGGGGGGGGGGGGAAGAGGCAGGCGGTGGGAAGAAAGGAGAGAGCACTATGTATGCCACCTTGAGCTCCTGAAGGAACGGTGGAATTTAAAACTGACTTAAATATTGTGTTTCACTTTTCATATAGTAAAACTTGGCTAATCCTAGAAAAGCTCCACAATGAAGCAGAGGGCAAGAGATGCTTGACTGTTCTTTTTGCTGAAATTCAATTGTTTTTTAGGACTAAAGGCTGTAAGATATATTTGGAAGATTCTGGAGCAGAAGTTGGAGTTCGATCCCTCCTTATGTGAAAAACTGATACTCTGAGATAAGTGAATGTAAAAATGGCTGTTGTTTTGTTTGTTTTAATACTTGTGCAAAAAAAATTATTAACACTCTAGAGCAGCATATTATTAATTATTTATTTAACCTGATACTCTGCAAAAACACTCTGGATTGACTAAATCTGCAGAATATATTCAGCTAAAGCATTTTTTTAATTTCTCAGTTTGGACCAAATGTTTTAGTAGTTTTTGAAATTCCCACATGACTTGGTTGTTGGAAAGTGTCCCAGATGAGTTTAAGCCTATAGTTAATTTGCAAGAATTTTGAATTAAGAATTGGAATATCCTATTAAGACAAATAAATGGTTGTGTTTTAAAGAATGTAAAATATATTTGTTATGATGTTAAGATTAGATTAATTCATAAAAATATTCTTTTTTCTTTTCCTGTAGAGTAGAGTAGAGTAGAGTAGAGTAGAGCTTTATTGATTAGTCAATTGACCATATTAAAAATGGGCATCTGCCACAGTGGAATACAATAGAATAAATCAATTAAAATACAATAAGATGAGATAAGATAAAATAGACTAAAGTGAGATAAGATAAGGTAAGATACAGTTAGGTAGGATAAAGATAAAAGAGTAAAATAAAGGAGTATAAAATAATGCTGAGACTTATAGTAAAATGAATAATAAAATACAAAACGGTATGTGTTTAGGTGAATTCAACACCTTTGCATGCCACCCCGATGTGTTCTATAAATTGTGTTCTCAGTTGGACAGCTCTGTTTTTGTTTAGTGAACATCTCAGCATATATTAAGAAGAAACAGTTGTCAATCTTTTTATCCTGGAGATGCAGTAATAAATTTGAGGATGTTGGACACATGATTAGGCTTGCTCTACAGTTGATGGACTATTCATATTACTGTTAATATGATTTGGGGAAGAAAATAAAGTCTAAAAATGGTAATGCAATATTGAACTATTTACTATCAAAGACTTGGAATTCATAAATTTATGAAGAACTCCGGACATATCAAGCTTGCAGTGTAGCTAAAAAGAGAATTTTGGATGGTTGCAAAGAAATAATCTCTAGAGTTTAAATACGGACTGAAGTAATATGTTCACTCTCAGCCTTGAATTACCCCTTTATTAACAAAATAAAAAGACTGATGAGTACAATTCTGTGAACAAGATTTAATTGCCTGCTTAAAATGGATTTGCTTTTACTTATTAATAGTAAATATTTTTATTTTACTGCTGTTGTTTTGTTGTTGCCTTTTTTCCCTTTTCATACTTTTGTTTTGTATTTTGTCTGTCTTTTTTGTACCTTATAGCAGTACAAAAAATGAAAATGAAAACATAAAAGCTGGGGGGGGAGCTTCCAAAGACTGAATCTGCCTTAGTAATTTTATTTTGGGAAAGATATAACACTATGTCAAAACATGCATTCTTTCCCAGATGGCTGGCTAATGATCATGCTTAAAGCTTAAAGCCAGCTTCCACTGTTTATGAGCAGCTGAAAGAAAACGTGATGAGCTTCTTTTTGCAACCTAGAAAACTGGTTTATCAGCCATGCTGCAGCAACATGTTTTAGGAACCGCAGCATACAGAGACTTCATTTTACTTGATGATTCACTTAACAGAACTCCCCAATATGTTACAAACCCCCATTTGGGGGTTACAGGGCCACCCCAGCCACACCCCCTTCACATATTCAGCAGCTGTCTGACCACCACATGCACACAGCTCTGCATGAAGACAAATGTATGATTAGATGAGCATTAACCATGGTAATCAATACAAGTTGCAGTCATATAAATCTTATCTTATCTACCTTTTTATTTCTGGATGAAGAAACGCATTCACACCCCAATTTCACACATGTTTATTCTGAAACAAGTCACACTGCATTCAATAAGCTTTACTCTCAGGTATAAGCACAGGATTGCAACTTTTAGTTTTACAAAGTAAAAACAGATCCAAGGCTTCCCAACTGCTGCAAGAGACAATTGTGCATCAAAAAAGTTAAAACCAATCAGAAAGTTACAGAGGCCCATATAATTTGATCAGGTTAATAAGCCAATTTATAAAAGGACTTTTGGGGGTGTATACAGCTGCTTTGTTCCTCCCCTTGGACAAGCTGTAAACAACACAGGAAATCTTTCAAAACATGAGTTTCATCTATGTCTCATCTAAACTTCAAATAATGGTTTAATATTCTGGCTTGTTCTAAATCCAAGGACTATGATTTCCTGGGACTTCTTGGATTGTTTTCAGTTCCTATGAAGATAAAAATAGCTATGTGCACACACAGGAATTTTTTACAGCTGAGATTTTGTTTGTCAAAAAATAACTGGAATCTTCTGCTTTAGATAATTTTGCTAAAGCATTTCATATTCTGGGACAAAACTTTAGCTGCACATTAGAGGAAAGAGGAGCCTATAAGTCAGCTACAAGAAGACGTTTGACCCTTAATCCGTAGGACTGTTTTTCAAATTAAATTAAATTAAATCCAATTGATCCTGACATTGCTGTCGTTCTCTATCAGGTTTTCATTTTTTTGGTAAACGTAACTATGACCCATCGGTCTATATGGTTTACAGACATTTTACAGTATTATTGCTGCATGACTTACAGTGTTTGTTACAGACAGTACCTTTCCAATTGCTTCAGTATGGTGTTGTGTACATATCTGAAGCCTGCTGACCCAATGCTGCCTTTCTTTGGCATCCGTACCTGAATAAAAAGTAAAAGGAGAAGAAAGCTCACATATAGGTAGACAAAAATACAAATACAGTTTAAATTCAAGTTATACTGAAAAAGCCCAGCTTCCTGCAAACAGACAAATGAAGTTCCCCACCACTAGCATAGCAGAATGACTGGCTATTTCCTCCTCTCCTAAAAACTCTTTTCCAGAAGAATATGGAAACTCCTAAACAGCAAATAGGATGATGCTGGAGATGGCCGGACGAAAAAACAATGACGCAATTCACTGAAAATAATCTCTATTTTTTGCTAGCAACAACATTCAAAAGTGAAATTCTGCTTAGGGGATACTAAACTGGAAAAATTTAATGACAGACCCAACCCCAATGGCTATAACAAAAGATATACAGTAGTGAGGTATTTGCCGAAACACAAGTAAAAAAATAACAAGAGCTAGTAACAACAAGCATACTCTGTCTTTAACATTGTACTCATTTTCACATGACAGAACAGAAAGTAGGGCATCTAACAAAAACAATCTGAAGATTAAATCTTAGATTAAAATTATACCAGCTGGTCAGTTTTCAAAGGTCAATAGCAAGTGAGAAGTTGGGTGCAGACATCTTCAAATTACTCTTTACTGACAGCACCAGCAATCACTGTCTTTTTTACAAAAACATTCTATAAAGGCCTACAGTCTTGAGTTTCTCAGAAATCTCTCTCTGTTTTTTGAATTAGCCCAATTAAATAAATACCTGGATTTTATTTTCTATAAAATGCCTGCTTCTCTCTCTTTCTCTATACCAGAGCTTTCCAAACTGTGTGTCGGGACACGTTAGTGTGTCAGCTGCAGTGTCTGGGTGTGTCGTGGCTTCTGCTGCCTCCGAGCCCTGCTGAGGATTCCGCGCAGGTCCTAGTGCCTGCCTTGTGCCTGGCTGCCTCCAAACCTGCCCTGCCAGGATTCCGCTCAGGTCCTAGTGCCTGCCTTGTGCCTGGCTGCCTCCAAACCTGCCCTGCTGTGATTCCGCGCAGGCCCTAGTGCCTGCCTTGTGCCCTGCTGTAGGAGTGTGTCGCGAAATGATGCATGTCTAAAAAGTGTGTCACCAACATGAAAAGTTTGGAAAGCTCTGCTCTATACCAACAAATAAAAAAGGTTTCCCCTGCACAGTCGTGTCCGACTCTAGGGGGCAGTGCTCATCTCCGTTTCTTAGCCAAAGAGCCAGCGTTGTCCGAAGATGCTTCTGCGGTCATGTGGCCGGCATGACGTACGCGGAACGCTGTTACCTACCCACCGAAGTGGTACCTATTCATCTACTTGCATTTGCATGCTTTCGAACTGCTAGGTTGGGAAGAGCTGGGGCGAGTGCAGGAGCTCACTCCGTCATGCGGCGCTTGGGTCTCGAACCGCCGACCTTCCAATCGACAAGCCTGGCATCTTAACCACTGAGCCATCGCACCCCATACCAACAAATACCCTCCCTGAATTCAGACAGAATGAAAGCAAAGGCCAGTACAGACCACTAACCAAAGAAAAAGCAAGATTGCTTCCTAGTGGACAAACAACATACTGTTACGAAGGAACTATATATATATTAAAAAAACCTACCTCTCAGTTTATACTGTTCTCCACTAGCAGCATTCACTGTAAAAGTATGAGAATCTTCATCACTAGGGGATATCACGGCTCCAGCCAGCTGCAAGGTACCTCTAGGTTTCTGGTTTCTGGACTGTTCATTCACAAAATACTCCAAAAGGCCAGCTTCATTGTTTAAGACAAAATACCTATAATAGTGAGGAAAAAGCAAATTCAAAAATCCCCCCACTTTTTCAAACATGTAGCTAACTTCCAAATTTGAGCTCTTTTCAGGCAGTATGTCCACATATAGATCTCAATCCATGAGGCTGTAGTCCTCTCTTACAAGTGACTGTCTGCACAGACAGCCTTTGAAAAGTCCTGAAAACTTCAATGTGAGCTGAAATGCTACCTGGGGAATTCTGGGAGTTGAGGTCCACACATCTTAAAGTGGCCAAGTTTGAAAAACACTGATCTAAACAGAGGACATACAGTATACAGCCTGGATCTTGACTTAGTTCCTGCTTGGAGGAACATACCTTGTTCTGAATATTTTTTTTCTGGAGAGAGTGGAAGTATGAAATATATTTTGCAGACAAGAGACAGTAATTTTTAACCATTCCTGCCTCTCAGCCACTTGTGCCCAATGATCTTTGTGCCAGAAGATGGGAAGATAATCTGTGGAATGTGGCCTTGGGAACTGCACAGGGAGGGGGCCAAATGAGAAAAAGCTGCCTCCTGCCATTCTGCATCTTCTATTCGGGGATGGAAAAATGTGGACCCAGCCTTTGGGGTTAAAACAGGTGATCTTTCTGTTTTCTGCTTTACACAATGCCTCTGAAACAACAGGGAGAAGAATGATGAGGCAATACATCAAAACTAATCAACCACATTATAAGACAACCCTTAAAAAATAAACACAAGGATGGGAATATTTGTAATACCAAAGAATGGTATTTAGGATGGTCTCTAGGAAATGGTCTCTAGGAAATAAGAGGAACGGTTTCAGTTCTGAAGCTTATATTAGTGCTGAGGCACCTGCTGAAAGACTTCAAAATTCCATGAAGCAGAAGAGTGTGGTGTGGTCTGCCATTCAGACCCATCAGCCAGCCCAAAGTAATGTCCGTGGGTACACTGCAAGCTGAAGCTGGGGACTTTTAGTAGTGGAACCTTGTTCTTTGGTCCTCTGACAGACAAGGAAGCCTTCCTGACACACACACAAAACTCCATACATTTATTTATCAAACTTGTATGCTGCCTGACTCCCAATGGAAGCCCTTCTCTCAGTCACTCATGCCCTAGTCATCTCCCGTATGGATTATTGCAATGTATTCTACATTGGGCTACCCTTGAAAAGTATTCAGAAGCTGCAACTGGTGCAGAATGCGGTGGCACAGGTAGTAATGGGTGCCTCTAGGGCTGCGCATATAGCACCTCTGCTGCGTGAGCTGCATTGGGTGCCGGCTTGTTTCTGGGTCCAATTCAAGGTGTTGTTTATGACCTTTAAAGCCCTTCATGGCATGGGCCCAGGTTACCTGAGGAACTGTCTCATCCCAATTACATTGATCCATCCCACCCCGTCCAGCAGGAGAGGCATATTACGAACCCCGTCAGCTAAAGAATTCCGACTGTCAAGGTCCAGGAGGAGAGCCTTTTCTGCCATTGCCCCCGCCCTATGGAACATCTTGCCCCGAGGTGAGGTTGGCCCCCACTCTTCAAGCCTTCCGGAAGAGTGTTAAGACCTGGCTCTGCCACCTAGCATGGGGATCCGATAGTTGTATGCAGCCCTGGGGGTGGTTGGTGCGTTGAGTATGCTCTCTCCATCTTTTTAATTTTGTATATTTTTGTAGATTATTTATTCTCTTTTTATCTGTAAGCCACCTAGAGTCACTTATACAGTGAGATGGGCGGTGTATAAATTTAATAAATAATAATAATGACGGTGTACATGTTTAGAGGCACTTCGTCTTTCCATCTCAAATAGGATTTTGCATGTTCTCAGAGATTTTTATCCTTAGGGTGATGAATTGTTGATATAAACAGAAGAAGCTGGAAACTACAGAAACCTTAAGGAATCAGGAGCCAGAGCTACTGATATATCCTTATTTCTCAGCTGAGGTTTTTATATAAAAAAGCAGCAGTGAAGACACCAATAAATAGAAGTAACATTCCAAAATTTTCCCTAATTTGAGCTAGCTTGCAATTGCTGACTGAAAGAAATCCCTATTTTAGCAATAGCAGGCCATACGATATGGCTGATCTATGAGGTAATTTAGATTAGGGAAATGTTACTGTGCTTGTTATTGTTATCATAAAAACATACAATACAATATTTTAGACTAGTTACTGAGCTTCAGTGGACAAATGAGAGGACTGTCAATGTCACACACTACACCAAATATACTGTGGAGTCCTTGGTGCTCTCTGAGCCTTGTTGTTTTCTTGCAGACGTTTCATTGCCAGGCTAGGCAACATCTTCAGTGCGAAAACACTGGTACCTATTTTTCAGTGTTTTCGCACTAAAGATGTTGCCTAGCCTGGCAATGAAACGTCTGCAAGAAAACAACAAGGCTCAGAGAGCACCAAGGACTCCACAGTTCAATCCTGAGCTACAAATATTCTCTTCAATTGGCACACCAAATATAATCTGTGGTTAAAAAAAAACATGTTTCTGTTACTTAAGATGATTTTGTTTTATTACAATGGTAGTGCCACTAAAATCAAAATACTTACTATTCCATTTAGAAGCTATTGGACACCAAAAACGCAATGATTTGATATGGGCATAATTTAATCACTGCAGAACCAATAATAAAATGAGCGTCCTTAGCTCAACAAAACTATGCACATCCTGAGATTTCAAAGTATAGCTCATAGACTGAATAATCCATTTACATTACAAATAGCAGGAATAAGTGGAATATGGATCCCTAATGCTCAACGAACGGAACTCAAAGCACTGAGGGGGGGAAAGAGACTGAAGACAAAACAGGAAGGATTTTTTTTGTTCTTGTTTAAGACCATACTTCAAAGAGTATTTCAAAGAGAATAAGTGTTCCTGGGATCTTGTCATATCATAACCATTTTTATTGTAGTAGGAAAGGCAGGAGGAAGATAAGCAAGAACAAAAACTTAGCTTCCCGAAAGCCTTCGTAAACTTGAAAAAAAAACCCAAGTGTTCAAATCTTGTTTTGAAACTCACCCAGATATTCACTTTGAAAAAGATAGTTGGAATTGTGTTGCACCAAGACTGCAAATTCCTACGTATCTTTACCAGGCAATAAACTGCAAAACAAGCCCATGAGTCTTGTTTCTGTATAGGCATACAGTACATAGGATTTTACTGTAATCCTACTTCCAGAAGTCTCTCAAAATATGAGCTACAATCTTAGTTTTTTTCATCTCTGACTCTCTGGGCCTTCCGGAAGGGGATTAAAACCTGGTTGTGCCACCTTGCCTGGGGCGGGAGGGGGGATAGCCAATCATGGGGGTGGCTGGCTCCTTGAGGGGGCCAATGATAACATCGCTATTCGCCATCTTGAATTTTATATCATAAATTTTATATTATATATTTTACATCTTTATATTTATATATATTGATATTGATATTGTATTGTTTTAATGACATTTTATTCTTCTATTTTTAACTGTTGTAAGCCGCTCAGAGTCGTTATAATACGCGTTGGGTGGTAAAGAAATATGACATACATGCATACATACATACATACATACATACATATATATATATGACAAATTCCAATATTACATCCAAAATCATCTTTATGTTGCTTATAATAGTAACTTTGCTATAACCTTGATGTTCAGATGTATTTCATAGCTGTATTTTCCTTTGCATTATCTCTTGAAGGGCAAAATACATGAAGCACTCTGGTTTATTGAAAACTTTACAGTTCAGGAAATCAAATACTTGCACTACAGTAAAAGATTATTGCTGAAACAATTCTTCATTCATTTATTATTTTTTTCTAAAACGCAACAAAAACAATTCAATTTTCTTGTGTTTCTCGGCATTTTAATAACAGCTTCTACCTGACAAATAAAGCTATTCCATCCGAAATAGTGACATTTTGGGAAATCAAACTTACCGGTACTGCCAGCCTGTTACAAGATTTGTATACTTCATTAAATAGCCAGAAATGTTTTCCATGTGATCACTGTGGCAAATATAAGAAGAGAGCCCATCAGCTACAGGCAAATAACAACAATTAAAATATTTCACATAGATGTTCTGTAATTTCATATTTGATAGAGTAATAGAAGAGACTTTGTAACTCAGCACAAATGTCAAACGACTCTAGAAACAGAAATTGCTGCAAACACTTGCTCCTTGTTTGTCTTTGCAGCGTTGATTCAGAAGAGAGATGCTTTAAATAATCTACCAGTCTTCAAACTGGGACCAACATTACTGATGCATAAACTATTGGGATCAGTAATAAATTATTGGGCACCTCTTGAGTTGTTTATAAAGCTTCAATATTAAAGATTAAATTACTGAGTACCCTTAAGGTTTCCAACTTTAAGGAAAGCTTTTTGGGCTCTTTAACTATTATTCATTATGAAAATGGATGCTGATTAAGATTAAAAGAATAGCTTTAAAAATTGAACTAAGTAAATAAATCACTGGCCACTCTTAATTAAGGAAAAGCACATTTACATTTTTTTGGACTGATGCACACCTCTTGGACTCTGAGTATATGTTATAAATCATCAATATCATTGGAGACTATTATTTTGCTCAAGCAAAACATTCTGAATCTTATCTTGCCAAATAACTAAAGCGTAAAGCCTGTGCTCTTTTCAACAAGATCTTTGTGGGCCACACCAAGCTTCTCCTGGTGTACACTGGGCTCCCTACCCCATCTGTGTTTTACATTAAAAATATATTTTAATTTTAAAAGAACATTTAGTACAGAAAGAAAAATTCCAGCTTCCAATCTCCTTTATTTATTTCCAAAAATGCCTTTTGCCCCATAAACTTTCTTAGAAAATAAACATGGAGTTTTGCTTGGTGGTATGCCCGCTTATATAAAAGTTAAGCAGAACTACTGGGAAGCATACTGGGGAAAGACTGCAATAGACAGGGAGGACATTTGTACACTGGTGCTTTGTAACTGTTACTGTACATTCCTCCACTGCAGCCATTTTATGAATGGGCAAGTTCTCCCCACCAAACAAATTTCCAAATGCCACCAGCAGCCAAAAAGAATAACTAAAGTGTGTGCATCACAGAGCAGACCAACTCCATGTTATTTATGTCCTCATATATGGTGAACCCACAGTATCCATTTTTGTACTGCTTCATAGGAATTATATTAAGGTAAAGTCTCCCTCAAGCGAAGTTTGTCCCTTTCCAGGCAGCAACAGAGAAGTGGTTTGCCATATTCTAGTTCAGTCAAAGTCGGTTAGATGCTGCCATCTAGCTGAGTAGCAATTATTAACAGTCATGAGGTGCCACCAAGAAGTTGAAAGAGTTCATTGACAAATAATGTGAATGATGCAGCTCTAACACAACCAAGTGATGCAATGGCACCATGAAGCAGATGTGCCTGAAAAGTTTTCACACACACACACACACACACACACACACACACAAAATTAACCCAGTAGACTACAAAGAACAAATATTCCTGCATCATATTCAAGCAGCTTTACAGGACAGCAGCTGAGCATTCCAGTTCTCCAGAAAAAAAGCAAGCAATTTCTGTAGGCAATCTTTCCTTTGCCTGACCCTTTCCCACTGCCAGCACGATCGCATTGCTTTCAATGTGTAGAAGAGCAAACAGCTTACTCTCTTGAAATCTCTTCCTCTCCAATCTCTCCCCTCTGCGGGGGAAGGGAGGAAGGGTCAGGCAAACAGATTGCCTACAGAAATCGCTTGCTTTTTTTTCTCCCCCCTCCTCACAGTGCAGAGAGATTGGAGAGAAAGAGATTTCAAGAGAGTACTGTAAGCTGTTTGCGTAGCGTGCCCATGGCTCCCAGCCCCAGACTGCTGGCGCCATCGCATTGCTTTCAATGTGTAGAAGAGCAAACAGCTTACTCTCTTGCAATCCCTTCCTCTCCAATCAATCTGCTCTGCAAGGGGGGATGATAAAAAACCACAGGTCATGCACAGGACAATGGGTACTGACTGTAATGGCGATCACATGACTGAGGGACACTGAGAAGGTCATAAATGGTTGTAAATGGGCCATAAAGTTATTTTTTCACCATCCTTGTAACTTTGAATGGTTGCTGAATGAGTGGTCAGTAAGCGAAGACTACTTGTATACCAATTAAATGTTAACTTAGTCTTTGTATGTACTTAAAATTCCAATCAGTCATTCTGATTATAGATGTGTAATCTTTAACATAAGCTATTGCGTAAGGGGGCAGAACTGAAACTAGATTTTCCAAAAATACCATCTTAAGAAGAACACCCAAAATAATTACAGAAGCACTTCAACCAATAAATCATCAGAACTGAAACCTAATGAAACTAGAGGAGGGAGCACCTCATTGATTGGCAGCTTTCTTGTTGATGTCACAATGCATCCTACTAACCAACTGTGAGCTGTTTTCAGAGAAGCAGTACAGAAAAATTAACAGAATTGGAAAGAAGAAAGCAAGCAGAGAGGATACAACCATGCCTGCCTCTACACAGAATTATCAGGTAAGTATTCTTAAAGTGGAAGAAACAAAGAACTTCCAGATAGTAATACTGGGGCACAGGCTGTCAGGAACCTGAGTCTACTTAGAGTCTTAAACCACTCATCATAACAGCTGGATCACACATTAAATCACTATTATAGCTACAATCCTTATTTTGCAGTTATCAGCTGACCTACTTGCAAATGGGAAGCTCATCCGAAAGTTGTAGAGATCAAAAAACAAAATATGATTTTATCCAGCGTATAATAGGATAGCATCTTATTCCTTAACCTAGGGGTGTCCTTCAAATATTTTGGGTTACAATACTGATCATTCCTTGGCACTGTCAATTTTACTTTGGCTGATGGGAGTTGAAGCTCCATCAGACTGCCTGCCCAGTCTTATCCTGAAAAGGAATGTAGAGATAACCTTGGTGAAGGAATGTATAAACCTGCCTTGATTCTGTTTGATATAAGATGGGGCAGAGAGAAACTTTGACAAGCTTTCAAGGTTCTGTTATTATATCCTACAACAATAATGTAGCAGTTGATTCCTGGAATCCTTGCAGTGTATGTTTCCTGACCTCGTCTACCTCAAAAGGGTAACATCAATCTTGAAAGCCTATCAGAGTTTTTCTCTGCCCTATCTTATACCAATCAGAATCAAGGTGGGGTTATTTTGAGTTTCTTTCTCATGCTTTCCACTTTCCCAAGACTGAATTGCCATTTCTCTTTCCTTACTGGCTCATCCATTCCTTTACCAAGGTCATCTCTCTACATTCCTTTACATACCTATCCAACTTCTACTGACCAAGTAACTCAGAAATACTGTGATGTTTTATTAATTATTTGGAACAAGAAATATCTACAAAATGAATCATGGGAACAAGTAAGAGGTCCAATAATTTTCACAGGTGAGATCCAATAGGAGCTTTTCTAAATCAACATTGGAACACAGCACTGTACACGGGGGAAATGGCACAAATAAAAAACTAGACATGGATAAAGTCTAGCTATTTTTAAAAGCATAAAAGAAAACTAGCCATCAACAAATTATATATACAAATCACCGTACTCATCAGAATATCAAAAACTTTCAATTTAATGGATTCTTTGGCAAAACTTCAAAAGTCCAATCTCCATCAGTCCAATTATTAATACCTATAGAATCCTATGCTCTGTGTAAGAACGTAACAACATATGCACTGCCCTGCAGGATCGGAGCCCTGGCCCATCTAGTCTAGCAGCCTTTTCTCACCGTGGCCAACCAACAGCACAAGGAAGCCCCCTAGTCTCCCAGCAGATGGCCTTCAGAGGCAGTCACACTCCCATCAAGGCTAAGCGCCATTGACCCCCATGAGTTCCATGAATTGGTCCAACCCTTTTTTGAAGCTAGCCAAGCTAGTAGCCATCTAGTGGTACCGAATTCCAAACCTGAATTATGCATTGTATAAAAAAAAAATTGGTTGACCTTCGGTTCTAGTATTTTGGGAAAGGGAAAATAGCTTCTCTTCTTTCATTTTATCCACACCATGCATAATTTTGTAGACCTGAATCACACACACCCTTTCTCTTTCTTTCTAGACTAAAAAGCCCCTACTGTCACAACCTTTCCTCATAGGGAAGCTGCTCCAAACCCAGGATCATCTTTGCCCGCCTCTCAACCTTCTCTAGCTCCACTATATCTTTTCTGAGCTGTGTTGACCAGAACTGCACACAATATTCCAGATGTGGTCACGTAACTGGTTTATATAAGGGCATTATGATATTGGCATCTCTATTTTTAATACTGTTTCTTATTATGCCTAACATGCTATTGGCCTTTTTTTACAGTGGATGCATACTTTATTGACACCTTCATTGAACTGTTTACCATTACTCCGACCTCTTTCCTCATCAGTCACTACTAGCTCTGATCCCACTAGTTTGTATGAGTAGTTAGGATTTTTGGCACCTATGTGCATCACTTTACATTTGCTCACAGTGAACGACATCTGCCATTTTAACGCATACTCCTTTAATGTGCAGAGATCTCTTTGGAGCTCTTCTCAGTCCCTTGTTGTTTTTACCACTTTGAACAATTTAATGTCATCAGCAAACTTGATTATTCCATTAGTCACGTCCAATTCCAGATCATTTATAGGTATGTTAAAAAGCACTGGGTCCTAGGACAGAACCCTGGGCGACCACACTAGTTATATCCCTCTATTGTAAGAAATGTCCATTTACTCCTATTCTGTGTTTTCTATTCTTTCACCAGTTGCTTACCCACAAGACGACCTGCTTTTTTTATTCCATGGCTGTTAAGTTTACTGAAAGGTCTTTGATGAGGGACTTTATCAAAATCAAAGCAGATGATGTCTACTGGCTTGCCCTTATCCACGTTTATTAATACCCTAAAAAAACCCCTCTATATTTATTTATTAATCAAATTTGTATGCTGCCCAACTCCCAATGACTCTGCACTTGATTGATTAGACAGGACCTTCCCTTAGTTGAAGCCATGTTAGGTACCCTTGAGCAAGGTTTGTAATTTTATCTTTCATAGCAGTTTCCATTACCTTCCCTGGAACAGATGTTAAGCTGACAGGTCTATAATTTCCTGGATCTCCCTGTGAGCCCGTCTTAAAAACTGGAGTTACACTGGCTACCTTCCAGTCCTCAACTCCAGAGGCCAATAATAGAGAGAGGTTGCGTATTTTAGTTAAAAGGTCCACAGTCTCAGCTTTAAGCTCCTTAACAACCCTTGGGTGGATGCCATTGGGGCTTGGTGATTTGTTCACGTTCAATTTGTCAATAAGGCCTAGCAGTTCTTCTCTTGTCACCACTATATGGCTCAGTTCATCTGATTCCCTTCCTGAGAATAGGATTTCAAGCTCAAGGATCTCCCCCAATTTTTCTCCTGTGAAGACGGAAGCAAAGAATTCATTCAGCTTCTCTGCAATTTCCTTTTCTCCTCTTGGCACACCTTTGACTCCTTCATCCAAGGGACCAATGGCTTCTCTGACTGGCTTCTTGCTTCTAATGTATTTGAAGAATCTTTTATCTGTCTACAGTTTTGGCAGTATGCTCCTCAGATTTTCTTTTTGCCTCCCTCACTGTCTCTTTGCATTTCTTTTGCCACAGTTTATGCTTCTTTCTGTTTTCTTCATTAGGACAAGTCTTCCACTTTCTAAATCAGGGGTGGGCAATGTCAGGCCCGTGGGCCATATAAGGCCCGCGGGGCTCCTGCCTAAGGCCCGCGGGGCTCCCGCCCACAAACCCTGCCCCTTCCACGTGATTGGCTCCCGCCCACAAACCCCGCCCCCCAGTGCTTGTGATTGGCTCCCGCCCGCAAACTCCAGCCCCTGGTCCGCGGAAATCCCAGAAACCCCGCCCCCGCGGTCCCCGGTTATAAATATCCAAATGGCCCTTGGCAGAAAAAAGGTTCCCCACCCCTGTTCTAAATGATATTTTCTGGGCCCTAATAGCTTCCTTTACAGTGCTAGTCAACCAGCCAGGCCTTTTTGGACTTTGGGGCCATTTTCCTAATTTTAGGAATACATTGTGTCTGAGCCTCTATTAATATGGTTTTTAGTAACAACCAAGCTTTTTGGAGGGAGCTTGCCCTTTCGACCTTCCTTTTCACTGGTATTCTCAATTTTAAGACGTTCCATTTCTTGAAGTCAAATATGACTGTTTGTTTGTTTGTTTGTTCATTCATTCATTCATTCATTTTCTATCCCGCCTTTATTATTTTTATAAATAACTCAAGGCGGCGAACATACCAAATACTCCTTCCTCCTCCTATTTTCCCGACAACAGCAACCCTATGAGGTGAGTTGGGCTGAGAGAGAGTGACTGGCCCAAAGTCACCCAGCCGGCTTTCATGCCTAAGGCGAGACTAGAACTCACAGACACCTGGTTTCTAGCCCACTGCCTTAACCAGTAGACCAAACTGGCTCCACTTTGTAGAGTCACTTCTTTGAATGTTGAATTTTATTGCATTATAGCCACTATTCCCAAATGGTTCGACTACATATATTTCTCTCACCAAGTCCTGAGCACTATTTAAGAATAGGTCTAGTATTGCCCCCTCCCTCGTCAGTTCCATGACCACCTGCTCCAGTGCACAGTCATGTATAGCACCTAAGAATTTTACCTCTCTGTCATGGTTTGAACACACATTTACGCAGTCAATGTGTGGATAAGTGAAATCTCCCATAATTACAAGACTTCCTTTCCGGGATGCCTCTCTGATTTCCCTCATTTCCAGATCTCTTTGAGCATCTTGGTTAGGGGAATGATAGTACACCCCCAGGATCAACCTACTTTTATGACATGGTATTTCTACCCAGAGTGATTCTGTTGAATGATCTGTCCCTTTGGGGATGTCATGATAACTTGAATTCAATAGTCTCTTTTACATACAAGGTAATACCTCCTTCACTATGCCCTTCCCTGTCTTTCCTATAGAGTTTGGAATAACCATGGCCTGCTGATTTTCTCTAGTCCACCAGGTTTCAGTTACACCCATCATATCTATACTATCTTCTAAGACCAGGCATTCCAATTAACCCATTCTGTCCTGAATTAATACTTTAAATCAATGAAACTCAGAGTTAAAAATGTTTATGCACTGGTCTCCTGCAAAGCACACACAGAACAAAACCCCAGTTGTGTTCAGAATAAAAAAATCCTAATGTTCACATACATGATTTACAACATTAAAACACCCACACGACAACCTTCTTATGAAGGGTTTCATTCCAGTTTTCTTATTCCTCTAATGAAGCATCTGTTCTACCTTTCCATTTATTTGAGACTGAAGAGAAACATGCACAGAGAAAAACAATCCCAGTTTTAGATTTACAATGATGAGATCTAAACTGACTGTGACTCCAAAGGAAGAGAGATCTTGTAGTAGCCATGGATAATTACATAACATAAATTGTGCAACAATTAAAACAAGATGTATGTTCCATGTTACAGACTACTATTAGAAAAGGAACTGGAAATAAAATAGTATCATAATGTTGAAGTGTAAATAAACCTATGGTACAGCCCTATGTCTGATCCTGATAATCTGATCTGGAAGGAAAAAAAATTGAGTCCCCCAAAATCCATCCCTATAAGAATAGCCAAAGCATTTAGAGCTCTTTTTTAAATTTTTCTTTTAAAGCCTTTCTCCCCAAATCAAGGGACATGTTAGAAAAGTAGGAAAAAATAATTGAGATATGGACAGAGGTTTTTCCATTGTTCTCATTAGATAAAATAATAATGATTCAATTAAAACAGATAAATATTTTTAAATATTTCATTGTATATGTATAACAGGAAATTCACAGGTAGGGGATAAAATCTTTAACGGGTCCTTAGCTTTATTAACAGTTCCTGTGATAGCCATATTCATACCTAGCATTAACTCATGCTTCATGTTCATCCTGATTTGCTGCATCAGCCATGAAATGCTCACAAATGGCCAAGTGACCCCCGGCTTGTCTTTCATCTATAGTTTGTTTTCTCCCACTTCCACCCACCCACTCACTCCTGATGGTCTGATCATCCTTGAAACACTATAGTACAGGTGCAGCCTCAATGAGATACTTTCCTGCTTATCACAAAAACACCATGTGTAGATTCTGCGGGCTTTTCCTGGCTATGCTTGGAACACCACACACCAAGGAAAACCAAGCCCTTTCTTCTCTTTCAAGCAGATGTCACTAGGATCCTGGATAGCATGATTTCTTAACTCTTCCTTATTACTATGAACAAGGAGGAAAAAAGGAAATGCTTCTTCACTGAGAACTTTTTATGCCACAGCTGGTGCCACAATGCTTGGTCAACATACTTAAGGATTACACCTTTGATTGTGGTTGTGTTTCACGCAGGTCTAGTGTACTGCCAATTATTTTCTTCCTATTGTTGAGAGCGATCCATAAATTTTGCAAATGGGACTATTCTCCAAGCCTTCACAACATCCGTATACACTGTACCTATATACATCATTTGCCTTTATTCAATGAGGGGATAATTTAGATGCCTTTAAGGCAGGACTGACAGTTTCCCAGAAAATCTCCAGAAAATGCTAGAAGAGAACAGTGTAAACCAAAACTACTGTTGCAGGGCATTCAATGTACTTCCTTGGGGTTGTCAAACTCAAATAGATGAATTTGAACCAGTCTAACCATGCATCCCTACAGAGAGCCTTCCTTCAGCTTTATTACCTGTTGCAGACTAAGCCTTGAGAGAGGGTGGGTAGAGGATGGCTCCAGGATGCATAGAGCCAAGTAATTCAGCAATTATATTTAAATAAATGTTAGAAGTTAAACAAGATAAAACTGTAAGTTAAACTGTGGAATTCAGTTGTAATAATGGCAGCCAATTTGGATGGTTTTTAAAAGGGCCTAGACTAGTTACTAGTTATGAAATACCAGGTTATCCATGAATTCTAATAATGATGGCTGTTTAGTACCTACTGAATCATAGGCAGCACATGTACTGGTTGCTGTAAAGAAAACATCACTCCAAGCATGTGAGCTTCCCAAATGCACCCAGTTGACCCCTCTGATACAAAAGGCTGGACTAGATTAACTGTGGTCTGATTCCACTGAACTCTTCTTACGTTATTGTGACACAAGTGCCAAATTATTTTAAATATATAAAATTCTAAAATGACCAAGATCTCTCATGTGATTTTTTTAAAATATATTTTATTAAGTTTTGAATGTACATAATTAAAAGTTGGAAACAGAAAAAGAAATAGAAATACAAATCAAAGAGAGAAGAAAAAAGGTGTAGTAAAGGAAAGAAAAAAAGAAAAAGATGAAACATAGAAATTAGTCAACTTTCGATTTATCTCTGGTCAAGGTAATTTAAAGAGTTTATCTTACATCAGAGCTTTCCAAACTGTGTGTCGCGACACAAAAGTGTGTCGCCACACCACCCGGAAGCGGCGGCGCGCGTGTGCATGCACATGCGCACCGCCGCACGCCCCCTGCGCCACCGCACGCCCCCTCGTGCTGCTGCCGCGCGCGCCGCCGCACGCCCACCGCGCCGCCGTTGCACGCTCTCTTGTCGCCACCGCGCACGCGCACCCCTGCACCGCCGCCGCGCACGCGCACCCCTGCACCGCCGCTGCGCACGCGCACCCCTGCACCGCCGCCACACCGCCGCTGGCATGTCGCCAGCGGCGGCACTTTTGAAAGCCCTGTCTTACATGCTAGGTCTATATATAACATTGAAAAACATTTCTTGTCTAATATGTCAATTTATATATATTTTAATCTTCAAATCCCCATATAAGCTTTGCCCCTCCTGCATGTGATTCTTGATGTTCTTCCCTGAAAACTTGAGAGGATGTCATGCAAGAACTCTGAAATCTTCTCTGAGTTCTATCAATCAATCAATCAATCTAAAATATAAACATTATTTAATATAGAGATTCCACAGAAACTGTCTATGGGCCTGCTGCAATGCCATCCCATACAGTAAGCTAACAAGAAACCATGGTTTCTCACTTGAAGACACATGCTGGATTATTCTTTCATAGAACAGGTTTGGACGTGAAATAAGCCTTAGCAGAAAGGCAAACCAGAACAAGCCTTAGCACAATTTACAAATATGGCCTATAGCTCAAACAAAACCTCTAGCTTTTAGCTTTTCTAGCTTTTTTTCCTTCTGAGTATCAGCTGCAAGAGGGAGTGATCCTGCCTTATCTGTGGAATTCCATGAAACAACTTGTTAATGCAGAGTTGGCACATGGAATTCTGATTGTTTTCTTCACAGTCTTCATTTATTTATTTCTAAAATTATTCAGCTCAGTTCAGTTTTATACTGCTCTGTGAATGCAAGTGACTTCATTTTTAATCTATCAAAAATAATACTGGCAACCCTATGAAGGTTCAAATTAAAGATAATCCATTCACCTCAATTCTCTATCAAGAAAAATCGGATTAGCAATTACACCTCTCATACAACTGATTTTTAATTTAATATTTAACAGAAGTTGAGAAATAAATTCATCAATGTTGTTGCAACTTTTAAAAAGTACTTTGCCTGTTAAAATATTCTATATCATTTCAACATGCTGAATCAGTCCAAAGGCTATCTAAATGGTGGCCAACTTTTCCATGATGTTTTTCCTGAGAAGTCCCAAAAGCAACTAAATTCAAAAACACCAGTCAATTAGTGTTTCCCAGCAATTTCTATTGAGAGGCATCCTAGCTCTGACATGGGAGGTAATGAGTAACACTATTATCACCAATATTCGTTGACAACTTTATCCTCCATAATAGAAAAAAAATAGATAATATATTATCTATTTTGCTCCGAAATGTAAGTTTAAATGTTATACAACCTGGAAGAGTTGAAAATAACATTTTCTGTATAGATGATAGATAGATAGATAGATAGATAGATAGATAGATAGATAGATAGATAGATGATAGATAGATATAGATAGATAGATATCTGTATAGATATTTACTCCGGTAGAGAGCCAAGAAATTAAAAAATTGACGATGCTTTAGCAGGATCTACTGGCATCAACACTGTTACTTGCCTACATGAGTTGTAGAACCATTTAAAGCTTTCAGTTAAATTGAAATCAGTTTGATATATATGGGGTTCTTTTTTTTCCTCTTTCCACCCAATATTTTGCTCAAAATGAGGACATGCTTAACTGTTTGGGGCCAAGGCACTGGTATATTCTTTCCTTTTTATTTCACCCAAAAGAGCCTTCATTTATTCTACCCAAAAGGCTCATAACATTTAGTGTACAGATTATAGTAAAATAAAAGGAATGCCTTTTTGATAATTAAGCCATTCAATTATATTCTAGATTGCTCATAACTCATTTCCCACTGCTCATGGTCATGCTGAACTTGTATTAACTGAACTCAGTATTTTGATCGACTAGACTGGAAAAGGCAAAATCTACGTATTCTACCATACAGTATGTTATTCTGCATCCAAACTTTTCATGTTGGTGACACACTTTTTAGACATGCATCATTTTGCGACACACTCTTACAGCAGGGCACAAGGCAGGCACTAGGACCTGCGCAGAATCACAGCAGATTTGGAGGCAGCAAGGCACAAGGCAGGCACTAGGACCTGTGTGGAATCCTGGCAGGACAGGTTTGGAGGCAGCCAGGCACAAGGCAGGCACTAGGACCTGTGTGGAATCCTGGCAGGGCAGGTTTGGAGGCAGCCAGGCACAAGGCAGGCACTAGGACCTGCACAGAATCCTGGCAGGGCAGGTTTGGAGGCAGCAAGGCAGGCACTAGGATCTGCGCAGAATCCTGGCAGGGCAGGTTTGGAGGTAGCAAGGCACAAGGCAGGCACTAGGACCTGTGTGGAATCCTGGCAGGGCAGGTTTGGAGGCAGCCAGGCACAAGGCAGGCACTAGGACCTGCACAGAATCCTGGCAGGGCAGGTTTGGAGGCAGCAAGGCAGGCACTAGGATCTGTGCAGAATCCTGGCAGGGCAGGTTTGGAGGTAGCAAGGCACAAGGCAGGCACTAGGACCTGTGTGGAATCCTGGCAGGGCAGGTTTGGAGGCAGCCAGGCACAAGGCAGGCACTAGGACCTGCACAGAATCCTGGCAGGGCTCGGAGGCAGCAGCCGCGACACACCCAGATACTGCAGCTGACACACTAACGTGTCCCGACACAGTTTGGAAAGCTCTGTTCTACATATATCATGCTACATATATCCTCCCATGCCTAAGTATCAATTCCTCTGTTTGTGTTAATGGTTGTAATGATCCATATTATAACTATTTAAATCCCAAAAACCTCTGATGTTTAGCCAAGCCTGGGTGTAACCTGTTTCAGAAAAATCTTAAGAGTTCCCTGCAGGTACCAGCTCTCTCAGGAATCCTCCACAGGAAAACGTGTGCTCTAAGAATCAACAGCCTGTGAGAGTACTTTAAAACCACAAGTCCTTTTCCATTTTTGGCTATTTCTGATTATTCATCACTATCCATTTCAGTCAGCAACTTTTTTGAGCTAAAGGGATCTTCACTTGCATTTCTCATGTACCAGAAGTCAATCCCCTTCACTCTGTGCTTGCTACGAAACAACAAATGTATTTTGGGCTGTGAAACCCCCAGGAATGGTACAAGTTATGCTACCTGTTAAATAGGAGTTTATTTTTGCATGAGAACAGGACAATGCTTGAGACAAGTACTCAATAATTTGAACAATTGTTTCAGGGGCAGGTTTTAAGCTTTATGTAACTACTAAATAACATAGTGAAGAAATAATTATAATATTGCTGTCTGTGACATTATTATTATTACTATTAACCAGCATCTGGAATGAAGAACCTATGTCTCAATACAGGAATTATACTGCTAATTTTAAAATCATCTAGTTATCTTAATTTAAAAAAAATTAAAAAACCATTTCCCAACCTTCTCACAAAAATCACTGATGTTATATTTAAAAACAGAATTTAGAATAATGTTTCATATATAGGTCTACCCTTAACGTTAATGCACAAACAACTGATTTAGAATGCAGCTATTATATTGATGACCGGCCTATAACATCATGAACATATGCTATCAAATAAAGGCCTCAACAATTTGGGGCCATGGTATCTTCTCACATATAAACCTTTCTAAAATAGTACAGACATAAGTATGTTTGCATAAGTAGTCTGACTGGTCAAACTGTGTTCCAACATTATAAAACATGGATGTTCTAAATGTAATCCAGAAGATTTGCCAAACTGCCTGATATTTCAAATCGAATTATCCAGTCAGTCATATCCGACCCTTGGCGATTCCATAAGCCAGCTCTCTCCGTGATTTCTGATCTTGTACAGCCTGATATTTACTGCCAAGAATTACATTTGACCACCATACCCTGGATATATTTCAAACAGGAAGTTGACCACATGTGGGTATTGTAATAAAACATGGGCACAGCTTAGTGGAAAATGTGCAAACTCATGAGCAGTGATTTTATTTTCCCCCTCTCCCTGAGCAGAGTTGGTTAAAGGGCAGAGCAAGAAAACAAGTTCACCTTTATTTTAAATCAGATTTTATTTTGTATGGAACAAGTTTTTTTGGCATTTAAGCGCAACGTACCTGAACACAAGTCAGTTACACCTAAGGATTCAAAATGTACTTCAGCACTAGGTTTAGTTAGATGGTGCTCTGAGGAAGCTACTGTAGTATACCCACCTGCTTAATCTTTTGTAAGCGTGATTTTGGCCTGGAAACCACGCTAACCTATCACCTCTGGCTAAATAGAAGACCTACTGTAACCTACTCTCAGTCAAAGCCTTCTCCCAATTTGTAATATGACTTCAAAAACAATTACCTTTTTCAGATGCAATATGATTTCTGTTTGCTGTTTCTTTTTATTTAGAGATGGCCATGCCGATGCTAAAATCAACCTACATTAAAATGGTAAATTTATGCACCACTCTCATTTATACCCTTAGGGACACTTAAAAATGAGTAACGTAACGGTAACGGTTCCCCCCGCACATTTGTGCAGTCGTGTCCGACTCTAGGGGCCGGTGCTCATCTCCGTTTGTTAGACAAAGAGCCAGCGATGTCCGAAGACGCTTCCGCGGTCATGTGGCCGCATGACGCGCGCGGAACGCTGTTACCTACCCACCGAAGTGGTACCTATTCATCTACTTGCATTTACTGCTTTCGAATTGCTAGGTTGGCAAGAGCTGGGGTGAGTGCGGGAGCTCACTCCGTCACGTGGGACTAGGGATTCGAACCTCCAAACTTGCAATCTTCCGATCGACAAGCCTGGTGTCTTACCCGCTGAGCCACCACGCCCCATGAGTACTCTGTTATGAACCAGGAAACTGCTTGTACAAATAATGCTTTGCTCTGTTCTTTCCTTTCTAAGCCATATGTTGGGGAAGGAGAAATGAGTAGTAGGGAGAGAAAGAAAGAAAGAATCTGCACACCTGACTATTTGCTATTCAGAGCTAGAGCTTATATAAGTGACTTACAAGGTGAGAGAAAGTGGAAAGGGTGTTTTGTAAAGGATAGAAAAGAAATCGATAAAGAGTACAATACTATTTTCTCCCCATGTGCTCTTGAGACTCCAGAGTCTTTTGTATACTATGAAAAGCTATCCTTTTCTTTCTGGCTGTGAACGAAGAGAAGCATGCATGAGCATGCAATCTAATAACTTTTGTAGGCATGTTTGCAAAGCTAATATGATCACCTGCTATCCACCATAATTCAATAAGGACTCCACATAATTCTTTCCTGTGGCATATTCCCTGCTATGTCTCATATCTTCAAGGTTAACCTTTCAATAACAAGAATTTCAATCCAGCAGCAATCCATTTGTAAATGAAAAACATACAGATGCAAAGCAATCTCTTTGTAGCATTCTAATGATTCAAAATATTACTTCTAATAGCACTTCCAGCTTTTCACATAATTTCAGACAGTAGTGGCAAAGGACATTTGAAAGTGCCAGATGGGGAATATAATCATACGAAGATGCCTTATGTTAGGTCAAGTTACTGTCCAGTTAGCTTAACATCACTTGAAAAACTGTTTTGGGGTGTATGGCTAATTGTCTCACAGGACACCTCCCAAACGCTTCATGACATCATTGTCCAGTTCAAAGATTCTTCCAAACTACCATTCAAGAAACAGTGATTTTGCGATCAAGAAGAACACTTCCTTCACAGCTAAATCAAAATTTTATCCCTGCATGAAGAAAGGGCTCTTCTATTTACATGCACAGAAACAGAACATTATGGCCTTGGAAGAAAAAAAAACTAAGTTTCTTCCTCCACATTTAGAGCATTCTATGCCTCTCTGTGCATGGAGAATTGGGCTGCCTTTTGCAAAGCTACATATAGACCAACCTGGTGATGGAAAAAAAAACCTGAGTCTCTTCTCCATGATCAGTAATTATTGTGTGCAAGGGAAAGGCTTTGGGGAGAATTTTTACTTAGGTTAAATGGGGAAGTCCTGCAGGTCAGAAGTTCCCCTATCCTGCTTTGCATTAACTGAAGTGACTCTTCAAAGGTATCCCTAGCTCGACCCAAACATGCAAGGGATTGAAAATAGGGCCTTCTGTGTACAAAATCTATGTTCCATCACTGACATACTGCCATTTCCCAAAGCCGAGTCCTGCACACTATGCATTTCTCTAAAGAGAACAGACTGAGCATTTTAAAAGTTGTAGGACTTATTTTGCTTTGCTTTGCTTTTCAGTCACAAGTTAAACCATCTACTTAAGAACTTCACCTGTTCAAGAACCTTTGTCAAGGTCAGTATATAAATATATGGCCAATTAAGTCCAAATAGGATGATTCTTAAAGTAATCTAAGATACAGGAATAACAATTCTTTCTGCTCATCAGAAATAATAGCGAAATAGAACACGCCATGTAGCTATAGCGTCACAGGAAGAGGAACTAAAAATCTGCATTACAGTATTTTGTCTCTTTCCAAGAACCATCTATGCATTCTTTTAAAGCAAATTTGTATCTAGATCACCCTACTGCAGAGAAAGAGTTTACAGATTCATAGATTGTATACTGGCAAGCAGTTCATATCGACATGGAAGGCTGTATTTTTATTTATCATTGCCTGCAGTAAACACACAATGTCCTTCTATTATCTGCAGTCTACCAGATTCTGCAGACAGCATTTTAAGCAGATGCCAACAAAAAACTGTAACGGTTTGGCTGATCCTGCTGTAACTTTTTATTTGCTTCTTTAGATGCTACCCGTTCATAGGCCTGAGCCAATGTTAGGAACATTTTGCTTTTTAAAAACTGATATTTTTAAATAGAAAAAGTAAGCATTTATCTAGTTTCTAGACATGGCTATGGTTTTAAGAGCAAGATTGGAATGCCTGCCTATTAAATGAAAAATATATTATCTATAAAAATGATCAACAAGGTGTCATTGACTTCTGCCATTGCTATCAGTTGATACTAAGTTGATATGACTTCAGAAAGCAAGTTCAGTTACAAAATATCATTCTTAGGTTCTTGGAAGACTTGACAGCATAGATTGATATGGTGCAGACATGTCAAGCCATGGTGTGTTTAATCATGGTTTATGAAATAAAACCACTGTTTCCATCCTATAGTCTGGGCACTACTAATGTTCCATGTGGCTGTGCTGTGTCTATGGTGTGAGAAACAAAATCAAAATAATTTTTAAAAAATAACTTATACTCTTGTGAGATTCATAAATCTTGAAAGATATTGGCAGGCTCACCCAAAATTTCACAAGATTTCTGGCAGCAATATCAAGGTCTTGCAAGATTTCGGCCATTTTAATTTAATTTTGGGGCCTACCATTTGTGATGAATCGAATAAGACATGGTGCCTACAAACGCTGCACTGCCAAGCTGTGCCATATATTATAATCTTCAAAGTTTTTGATGACAACATACTAATCTGCCCAAAAGGGAAATAAATCACAATTGCTGGAATCTCACAACAAAAAAAGATGAAACCCAGCACACTTCATTAAGTCTTACTGAAATGTGCATGGTCAAATGGTAGGAAAATAATTCACTAATCCAACAGCTCATACACAACATAACAATAGTCAAATTTGCAAAAAGAAGTTTGGTTTATTGGTCACAAGAACATACAGTACAGTAATCTAATCCTGCTGGTTTGGTTCTTCTTACAAGCAAGTAGAGCAGTGCTTTCCAAAGTGCCACCGTTGGCGACACACTAACGGCGGTGCGGGGGCACATGCATGGCGGCAGCGGCGTGCACGGCAGCGGCACCCTCGCTAAAATGCGGAAGCGCTGATGGCGCAACACTGCTGCCGCCGTCCACATTGCCGCCCCCGCGCCGCCACTTCACGACACACTGTGTGTTGCGACACACTAAAGTGTCGCGACACACAGTTTGGAAAGCTATGAAGTAGAGCTTAATTATTCAGAAACCATAAACTCTCATTATAATCAAGACCATACCCTGATTTGTCATTCTTGTAACACAGGGGTACCCAACTTTTTTGGCACAAGGGACTGGTTTTGTGGAAGACAATTTTTCCACGGACCAAGGGGGCGGGGTTTGCAGGCAGGAGCCAATCGCACGGACCAGGGGCTGGCGTTTGCAGGTGGGAGCCAATCGTGCGGACCAGGCAGGGGGCGGGGTTTGCAGGCAGGAGCCAATCGCACAGACCAGGGGGCAGGATTCGGAGACCGGCATGGCGGTCCGGTTCCTAACAGGCCACGGACCAGTACTGGTCCGCGGACCAGGGGTTGGGGACCCCTGTTGTAATAAACTCAGGAATTAGAAACCTATTTCAAACAATGGCTTCAGACTCTGGCTTGTCAGGGGAGTGACAAGGTAGGAGTCCACTTCTGAAACAAGAGATTTTGTCTGTTTGTTTCCTCATTAATTTCTGGTGAGTTTAACCGTATCCATTGACAACTAGGGGCAACTATGCAGGATGCATCAACACATTCCTCCTGAAAATTGAACTTCTACTAAAAGTGTTGAGCAGCGTTTTAACTTCACACAATCTTTTTAAATTCAAAGATGGGCTTTTATTTAAAATTAAAGTTAGAGTAAGCTTCTCTTTCAACATGCTCAGATTCAACAAGCCATGCAACTTCAGGTAGATGCAGAGCTATTTCTTATCAAAAGGATATTAAACTTCAGATTCAAGTTAATATAACTGTATTCTTGTCCCCTAGTGTTCTCCTTGCAGTATATATGTTCAAATGCCTGACGATGACAGAATAGTTATTGGAACTACAATATTGTAATTTCCATTTGCATTCCTGTTAGAAAAAAATCAAAATATTGATTTTTGCATTTTTTTTCCTCTAGCTATGTTTTTCACATGGGACATTTAATTTGCTCAAAATGTAAATCAAAGGCAAGTGCTGAGTACTATTTTTGGAACTGCTTTGAGTGTCAGACTTCATGGTTTTAGATTTTCTAACCTCGTGTCTAGAGCATTCAAGTGTGATAGCAGTTTTGTTTTTTTTAATGGCACCTATTGCTGATAAATTTGACAGGCTGCTTAAACTGACTTTCAATTACCAGACAAGTAAAACACGAATCATCTTGTATTTTTACAAAAGGACACAGAACTGCAAATAACATCACACTTTTCACTTTGGGCATATTGTGATAAATAATGTTGTGCAATCAACTATTTCTCTATAGTTTTCATTATAAATAAATCATGTCCATGTTCTTTCAGAAATTTACTGCATGTATCTATTGTTTTACATTCTTCTAGATCCATTTTGTACACTGATTCACTGTTCCCAAATGTATTATTTTTAAAAAAAACATGGAATGTTCTTATTATTTTATTTCTACAAAAAGCCCAGGCAACTCATATCATTCCAATCCTGCTTTCATTCTGTTATCAAAAATTCAATAAAGTAGCTTAGGTCAAGAAAAATTATTGGCTCATGGTAAATCCTCTGAGATTTAAGGCTCAGTGGAAAAGTAACTGTTTTCCTATAGCCCTTGTTAACTAGACAGAAGAGATCCAAGTCTCTTCTCCATGGGGAAGTCTACCATAGGCATGTGGTATAGCTGCCAATATGTATAGGGTTAACTGTGGAAGGCCCAAATTTCCTTTGCATAATGGAGATTTATTTCGCTCTGAAGGTAGTCCATTTTCATTTTTATTTCTGATTAGTTCTAACTTCATGAATTAGAGCAGTTTATTTGTATTGTTTTAATTGATGCTGTCTGAAATGATTGGTGGTTTTATTTTGATTGTATCTGTTAATCTATGGATACTGGTAATTATGTGTTGCAAGCCATTTTAGGCACAAATGAGTTGCTAAGAATCAAGACCGACTTGATAGCACATAATCAATCAACACGCTATAGAAAGATCAAACTAGAATATAACCAATATCCTGGAATTTTTTTCAACAATTCCTATGTATACTGTTTCACCACTATTTTAAACAATAAATCTAACCAAAATATCCCAGAGGGAATAATGTAGTCGCTGAAAAGGTTGTGTTAATATTAGTCTGTGCCTTTTTATTCAGAATTAAATTTTGCTGGATTTGTAGGACCAAGCAAATGTGGATATGATTGTAACCTTAAAGAAAAAATGTAACCTTACAATTCAGAAATTAATCCAATAGGTATTTTGAAATTATGACTAACTTGCATACAGCATTGATTCAAAAGCCAGGCAAACCTAACGGCTAATTAAATTCTAGACTATTTAACAATTTTAATTTTACTAACTTCTGATCAAATTATACTTCAACTGGAATAATTGATTGGTCCATATAATAGATGTCTATAAAGGTTAATGATCAATTTTTCAATTTCATCCTTCTCTACAGCCACCTCTTGTGTCTAAAATGCACTCCATACTAAATTAAGGGAACTGACCTTGTTGACAATTTAAAAGGCTTTTAAAACATATTTTAACAGCCTTTTAATTGTTGATAGCTTTATTTTCATGTTTTAATTGCTACTTTAATATTCTATTAAAATATTTTATGTGCCTTAAAATTTCTGCTTTGTTTCATTATAAAACCTGAGAGAGATATTATGTACCACTATATTAGTCAATAGTAGAAAAGTTAGAAATAAAAGTAGCATAACACATGGAAAGGCACACATTCACAAGATTAATATTTTTGTTTCCTTTCTTCAAAGAAAAGGTCATGTTTATTTATTTATTTATTTAACTTATATGACTGCCCATCTCCCCCAACGGGGAACTCTGGGCGGTTTACAATAAAACTGATTAAAATAAGTATAAAATATAAAATCACTCAATTAATACAATAAATAATTATAGAATCCAGTTGGTAAGATAGCTTAATAAAAGGAAGGACATTATGGATATATTAATACTCAGAAGGAAACAAAGTAACTGTTTAACACAGCTCTGAAACTTTTAAGGCAAATGCTAGTTAACAGGAAGCTGAAAATATCTGTATTAACAGCATTTTAATGTGTTCATATTTTAGATGCCCACACTATAATATAGCATGATTGAACTAAAAATGCTTGTTTAAATCACTTTCGTTTAATTTTAATAGAAAGCTGGTTAAAATTTGAGAAATAGTAAATAAACCGATACCCAAAAGAGCTGTGAGATTTACAGAATACCGAAGCACAACTGTGGATGCAATAACAGGCAAAACTTGCACTTTCTGTTGGCACCATATCTATGGCACTCAAAATAGAAAAAATATATATTATACCATTTATTTTGTATAATACAAGGAACCGTACATAATGCCCCTGCCTATTTCCCCCACAACAACAACCCTGTGAAGTGTGTTGGGTCGAGAGTGGGTGGCCCAAAGTCACCCAGCCGGCTTTCATGCCTAAGGCGGGACTAGAACTCTCAGTCTCCTGGTTTGCCATTGGCTCCTTCCTAGGGTTGAGAGAGTGTAACTGGCCCAAGGTCACCCAGCTGGCTTTCATGCCTAAGGGAGAATGAGAACTCACTGTCTCCCAGTTTTTAGTCCACTACACAAAATATATATTCACATCCTACCAGAATTTCATGATATATAAACATTGCAGACTGAAGATGAGCTTCGGCTGAAAGCAGGCACACTGGCCTACTTCAAAAATTCCAGTGCCAGATTTGGTGACTCAGAAACATACACTCAAGAAGTAGTTCCAGTTCTATCACACCTCCTTGTGTGGCCATAACAAGTTAGCTTGGTTCTGGGTTTATACAGTGTGTAAATTTAGCAATCATTCTATTATCTAAAGGAAATTGTGGCTTAGCATAACATATAAACACAATCTATATAGGTTTACCAATTGCTATTTCATTGCCTTTATCCTTCCTATTTTCATTAATACACCTAAACACATAACGTGTATGGCTCTTACAATGGAAACACAAAAGTCCATCTCATATGGGTGTCTGCTGCATATACAGTAACTAAGTACCCCACAGTGTGATTACAAAGGATACATTAGTAAATATACTGCAGAAAACATATGGCATGTATCATATTTCAGCATATTTATACAAAGGTTCTCTCTGAATAGTGACATCCCTGCAAAAAAACACTATATACAACAGCCATTTCTGCGAGAAGTATGAATTGATAATAGATTCATTTTACTTCCTGTATGTAGTGGTTCTGACATTTTAAGTCAAACCCACATTCTGAAAAATGGGAAGCA
This sequence comes from Charina bottae, assembly GCA_023362775.1. Lineage (NCBI taxonomy): Eukaryota > Metazoa > Chordata > Lepidosauria > Squamata > Charinaidae > Charina > Charina bottae. The sequence goes on from JALMGJ010000001.1 coordinate 216,742,822, forward strand.
CACCAAAGCCCTCTGCCCTACTGCTCCTTCACAAGTGCTTCTCACTTATCTGCTCACCATTTGTGACCAGTTTTAATTATGTCATTTTTGAAACATGTAACATACTAGGTAACTTTGAAAGTACCCTTCCCCTGTTGGGGGTCCAGAGGAAAGGATTTTGAAAGTATGCCTCCCTGCCTGGAAAAGCACAAAGTAATGTGTCTGCCACTTTACAGAGCACAGGCTATAACCCATAATGTACGGAGGATTTTGAAGGGAGTGGGACAAAACACTGCTACCACCTCTACGATCCTGTTAAGCGCATGCTTACCATCTCATTCCTTTTCAGAAGAGCAAGTCACAGCCATCCAACCTTGGATGCATAAACGTTGTTCCCACCTGGCTCCAGTTAAAGTACGCACCTGTACTGCCACACTTTGCTACTGCTTCCTCCTCGGCTGCTGTTGAGCCCGCCGCCGCCGCTGCTGCTGCTGCTGCTGCTACTCTTGCTGGTGCAGTTTTGGGTTGGGAGCAAGATCTCCAACTTGCCTTCACTCTCTGACACTTTCATAGCTGTTATTGTAGCTGCTGGCATGGACTCCCCACTTTGCATGGCAGGAGAAATGAAACCACCCCCACCCACAGGGGTGGGAGGAGGCAAGTCAGAGCTGCACTAGTGCCACAATGGGGCAGGACAAAATGGAACAAAAATGTCATCAACCCCTAAAAAGAAGCCATCCTCAGTGTCAGCCTGAAAGGAAACTTTTGCTCAAGGGCAAGTTGGAGCGGAGACGTGAGAGAGGTCTCGGGAGAAGATAAAACGTGGTTTTTAACTGGGGAGGGGGAAGGGGAGAGTTCACTCACAGAGGCTCCGGCGAGGAGGGTGGCTGGGGCGGAGGCGTAGCCAGGGCACTCCCAAGCTCTCTGGGACGGGTAAACAAGTGTGGGGAGATGAATAAGGAACGGCTTCGCGTCAGTCTCCTCGGGAGAGAGTTAAAGCGTTTGGCAGGAGAAAGAGGGCGGCGGCTCTTCTAGCTGGGGAGATTTCGCCCCTGCACAGAGAAGGATGCTTCCAGCGCAAGGAGACTGAGGGGGAGGCTCAAGGCGGCTTCTCCACCCTAACCCAGCTGGGCTGGCCTCACCATAAAACACCAACTCCACCTTCCTCTCCTCCAGAGGACCCTCAGCCTGGCAGGGCAGCCCGCTCCTCACGCCCTCCCGTGGGATCCGCCAAGGAGGTAGAGCGCGCCCGGCTCGACCGAGCTCCGTCTCCCCGCGCCAGCAGCAGCAGCAGGTCGCCACCCCTTCCGGGTTAGCCTTAACCCCACCCCACCGCCTTGTCCGCCTGAGAAAAGGAGGTGGTGTCGGCGGCGCCATTTTTATTAAGGGCAGAGATGCTCCGGCCGGGAAAAGCAGAGCAAGCAAGAAAATAGGCACCCTCTTTTGTGTGTGCGCATAATTAGTTAATTAAATGTAGGTGTTATTTGGGGGAGGGAGACCTAGCGTTCAGGAATGAACTGGGTTTTGGAGCCAGAGGCTGTGGGTGCCGCTCCCTGTCTGAGGTCAGCGCTCAGTTGATTGTAGTTCCCGTCTCTGCACGTGATGAATTTCTAGCCAGAATGTGGTGGAGGAAGAAAAGGTCGCGGGCGGAGTTCCAGAGCGCGGGATCCGCTCGTGACGGGCTGGATCATTTATTGTGCAACCTTCTTTCGTGCATATTGCATCGAGCTCAGTTTTTCACTGGTGTTTAATTTTAGCTTCGCCTTCCAGAAAAATAGTTTTAAATAGCATGCCTTTTTTTTTAATGATTTTTTGTGACTTTAGCAAGTTATGTACAACGATACTACAAATATACCCCAGACTATACAGCTCAGGAAAGATGCAATTGGGTAAGCACGGTTTTCTGGTGCCAGTAGAATACTTAAAGATTTTTTTAAAACAGTTTCCAATAAATAATAAATGAATATTGCATATTAATTACTAATATACTAATTAAAAGTAAAATGTTAAGCAGATCGTGGTGGTGGTATTTTAACAAATGCTGTCATCAGTGGTGTAGGTCGTAATGAACAAAGAGTAGGAAGGTTCATAGCAGGATGTCCTATACTACCTAAGTCCTCCCAATTCCAGCTTTTGTAAGGGTTCCCCCGATAATTTCCCTTCTCTTAAAACCATCAGGTGGAAACATGCTTCTGCCTGTGCCAGCTTGGCATAGGCTCTGAACCAAATGCAGGGAGTTCGGAGTCAGTGAATCTGAGGCCTCCCACAGCTTCAGATGCCTCCTTGTGGGGCCTGTTGCTAATGAAAACGCACTGCTTGTGCTGCTACAATGGTGGAACTTTTTTTCTGCAGGCAATAGAAGTCTCAATGGGAGATGTGCTGCATTGCTTTCAGAGTCTTGTTTTCCCCCATTGTCCCCTCCCTGAGTTGGCCCCATATCAACCTTCTTCACTGATAGGAGTTAAGCTTATCCTCCTGGATACATTTCAGACATTGCACTAAAATCAGATAATTAAGGCTCCATGCAATGCATAAACTCAGCCAGTATTACTAAGGCACACAAGGTAATTTTCTCCTTACTGTCCCATTGTCACTTCTTGCTAAGTCATTTTTTTAAGTTTTATCTTCAAAATATATATATTTCACCACAACGTAAACACTGTGAATATAGTTTTCATCCAATATTACTATCCAAAACCTCTAGTACTGCTTTTTATCCCTGCTGTGACTGCTTCCAAATAGAAGGCTTCCTGTTTATAATACCTGGCCAAATTCTAGAGACTTCTTCCTCAATGTTAGCTTTTTATGCTGCCTTTCCTATTAAGAGTTCTTAACATGCTGCCTTTTTATTCTGTTTGTGTTATATTGTGTTATTCTACTTGTTTGATCACTGCTTTCAAATGCAACGTCTGGAATATACATCTTCCGAATAAATACAGTACATTTATCTCAAACAAATTGAGTAAATAATAGAGACATTTACTTGCAAGAATATACAGTATATTAAAGTATTGTTTTTATATTACCCTCATAAGCCTTTATACTGTATGCTTTTATACTGCTCCAGTAGTTCAGTAGCTCAGATACCACTATGTCAGACTATAGTAGTTATAAATCATGCCAGCCATAATGGCCTTGTCTCAGTAAGAATTTTATTTATTTATTTATTTGTTCAATTTATTCCCCGCCTATCTCCCATGCAAGGGAGAATGATTATAGGAGTAGCTATGGCAGGGAATTGCATTCAGAGTATGATGAAGTAATCTACTATTAAGCCTTACTTTATAATAATGATGATAGACATACTAAAAGTACTAGCATCTTTAATAGGGAGCTCCTAGGATGCAGATGCAAGTTAGCAGCTTTGCTGGGCGGAGCCAAGGGCAAGTAAGGTATTTTATAGTGGGCCAAACCTGTCTGGTCTGTTACAAGGACCCTATTTTTTAGGATTTCTGTTGAGCCTGTTTTACTTCTAAGCCAAGAAAATGTTACCAAATTCTTAACTCGTACAATTCAGTCTATTTCCTTCTGCCAATAGGTGTTAGCTATACTAACACACAGGCTTGTCAATCGGAAGGTCGCAAGTTTGGAGGTTCGAATCCCTAGCCCCGCGTGACGGAGTGAGCTCCCGCACTCACCCCAGCTCTTGCCAACCTAGCAATTCGAAAGCATGCAAATGCAAGTAGATGAATAGGTACCACTTCGGTGGGAAGGTAACAGCGTTCTGTGCACGTCATGCCGGCCACATGACCGTGGAAGCGTCTTTGGACAACGCTGGCTCTTCGGCTAACAAATGGAGATGAGCACCGGCCCCTAGAGTCGGACACGACTGCACAACTGTGCGTGGGGAACCTTTACCTTTACCTAACATAAGACAGCTAGTTTATGAATGTTTATGTTTACGAATGTTACATACAAACATACACAAATTATACTAATCCCACATTTAAACTAAGGTAGTATAGTAATAAATTAAATATAGTAATAAATAAATTTGTTCGGAAGGTCGCAAGTTTGGAGGTTCGAATCCCTAGCCCCGCGTGACGGAGTGAGCTCCCGCACTCACCCCAGCTCTTGCCAACCTAGCAATTCGAAAGCATGCAAATGCAAGTAGATGAATAGGTACCACTTCGGTGGGAAGGTAACAGCGTTCCGCGCGTGTCATGCGGCCACATGACCGTGGAAGCGTCTTCTGACAACGCTGGCTCTTCGGTTAACAAACAGAGATGAGCACCGGCCCCTAGAGTCGGACACGACTGCACAAATGTGCGGGGGAAACCTTTACCTTTTTATACTACCACAAGCCGTTGAACTGTCAATGACTTGGACCACCACAACTGGAGAAGTGTTCAGTGATTATGGATGTGTTCACCCCAATTCCTAGTTAACACTAACCAGAGCTTGAAACTAAGGCAGGGCTTTCCAAAGTTTTCCCGCGGCAACACACCAACCGCCGTTGGTGTGTCGCCGCGGGAAAACCCGGAAGCGCTGATGATCAGCGCTTCCGGGTTGTGTGGCGACACCAGACTGTGTGTGGCGACACACTTTTGTGTCACGACACACAGTTTGGAAAGCTCTGAACTAAGGTCACTTGTTGCTTCCAAATTCATGTAGTGAATTTAACCAGAAACTATGGCTGCTCTGCATTTACGGGTCACGAGAAAAAGATCTTATCTGAGATGGGTTTTTTTTCTTCATATCATGGCAAGATTGTATTTCTAATTATTAAAGGTTTACAGGTCAACTGTAAACTAGATGAAGCACTGATTTAATGGAGCTTATTCCTAACCAGTTTAGAATAGTGGTTAAGACACCAAGCTAAAAACTGGGAGGTTTTGGGTTCTACTACTGCCTTAGGCATGAAGCCAGTTGGATGACTTTGGGCCAGTCACTCACTCTCAGCCCTAGGAAGAAGGCAATGGCAAACTGCTTCTGAAATATTGCCAAAACAACCATGGGGACTTGTCCAGGCAATTGCCAGGAGTCAACACAGATTCGAAGGGACAAAAAAAAAATCCCAAATTACTATGGTCATATTCACACAGTTCACTAAGCCAGACACATACAAGGCTTTGTTTTTTGTTTTGCTGATAGGGTTGCATTTTTAAAAATTATTTTGGCCTCCATGGGCCAAAGAGTATGGCCAATTCTGCTATCAATATGTGCAGTACAAAGTAAGCAGATGTAGATGGATTATTCCTATTATTTTCTAAATACAGCACAGCTTTTGGTTTTTCTGAGGCTGTAACAATGATACAAATTTCATAGGTACTTTGTAAATATCTATTTCTGTCCTTTATTTGGATAATTATTAAAATCTTGTAACACAGACTGTGCATCTGTGAAATGGGTTGCCTTCTGTGCTTAAGCATTATTGCTTATGCTATCTCATGAGGATGATTCTAGTTCCCCATCAGCACTTGATCTAAAAAATATCAACAATCCAATTTCTTTTTTACACTTCCACTTGTAAGCCTTGGTTGTTTTTGTTAATTGGAAGTGAATATAGCATATTCAGCATATTGGATTGCTCAATTAACCTTAAAAAACTGTTGTTAGTTTCTTCTGGGTCACTGCAGTCTTTTAGAGAGTGCTACCCTGAGTCTTATGGGGCGTGGTGGCTCAGCGGGTAAGACGCCAGGCTTGTCGATCGGAAGATCGCAAGTTCGGAGGTTCGAATCCCTAGCCCTGCGTGCGGAGTGAGCTCCCGCACTAGCTCCAGCTCTTGCCAACCTAGCAATTCGAAAGCATGCAAATGCAAGTAGATGAATAGGTACCACTTCGGTGTGTAGGTAACAGCGTTCCGCGCGTGTCATGCGGCCACATGACCGTGGAAGCGTCTTCTGACAACGCTGGCTCTTCGGTTAACAAACAGAGATGAGCACCGGCCCCTAGAGTCGGACACGACTGCACAAATGTGCGGGGGAAACCTTTACCTTTTTATACTACCACAAGCCGTTGAACTGTCAATGACTTGGACCACCACAACTGGAGAAGTGTTCAGTGATTATGGATGTGTTCACCCCAATTCCTAGTTAACACTAACCAGAGTTGTTGTTGTGAACCGCCCAGAGTTCCCTGGTATAGAGGAGATGGGCGGTGATACAAATTTAAATAAATAAATAAATAAATAAATAAATAATAATTAAATAATGCTCCCTGATTGGACAAGACCAAAGATTTTGGTCTTTGGAGAATTTACAGTAGGTTTTTGTGGGTGTTAAGGAACAAAATATGTATCTTAAGGTTTCTAGAGGATGAAGTTACCTACTTCTATTTTTTCCTGGACAGGTACTCATTTTATTTTATTTTTTATTTTATTTTATTTTATTTTTTATTTATTTTATTTTTTTATTTATTTTATTTTATTTTATTTATTTTATTATTTTATTTTATTATTATATTTTATTTTTGCTCTGACCATACATTCAAAATCTGGTGAACTTTCTGGGTTTTAAGAGATTGGCTAGAGCAGTTTCTAGTCTCTGTTAGCAGTCTCTAACAGTCTCAGCAGCAGCATTGTGACAGTAAGAAAAAAGAGGGATGACACTTCCATATGGTAGTTACTGGGAGAGATGTCTCACCCCTACTGGCTCTTGGTGAAAATAAGCAGGCATAACCAGGAAGCCTGTATATAGAGGTGCTTTTGGCCACAAGGCAGCAGAAAGCATGGTCCAATGTAATATTTTGAGGGTGCTCTGGAAGTTTCAAGCAGTCCATTCACTCTGGATTGTCCATCCCATACAAATCATGGCACAACCATAAGCCACCATTGGTTGGATTTACACAACACAATAAAAAAGTGTAGCAAGCATAGGCTGACCATATTTCTTTGAGACAAAAACGGGACATTGGGATGGCAAAACGGGACGGGGTCTTATGTAATATTCCGTATTCATGAAAAAGACAAGGGTCCCCACCCCTGGTCCGCGCGATTGGCTGCCGCCTGCAAACCCCGCCCCCGGTCCACGTGATTGGCTCCTGCCTAAATCCCACCCCCGGTCCACGTGATTGGCTCCCACCTGCAAACCCCACCCCCAGTCCTCACGATTGGCTCCCACCTGCAAACCCCACCCCCCGGTCCATGGAAATGGTTCCTAATCCGTTATGGAATTACTGAGACTGGTATTATTAATCTCGTACAAATGACAACCGCAATTTCAAACAGGGATCTTCAAACCATTTTTGCAACATAACGGGGCATTTTTCTTGAGAAAGAAAATAAGAAGTAAGCCCATCAAACATGCTTAAAATTCTGTCAATTGAAGGACCCAAGGACAAAAGTCTTGTATTTCCATGCTCTAACAATTTAGCGTAATTGTTTCCTGCAAAGTCACAAAAGTTTTTCAGTTCTTCAACTCTGTGTATATATGGAAGTATTTGTATACCTTCACTGCAAAACATTCAATATCAATTGGTAAACAGTTGACAGCACACTTGATGGCACATAATCAGGTGATTGGATTCCAGTAATAACCAATTCAGTAAACCCAACTACTGTAATAAGATAGCATCTTTTATAAATCAGTTGGATTCAATGGAAGCAAAAGAAAAAATATTTGTGTTTCATACTCAGATTGTAGTATAGATTGGCTTAGCATGATACTAATTCATGGTTCATCTCTTAATGTGTGGTGTGAATCTGACCAACAGTGTCTTATTCAACAAATCATGGCTTAGTATTAATAACTAGGTTGCTAGCTTCTAAAATTATATCCTGCTTAAACACAGTTTACTGAATAAACCTAAATTTGCTAGATTCACAAAACACCTTAAAATCAAAAATCAAATCATATTATGGATTAGCACAATGTGTGAATCACACTGTATTTCTCATAAAGGCTCCTCATCCTACAAGTTATTAAGGCTATGCAGCACTTTAATTCAAAGGGAAAAGGGTGTTTCAAAGCACATAGGATCTGCCTGCAGCTCCTCAAACCAAATGTGCCTTTTCCTGGGTTTGCACTGCAGCTGCAGAGGATAGTCCCACGATCTTGGGGAAAGAAGGCAATGCCTTAAAGAACTTCAGGCTGGTGCTACCTTTCTTTTCTTTTATCGCTAATCCAGGTTCTTCGCCCCACCAATCCTAGGTTCACTTCTCAACTCTCTTCAAACTAAATAAGCCAAGTTCCTCCCTTCAATTCCTCCTCCCTTTCTTACAACCCCTTTTTTTCTGGCCTCTTTTCCTTCCAACCTCTCATCTTCATTTCCTGGTTCCCTCAGTCTTCGTTTTTTCCTCAATAAACATCCCCCTTGAAGCTTCCCAGTTCCCCATCGGCTGCTCGCATTCATCCCCCCTACCGATTCAATCCACCCTCCTTTCTCTTTCCTTCTCCTGCCTTTGGGATTCATTAATTTACCAGCTCCACTCGAAGGAAATTTGGCTGACTCGCTTTTAAAGAATCACCTTGGGCATCTAATTTTCTCTCGCCTCTCCCTTCCTTCCAAGTCATACCTACAATTTCCGTAGCAGTCAGGTTCTTTCTCCCTAGTATTTTGGCAAACACATTTCCACAGTTGATGGGCATTTTAAAACAACCATCCCCGCAGCCGGGGAGGATATCCGTTGGAGCGGAGAGCGCGCAGGAGGGACGCTGCCACTCAGCTTCAGGACGGGGAATCCGGCAGTAGCTTTGGGATCACGTTCGCACCTGTGCCCCCTTCTCTCTCTTCAGCCTTGCGCCTCAGTCTCGCGGTTCTCCTTCCAGTAGGCTGACCATATTTTCTTGAGGGAAAAAACGTCGCTGGACAAAGTGGGCGCGCGGGGGGGGCGCATGCGCGCACACTTGTGCGCTTAACTGGGGAACTTTCAAAAACGGAACAAAATTGAGAATTTTACTATAACGATGGGACGCTCCAGAAATGGTGAAATAACGGGACAGTCCCGTTCAAAACGGGACGTATGGTCAGCCTAAGCAAGCACTATGTTTTTGTTAGTACAACCTGCTAAGCAAGAAAGCTTGATTCACAATAATATTTGATTTGCATCTTGATCAGACATTTTGATTAGCATCTTTTTGTGAACACAGCCTATGGGCTCAGCCTCACGTCCTGCTAACCATGACAAAAGATGCCTCACTACTTTTTAAAGGATAACCTCATAATGTTGTCTTTGTGTCATCCCCAGCCCACTGTCTCTTAAAACCCAGAAATTTCACCAGATTTTGAATGTATGGTCAGAGCATTCAAGCTCAAATAAATTAAATAAAATAAACCTTTAGAGGCTACCTAAATTCATATTTAGCTTTTTCATTGTTAATGTACAATGAATGTTTCCCCTTCTACCCACACAAGGCTTGCCATACAAATGATCTATGATGCCTCGTTGAGACGATGATGATGACGCAGTCAGAGATTTAGCTAACTTTTGAAAGAGTGTTAGACTTGTATTTTAAAAGAAAAGGATTAGTCTTCTCTGGAGAAAGGACTACTTCTAGAAAGAGAACCAGGATCTGCCAAGCTGCCTTTACTTACTCCACCATTTTGAGATGATGATGATGGTGATGAAAAACAAAAAAGAAAAAAAAAGAATGATATTTGATTTTATTTAGCTACTGTTGCCCTCTCCTGATCAGCTTAAATACTACACATGAAAGAGCAAAACCCGGACTTCCGGTGGGGACATGGCGGACTGAACAGCTGTGCCCGCGGGCTCGGGGCAGAACTGACAATGCGGCAGGTTTTTCGAGTTCAGGCAGGTTTTTCCTGAAGCCCAGGAGTATTTTTCCAGAGAAAGGAAAACACCTGGAATCACCCATCTGTCCTCCAGACGGCTGGTTGCAGCCAGAAGATCGCAAACAGCGTTCGTGCTAGACTGGTAAGAGCTAGCTGGGAGGCTGGGATGTCACCATTTCCAAGCCGCGCTGTAGCCTTAAAGGGACACTAAGACCGGCCGCCCTATTTCTAAATCACCCAATTTATATTTCTTTTAAGTAAATGTACCCTAAGAGAGGCTTTCTACAGCAAGGAGAAGCAGGTTCTCTTGGTGCTTACCGTTATTTTTGGGATCAATTTTTTTTAAAAAAAATCTTTTTAAGTTTTGAACTTTGTTTTCCATCCAAATATTAAGCAGGATTGAGAGTAAATAATTGTCTCCCTGTTATTATTTTTGTACTAAATTTGAAAATATTCGCATTTTCCTACACGTTGAATCGGCTGTTTTGAACTTTCAGTTTTCTGCTTCTACTTTCCCTGGGGAACTGTCTGCATATCTCACTTTCGCTTGTGTAAACACATTCCGCAATTCTTTCATATCTTTGACTTTCGCTGGTTAAGCTCCTAGGGGGCTTAACATTGATGGAGATTGATGGAGTTTTGAAGGTTAATAAAAGAACTCAAAGCAGCTAACAACAATCTTGCAGAGTAGAAGCGTGAACCAGCAGGGAACTTGCACTTTAAGCTTAATTGCATTCAGAAATAAATTCAGTCTTCACACATTAGTTCAATGAAGAAAAATAGAGATAGCTTACATTTATTCAGTAGAACTGGATACGAGTAGGTTCATAGTAGATCTGCGTGCAAGCGAGATATAAGGACGAGAGCTGCATTGTGCAGCCCTCCTGTTTGAAGGTGTGCCCAAAGCATAATCACCCAAACTCGAGGAGGAGGAAGTGGAAATCAGGTGACCCATGTGACATCCCACAAGCACAATAGAGATGTGTTTACTAGAAAGGACCCCCCTTATGCTTATGAGACAATGCTGAATTGACCCCTGATGATTCCAACAGACATATCATTTGCTATAGGTGACTGTCAACAGTATGGCTGAATTTTATAACAAGTTAAACCTTGATTAACTGAACTATGGCTTATAGAATTTCCCAAAGTACCTTGGTTCCTATACCTTTGTTGTTTATTTGTTCAGTTGCTTCCGACTCTTCGTGACTTCATGGGCCAGCCCACGCCAGAGCTTCCTGTCGGCCGTCACCATCCCCAGCTCCCCCATGGTTGAGTCCGTCACCTCCAGAATATCATCCATCCATCTTGCCCTTGGTCGGCCCCTCTTCCCTTTGCCTTCCACTTTCCCTAGCATCAGCTTCTTCTCCAGGGTATCCTGTCTTCTCATTATGTGGCCAAAGTACTTCAGTTTTGCCTTTAATACCCTCCTATACCTTACTAATCCATAAAATACATTTTAGCCTAATTTGTTGTGTGAACTCAGCCTGTGCATGCTTTCCAGACGCCCCAACGTTGTGTGCAATCTTTTGGTGTCCAGAAGCTGAACTTAACCTTTTTGGGGGAGACATGGTTTTCCTTTGGGAGGCTGTCTGCATTTTTGAAATGATGTTAAGCCAATTGTAGGACTTCCATTAAAGTAAATAGTACCATCACTTTTCAGCAATACTGTAGTGTCATGAGCAAGGCTCTCTGGTTTGGGTCAGTACACAAAGGAGCAAGACTGCCATCTTGACCTTTTTGACCCCCCAAGACCCCAGGACTAGAGGAAGCTCTGCAGGCCACATATTAAGATGTTCAAGGACTGCATGAATCTTTGAGGCCTAAGGCAGCTTCAAATGTTGTTAGATTCAGTTCAAGGGGGTTAGGAGTATTCCCGCTCACTGTGCATCTAGGAGTGATAGATACAAATGCACAGTGCAGATACTTGTCTTTTATGAACTGGAAAGCTAACGGCTACTTTGGGGTTGATCCATATTAGGAAGTGAAATGGAGAGTGAAATATCCTCTTTCCCTGCACATCTGCTCTAATAAAGGTGGAGGCCTCAAGGTTTATTTAAAAGTTAGGGGGGAAAAGTGTGAGATTGTTAGGAGATCTGCTAGCATGAGGCATGACACTTCTGAGAAGTGGGTGAAAGAGACATTTGTAGATAAAAATAACTTTTTAACCACCAACCTCATCAAATGGGAGAACTCAATGGCAAATCTAATACTGTGGCACAGGAATTTCCTAAAAATATTACTATACAAAAGTGACTCTCACACACTTGTTTGGCGACATGATTTACACTATTCACTATTTTCCTGATAAAGCTAATTTTTAACATTCATATGAAGGAGGTGGCAAGCAACTGAAAAATGGGCACCTGCATCCATTTGTATATGTCCGACTACACTGCATTTGGGCACATTGACTTTTTGCACATTCAACAATAACTGAATGGACATGACTCATGTTTTCATTTTTGGTTTTGTCACCTTTTGATTTGCAGTTGGGCTCCTTTCTGATAGCTATGAAATATGTGTCAAGCACTCATGCTATAGAAAGTCCTATTTCTAGATCATCTGCTTGCTAGATGTTAAAAGTCACAGATTGTGATAAAAAGTGCTGGGAACACAGATGGACTTTCTTGTTGTACTAGGCTAGAAAGTGGGAGACCGTGAGTTCTAGTCCCGCCTTAGGCACAAAGCCAGCTGGGTGACCTTGGGCCAGTCACTCACTCTCAGCCCTGGGAAGCAGGCAAGGGCAAACCACCTCTGAAAACATTGCCAAGAAAACTGCAGGGACTGGTCCAGGCAGTTTGCAGGAGTCAACAATGACAAAGGCACACACAGACGCACAAAATGGCTGCTAGGGCTAGGGTTGCAGTTTGCTAAAGAGCACACAAGGCAGCTAACAACATTTGATACAAAAACTTGAAAAGGATTTTATCTCTGCTATTTTAAACTTTTTCTAGAATGCAAAAGAAATCTCACTAGTCGTCGTAAGGCCCAATATAATACACAATAATAATGTAATTTTTCTTCCGGGATGCTCAGCAGGGTAATAATATACATACAGAGTCAGTGCTTCTTACTTTTCAAGGTAACAAAACACCAACCTCTATATTGTTTTTAATGGGATATACCTACATCCATGTCTTCAAAGTAATATGAATATTTTTTATTAATGCTTTTGATTTTCCCTTACCTTTAATATAACAATTATAAATCTTAATAGATGTATAAGTTTGCTTAGAATGGCATATTTCATCAGTGTCTGGAATGAAATTTGTTAAAGGAAGTTGCTACAACATTCAGCCTACATGTATTTCAGTATTTGGTCACAGTGAGTGCTGATAATACATTTTCACAAAGATACAGTGAAGAAAAAGGTGGTGGGATCTTCAAAGCCTTTGCACTTAAAAGCTCATATTATCTATGAACTTTCATCCAAAGTTTTAGTGGTGATGCTTTCCATTGTCTCAACATGGAATTTGAGAAGAGCTCTGCCACCATCACATTTCATTTATGAATAAATAGGCTATTTCTTTGCCTACTAAAATTAAATGAAGCTAAATTCCACCAGGAAATGTTGGATTTTAGGATTAGGACATGGAACACCTTCAAGTTATTTCGGGAATACTGGAGTTCCATAGAATACAGTTTAAGAAACAACAATGGCTGGGTTCAGAAAACATTGCTAGCATTCCCCCAGAAGTTGAAATCAACTAATTTTGATTTCAGATTTTAATCTAATCATAAAAGATGGTTGTTCCAGATTCCAGTCACATATTGAATCTCAGTTAAATCACAGTGGAAGTTAGGGGGTTGTATAGGATGATGTTAAGATGGCAGCACCTATGTCCCCACCTCAGTGACTAAATGTGTTAGGAGAACATGTTCCTCAGTTTAGCCTAATGTGTGAATCCAGTCAGGAAACAGTAACCTCCAGTAAGGAAGAGCAAAACTCTAGGGTATGTTTGATGTTATTTAATTTCTTAAGCTCAGGATAGTATATATAGCACTCCTTCCTCCAGTTTTTCCCACTTCAGACTTGTGGGGTAAATTGAAGAAGACCAGAAGAAATGACTGGTCTAAAGATAGTCACAGTGAGTTTCCAGGGCTGAAGGTGGACTTTACTACAGACTTACAATCCTTTCCAACTCTTAATCTTTACAAAACACTGGGTCTCTCATCAAACGATTCATCAGAGCATTTCACAGCAGTTTGTATCCCCATGGAAAAGAAAGGTAAACTGAAAATACTGGCTTTAATTGCATAGGTACAGCAACCTACTCCAGCAAAGGAGATTGTTACCTTGTCGTGGTGCTGGAGCTTGAGCACCTCAATGAAACCATGAGCTAAACCGTGAAGGGACACCCAAGACGGGAAGGTCGTGGCAGAGAGGTCAGACTAAATACGATCCCTGGGGAAGGTAATGGCAACCCACTCCAGTATTCTTGCTGTGAAAACTAAATGGATCAGTACAACCAGAGATATGTCGGTATACCGTCGGAAGATGGGACTCCCAGGTCGGAAGATGGTCAAAATGCTACTGGGGAGGAACAGAGGATACGTTCAACTAGCCCCAGATGTGATGACGCAGCTAGCTCAAAGCCGAAAGGACGGCTAGCGGCCGTAATGCTCAAGATCTTGCAAGGTAGACTCCAGCAATTCATGGAGCGAGAATTGCCAGATGTACAAGCTGGGTTTAGAAAAGGCAGAGGAACTAGAGACCAAATTGCCAATATCCGCTGGATAATGGAGAAAGCCAGGGAGTTTCAGAAAAACATCTATTTTTGTTTTATTAACTATTCTAAAGCCTTTGACTGTGTGGATCATAACAAATTGTGGCAAGTTCTTGGTGGTATGGGAATACCAAGTCATCTTGTCTGCCTCCTGAGGAATCTGTATAACGACCAAGTAGCAACGGTAAGAACAGAGCACGGAACAACGGACTGGTTTAAGATTGGGAAAGGAGTACGGCAGGGCTGTATACTCTTACCCTACCTATTCAACCTGTACGCAGAACACATCATGCGACGTGCTGGGCTTGATGAATCCAACGCTGGAGTTAAAATCGCTGGAAGAAACATTAACAATCTTATATATGCAGATGACACCACTTTGATGGCTGAAAGCGAGGAGGAGTTGAGGAGCCTTATGACGAAGGTGAAAGAAGAAAGTGCAAAAGCTGGGTTGCAGTTAAACCTCAAAAAAACCAAGGTTATGGCAACCAGCTTGATTGATAACTGGCAAATAGAGGGAGAAAAAGTGGAGGCAGTGACAGACTTTGTATTTCTAGGCGCAAATATTACTGCAGATGCTGACTGCAGCCAGGAAATCAGAAGACGTCTACTTCTTGGGAGGAGAGCAATGGCAAATCTTGATAAAATAGTTAAGAGCAGAGACATCACACTGACAACAAAGGTCCGCATAGTTAAAGCAATGGTATTCCCTGTAGTAACCTATGGCTGTGAGAGCTGGACCATAAGGAAGGCTGAGCGAAGGAAGATAGATGCTTTTGAACTGTGGTGTTGGAGGAAAATTCTGAGAGTGCCTTGGACTGCAAGAAGATCAAACCAGTCCATACTCCAGGAAATAAAGCCAGACTGCTCACTTGGGGGAATGATATTAAAGGCAAAACTGAAGTACTTTGGCCACATAATGAGAAGACAGGATACCCTGGAGAAGAAGCTGATGCTAGGGAAAGTGGAAGGCAAAAGGAAGAGGGGCCGACCAAGGGCAAGATGGATGGATGATATTCTGGAGGTGACAGACTCAACCATGGGGGAGCTGGGGATGGTGACCGCCGACAGGAAGCTCTGGTGGGCGACTGAACGAATAAACAACAAAACAGCAACCTATAATCAATTCTCCACTTAGGGACAGATACCATATGATAAAGCCCAGCAGGTGGCATCAGTAGCTGATCTTTGCAGTTCTTGAAAAAGCTAAGCAAGATTGGACCTGCTTAGTACATGGACGTGAGACCATTGGGGAAAGTCCAGAGCTGAAAAGTAGACTAGGAAGTTAACAACAACAACAACAGAACACAATTGCAGATCACTACCGTATTGGTGCCAAGAAAATTCCATGGACGGGTCCATGTAGTAACCAAAGGCTGAGCTTGATTCAAGGGAGACCTTATCAAATGGTAAACATTTAGCCCAGTGTTTTTCAAAATTGGCAGCATTAAGATGTGTGGATTTCAACTCAAGGAATTCCCATGCTGGCTGTTGTGAGTTGAAGTCCACACATCTTAAAGTTGCCAGATCTGAAAAACACTGGTTTAGCATTTTCCACATGGGTCCTGACTGAAGCGAGGAACATGCTAAACTGGAACTTGAAACATATTGCCCACATCTCTACAATTTCTTTTAAAATGTATATTGCTAATTTATTTCTTTATTTCTTTATATTTATATCACTACCCATCTCCCCCAAAGGGGGACTCTGGGCGGTTTACAGTAAAATCAGAATTAAAACCATAAAAGATAAAATTACAGCCAATATTATAAATAGAAATAAATAAATATAAAATCCAAAGATGGTAAGATCTTATTCCGTAGGGAGGGCTCTACGGTGCAAGCCACCCCGAGGAGGAACTGTCTCACACACACACCCCATCCCAAGCAAGCCGGCAGAGCCAGGTCTTCAGATTCTTCCTGAAGGCCAGGAGTGAAGGGGCCTGCTTCACTTCTGGGGGCAGAATATTCCAAAGCGAGAGCGCTACTGCAGAGAAGGCCTGCCTCCTGGACCCCGCAATTTGCACCAGATCATTTAATTTAGATATGCAGATCTATGAATCTTTAAAAACATAGCACACATCATTACAGAGTTGCAAACAAACTCCATGCTCTTTTTAAAGAGTATGCAGCAAACTTAATAATTCGGTTGCTAATGTGCCAAAGGGGTTTTTATGGTTTGAGCTTTAGTGTGCTTTGGAGAAATTTAGAATATGTTTCCTTGATGATAACCATCTAGCTACCAGAGGGGTAAAGCTACAAGTTTATAAATGTGGCTCACTTATGCTTGTCATTTGCCTCCAAGGGATGGGTTAGAGAACAGTAAAAGTCTGCCAGAACTATGCAGTCAGAAGAGAATAAAGGAAAGTAAACAAATCATCATGCATTACTGTGGGGAAATTAACTGTTCTTTCAAAACAAGGTTAAAGCCTGGAGATGGAGGGGAGCATAGGAACATACCTCATGCTATTCCATAGCTTGTTTATTGAAGGTTTATTGAATAAACATTATTGGCTGTATTTGTATAACTAGCTATGACAGAATCATAGTTAATCAATCACAATTGTTGGGCTCAAACAACATCAAAGCACTCATGGCTTAGCAAGTTGTGTGAACCCATCTATCGTGAATATAAGCCATGGTTATGGCTTAATAAGTTTTGACTACTGGTGAAGTCTCTCCAATTAAAATTCACCACTGAATACGGTTTGTTTATGGTGATGAGATGACTGTGTTGACATGAATAGTGTGCATTGCTGGACTAAAACATGTAAAGATGGTGAACTGGGGAGAGCTGATTTGTTTGATTAAGAATGAAGTAGACAATCCGTGACAGCAACCAATGAGTTTCACATGCAAAAAGTTAATTAACTGATTAAGGACAATCAGTGGATCACTTGACAGTAAATCGCTGTCAACCTTGGCATTTCACAGGAATGTATGGGTCACATTACTGATGTTCTTCAATATTGGAATGTTTGAGCAAGATAGGTTCCTTGCATGCTGACAGAAATGAAAGCTTCAAGGGTGGGAAATTGCCAGCAACTGTTGTTACACTCCAAGAATTGCAAGGAATTTCTTCAAACTATATAATGATATGTAGGAATAACCTTGGGAGACGGGGAAGAGCCACAGCCAGGGGAATGGTTGGATAAGAGGCAACTTAGCCCACAGCAGGAATGTGGCTATGGCAAATGTCTCAGAAGGGACCCTCCCTAGTTTCTTGGGCTGTAAAACCAACGGGGGAGAAATGTAGCTTCAGACTTGCAAGATTCTGTTAATGAAACCTTGCAATAAAGTAGAATTAGTTCATCTGGGCGTGCTTCCTGTCTTGACTGCCTTGCAAGGTGACACACCATTATGACCTGGAAATGAAGCTTTAGTCCATGGAATACCGTCACAAAGTTTCACTTGTGGAGAAACAATTCAAAACCCAAGCTTCAGCAGGAAAACTCATGGTTACAGTTTTTTGGGACATAGATGGATTTTCTTGAACTTGGCTATGCTATAAACAGAGTGCAACACTCAAACTTTGAAACAACAATTAAGCAGAGTTTAGAAGCACCAGAAGCACAATTTGATGTAACATGACAATACTGGCCTTATACCTCATGATCCACCCAAGCAGCAATTGCAAAGTTGGATCTCACCATCTTATCCCATCTGCCATACATCCCAGATTTGGTGCTATGTGATTTCCACCTTTTCCCAAAATTGAAGGAATAGCTTTGTGGGCATCAGTTCGATTCAAATGAAGAGGCAGAAAGGACTATGAGGACCTGGATGGAGAGACAAAGCGTGGAGTTCTTTTGCGGTGGCTTTAAGAAACCTGTCTATTGTTGGCAGAACTGTGTAATGAATGGTGGTGATTATGTGGATAAATAAATACAGGTAGCAAAAGAGCTCATTTCAAGGATTATTTTCCTTTTCATTTATCAAAATGCCCCTATTTAAACTAAAGTTATGGAGGTGGAGGCATTACTTCTCATTCCAGCCTTGTTCATTTATATTACTGTATTAGCCACATCAAATGTGTTGAGATTCTTCTTCTTCACATGCTTTTACTTTCCAAACAGCTTTGCTCTCACTACTCCTACTTGTTAATTTTTGTACACCAGTTCCTATGGCAACGCTGAATCTCTACATCTGCCATATGCCACCCACTCTAACTTAATTTCCCGGGCCTCAATTGTGGTTCTGATACTTGGCAGATTAACTGCTGAGGAGGCACAGGGAAGAGCTGTGTGGCTCTGGAACTGAGCAGGAATAGTAATGCTGTCTAGGCATCATTGCTGGGTGGGAATCTACGGCAGATAAAATGTGTAAGTTGCCTTCTTCGACCAGAATGAGAATTCCTTATGTTGCATGAGCATCACTGATTTCCCAGTTTGAAGAACAGGTTTTATACAGTGTAAAGAGCTGGGGGTTCATTTATCTGATGAAGCATTTGTCCATTTGTCTTAACACTAAAGTGATTATGTACTAATTAGACTCTTTTTCTGCCTGGGGATGATAAGAATGGTTTTGAATGAATAACCAGTTTCCTTGTGACATTTCTGTGTTGTTTTTGGTAGGACCTGGTTCATATATTGGACTAAACCATGGTTTATTGAATAAGCCAAAATTGGCTGTGTTACATGTTTCACAAAGCCAAAACCCATAATTTTGAAACCACAATGGCCAGGTGCATGCACATGTTGGTTTGGCATGTTATATGAACCTGTTGTAGAGTTCAGTGGGGCTTCTTTCTAGGTGAGCAAGCTCACACAGTTACTTTACACCAATTTATATTTAACTATTATAATGATTGAGAGCCATAAATAAATAAAATATTTATTTTATTATTTATTTTCTATCCCACCTTTTGGTGTAGTGCAGAGCTTTCCAAACGATGTGTCGTGACACGTTAGTGTGTCGGCTGCAGTGTGTAGGTGTGTCGTGCGAATGTAACGAGAAACCTCTGAGTCTATGTGAAATTGTTAGGGTGCAGGTTGAGTCGGAGGAGGAGGACGAAGGGACTCAGAGCCTCAAGCCGGAACCGCGCCTCGCTGCTGCTGCCTCCGAGCCCTGCCCGGATTCCGCGCAGGTCCTAGTGCCTGCCTTGTGCCTTGCTGCCTCCAAACCTGCCCTGCCAGGATTCCGCGCAGGTCCTAGTGCCTGCCTTGTGCCGTGCTGCCTCCAAACCTACCCTGCCTGGATTCCACGCAGGTCCTAGTGCCTGCCTTGTGCCTGGCTGCCTCCAAACCTGCCCTGCCCGGATTCCGCACAGGTCCTAGTGCCTGCCTTGTGCCTTGCTGCCTCCAAACCTGCCCTGCCCGGATTCCGCGCAGGTCCTAGTGCCTGCCTTGTGCCTGGCTGCCTCCAAACCTGCCCTGCCCGGATTCCACGCAGGTCCTAGTGCCTGCCTTGTGCCGTGCTGCCTCCAAACCTACCCTGCCTGGATTACGCACAGGTCCTAGTGCCTGCCTTGTGCCGTGCTTCCTCCAAACCTGCCCTGCCCGGATTCCGCGCAGGTCCTAGTGCCTGCCTTGTGCCTTGCTGCCTCCAAACCTGCCCTGCCAGGATTCCGCGCAGGTCCTAGTGCCTGTGCTGGCTCGCCTCCAGAACAGATTGGAGAGTCTTGGCAGTCGGCCAGAGGTAAGGAATGCAGCCCAGAGTCACTTTGCAAGGATAGCCAAGAGAGAGACAAACCAGTAATCTGTGTGCCGATAGTCAAAGGAGTGAAGCAAAGAGTAGTCAGTAATCCAAACCGGGTCAAGGAGTCCAGAAGTCCGGGTAACGATAATCCAAACAGGGTCAGGAACCCAGGCAACAAGACAGGATACCAGAGTGGTCGCGAAGCCAAAATGCAACGTTGCTCCCACAACTCCCTCACTGCTTTGTTGGTAATTTATCAGGAGCTCAGGAGCTGTCCTCTGGGTCCTGCAAAGACTCTCCCTGCCCTCTGCGTAACTCCCTAGCAGCCAGCCGAGCACTTTTCCTCCTGTCCTTTAAGGCGAGGCGCACACGCCTCCGCCTCTGCCCTTTGGGCGATTCAGGTGAGCTGGGAGGCTGATGGGATCCAGCTGGCTGCTGGCTAGAGGGTGGGGACAAACCGCAATCCCCAGCTTGCTCCCCTGTAGCCTCGGTTGCTGGCTGCTGGCTAGAGGGTGGGGACAAACCACCATTCCCAGCTTGCTCCCCTGTATCCTCAGGTATTGCCAACTCCTGTGGTGCTGGGTCATTGTCTGGGACCGTGCCTGCATCTGGGGCCTCGCCTGGCTCAATCCCCTGGAGGTTTGCCAGGGGCAGCTCGTCTTCTGACTCCTCACTGAGGCCCTGGGGCAGAGGCTGAACCAGGACAGTGCCTGCCTTGTGCCGTGCTGCCTCCAAACCTGCCCTGCCCGGATACCACGCAGGTCCTAGTGCCTGCCTTGTGCCTTGCTGCCTCCAAACCTGCCCTGCCAGGATTCCGCGCAGGTCCTAGTGCCTGCCTTGTGCCTTGTTGCCTCCAAACCTGCCCTGCCAGGATTCCGCGCAGGTCCTAGTGCCTGACTTGTGCCCTGCTGTAAGAGGGGAGCTCTGTCCAAGTCTTGCCCTGCTGAAAAAGGGGAACTCTGTTCAAGTCTTGCCCTGCTGCAAAGGGGTAGTAAGTCAAGCCTTGCCCTGATGTCAAGAGGGAACTCTGGTGTTCCATAGTGCCACCGCCAGGTGGCCTGTTACCAAGTTTTACCTTACCTTATTGTTAATTCTTGCAGATATTTACATATTGTTACTCATAAATGACAACAATCTTGGAAATGTATGTTATTATCTTACAAATCATACATTTTTAAAAATATAAATGAAAGGTTTTCATGAGATATGTTGTGTCCCCATACATTTTGCTATTACAATTTATGTATGTGTCCGTATCTCTTATAAGGGGTTAGTTTAACCTCCAGTTTGCTAGGAAAACTGAATTACTGTGTCGCGAAATGATGCATGTCTAAAAAGTGTGTCACCAACATGAAAAGTTTGGAAAGCTCTGGTGTAGTGGTTAAGGCAGAGCTTTCCAAACTTTTCATGTTGGTGACACACTTTTTAGACATGCATCATTTCGCGACACACTCTTACAGCAGGGCATCATTTCACAACACACTCTTACAGCAGGGCACAAGGCAGGCACTAGGACCTGCGTGGAATCCTGGCAGGGTAGGTTTGGAGGCAGCAAGGCACAAGGCAGGCACTAGGACCTGCGTGGAATCCTGGCAGGGCTCGGAGGCAGCAGCAGCCACGACACACCCAGACACTGCAGCCGACATACTAACGTGTCGCGACATACAGTTTGGAAAGCTCTGGGTTAAGGCATCAGGCTAGAAACCAGGAGATGGTGAGTTCTAGTCCCGCCTTAGGCACGAAGCCAGCTGGGTGACCTTGGGCCAGTCACTCCCTCTCAGCCCTAGGAAGCAGGAAATGGCAAACCACTTCTGAAAACCTTGCCAAGAAAACTGCAGGGACTTGTCCAGGCAGTCTCCGAGAATCAGACACAATTGAACGGATAAAACAAATTATAATGATTAATTTGCTTCCCATCAGGTGCATCTGCAAGTGGGATTTAAAAAAATCAAGATGGTGGCTGTGACTGTGTGATCAAAGCCCTGCCCTTTAACTTGTGACAGACATGAGGGAGAGAGAGAGAGAGAGCCAGTCTGGTGGAGCAGTTAAGGTGCTGGACTAGAAACCGGGAGACTCTGCTTTCGAGTCTTCTCTTAGGCATGAAAGCCGGCTGGGTGACCTTTGGCCAGTCCCTCTTTCTCAGCCCAACCCACCTTACAGGACTGTAGTGGGGAAAATAGAAGGAGGGAGCATTAGGTATATACGCTGCCTTGAGTTGTACAAAATAAAGGTAGGATATAAATCTAATAATAAATAAAAATAAACGTGATACATAATAAAAGGGGCAGAACTTTGATAGTTTGTACCATCTTGCCATTTTTACACATGCCCCAGTGGGCACCTCAGCCTGCCACATTGCCAGACTTTGTGTCAACTTCACTCTGACAGGGTTCCCACATCATTCTAAGCCACAAAGTGACTTGTTTTGTTCTGGTTTAGTATCCAGCCATTATTGTATGTAAACTACATTTTGTAGGTTAGCATACTATGTAATCCCATTTTCATTTAGCAAGCTATTGTTTATAGGGATACATAATCCTATTTATTTATTTATTTATTTATTTTCCCGCCTTTATTATTTTTATAAAAGGCGGCGAACATACCTAATACTCCTTTCTCCTCCTATTTTCCCCACAACAACAACCCTGTGAGGTGAGTTGGGCTGAGAGAGAGGGACTGGCCCAAGGTCACCCAGCCGGCTTTCACGCCTAAGGCGGGACCGCCCAGGGTCCCTCCTTGTGGGGGAGATTGGCGGGATATAAATGTAATAAATAAATAATAAATAAAATAAACTCACAGACTCCTGGTTTCTAGCCCAGCACCTTAACCACTAGACCAAATCCTATCCCATCACATCATTAATTTACAGACATATTACTGAAATATGGACACCAGACAAACACATAAAAGTTGAACTGCTTGTTTCAGGTTCATTAACATGGATTAACTACACCACCGTCTGGTTTTCATATTTGCAACCATTAATGTGGGTTAGAATGTCCATTTATCAGAAACAAGGTTTGGAAGAGGTGGGAAAAAAGTGTCCAACCTTTGACTGATGTTTATCCATCTTACTCAAGGGGTAAGTAACCAATATTAAGGGATTTTGATTATGGCTCTAGAAAGATACTACAACCTTGAACATAAGTATATATATTATGAATAGATTGGACATGTATGAGTGGAAGAGTTTGCCCAGGATGTCAAGGGGATAGACCCTGATATATTTTATGTTCCCTCTGGCTCAACTCATAGAGGACTTCTGAAACTTAACATTCTGGCCACTGTTGGAAACAGAATTTGGGTTCCTTTACTGGCAATCTACTGTAATCGGTAGATATGGATTCAGCAGGTGAGAGCATCTGGATGCCCTTGTCAGGACTCAGATGCTAAACAGGTCAACCCTGGTTAAAACTTGGGAATTCTAGGGCTGTGAAGCCAAGCCAAGCATCCCAGCAGAAGGCAATAGAAGACCACTTAATAAAGACACTTCCTTTACTAGGCCAACTCAAGTTTATAAAGTAGTTTCAAATTTTTTCACCAGGCAAACTTGTTCAAATGAAGTGATACACAAACAGAAAAATGAGGTCAGAATCAATGTGGCTGGTTTTCAAACTAATTGGGAAATCCTCTTCCAATGCTTTGTGTCCTTTGCCCTGATTCTGATGGCCTTTTACCACAGCTAGCCTGTCCTAATCAGTGGGATTAAAGAAAGGGCAGCTTTTCTGCTGATTGTCTGTTGGCATTACAGCACCCTTTATGACTCATTCAGCCAACTTGTCTTCCTTAATAACAGAATTGGAAAACACAGACTGATGAAAATGCCATCAAATGGTGCAGAGAAGTGCTTCTCTGAAAATGTCAGAGTGGGCAACAGATCCCCAGGGGCAGGCACCTGGGAATCTAGAAGAAAGGGCGAGTCAACAAGAAATCTCTCTCTCTCCCTTCCTCCAGCAGAGTGCCCTACAAGCAGAGTTTTGCTTTCAGATAGTCTGGGTCAGTTTTCCCAGGCAGGTGGTGTGGATTTGCCTGCAGGCATGTCGAGTGGGGGAAGGCTGCTTGAGCCCCAACCCGTAGCTCTCCTTCCCTAACCAGCCACAGTTCAGTTGTGTTGGCTGGAACATTAGAGTCTAGACTGGGGGAAGATGCTGTAGTAGGCAATGTGCTGTAGCTTCAACAGAATATGACTTTGCCAGCAATTTAATAGAGGCCGAAACTGATGTCTTCCAATGTTCACCGGTTTAAAGATATACAGTAATTACGAACCACTTTGTTGCTTTAGAAATTTCAGAGCAGCTTCAGAATGTAAGAGCTGCCTTGCTGCTTCCGACCAAAGGATCCATGTCGACTCTCTTCCTTTTCCATAGTAGATGAACATGGGAAGTTCACAAACAGGACATATGGGAGGTTATTACTGCCTTTTCTCTGTGCCCAGAATGTGACAGTGAGATGTAACTGGAGGTTCCATGTTGAATTCCTTTCACCAAGAATTGATACATAGACAAATGTTCCAAAAAACGAATCCTATAATTTTCACCTGAATAGAAAGTACTCATCTTTTTTTTATTACTTTGGAATGACTCATTCCATTTGTACTCTAATGGCCCCTGAACCCAGATTAGTTTTATCATTCTTGTGCAAATTTATTTCTCATCCCATCATTGCCCTTCTGCAGAGAGGCGTTCTTAACTGATCAAGGAACCAAAGTTCAGTGCACAGAGATGTATGTTTGAAGGTCCAAATCACGATTAGCGCACATAATTGAGATTACATTTGCATTGTCTTTTGGTTTTAAACGTGGATTTTCCCTTATCTTCAAATCTGATACTTCATCCAGTTTTGGAGTATTAAAGCTGAAAACAGAACCTACAAAACCTCTTCCACTTAGAAAGACTGATTTGAAATGCTATACAATACAATTGTAATTATTCAGCATAATTGTCATAGTTCAGTTTGGGGTGTCACTGTTCTATAATTCAGTATAGTGTGATTGTTAAGGTGTTGAACTAGGACTGGGGGACCATCCCTCAGACCTGGAAGCTTATAAGGTGTCTTTGAGACAGTTCCTCTCTCTCAGCCTAAACTTCCTCACAGGTTTGTTGCTCAGTATATAAATTGGAGGCTTCTTTGTAAGGCACTTTGAGCTCTTGGAGACAAGGCAGGATATAAATCTAACAAACAAAAGATTTGGTATTTCTGAAGAATAGTTAATATCCTTTGGAACAAACATTTGCAACTGAACTGTACAAATTGCAATAAAAATATGGTTAACCCTTTTTTCTTCTGCAGCAGAATGATTGTTCTGACTAGTGAACTCCAGTTCTCCGAATGTAAATAACTGCACCAACCCAGGTTAGATCAGGGACTTCTGAGAGTAAAGCCCAACCTTCGTGGAATCAATAGCTCACCACGAAAGGAGCGAAGAATTCCACTTTCCAAACACCCTCGGCTGTTTCTCGCTCCTTCTGCAGGCACTGGCATGAGTGGGAAACGTCAACTGCGCACGGGAGGAAGTTCGAATGCGCAACCATTGGGTGCTCCGTTACTCTCGGCCGAGAGCAGCAGAGCTGGCACCCACCCCAAGAGGAGGGTGTCCTCTTTCTCTGCAATTGTGTGTGTGTGTGTCCGAGTGTGTGTGCCGATTCTACCTTGCCCACCGCGTGCTCAAGGTATCGGCGCCCTACCTTAGCCGCTTCTAGGGGTGGGAGCAAGCGGGGCATGTGCCCCGGGCGCCGCGCTGGGGGGTGCGCCAAAAGGCCCCCCCGTCACATTCCTCAAGGGAAAGGGGCCCTTTTGCGAGTCGAGCTCGACTCCTGGCAACTTTACGGACACACATCCGTGTCACCTTCTTGCCACCTCTCCTCAGCAGGCACAAAACTCAAAGACAGGGCAAGCAGCGCTTTCATGATTTATATTTGCCCCTCCCCTCCCGTTATGTTCTCGTTCCCTTTCCAGCTCGGCTGCTCCTCTTCTCCAGTCTCAGGATCCCACCCTTGGGGATGCTTGGCTCTAGCCACGCATCCACACGCGCAACCAGCAGGGACTGAACCCGCCCCCGGCTCCGGCCTCAGCCCACTTGGCGCTCTCTGAACCCGTTCTTCTCTCGTTGGTCCGCAGGGCCGCCTTCCCTCCTCTGCGGGCTGGATCTCGGGACTAGGCAGCGGGCGCGGCTTCCAGGTGGGCGGGTGTCAAAGCCACAGCCCAGGCGCTCCAAGCAGAGGAGAGCAAGACTCGACGCTGAGTAAGCCGGTGCAGCCGCGGCGCTCCGAGGGATCCGAACCGCGGACCAGAAGCCGCCACCGCCGCCACCATGCCTCCCCTGAAGGTCTGCATCATCGGGTCCGGCAACTGGTGAGCATTACCGACGCCGAGGGGCGGGGGGTGCAGACCTGTTGAGAGCCCCCTCTTTTCCCGGTTTTGCCACTTCTCGGGAGCTTGGCTTGCGGCTTTCCGGGGGGGGGGGGTGTCGCCTCTAGTCCCTTTATTAAGCGAAGAGCGAGAACTGACCCCAGCGTCCCTGGCGGGCGATCAGGGCGAACGTTGATTGTATTCTCTTCGATTGATGATTATATCTTTTGCAAAGACAGTCGCGACTTTTGTAGTCCTTAACGCGGGCAGTTCTTCGTCAGATCACTCTTCAGGCAGCGCCAGTTTCCCCTTGTGTCATTACACACCTGATAGCGAGCACGAGTACAGGGCGAAAAGGAGAAAAGAGCTAAAAGGAAGGCACGTCAGGCAAACCCTCATCATGACCGTCTCCCACCCGGAAACCTATGCCCTCACTGTGGGAGGTTGTGCGGATCCAGAATTGGCCTTTATAGCCACTTACGGATCCACCGTTAAAATTTTACCTTTGGAAGACAATCTTACTCGGCTGCGAGTGATCGCCAATGAATGAAAAACACACCTGAGAAAAAAAACGGCCCCCTCCCCCCCAACCCGCCACCCCCAGTTACGCACTCCTTTACCACATATGAACACGGAGCGGTACTTGGGCGGCCTCCAACGGTGTCGCCATGGGGGTCTGTTGCAGTAAAATCAACCATGTTTTGTGGCACCTTAAAATCTAACACGTTTATTAAGGCCTCTGCTTTCCTGGACAGGATAATATCTACCCTTCGGGGAAGGAGGAAATAAAGGGCCGGAGGGAGGGAAATGAAATGTAGGAAGTGCAGAGTGAGGTTCTAGCTAACCTAGAAATTGGGACCACTCACAAAATCGTTTGGGGGATTCACACATTCTTGCACTTGCACTGAGGTTCATGGAAGCTTGTGCCACTGCACATTGTTTGGTTTTTAAGATACCCCAAGAGTTCTTGTAGATAACTGTCCTTTGAACATCCTTTAGCTACTGTTCATCATATTATTCAAAACAGGGTACTCAGAAAATATATGTTCTTTCTATATATAAATCCCATGCTTCTATATGAGCATGGGATTTTTTAACTTATTCTGGAATATTTCATTAAAATATATAGTTTTGTGCACCTTTCCTTTAAAAAGTTCAAAGGAGCTCCTTCATTCCTTCACAGTTTTATCAACCCAACAACCACATGAGTTGAGTAAAACCGAAAAACAAGTATTGGACCCAAGATCACAATGAACTAGAAATTCAATATAATTATATAATGATATAGGATAATGATACATAAAGATACTATATAGAGATGGATATGAGATTTCCTCTTGAGGTGTTTACAAAGATTTGGAATTGAGTACCAGATGAGATATCAAATATATCCCTAAAGAGTTTGTACAGAACCCGAGAGAGAACTGGCATGCAATCTTAGCTGTCTTGTCATGAAAACTTTTTGATGAAACATCTCCTGCAAAAGTCGATCCACTCCAGATGATTTATATGGGAGAGGGAGACATAGGTTCTGTTTCTCTTCTGGATTAATAGTGCTGTTCATCTAGAAATACATGGGACAACCCCAAGCAACTGAGAATTTACAATTTAATTTACAATTTTAAAAAAAGACAGGGAAGGACGAAATAAAATAAGAGGAAAATAATGGACCTTACTAGTATCTCCTGGGGGCCCCCTGTCTAAATATTAACCAGGCCCAAGCTTTCTTAGCTTCTGAGTCCAGAAGTATGTCTATACTTCAAAAAGGGACCAGGAGGGGTGCACCTGATTTCTTTTGGAGGAGGCTAAGTGGATGATTACAGCCATGGTTTATAATCTATTTCCTTGTAACCGTATTGGCTGATTCTTGAAGTCAGCCTAAAGTGAGCTTCTGGAGTTAGCACCTTCGTAGAAAAATAATAGAGGAGTTCTAACCTTAGACAGAGTGAGGCAACCTCTTCTGATAGCTGCTTGTTGGCTCTTTCGGTTCCAGGTGCCAAAATAACTTGATTGTACACTTTTCTGTCCCAGGCAGCAAACTCCCTTGGGTTGACACTTACCATTACATATTTTCAGATTTTAATACCTGATTTACCAGCTGAGACTCTAATGATGTTTACACTGATCAAATCCATTTTATTCTTCACTACCCCACCCTGCTCTTCATGAATAATCTCTGTTAATCAAGTTTTGGTTTACATAGAGCTTTACGTTTCTATTATAGAACAGCACAGCTTTGTCAACCAGACATCCAGCTTGGACATTCTCCCAGAGATCCACATACTGAAGGAAGCTTTGTTTTGCTTGAACAATTTAAACAATGTTGAATAAAATCATGCAACTGTATAATTACGGGTGCCTGAAGGCATTTGCCCAGCAGCTGATATAATTTCTCCATCTTCCCATCTGCTGATTATGTGTTCCAGTATCCTCCAACTCACCTGCTCCATGTTCTTCCAGTCTCAGTATTGGTACCAGCTGCAAAGCTTCCTTCTTCCTTCTTTTTGGTCCTTTGTCTCTGCAGCAGATTTGGGGTGTACAAACAGAAGGGGCCATCAGTTAGAGGGCTAACCTCTAAAGCTGGCCATGCACTCATCCAAGCAGAAGGGAAGGTTTTCAATCAGAAGCAAGGTATACTGGATAAGGGCACTTGCTCTGCAAAACAAAAACAAAACAAAGGAAAAAAATCCACACAAACTTTCAAAATAAAAGAAACAATTTTTAAAAGTGTTTTATACCTATTGTTTCTTTTGCTTTTTTCTGAAGAGTTAGATGTGGGCTCTAGCAATCCCTTGGTACAAAAGACAAGGCCCCCACTTTAGAACATTTTTTTAAAGTTCCCTGAATGTCAGAAATGCACTGCATTGAAGTCATCAGTGACACTGGAGAGAGACACGAATGGTCTTTGCACAATCACCAGAGCTGCAGGAGCAATTAGATTATAGGAAAGCAAACATTCACTCTCCCTGGAGTTGAGCGCAGTTCCTAGTGACTTCATTAACACAATGATGCAATTTCCTACTGGTCTCCAATCCAAGCATTAGCCAGGCCCAGCTGGGCTTAGCTTCCAAGCCCGTACAGGGTCAGCTAGGTGATGTCACCTGCTAAAACCAAATTGTGGAATATACTTCGAAATATGTATCTATACATTTAAGCACAGGATTGGTTAGTCTCTGGCCAATGATTCACATGCTGTCTCTAGCCCTTTTTCTTGCTTCCCCCCCTCCCCCCCATGAGATAGTAGCACTGAAGTTCAGCAACAAACCACTGTACATCATGATGGTACAATATTTTGCTTTTTTTTAAAAAAAGAAAATGCAAAATAAGTGTATTAAACTTCTAATAGTCTTAACAGACCTATTTTAATAAAACTCCCAAACCCTCCCCCCACCCAAATTAGGCAAAGTACTAAAGATTCTCCTTTGTCTGCTCAGGTATCACTGCCATGCGCCCACATCAGCTACCCAAAAAATGATTTAAAATATTTTTTCAAAGCACTGTGGCATTTATGACCTTGTCTTTAGGGAACAATCTGACTTTTTCTGGTAATATGTACAGTAAGTGCTTAAGAACCAGTGTAGTGCAGTGATAAAACTGGGTCTCCCCGTTCCTGGTCCTACTTAGGCATGGAAGCCGGCTGGGTGACTTTGGGCCAGTCTCTCTCTCTCAGCCCTAGGAAGGAGCCAATGGCAAACCAGGAGACTGAGAGTTCTAGTCCCGCCTTAGGCCTGAAAGCTGGCTGGGTGACCTTGGGCCAGTCACTCTCTCTCAGCCCTAGGAAGGAGCCAATGGCAAACCAGGAGACTGAGAGTTCTAGTCCCGCCTTAGGCCTGAAAGCCGGCTGGGTGACCTTGGGCCAGTCACACACACACAGCCTAAGCTGAGAAGTAAAAACAATCCATCTATCAACCTGCACTGGAACGGCATGGTAGATTACCGTCCATAACCTTCAGTGAAGAGCTCTTCATCCTGCAGTGGATCAACTCAGGCTAATAATAATAATAATAATAATAATAATAATAATAATAATAATTAGTAATATACAGTAAGTGGATGTCTTATGAGTGACATTGAACTGTCCTAGGAGCTTTTTAACCCTGGTCTCCTGACAAAAAGTGTGGCATGGAAAGATCAAGCCTAACATTGATTGGAATCTAGATCATTATCTGTGATAATGAACTAGTTAAAATGATTTCAAGTTTAATAGCTAATATTTATACCTTGGTTGGTGGTAAAATAATTGGCAAAACTATTTGTTCCAACCAGCAGCTATTTCTGAATATGAAATAACTAATCTGTATAAAGGTCATGAATTCTGAATATTGTACCTCTTTAGCAAGAGAACAGCTATTGAGAAACGTGCAGGTGTCTTTGTACAAGAGAGGGTTTTTTTAGAACTTTTTTAAAAGATTACTCAGCTATAAACTTTAACATCAATTTTGTCAGATAAAGAAATATGGCTGTGATTGCAAAACATAATGAATATGCTGGAAGGTTAGCTTCTGTTTCTTAATTCCAGAAACTCAGCATCCTTCCATCACCTCTTACCCAGAAGGACATGATCTCATGGAGCTCAGCCCATGAGCCCTATCAGCATTTCCTAGATTTGTAAGGTCACCCCCCCTCTCATTTCTGGGAGATTTTGACCAACAATCTTTTTCTATGAAAGTGGTTTCCGGTTACTTTTATCAACCTTATCACCCTTATCAACCAGGGATTGAGGGTTTACTTTAGTTTTTGAATGGCAAAAGAAATAAAAAGAAGCAAATGATTATGGTGACAATAACACAATGAAAATTAGGTTGCTTCACTGGAAAGCCAGCCCCCCCCCCCCCGCAGAAATCCTGAATTTCTTGAAGGAGAGGTTATACATTTTACATATTACAGGTAATAGAGCTTTGACAATGATACTACAGATACGCTTGTGTAAGAAATCTTTGTATCTAGCTATTCCATTGCCAAGTTTCATTTGAGACATAACAGCCTTTGCTGAGAAACAGTTGTTGCTGTTGGAAAGACATACATTAGGAGCCTGTCTTTTTGAAGGCCAATTCCTTGAATATATTATGGACAACAGGGTACAGGGGTGTCCTCACGTATTGTCAGAAAAGTCAAAATGTCAGCCATGACAGTCCAATCAAATCTTGGCCTGTTTTTTATGTGCATTGCCCAGAACGCCTCCAAGATGTCGTGGCTGCCATCTTGGTTTTTTGATGATACCCTGTGGACACCTGTGGCAGGAAACCTCCAACTCAAGAAATACACTAAATTTCACTGAAGAAAAAACTAGTTTGTTCCCCAAATAATTTACTTTTAAATAGGAGGGTTGTCTTAGAATAGTGAGGAATGCAGTAATCGAATCAGATTTTTTTTTCTCTCTCTCTCATAAACATTTGAGCTGGTTGCCTAAAATTCAGGATCATTTTCCCTTGGGGTAGATACGGTGAGTTAAAATATAAAGAAGAAAATTGGCAATTTTTGAAGATATCCATTTCTTACTTCATTAGTTCTTTTTCTATTGTAACTGTGTAAGTTGGAGAAATTCAGTGTAACACTGAAATGCATCCATCTATAAACTGCCTTCTTTTCCTTCATTGGTTTTGCAGCACCATCCCCAATTACTGTACTCCAGAATTCCTGATTCCTTTTTTTAAATATATTTTATTGAGTTTTAAATATACATACTGTAGATAAAAGTTTGAAAAGGAAAAAGAAATAGAAGTACAAATCAAAGAAAGAAGAGAAAAAGTGTAGTAAAGCCCTGTAAGATGTAAATGGCCTGAAAAATTTATCACCAGATTATAATAGAAATAAGCACAAATCATGTTGTTTTCTCCCAGAATCCAGCTGTTGAAGATGCACTGCTGCCCTTCGAATGTGGAGAGTTATATGACTAATAGCTATTGATTGGTTGAGAAGAGCAAATTTTATGTTTCTTTTGTGTCAGCTGCAAAGTCAGCCAAAAGAATTAAAGTACATCCAACAACCTAAAATTCAGGCTGGTTTCTGAGGCCAGGGAAAGACTTAAACAGAAGTCCTCCACCCTTTTTGGACTGATGGGTGCATTTGGAATTTTGGTTGGGGTGGTGGTTGCTTTTTTTTTTAATGTAAAAAAATTCAGTGGGTCAACCCTTTGAAGTAGATCAGGTCAAGAAATAGGCATGGCAGGGATTCCGGGAATACGACTTTATTGTTATAGGGTATAATACCAGAATCTTGAAAGCCTGTCCACTTTTTTTTCTGTTCCATCAAGTGACAAATCAAGGTGGGGTTATTTTGAGTTTTTTTCTCATGCTCTCCTCTTTTTCATGCCTTCCGCCAGTTCCCCCTTAACAGCTGGCTCATGCCTTCCCCAGTCTCAGCTCTAAGGTCCTTTACAGTGGGACAAGGAGCTTGGAGGCACCAAGGGAGGCACCCACAGGCACTCAGCCCCAGAGGCCAGACCTAAACAGCATTTAGATATTTTTTTTTCAATATAGCCAGTCTACTACATTTCTTTGATGGGTTTCGTTCTGCACATGGCTGCTTAATTTATTACCTTGGCTATTCATTAGGCATATTATGTTTTAGCTGTCTATGTATAATTTTAATATGTGTCTTGAATTTATGGTTATTACCTGTATGTTGTATTCAAGCTTAGGGATAACCTGACCTCTAGTCTCCTGAATCCTATTGGGGAACCATATACTGTATAGGCTTATAAATAAATCAGTTCTGTTATTATAAACCACATGGAGCTTGAATTCCATGATAAAGGTTTAATATTGAGGGTGGGGCCCCTAATCTTCCAGTCTAATATACCTTATTGTTGGACTCTCTGGCCTCAGGGGCTACAGTATAAGAAAGGTGGTCTCCATTCCTCAAAGTCTTTGCCCTTTTCCAAGACTGTTGTAGTTGGAGTGCCTTTACTCCACTCACATCACACTCTTCCCCTTAGAGGCACAGGTGAAGCCAGGCACCAGCTGTTCCTCATGGTGGTTTGTCCATTCCGCATTTTTTCCTCTAGTGTATGGGCCAATCTAGTTGTTTAGCATATCTCCTCTGTTGGAGCAGAATTCAACTTAGGGACTGAGGTCATTTGTTCAATAAACCATTTTCCTCAATGTTATCTAGATCAGAAGGTGAGGTGGGAGCTTCAATTTGGTCCCTGAGCTCAGTCCAGTTCCCCACCCTGCTTTAATAGGTAGAGCAAGCTATGATATATATTTCAAAGTTCAATTGGGAGGTTATGACTAATTAACAAATATCAAAGGAACACTTTTCACCATTTATGAAGCAAGCTCTGATTACATTGCTGAATCTGACAGAGAGAGAGAGAGGAGAAAGAGAGCTAGGTCTAGTAAATTTGCCTTTTCTTAGCTGAGATCACTTCTCAGCTATACTTGCCCTGAATTCTTCCTATCTGCTTTGTCCCTTAAAGCATTAACCACATAAAATACACTATTATCTAAATTTTAAAAAATAAACTCTTTTATGAGTCACAAAAAAGCTTTAAAGTAATATACACATGTAAAATCTGTACAGTAGAGCTTTCTGTAGCAGCAATTCTTTTCACAACTCTTCTCAACCTTTTGCATTAGTTTTCTTGGCAAATGCTTTATTTTGTTTAGCTTTGTGTATAGCAGGAAGTGAAAGGTTACGCTCTGAGTTACAGGAATTCCATCAGTTGCTATTGTTTTTTTTCCTTCTTTTTTAACATATGTACCTGTAAGGCATTTGAATATTAGTTCACTTGAAAGTCATTGAATAAATCATGTAAAATCTCCTTCCAGTTGAGCTTGGCTCCTAGTGACTCTAAGTATGAGCTATTAAAATGTTGCAGACATGAGCAATAGAAAATGAGGTGCAATTCAACTGGCCAATAGATTGATTGATTATGGGCCATCAAGTCGGTGTCGACTCTTAGCAACCACATAGATAGATTTTCTCTGTGATGATCTGCCCCTAACCTGGTCCTTCAGGTCTTCCAATGGTCGACACATCATCACTGTAACTGAGTCCACCTTGCTGCTAGTCATCCAACTAGACCAGCCTTTCTCAACCTTTTGACCCTGGAGGAACCCTTGAAATATTTTTCAGGCCTCGGGGAACCCCTGCACATTCAGGCTCAAATGTAGGCCAGAAGTTACAAAATCATTATATTTGTTTCATGGGTAGGCCTGTATAGATGCATTAACAGGGTTCTTAAACTAAAAATAAAGAATGAAACTTACCTCTTTAATGTGAAGTTGCCCAAATCTGAAATATTTTTAAAAATAAATCGTGATCTCCCAGGGACCCCCTAGTGACCTCTCACGGAACCCTGGTTGGGAAACCCTGAACTAGACAAACAGAGGTGTTATAGTAATATTGCTTTACAGAAAAAGTTAATGAATAGAAGCTTCAGAACTGAGTAACAGTAGGGCTTCCCAGAATCCTAAAGCTGAAAGGAGTGACTAAGGCCATGGAATACAACCCCTACTCAGAGCAAAAATTGAAATTCAAACATTCCAGGGGTAATTTCTAAGCCTTTTTTTCCTGATAATTTTTCTTGATGATGATGATGATGATGATGAATTTTGAGATTACATCATATTGTTAATGGAGTTTTTCTTCTATTAATTTAATACAATAAAATAACTTGTAAGAACTTATGGTCTTCCTATTAATGATCATATAAATAGTTGAAACTTCACAATTTTCTCTTTGTTTTTTTAAGGGGATCTGCCATTGCAAAAATCATAGGCCAAAATACCAAAAAGTCCAACCAGTTTGACCCTGCTGTGAAGATGTGGGTATTTGAAGAACTAATTAATGGTCGGAAACTCACTGAGATCATTAACCAAGAACATGAAAATGTGAAATATCTCCCAGGGCATAAAATACCTCCAAATGTGGTAAGTGACAGCAAAACATACAAGAATGGTTTCAGTTTTAAATTATATTCCAGTTGAGTTCAAAGGAAGTAGAATGAATAAGTAACTTAGGTGAGAACAAATTATAGTTTCCAAATTCATAATGTGACACTGAAATGTAAAGGAAGAATAGGAGTAGATGCAGAAGAGATCAAGATGCCACACTGATGTTGGCATCCACCCTGTGGCCAGTGGAGCCAGTTAACTTAACTTGATTGCCAGAAAATTTTGAAAAAACCTAAGCAGAGGGTGCCATAAAAATAAAATAAAATAGCACTTTAATTATTCCTTGCTGACAAAATGTGTTTCCAGCAGCAGCAGGCTGCAGCTGGTCTCTTCTCAGCAAGTTATTTTATTTATTTTATTTTATTTTATTTTATTTTATTTTATTTTATTTTATTTTATTTTATTTTATATTTTATTTATTTTATTTATTTTATTTTATTTTATTTTATTTTATTTTATTTTATTTTATTTTATTTTATTTATTTTATTATATTATTTTATTATTTTATTTTATTTTATTTTATTATTTTATTATTTATTTTATTTTATTTTATATTATATTTTATTTTATTTATTTTTTAATTTTATTTATTTTTTTATTATTTTAAACAATTTATATAGCCACCCATCTCACAACAGTGACTCTAGGCAGTGCACAAGGATTAAAAACAAAAACATTTGCTTTTTGGATACTAAGAACCTTCAGAAGGACAAGTTTCATTACACTGAGTGATTCTCCTTCAATCCTCAGCAAAAGAAGTTTCATGTACGTATGTTTAAGAACTTAACGGAAAAACAATTATAACCCTCACAGTTTGTGGGAAAAGATCTAAAGATACTGATAATTTGCAGTGAAAAAGCCAGTTTGGTGCAGTGGTTAAGGCAACGGGCTAGAAACTGGGAGACCGTGAGTTCTAGTCCCGCCTTAGGCAGAAAGCCAGCTGGGTGACCTTGGGCCAGTCACTCACTCTCAGCCTTAGGAAGCAGGCAAGGGCAAACCACTTCCGAAAAACCTTGCCAAGAAAACTGCAGGGTCTTGTCCAGGCAGTCTCTGAGAATCGGACACGATTGGATTTAAAAAAAAAGTCAATATAAAGCTGTGCACTTTTTCTCTCTGAATTAACCCCTGAGAGAGAAGTCCTACCTTCTTTGTGGCAGGAATGAATAGAATTCTGGCATGGAATGTTCTTAAATAGATTACTGTATGGTCCAAGCATGTTGTTTTGTTAAGGATCCTAAATCACCTGTTGCAATTCCTGTAGGAAACACTGGTGTTATGTGTACAAGCTGCATGCCTTTAAATATCAGTGTGCAAACATCCCAACAAAGATAAGTATGCATTATGCTTAGCTTCTTGTGTGCCAACTATATGTTGCAACTCTCTACATGTTTCTCTTTTGCACAAACTGTTGGCAAACTAATATGTATGGCTTGTTGTATGTTCTCTGCACCTGTTTTGTTGTGGTAAACAACCCCACCGTGCTTTCCTCATTCAGTATTCTGTAGGAGAATGCAGTAATCTTTTTTCCCCTCAGGTTGCTGTACCAGAAGTAGGAGAAGCAGCAGAGGGAGCAGATATTTTAATATTTGTTGTACCTCATCAGTTTATCCCCAAAATTTGTGAGCAACTTACTGGTCATGTAAAAGCAGGAGCGATTGGGATTTCACTCATCAAGGTAATGAATGGCGTTTTCTTCTTTAAGTCATCGGAAGGATATTTTACTAATGGATCTTTATTGAAGTGTGTTTTAAAATATCATTATAATTTTGTTATTTTATTGTTAGCCACCTTGAATGCTATTACTGGTAGAAAGCTGGGGTATGGAGCTAATAAAAAATAAATAGTAAAATAAATATTTAAAAATACCCGTTTTAAAAATAACTGATGCAAATGGATAAACTATTGCTCAGTTTACACACTGCATTAAGCTGTGGTTTCTGTAACCATGATTTATGGAACAAACCACAGTTAGGTAGCTGAGCTCAGAGTTTATGCTAAGTATAAATCACAGTTTACAAATAACAGTGGCTGAGTTCATACAATAGTCTAATACAGAAACCATAAAAAGTACATTATGCCGTAACTCGGTGTGTGAACCTAATCCATATTTAGTAAGGGATTTGGCATTGGGTACAATCTTCCTTTTTTTTAAAAAAAAAAGCAGCATTATTCTTTATTGTAGAGGAACACTTTCAAGAAAGGAATGATATCATATTTTGCAATAGTAATCCTAAAAACTCTGCTTATTCCCCTTTACTCATCTTAAAATTCAATGGTGGCTTCACAGTCTCATAAATGCATAGGCAGCCACTTTGTTTTCTGAGTGCTGGCCTGTAGAAGATCAGTTGCTCATATGTATTTCAAAATTAAAGTGACAGTTGGATTCCATACTTATCCCCCTTGGTTTAAACATTAAGAAAAAATTGAGCGGTGAGTCAGACAGCTGGTCACATACCTTGGCCAAAGATCGCTTCTCCTTCCTCTGGCTATCAGTGCTCTCTTACTCAATGTACACATACCATTTCTGTTTTTTATGGGGACCTTTCACCTAATTCTGGAAAATATAATCATCCAAATATGATTAAATTAACAGCATTATAGATTGCTATGCAGGTATCGGTTGAAATATGGGGTCTGATTAATTAGTTACATCTAAATGGAGTATTCCACTATGGACAGAATTAGGGCTTTGCTCAAAAATGTTAAAGAAGCTCTCCTGTTGAGACTGACCGGTGTTAGGAAAATGATTTGCCATTATCATCTCCCAAGATGCTTTTTAAACTTCTCAGTCCAGCCGACAGCTCTGGAATTCCCAGGGGGCTTCCCCTCCAAGTACAGATCAGGCTCAGCTCAGCTTGCTTCACTTCCCAGATCATCTACCAAGGCACAACTCTGATATTGAAAATGTCCTCTGCCATAGGTCAGAGCCATTACTTTGCATTGGTATATATTTGTGTATATCTTATGTCATATGCCTTCTAAAATGGGTTTTAAAAAGGAACATTAGAAAATCAAAACATACCAATGGAACCACATCAGAGGAACATGACATGTGCTATCATGTCAAATTTTCAACTGACCTTTTTAATATCAGATTTGCATGTATTCATTTAGGGTGCCCTTCCTATGTAATCCAATGCAGTGAGTGCCGCGTTGCTACTGCAAGTTATGGCCTTGAGCCCTAGAAACAAAGATGCTATGGCTTGAATAGACTGGTCATCTCTCTCTATTTACCCCAAGAAAAGCTTAGCTTCTCATTTTAAGTGAAGTTGAAATGTCATGCTAACTTAAAGCTACATCAAGGAAGGAAGAAAAAGCCTGTCTCTTACAGGAGAGGGTCTTGGGCAAAAAATTGTCCCCTCTATTTCTTCATTCGCTCAATTTTCATAGAGTACAACCAGTTCCTTAGGATTAATCTATTGCAGCACAATGCAACTTGGATTTGCTTTTCTTTGATACACCTTTTTTCTGTTAAGTAGGGTATAGACGATAGCCCTGAAGGACTGAAACTCATATCAG
Source organism: Charina bottae (assembly GCA_023362775.1). Lineage (NCBI taxonomy): Eukaryota > Metazoa > Chordata > Lepidosauria > Squamata > Charinaidae > Charina > Charina bottae. The sequence goes on from JALMGJ010000001.1 coordinate 216,781,611, forward strand.
ACATCATCCGAGAGAAACTGAAGATAGAAATGAGTGTGCTCATGGGAGCCAACATTGCCAATGAAGTGGCAGATGATATGTTCTGTGAAACAACAATTGGTAATTGACTCATAAATTATTGGTCTGTCAGGCTAGTGAAATAAGTCCACAACTAGCAGATGGAGTTGGACAGGTTCTTTTTATAACCTGTCATATCTTGGATGATAGTCCTGGATTTTTACCAGCCAAGACTTCGAGTCCTGTTATTCTTTGTATGCTATTGCAGCATTTCTTACATTCTCTCATTCATTTTTTTCATTTACATCCTGATTTTTGTTCAGAAAGCCCAAGATGGTGGATGTGGTTCTCTCCTACACTTTATTTTTATTTATTTATTTATAATTCGATTTATATCACCGCTCCATCTCCCCCTATCCATCCCAAGCCTGACTGAGAGGCAGTAATTGGTTAAAGTCACCTGGTGAAATTCATGGCTGAACAGGGATCTGGAGCTGAGTAATCTCTGGCACTCTTAAATTAACCGTGGTTTACTTAACCTTAGTTTACTCAATCCAATTTTCAGGGATGACGAGTCACTGAATCAAAAACTAACTAGCTTGTTTACAAAGCCAGCCAGTGTATTGTAGGGATGCAGTAGTCAGTACTGCAGATCCAGATTTTACTTCACTGTCCCTGTGTTTGCATTTACATCCTGATTTTTGTTCAGAAAGCCCAAGATGGTGGATGTGGTTCTCTCCTACACTTTATTTTTATTTATTTATTTATAATTCGATTTATATCACCGCTCCATCTCCCCCTATCCATCCCAAGCCTGACTGAGAGGCAGTAATTGGTTAAAGTCACCTGGTGAAATTCATGGCTGAACAGGGATCTGGAGCTGAGTAATCTCTGGCACTCTTAAATTAACCGTGGTTTACTTAACCTTAGTTTACTCAATCCAATTTTCAATCCAAGGGGCGTGGTGGCTCAGCGGGTAAGACGCCAGGCTTGTCGATCGGAAGATCGCAAGTTCGGAGGTTCGAGACCCGAGCGCCGCGTGACGGAGTGAGCTCCCGCACTAGCTCCAGCTCTTGCCAACCTAGCAATTCGAAAGCATGCAAATGCAAGTAGATGAATAGGTACCACTTCGGTGGGTAGGTAACAGCGTTCCGCGCGTGTCATGCGGCCACATGACCGCGGAAGCGTCTTCGGACAACGCTGGCTCTTTGGCTAACAAACGGAGATGAGCACCGGCCCCTAGAGTCGGACACGACTGCACAAATGTGCGGGGGGTACCTTTACCTTTACCTTACCCTGTGTTTGCAATGACACACTGAACTAGTTTTAACCTAGTTCTATCATCATACAGCTATTATAAAAACTAGCCAATCTCTTTAATTTTCTTCTAGGAGATGCAGTCAAGTTGAACTTCTCTTTTCCTTTAAGCAAGTGCAGAAAGTTTGTCTTTTAGGAAGCTTAGTCCTCTTGTGTTCTCACTATGATAGCTTCAGTAGATAAGTTGTTTTCCCTGGGTAGTGCTACCATAATCCAGAGAATTATCGTAAGACACCACACAGCAATTCTATAGTCATCCAGGAGCTAGTATTAAAAGAAGAAGAAAAAAAGAGTTATTCATATATTGCTTGAGGTAGAGTCTTTTCAGGAAACTTGAGATGAATTTAATGTAATCAGAAGGGGGGAAATACATAACTTCTTTAAAATAACAATAATTAGTATCCTTCATTATCTCCATGGCATAATCATTTTATTTATTTATTACATTAATATCCCACCACAGTTCAATTGACTCTGTGCCATTTTACCATTAAGAATATTGTACAATGGTTCCTGTTGTCTAGGAAAGTTTACACACTTGTCTATTTCACTGTCTTTTGACCAACTTGGAATACTTCATTGATAGTAAATTTTCACAGGAAAATTGTCCCTATGTAACTGTTTCTGCAAAACTCTTGCATATTTTTGACATACAAATACACACATTTAAAAAAAAATCATGCAGGAAACAACTCTATCAGGTCAAATGCTTTCTTCTATTGTCAGTTAACATCCTGTGCTTCTTTTCCTAGGTTCTAAAAATGCTAAAAATGGGAAGATCTTAAAAGAATTAATGCAAACCCCAAATTTCAGAATTACTGTGGTGGATGACTGTGACACTGTGGAACTCTGTGGGGCCTTAAAGGTTTGTTATTCCAAGAAAGTAGCTGTGTTCATACAACATGCTAAGCTGAATAAATCCCAACTGGCTAGATTTTACCACACATTAAACCATCAGTCATGGTTTACCTATCTCACTAGCTGGGTTCACATAACACTCTGAGCCACAAACAAGGTTATCACATTTTGATTTAATATTTGTGTGAATCCAACCACTATTAGACCAAGTACAATTCTGCAGTCTGGGTTTTCTGTAAATTTTGTTAACCTCTAATGGGGTAATTAAATTCACACTTTCTTAAATATGCTCCCCCATTCTATACCCACTGTGAGACTCAGCACAGCAGCACTTAATCAGTTTTTTTTCACCAAAGATCCTTGTCTTATTCATACAAAACATTCAATTATAATTGTAGTTGATCTGGGTTTGGTATAGCAAGTTGCTTAGAAATCATGGCTTAACATGTGATATGAATCTAGGTAACTATGGACTTTACTAAGTAAGCTACAGTTAACCAAACCATGACATGATATATGAACCCAGTCACTGACATTATGATGGGGTAGAAACACTCTTTGGAATATGTGCATAGATAAACATTTTAAGAAGAATGTAGCAAGGTTTTAAAAATACTAGTACTATAGTGGTTTCTAGTTATGAATCCAGTTTATTTTGTTGATTACTAGTTCATTATCAATCTTATGCATTAGTTGCAATCAGTTATTTTTATGTTTTCCTTTGTCCTATACAACTTTCTGAAACAGAATTATTACTACATTTGAACCATATATTTTTAGGAGTAATTTCAGTCACTGACTAAATTCATAGAACACCCTAAGCTGTGGTTTGTTCAGCCGTAGTTTGAGTCAATCTTTGCTAGCTGGATTTGTACATATTAACCTATAATCCATATTTAACATCTAGGCTAGCCTGGATAGCAAGCCTGGTGGGCATCAAAGGGGTGGTCACGGGGACCATGAGGGAGAACCCAAGATTATCTGATGTCTTTAACTCATGACTTTCCCCCCCTTCTTTCTCATTTCTCCTACCCATTGGACCTTAGAACATCGTGGCGGTTGGAGCTGGTTTTTGTGATGGGCTGGGCTTTGGTGACAATACCAAGGCAGCTGTGATTCGCCTGGGCCTGATGGAGATGATTGCCTTTGCTAAGATCTTCTGCAAGGGCACTGTCTCGATAAGTACATTTCTGGAAAGCTGCGGGGTTGCAGATCTGATTACCACCTGCTATGGGGGACGTAACAGGAGGGTGGCTGAAGCTTTTGCACATGGTGGAAAAGTAAGAGCATATTTTGCTATACTGCCTGCATGAGGAAGAGAAGTCTGCTCTGCATTTTTAAGATAAAATTACATAGTCTCACAGAGCACAATTTATGGGAAGCACCCAGAACTGCTGCTGGCTGATTGTGGGGGTGTGGTGGGGCGCTCAATTTGTTTTTGAAGTTGATTCCAGGTGTCTGATAATATCTTCTATCTAAATTATATTTGTAGCATCTGCATAGTAATGAAAGGAGATAATGGGAGATAAACAACAGTATGACCGCAGCTGTTGTAAGAACTTATCTCCAGGTTCAGACAATGAAATGTAAAAGGCAAAGGGTTAAGGACAGTTGAGAAGTATTTCACTTAGCACATAAAAGGGTTTTAAGTAAATGTTCCATATTGCTGCCTATAGAATTATATGGAATGTCTATGTAAGGAATCAAGCTTGACCTGAGGGACTCTTTATCTTTATGGGAGGATTTCAGTTATTGATTGATTGAATTTATAAAGCCTCCGATCTCTCGAATGTGACTCTGGGCAGCATACAATAAAACAGAACAATTAAAAATAAATCTTAAAAAACTATGATGGCTATGTAGCACTTCTGTGATAAGAATGCTATTTGCCAGGCTATAGTGCCCTGCTGGTGGATTTCCTACAGCTGCCTTCACTATCCCTGGGAGGAAAGATTCCTGGAATAACCAAGTCTTCAGTCTGATCCAGCCAGCCTATTACAGCCTTAGAACTTCTTATTTTGGGAGAAAGAGGCCTCCATCACTTCTTCTCTGCCAAAATCCCATTGGGCTCTAGCACTACTGTGCAAATAAATTACACAAGTAGAAAATCTGCAGGAAGAATTGGCAGATCCCTCCTGCTGCTTTCCACTCTTGCATTTAGGTGGACTAGCAAACAATGTGTAAGTAGATGCCATCCACCTTACAGGCTTCTATCCTTAGCCTTGAAGAAAACTACTTGGCTTTGGATAAATCACTGTCCCTGGCAATCCTCCTATATAGGATAGTGAAGAGAAGCCTACATAACTGATAAATAAGGTCAACCACAAAAATACAGAGACATCTACATAAATGGTGTGTTCTTCAAGATTCCGAGGCTTTATGATACAATGCCAATCATGTCTGATGGGGTGACTTGTGACACTACAGGTATTTTTCATAAGAATTACAAAAACAGCTATCTGCTGTAAGAGTCCCTCCATTATATTTATTGACTGTCTTTACATATTGCACTATGTCTATGAAGGTTCTCAGTCATCCAGGTGGAACAGTCTGTGGCTTGAATCATGTCAACTGGATTTCTATTTTCTTAGTGGAAACGTTTCACTCCTTATCCAAGGAGCTTCTTCAGTCTGAGTAAAGTTAGTAAGGGAATCCTTAAATATGTTTCTAGGCTGGCTGTGTGACCTTGCACCTGGGGCTAGGTCATGGTTATTTTTGAGATGTTTGTTTCTAAGTCCCTTTATCATCTAAAGGAGGATCGTTAAGATTACCCTGCTGCTGTTGAGCTTGTGAAATGGTCTTAATCTTCCTAGGCACAGAAGACAAAGCAGGAAGGAAGATAGGGGAAAGGTTATGCCTGAGGCCCCCACCTCTATTCAAGGAAGGATTTTCCAAGTTGGCATGAATGGATTCCTTGACCCCTCTCTCAAACCACCTATCTTCTCTGTCTAAAATGTGAACATTAATGTCCTCAAATGAGTGTCCTTTTTCCTTTAGATGAAGATAAACTGCTGACTCTGGTCCTGTGGTGTTACTTCTCCTGTGTTGGGCCATCCTCCTGTACAAAGGTTGTTTGGTTTCTCCAATGTAGAGTTCAGAGCACTCCTCACTGCACTGGATTGCATACACTACATTGCTTTCCTTGTGTTTTGGAGTTTGATCTTTGGGGTGTACAAGCCTCTGTCTCAGTGTGTTGGTGGGTTTGAAATATACACCACATACCTGTATATTTCAAACCCACCAACACACTGAGACAGAGGCTTGTACACCCCAAAGATCAAACTCCAAAACACAAGGAAAGCAATGTAGTGTATGCAATCCAGTGCAGTGAGGAGTGCTCTGAACTCTACATTGGAGAAACCAAACAACCTTTGTACAGGAGGATGGCCCAACACAGGAGAAGTAACACCACAGGACCAGAGTCAGCAGTTTATCTTCATCTAAAGGAAAAAGGACACTCATTTGAGGACATTAATGTTCACATTTTAGACAGAGAAGATAGGTGGTTTGAGAGAGGGGTCAAGGAATCCATTCATGCCAACTTGGAAAATCCTTCCTTGAATAGAGGTGGGGGCCTCAGGCATAACCTTTCCCCTATCTTCCTTCCTGCTTTGTCTTCTGTGCCTAGGAAGATTAAGACCATTTCACAAGCTCAACAGCAGCAGGGTAATCTTAACGATCCTCCTTTAGATGATAAAGGGACTTAGAAACAAACATCTCAAAAATAACCATGACCTAGCCCCAGGTGCAAGGTCACACAGCCAGCCTAGAAACATATTTAAGGATTCCCTTACTAACTTTACTCAGACTGAAGAAGCTCCTTGGATAAGGAGTGAAACGTTTCCACTAAGAAAATAGAAATCCAGTTGACATGATTCAAGCCACAGAATATTGCACTATGCTGTTACTGAATGTGGTTTAGCGTGTTGTGCAAATCCCACCATTGTGGTTTCTAAAACTTGGTTGATGATTTAGCAAAGTCGTAGCAGCTGTGACTGGTTACATAGGTGATGGCTTAATGCAATATGCAACTAAGTCTCTATATGTATGCTAGTGTGAAATGAAGAGGATTGGGTGGAAGTTAAATGAAGAGCTTGGAAGCTTTTAAACAAATTATGTCTCAACATGATGTGTGGATTCAGGCAATGGGATATATAGCGTTTCTACTATATAGGCAAAATTGCGCTGTACTTAACCTTGGTTTGTATAATTAACCAAAATATGAATTGCTTGTTTGTGGCTTAACATCTATCTCTAGCCAATATGATTTATAAACTATAGTTTTGTGTAGTGCAAGAACCCATCCAATTGTGATTTAATTTACTAAGCCATGATTAAATGAAATGTGACTCCACATGTTGAGTGAATGCAATCTTAGAATCCTATTCTGATCCCATAAAAACCTTCCAGGTCTACATATTGCCATGAAGCATGTGGTGTATTCCCCTAGGCTAAAATAGAGGGCTTCGGGAGCCTTTTCAGACTTGGGAAACAGCTTTAGCCCGTTCTTGTACCTTGGGGCCCTGTAAAATTATGACAACTGGTACAGCCCAGCTTAAGTCAAACACAGTAATAAAACCAGATATACCGACTGAAGGGAAACGGGAATTTATTTATTTTATTTATTTATTTAAAAGATTTGCATGGCTGCCCATCTTAGAACAACTCTGGGCAGCTCACAACAACAGTAAAGCTACAAAAACCAGAAAAACCATATAGAAAAACTAAAAACCCGGAGCCTCAGTCATCCCTCCAGGGCGCCCCAACATCTATCTGCAGGCTCCCACCGCTCTACCCCAGTGCCAGGTTTTAATGGCCTTCTGGAAGGCTAAGAGGGTGGGGGCCTCCCAGATGGCCAGGAGAGTGTTCTGTAAAGTAGGGGCAGCCGCAGAAAAGGCACGCTTCCAAGGTCCCACTAGATGGCGACATTTCAGGGAAGGGACTTGGAAAGTGCCTATCTGATACCCTGATGCCAAATGTGTTGCTGAAGAACCCAGGCATCCAAGGGGGAAGGGGCTGATAGCACACAGGAGAGGGAGGATTAGGACTTTCATCAGCTGCCACAGTCCTGTGATTTCTCGAAAGCCAGCCCCTATGCCTGCCATTATAATTGAAAAAACCCTTCGCACTTTCCCACACTGCAAACCCAGACAGAATGCATCACCTCTTGGGCAGGATCCCCACTAGTCACTTACAGCATCTCCTGGAGTCATCCAATTATCGTCATGTCCATTTTTCAGTAACGAGGATGGGCTTTATATTGTTTTCAACAAAGGCTGAGTAATGTTAGAAGATACAGTAAATCCCTGAGAGGAAATGAGTTTTGTGAACCCAGCCAACTGGTTTATTCAATAAACCATGGTTAAACATCATGACTTAGCATGAGGTGTGTATGCAGGTTTAGCATCACATGTAGCTTGGCTCCAGATTATATCACTATAATAATACATGTCATAATTTTAAAAAGTGACCATTAAATTCAAGTAAGTTTAGGAATTGCTCCGAAATTCCTTATTTATGTTGTTATTGGAGAGAATAAAAGCAGGATAAGGGTGCCATTTCATTGCTAGAGCTTCAAGACATTCAGATATTTATTTATTTATTTAATTTATTTAATCTATATGACCGCCCATCTCCCCCAACGGGGAACTCTGGGCGGTTATGTTCATCAGCTTATATAGAATTTAATGCCATTTCCTTTCATTCTAAAACAAGCAATTCACACTTTGCTTATTTCAGACAATTGAACAGTTGGAAAAAGAAATGTTGAATGGACAGAAACTACAAGGACCTCAAACATCAGCTGAAGTCTATAAGATTCTGAAGCAGAAGAATATGGTTGACAAGTAAGTAGTTTGCTTTAGATCAGTGCTTTCCAAAGTCCCGCCGTTGGCGACACACCAATGGTGGCGGCGGCGGCAGCCTCGTGTTTCGTGCTAAAACCCGGAAGTGCTGATGGCGCACCCCTGCTGCCACCACAGGGGCGGCAGCGACGCGCCATCAGCACTTCCAGGTTTTGTCGCGACACACTAATGTGTCGCGACACACAGTTTGGAAAGCTATGCTTTAGATACTAAATATACCTGTGAGCAGCCACAGGTCATTCCCAGCATTTCAACTATACGGATTATCTTGGGGGCTTTGTTATTTTTGTTGGCTGCAAAAATCCAGAGCAATATTTTCACTAGACAGCAGTGAAGAGTTAGATTTCTCTTTGCTGCTCTCTGGTGGTCAGAATTTTTGCAGCCCAGTTATGCTAGTCCTCTAATTTTTGTCATATTATTATTTATTAATTAATCTAAAATTTCAAGTGAAGTGAGACCGACTCCAGATAATTCAACATATAATATTTTTGCTATTACCCTTGTTGATATGCAGTAGCTATTTGATTGTAGAACTTCCAATCACCACACAGGGACCACGTTTGCACACCTGTGTTAAATTTTTTCCAAAGACACCCATGAAGAGGGCTTTTCCCCACCATGCCAATTTTTCATTCAATTTTTTAAAGTAGTGGGAAATCATATTCAGATATGTAATTGCATACTTGTGGTGTAAAACAACTACTCTCAAAAAGGTGGAACATGTCTAAATGTTTTAATTTGGCTTTTGTTTACACACGATTACAAAATATCATGAGCCACTGTGGGTAAACTGATTATTCAAGTTCATCCACAGAAAGGAACTTGGGGCTTTAGCCTTCTTAGATGGTCATATGTCTGCAAATTCATTGTGAAGGACAGTTAATTGAAATGTTCAGTTGATTACATCAATTTGTAAACGAAACTTGTGAAACAGCCTCTAATTTATACAACTTCTGCCTTTCAGTTCTAACCAAACTGGTATCACTATCCATGAAATATCAGGTGTCAGAATCTCAAGATCAAATTGGTTTGAGTTAGTTAGCTGGCTAGCTTGGGAAACCCGGATTTACTACTCCCTCCTACAGCTTTTTTTTATACGTGCAACCAGCACCTCTCCAACCACCTCTGGCCGCTCACAATGCTTTTATTCCAGGGACTTCCTTGGACAACCAGGGGACACTGCATGCTTTAGGGAAGCGTTTCTCAACCTTGGCAACTTTAAAATGTCTGGACTTCAACTCCCAGAATGCTGGGAGGGGGATTCTGGGAGTCAAAGTCCAGACATCTTAAAGTTGCTAAGGTTGAGAAACACTGTTTTAGGGGTAATTAAGCAGCTGCTCCAGGTCACAAGACAAGGGATGAGGGCTTGGTCCCCATTCATTATGAATGAAGTGGTAGCTTCATTATGTCTAAGGGGAGGACTGCCTAGGTGCAATCTATGGCAGTGCTGCTGTATGCTTAAGAGCTGTGCAGCAACAGAGCGCCAATCGTTAAACCTGTCAAATCCTGTTACAGCAGGCTGAGAGAAAAGCTGTCTGGCTTAGCTGCTCAGTGATGGATAGTAAATGCAATGCTCTTTAATGATGTTTCAATTATGCAACTGTCCTATTCTCTATCTTCTCTAGTGTTTTCATCATGAAACCAGCTCCAGGATTAGTTTTAAGATCCACACTGTGACATGTTGAAAATAATCTTAAAAATCATGCCACTTCCGGAGTATTGGAAATCCGAATGCTAAATGGCATCAAGGCTAGTCTGAGCACTTTATCTTGGTCTTGTACATTTAGGCTAGCGAAAAGCATCCTGCTGTTCTCAGTATAATGCTTCTCTTTATGGTCTTGTTGCTTCATAAAGAAGCAATTTTATCCTATTTTTTGTTCAAAGGCCCTCATCAGTACTGATTTATGTGTTAAGCAAGCAGGAGACTTAGTGTACTTAGGCTAATCTCATTCAAGACAGTACTGGACACAGAAAAGTGACTCAGGTGCAGCTTCCCCTACCTAGTGTCTTCCAGATATATTGGACTATGAGGGCTATAGCCCAGAGTATCTAGAGACCACAAAGTTAGAGAAGGCCGTTCTACAAAAATAAGTGTAATGAAATGCTAGGCATCGACCATTGCGAGTTAAAAACTACTTTGTTGAAACCAATACTTGTGTACACATCAATTATGTAGCGTAGGAAACTCTTGACACACTGACTGAAGATTTACTTCAGCAATTGCATTTCTCCTAGGTTTCCACTATTCTCAAATGTCTACCTAATCTGCTACAAAGGAAAGTCAGTCAAAGAGTTCATCACTTGCCTGCAAAATCATCCGGAACACATGTAAGATGCTATGCTGCAACTTACCAGTATAGTCTCTGTCGACTCAAGATTTGTCAGCCTGACAATGGAGAATCAAGCAAGCAAGCAAGCAAGGTTTCTGTCAACTTGACAATGGAGAATAAAAGCAAGCAAACTACATGCAAAACAAAAAAAAGCTCCTAGTATTAACCTCATTGTGGTCTCCACCGAAAATACTCTGTGAGCCTTTTGAGTAACCATCTGCACTGAGTGTGAAGAGACAACGATATTACACATTTCAGTATTAACTTCAGGAGCCAATTAGAGAAGACTCTGAAGTTGGAATGTCATTTTAATCACTCATGTTCCATGCAAAGCTGAAATTGCAGAGTCAATCATGTAACTATAGCTCTTCTGAGAGTTGTTCAGACTTTTGTGCTGAACACCTGCTTAATTGCTTTACTTGTATTAAGAGCTACGTTTCTTAATTCAGATTGAGGGAAGTAGAATTTAAAACTAGATGCTTGCAGCCAAAGAACTGACTACAGATAGCCCTCAGTTAACGGCCATTCGTTCAGCAACCGTTCAAAGTTGCGTTGGTGCTGAACGAGTGGTACTTACAACCAGGCCTCGAAATTCTGGCCATCCAAACACCCCTGCAGTCACGTGAATGTGATCTGGGTGCTTGGCAACCAGCTCACACGACGGTTGCAGCATGGCACCATCACATGATAACCATTTGCAACCTTCCCTGCCAGCTTCCCACAAGCAAAGTCAATGGGGAAGCCAGTAGGGAAGGTCCCAAGTCTGCTCCAGTAAGTCACTCCCACTCCTGCCGCTTTTTTGCCCAAGGAGCCGGCTATGGAGTTCGAGATCCCAGGGATCTCATACTCCATAGATTGTCCTTGTGCTGGGCCACAGCAGCCACATGCGCACCCTCCTGCCCCTGGCAGCAGCCACCCCATGCCCAGCTGCGCTCGTGCCACAGCAGCCACTTACCCACCCACCGGCCTGCTTGCAAGCTGCCCGGGACTCGCAACTTCCTGCCGGCTTCCCCATGACTTTGCTTGTTGGAAGCTGGCGGGAAGTCATGAGGAGGTCCTTGCTTAATGACCTGCAATCCTCGCTTAATGACAGCAACGGGACTGCTGAGATTGCCCTTGCTAAGTGATGCAGTCACGTGACAATGTGCTTTATGAATGCATCGCTTAGCAATGGAAATTTCGGTCCCAATTACCATTAACTAAGGACTACCTGTAGTTGGTTAAACTGCATGTGATATTGACTAAATCACAGTGCCATAAGAGTTGGTTAGCTGCTAGCTCAGAACTTTCCAAACTTTTCGCGTTGGCAACACACACCAACAGTGGTGGCGGTGCGGCCTGCGGTGTCCTGATGTGTCGCGCTAAAACCCGGAAGCGCTGATGGGGGGAAGTGGCACCCCCGCCAATCAGCGCTGCCGCAGCGACAACAGCACTCATTGGCGGGGGTGCTGCTGCTTCCGGTTTCCCCCATCAGCGCTTCCGGGTTTTAGCGTGACACACCAAGACACCACAGGCGACACAGTAGTGTGTCGTGACACACACTTTGGAAAGCTATGTGCTAGCTTGTGCTCTTTGAACCCAACGGTGTCTTCCTCAACAAACCATGGTTAAGCAAATAATTGCTCAGCATAGTCTATGAATTCAGCCATTCACTTGCCACATAACAAATCAAGATGTAGAAATTACTAGTCACCTCAACTCATACAGTTCCTTTCTATGTATGTCTTAAGGAGCAATAATTCTGAGATCTCTGGGCAACTTCAACTGGACTTAGGGACAGTAGGGGTGCAAAGGCGACGAGGCAATTTTCGCAAGTGTCCTACTTTCTATTCCTTTTACTTTATTTTCCAAAATTTCCAGCCACTGACTTTAGCTCTTATTAAGCTAGCCTTATTAAAACTCATATCCTTTCCTCTGCCCAGCCTAATCCTCCAGTATTTATATCATGCCTTTTTTCTTCAATCTTCTCTCTCTATCCACTGACTTATCTCATTTTTTTCTTTCAGACACTTTGCTTTGAATTTCCCACATTAATATATAATCCCCAAGGACTCTGCCAAATTCTGTTGAAAAATATACATCTGCAAATGAAAATGGCTACATCAGACTAAGAGACAAGGCTTACAGCATTTTTAATTAAGTTAAATTCTAATAAGTTTACTTAAAATATTATTCTGGAAGATATAATTTTGATAGCACTAATTTTTTAAAAGTATGCCATTCATCATTCTACAGTATTTTTTGAAAGCCGCTGTAAGCATCTTCCATATTTTTCTCTGTTTATAAACAACTGCATAAGCAAATGTGTGCTTCCTTTAAGAGAAAAAATTAACACTTTAAGAAACAAATTTCTTTAATTGACACAACAATGTTCCCATGATGTATACTAAAAGAACCTTCCACATATTTAATATATGCAATGGAAATATTTTTAACATCACAAAATTAACCAACTCTTAAAACCGCTCATAAAATAAATAGAAAATAATTTTATATTTACATCCTGTAGCAAATATTAACTTCAATAATCTGAAACAAGTTTCAGCTTGAGAAATGAGAATTACGTGTATAAACTAACATTTGTATTTCAGAATATCAAATTACACACACATAGACAGTGATCTGATACACAGCATTCTCCAGAACAGAGCTTTCCAAACTTTTCATGTTGGTGACACGCTTTTTAGACATGCATCATTTCGCGACACACTCTTACAGCAGGGCATCATTTCGTGACACACTCTTACAGCAGGGCACAAGGCAGGCACTAGGACCTGCGTGGAATCACAGCAGGGTTGGAGGCAGCAGGGCACAAGGCAGGCACTAGGGCCTGCGTGGAAGCCAGGAGGCAGCAGCAGCCGTGACACACCCAGACACTGCAGCCGACACACTAACGTGTCCCGACACACAGTTTGGAAAGCTCTGCTCCAGAAATTCAGGGAAATTGAAGAACCTCAATAATGTTACACTTCATTCAGATAGACATGGTGTTCATCACATAAAAGCAAAATTTCTGGATTGGTCAATCACTTCTTTGTTTTCCCAAACATATAATCATAATCACATGAAATACTGAATTAAGGTTAAACTTAAATTTGTTCAATAGACTCTAGATCCAAAGTTCTAGGAATTAAGAATAGTATAGGCATGTCCTCCTAATTAAGCACCATTCTAGAGGTTACAATGTAAAACAGGGAAGAGGTAATGTACCATAATTTTTAACCAAAATCATTCATTCATTTAAAATGATTTAGAGATGGAAATTCACACACAATTTATAACTTTATTACATTTCTATCCCATTTTTATTACAGAAGCTCAATGAGGCATACATAACTCTATTTTCCATTTTATTCTCACAAAAGGCCTGTGAGGTTGGTTAAGGTAAGAGATATGTATGGCCTAAACTCATTCACAAAGCTTCATAGTATCCTAGTCTAATTCTCTATAATCATACTATGCCAAATTCTCTTTCACTTACATCCCCTCATGGATTATTTCTGTTTTGAAATCACCACTGAACTATTAGAGTCTGTTTTTTAAAAATTTGGTTACAGCTTTTTAATGTGTTACCTTTGCTCTAAAACATGTTTTTGTTCAAATATTCCGTGTAATCGTTAATTTTAAAATCCCAAGAAGCCTGAAAAACTTAATGTACAGTACTTGAAAGCAAAGTAGGCAATTATTACTAAAATGTTGGTTTCACTGCAGGAAGCCATTATTCTGACAAGACGCTCAATTTATATAAGCTAATTCCTTCTCTCTCTCTCTCTCTCTCTCTTTTTTTTAAAAAAAGCATCTCTTGTGTCTTAGACATGGCAGTGGTTTCCAAATGATCTCCTAACTAGCAACACTCTAGGCCAGGGTTTTGAAAATTGTGTTCTGTGGTACTCAAGCGTTCTGTGACAACTTGAAGGTGTTCTGTGAGAGACCAAGGGGGAAAAAAGTTAACTTTGCTTCTTGATCAAAGCATTTTTTAACAGATTCTACATCCTGAAAAAGCACTGTGTGTTAAAAAAAACTACTTAAAAGCAGATTAGATATCGGAGATAATGTCAACCTTTGCTTTCTGCACTGATTAAATACCTCTGTATGAAGGCTCATTGGTTTGGTAGAATATTTCATGCTAATACAGGAAAGTGATTTAAATTTTGGGATTGGATTATTAACTGCTACCATGTTCTTGCTCATACAAAGAATCTCAGATTAAAGCAATCACATGTCTATATCACATGTATTGATATACCCACATTTACATACCACATTAAAACAGACAAAAGCTCTTTAAATATTGTGTGCTCTCATATCATACTTTTTTCCTAGCCATTTCTCAAAAGGATCAACTAAAATCCAGCAACAAATTAATCATTTATCAGTCAAGAATGCCATGGCTTTACTTTTATAGCAACATTAACATAAATATAAATACTTACAAAACCAAAAAGCTAATGCAGTGCAATTGTTTTACTTCAAGACAGACAAGGAAAAAATGTTCAAGTATTTAAAGCATCCTTACAAGACGCATTTAAGTTTTATATTGCACATATAAAAATAGTTTCTATTCCTTATTTTTGTAGACCTGTTTCACACTAGTATTTGAGCTGTATAACCATTTAGATTAGAAAATGAACTATTCATCATTCAAAGTGTACACATTTTTCAATCCTAATATTTTATTGCTATTCTCATGACTTCCATCCCACCCTCCCTTCCCTTTATTTAAGGCTAATGCAGTGCGTGTAATATAAGGAAATTCTCTCACACGTTCTTCAGTAAGCCTTTGCTTGTTCTGGAGAGAAGCCACTTAATTTTCACCATTCTGCTTTCTAAAAATGATTACTTTAGAAAAAATGTTATCCAACAGGCACTATTATAGATTTTCCTTTAGAAGGAACTATACTCTGCTTTGAGAGAAGAGTTCTTAGGATGGTCCCATCCAAGATTCTTATCTAGTCACATGGTCTAGCCTGCTTCTACTGGAACATTTCAAAAGAAGCTTTAGGAGCACTCCTAGTCAGCATCTCTATTAGTCACAGCTTTCAATGGATCACCATTAAGACTAGATAGGATTTGCTTTCCAATCTGAAAGCAAAATCAACAGCCACCAATTAAAAGAAAGAATACCACAACTATGTCTTTGAATGTTTTTCATTCTCCAGGGAACTGGAATATAAAAGTTGTTCACTAAATTTTTATATAGTGTTGCAGTTTTCTGTGGCACAGTTATTAATCTGTGCCCTGTAAAAAGTATATTTAAGTTCCAATAGAAGAGAATATATGTAGCTCACGTTGAACTGTGGAGTCCTTGATGCTCTCTGAGCTTGGTTGTTTGCTTGCAGACATTTCATTACCCAACTAGGTAACATCATCAGTACTAGTGAGTGTGGTGTTTGCTCCCTGTTTATATACAGTAGCTTGCCCTGCCAGTGTTGGTGGGGGTGTGGTTTTCTCCTTGGTAGTTCCTTGATTAGGGTATTGTTTTCTACTTGTTTGTCTGGTGTTAATCCCTGGTTATCTGGGTGTTGGCTGCTGGAGAGGATGTGTTCTGGTCTTTTTGTTTCCTTCTTAGCTTTTTTATTGTATCTTTTGAATGGTGTGTAAATGTGGTTTATGTGTCTATTGATGACTGATTTGTCTGAATGCCAAGCTTCCAGGAATTCCCTAGTGTTTTTGGATTTAGCTTGGTCTAGGATGCTCAGTTTCCCAGTTGAAACTATGGTTGATTCTGTCCATGTGTTGTGAGATTAAGGAGTTTTCATTGTGTCTTTTGACTGCTAGTCGGTATTCATGGATGTGCTCTGCTAGTCTTCTGCCTATCTGTCCTACATAGTGGCTGTTACAGTCCTTACACTGTATATTGTGACTACTGACAGGGCAAACTACTGTATATAAACAAGGAGCAAACCCACTACTCAAACCCTACTCACTAGCACTGATGATGTTACCTAGTCGGGTAATGAAGCATCTGCAAGTGAACAACTAAGCTCAGACAGCACCAAGGACTCCACAGTATATTTAAGTCTTTGTATCCCCAGCATAAATATTGAGGTTAACTGTTCTTTCATCCAATAGCCAAATGGGGTCCCTTGGTAATGGAACTCTCTATTTTTGCCCCAAAGGAATCCATATGTTATCTGTTACGTTTTCCAATTGCTATCACTACTATTTTTTTGTAGGTGCCCTACAACCTAATGGTGAAATCTGTCATTTCAATCTTTTTTGGTCAACTGGGGTGGGGTAGGTTACCAATCTTTGCATGCTTTATAATGCAAGGAAAATATCTATGGATGAAGACAATTGAATTCTTCAAATTACCTTGTAAGAAACAAAGTATGTAGCCCAACCAAATGCTGTTACTCAGAAATACTGTAGGTGCAACTGAGTTCAAGGGAGTTTGCAGCATCCCAGAAAGCATACTTATGATTCTAGCCTTTGAAGAAAAAAAGCCATTAAATAATAGTTTTGCTTACTGTTAAAATGAGGATATCATTACAAGTATTTTCATTCAGAAATTCTAAAAGTGCACATTGTGCAGCTGTTCAGAAGCTCTTTCATATTTTGAGCAGCAGAAACTTCATAGAAGAAACAACTTGGAATCACCAGGGTCTATAGAGTAACTCTGGAAGCATCTTAACACCAATGCCAAGAAGCTAGCTCTTTTTGAATTCCATACGTAATGGAGAGTTGTTCTTAACAGTAATGGTAACTTATTTTTATGGCTTTTGACTAAAGGAAACTGAGGTATATCTTTGTCTAAAGATGCCAAAACAAAAACCCAACTACAAAATTATATCATAGGGAATTGCACATAATTAAAAGTTCATCCAGAATAGTGGCAACAGAAGGCATTAAAGTACTGGCAAATTTGTTCCTCCAAAATTGTTATCAGTGTGAAAATTATACATTTCAGTCAACACCAGCTCTTCACTGAGATAACCTTGTAAATGTTGCCTCTATCTATTTAGAAACTTTAGTCAACATTTCCTAGCTGGACTCCTTGCAAAAGGTAGAAGATGTGACTGCTCTTCTGGATAGCTGCCTTCAAGATGTACTCAGCTGTAGGGGACCTCTGACAAACAACATGCACATTTTAACTCCATGCACATAGAAGAAATCCAGTTAGTAGTGGAAGCAAGTTCACCATCAATAGCCATAGGGTTATTACCAGGCTGGGAGAACAAGAACACAAGTCTAAAATAGAAAAAAAAAACACAAAGACAAGAAAAATAGTTATTATACAGATGCTTTTTTTAAGATACTTTGGAGAGCATTTAAAATACTCCCCCACCCCTCAAAAAGAGCTAAAAATTGAGATGTTTCAGGAATTTAGGAATTAATTTACCAAATGAAAGACAATGAGAAAATCATAACAACAAAATCACGGTTGTTTGTGTGAATGTGTCATTCTTCATCAGAACGCATCATTCTTCAGAAATATTTAGAGCAACGAAGAATAGCTGCATTAGTTCTTATCCTCTGCCTAAGTGACTGAAACCTTATGTTACTTTAGTAAGATTCAAGCTACTGCAAAATCAGAAATAAAATATAACTAAATGGAGCAATTCTAAAAGTTTTCTACTGATTTTACTTACCAATAGGTGCAACTCTTGTTAAATTAGCAACGGGAGGGGGATCTTGCTCAGGTGGACAGAAATCACAGAAATCCAAGCATGCTGGGCAAATTAGATTCCCAATATGTACCCATCCATTCATCTGAATATTCACTGTGAGAATTTGACCTGAGTGACTACACAAATATGCCATGTCCTTGACCCAAACAGTCAGCCCATGGGGAGAGCAAGAAACCTTTGGAATAAAACCAGATTTGTTATGTTTACAAAGTAGATTGCACAGAGAAGCTATTTCATTATTGCAGCTGTTTTTGAACCTTTCATGATGTATTTTGTTTCCAATCTTATTGTATCAAAAGACAATGCAAACTGTATTGGTGCGTTCCAAATAATTCCTTCTACGAACAATGATAAACCTGTTCTATCATTTCACTTAGTACTACTAATTGCTTTTAGATTCTTACATAAAGTTTAATGATCCAAACACATGATATCTCCACATGCATTTGGTAAAATGACAATGAAGGTTCAATGACTATGTAAATCTGTGTGAGAAGAGAAGAAAATCTTTTACAAGTTAATTAAATAGTAACTAAATAATTTTCCCTTCAGCATTCCGAGAAGTCTAGTCATGTAACACTTGCATCAATATAGAAAACATGCAACAAGTAATTAAAAAAATAAATAATCTAATTATTTTAATATAACACAGTAGTACAAAATGCAAAGTTAAATTAAAATGTTTTGCAGTTACCTGATAACACCCACTACCCCAATCAGGGTAACTCAGTTTCTTTCTGCATTGTTCCATAACAAAAGCTGACTTCTGAATGAGGCAAATGGAATTTGGCCCATATTTCTCTGCACCATAGTTTCTGAAAGGATCTACAATAAACAAATGCAGTTTTCTGCTAAGATCTATCAGATTATTGAGACAACAAAATTATCAGATATTATTAGGATATTTACATCATAAGCAGAGCTGGCAGTAAATTATTCTTCTAACTTGTTCACCAAATTTATTTATCATTTGTTCAGTGTGTATGGCTGTCCACTAGGCAGGAAACTCTGAAAAAATGTGACATTTTGAAGAATGCCTGCATGATTTGTGACTGGCATGCAGCAAGGACAGGTTTAAAATTAACAGCATTAATTAAAGAAATTAATTAAAGTTATTAAAGCAATTATATACCCATGATGCACCATATGTTCAGCATGGGTAGGCATTTCTATGTAATGATGATGGATAGTCATTGTTATGTTCTCTTTGTAATACTTGCACTAATTGACAAATCAAGTGTTCTAGCAAATGAGCAAGCAATGTATAAGCATCCAAGCAGAGACTATAATTGCATTTATGCAACTTCTAATTAGAAGACACCAAGAAGAGATACTGTTTTCTGCAGCACCTTTACATGAAAAGAATTTTAAATAACAGCAGATTGATATCAGAACAATGCTATGTTCAAGTTATGCTATCTATGGTGCTAAAAGGTTTTGATAGAAGCCCAGCTACAATGACAGAAGGTGAGATAACCCCAGATATGATGACATAACAGCTGTTCCATCAGGAAAAATATATGAATAGGGGTATGTACAAAACAGGGGAAATGTTTTGTTTTGAAACCCAGAACAATCCACAGCACATCCTGTTTGGTTTCAGCTGTAATTTGGTAGAACTGGAACGTTTTGGTTATTCTGGGTTTTGGATGAAATCAAATCTGCACAAGGCCATATAGAGCAAGGCTGGTGGTCGTTGCTCTTTCTCTCCCTCCCAGCAAGCGACATTCCACTGGCCCACTCTTCTTCCCTTAGCTACCACTGAGGTCTCAGCACGGCTGTTTTTTTCCATAGAAAAACATCTTTGTTCAGTTCTGTGCACAGAGCAAAACACCTGATTGCCTGTTTTGATTCAGGGGCAGGTCACCCAAGTCCAGCTATTCTATCCACACAACAGTTCATGCATGGGAAATTTTGCACTTCCCTGCTTGTGGAATGGTTAGGACAGGGGGAAGTTGTGTGCAAAGCAGCACAGGAAAGCAGCACACTTCTGCCAAATCCTAAACATTCAAGTACTGGTAAAAGAAATCTCAAGTAATATTTCAGGGAAGGGAAAAAAATTAAAATAGCAGGTCCCCCAAAGATTTGTCCTTTGTTTACCTATGCAATGCCACCATACATTGACCACATACCAAGACTATTACAATTCAAATAGCACATGGCTCTCTCTCAGCTCTAAGGCTTCCTTCAGAGTGACCTGGGACCGCCTTGCATATAATGCTAAATTTGAGCCAAGCTTATGCTGCTGGATATGACCAAAGGTGGAATCAAGTGCAAAGCCAACTGACCTGGTTGATTCTCCAGTATCTGACAATCTGAACTGCGCTGAAATTCACCGCTTAAGTGCCAACTAAATTCCTGACTAAAAGGACAGTAGTCAGCAATTTCAACGGACCCACCATAATAAGGCAAATCTTCTGGCAACACGCCATACAGACTATCGAAGTACTGTAAAAAGAAGAGTTACAGATATGGTTGCAAGGGCAAGAGAAAAGTTTAACAAACAATAGCAGCTTCTAGCAGTAACTGTATCTTTATCACCAATGGAGAAATTATATTCACATACAGCAGCTTAAAATTAAAGAAAATTAGATAGCTTAGCTGCAATTGTTACTAGAATGAAATCTGTCCCAGATTGTGTGCTTTTGGTAATAACAGTTGTGACAAATTTATTTATTCATTCATTCATTCATTCATTTTCTATCCCAACTTTATTATTTTTATAAATAACTCAAGGCGGCAAACATACCAAATACTCCTTCCTCCTCCTATTTTCCCCACAGCAACAACCCTGTGAGGTGAGTTGGGCTGAGAGAGAGTGACTAGCCCAAGGTCACCCAGCTGGCTTTCATGTCTAAGGCGGGACTAGAACTCTCAGTCTCCTGGTTTCCTATTGGCTCCTTCCCAGGGCTGAGAGAGAGTGACTGGCCCAAGGTCACCCAGCTGGCTTTCGTGCCTAAGGCGGGACTAGAACTCTCAGTCTCCTGGTTTCCTATTGGCTCCTTCCCAGGGCTGAGAGAGAGTGACTAGCCCAAGGTCACCCAGCTGGCTTTCGTGCCTAAGGCGGGACTAGAACTCTCAGTCTCCTGGTTTCTAGCCCGTTGCCTTAACCACTGTGTTATGACTTTAAAAAATGCAATTTTAAACAAAATATACAAAAAATGACAAAAACATTAAAAAATGTTACACCCATCCAACAAATACATCGTTGCATCACCAAAACAGAAAAAGAAACAAAGGGACAAACCAAAAAAATCCCTAAGAATTAACATGAATTGATATATGTATTTAACAACAATATACCAAAATATATTATATTTTATACATTAAATAAATAAATAAATAAAAATACACATAAAGATTTCTCTATTCTTGTAAAATATTATGTAATCTATGCCAAAGGGAAACATATTGTGTCATATTTTGATTAGTAGAGAAAATGGCCTTTTTAGAAATTGGTAAGCTACAAATCTGTGTTGTGACATATAAGCTTGTGCTGTTGCAATGCATTATGCTTAGGAAGTGACATACAATTTGTTACTGTCATTTCATTCATTTTGACATTCAATTTGTTACTGTCATTTCATTAAAAAGTTTTCAAGAAAATATCAGAAGTATAACAATAAATCTACATATGGTAGTACAATGGTTTTATAATACTGTACAGTGCTCATGTTCAGTTTGCCCAGTCTGTATCTTCCCTATGCCTGCATATTATGAAATACATCTACACTCTGCTACTTCCAGCAATAATGAATGTTTTAGCAAGCTTATTATGCCTGTGGTTCACCTATGGCAGGGGTGGACAGCATGAGATCTATGCATTACAAATAGCCCCGGAGCACTGAGACTAGACTGCTGAAATGCAAAATGCCCAAATCTCAGCTGCCCAATTTTGCAGTGTTTTCCTACGGCTAAAGTGGGATAAGGGTGGAAACGAAACTTCCCCATCCCATTTTTTACTTTTAAATCCTTAAAATTGCCCCAAACGAAGCATGTAATGTTGACATCTAAATTATAATTAACACTGATATAATATTTTTTCTTTCTCTTTTCTTTACTCAATATTCAAAGCTATCTAAATAACGGAATGTTAGTAACTTTTAAACATATTATACAAACATCAATGTATTGAAACAACACAATGTACTAAGATTTATAACAACATAATAAAAAGGGGGGGAAAAGAAATATTTCAGCCATGCCCCTTCCGATAACATCACCGTGTCACCCAATGGTCTGCTGCAGCCCTCCAAAAGTTTGGGAAGCTGAGCTGCCCATCCCGGATCTCATGTTCACATATTGCACTAAAGTGCGCTTTGTTTAGTTACGGTTTGTTGAACAAGAATCAAGAGCTGAATTCCTATAACAGGTTAAGCCAAACCTGACCAACCACAAAATGGGCTAGCACAATATGCAAACTTGGTTTTATGGCCAATGGCTGTATTCAAATTTAATTCTAACCGTGGCTTGATGGCTCCTACCTTTCCTCTCCACTGCTGTTGCAGCTACAAGGATGCTTCCATATCAGGCTGATCTTTAGATAAGATTAACTTCTATTTAGGTGCAGTTTCACTTTAATAAGACTAAAAACTAATTAATGAAATATATTGAAAATTTTAACCTAATTCTATGATACTTGTAAGGGGCGTGGTGGCTCAGCGGGTAAGATACCAGGCTTGTCGATCGGAAGGTCGCAAGTTCGGAGGTTCAAATCCCTAGCCCCTTGTGACGGAGTGAGCTCCCGCACTCGCCCCAGCTCTTGCCAACCTAGCAATTCGAAAGCATATAAATGCAAGTAGATGAATAGGTACCACTTCGGTGGGTAGGTAACAGCGTTCTGCACGCGTCATGCCGGCCACATGACCGTGGAAGTGTCTTCGGACAACGCTGGCTCTTCGGCTAACAAACGGAGATGAGCACCGGCCCCTAGAGTCGGACACGACTGCACAAATGTGCGGGGGGAACTTTACCTTTTTATGATACTTGTAAATTTCCACTTTATTCACTTCATGATTTATTTTTTCTATTTTTTCTCCTCTTTTCTTTTGCCTTTTCCCCCTTTTTCAAAAGAACTTAATATGTAAAAAAAATGAAAGCAACCTAGCTTCATTGCCAATGAATAAGACTGACTTGTTTTCCTTCAAGTATAGTTATATAGATTTCAGTTTCTTTAAGTTCAGAAGAAAAAAATTGGATTCATTTAAAAAAAAACTGATCTAAACCCTTTTTTGGCTATGCTGGAAGAGTAGCCGAAGGGCGGGGATGGTGAAGACAAAGGACGCCCCCATAATATTATTAGAAGACAAAGGATGCCCTTATAATATTAAACCTGGATTCATACAACACACTACACGAAAATGGAGGATGTCAGTTTGTGGCTTTTCATATTGTTTGAACCTAATCAGTAGAGTTTATAAGAGGGGAAGGCACCCCTTTTGACCTACTACTACATTTTCTCTTCCTGCTCTTTGAAGCAACAAGGTATCTGGCTGGGATATTTTTTTCCCTATTTCTGGCATTCGGTGGTTTTAAGAGGCAAAATGGGTGTCCTGAGCCTGGCAGAGCCTTAAAGCATCCATCTTGCCTCTTAAACCCCTCCCCCACTGGACAAAATCAGCCCAACTGTGAGGATATGGAAGGGCGCTGTGAATGCTTCAAGCCTTTGCAGGACATGAGGCAATTATGGCATGGGACCAGGGTATCTGAGGGACGGCCTCATCCCCATAACTTCAAACCGTCCCACTCGATTATGTAGAGAGGGCATGCTCCGTACCCCGTCGGTAAGGGAGTTTCGTTTGGCGGGGTCCAGAAGGCGGGCCTTCTCAGCAGTGGCACCTGCCCTTTGGAACAACCTGCCCCCGGAGGTGAGGCAGGTCCCATCGCTCCTGTCCTTCCAGAAGAACCTAAAGACCTGGCTTTGCCGCCTCACGTGGGATGGGAACAGAAATAGTTCTTCGTGGGGATGGCTGGTGCCATAGAGCCCTTTTAAAGATCATGGTCTGCCCTCTTGGATTTTCTACTTAATTTATAATAATAATTAATTGTATATTGTATTTTTATGTGTTTTTATAACAGAATTTTAATCTCTATGTTTGTAAACCGCCCAGAGTCCCCTTGGGGGAGATGGTGCGGTGATAGAAGTCGAAACATACATACATACATACATACATAATGAAACCAAAGTAACTGTGGCTTAATAAACAAACCATGGCATAGTGCACTGCATGAATACAGCCTTTGTTTTAACACAGCTTTTGAATAAGGCTATTAATTCAGAATAATGTGGCATACTTTTGTTTCATGTTTCTTATAACATACCTGATATTCCTGAGGCAACTGTTGAGGGAACTTCTGCAAATTGCACACCGCTACTGCTCTTTGGTCCTGCCTGCAGGTTAATTGTAATGGATTACTCCTCAGAGTGTCGCAGTATGGGGCTACTGGCTCTTTTCTTAAGATTAAAAACAGAACAGCAGTTAACATTTTATATACATGCCACAATGTATTAATAAACACTAATCATTATGTGCAATCATTAATGTGTAAGGGTGATTTCAGGGCCATCAATGAACATGCAATCTATGTATATTATTCTTACTTTCTCCGTCTCTGATTGATCCAAAACTTGCAGCTTTTCATCACAAAGTCACAGCCTTTTCCTCGGCCCCATTCTAGTTTTTCTGCCATGCTATAATTGGCTTTATACCAGCTGCAAAAATATGTTGAAATGGAAATGGTACTTTAGAGTCCAACTTTCTGAACCATTAACAACAAAGAATCAAAACTGTTAATAATCTCAGGGATTATTAGGTTGCAAAGAAGGCATCTATGTTATGTTGTCCAAGACTCCTGGTCCTCCTTCCCAACACTTAGGCTTATTCAGTAATATATATTCTAATAGGTGAGCAAATAATTAGAATATATATTACTGAATAATAATAATTTCCCAGTGCAGGGAAATCCATGACAATTATAGCTTGTTAAATATCTTCTCTTGTTTCCTTACTAGGGCTTTGCAACACTTTGGAAGTAATTTGTCTGTTTTTTGGGCTACAAACCATTGGTAATGTGTTGCAACAGCCAGCACAAAATCCACCATACAGATAGTTCAACCCTATCTGAATAGGTACCATTCCACTAGCTGTTGCTATTCTCTTCCATGTCTTTTTATGCATTTCCAACAGTGCAGGGGAATCCATGACAACTATAGCTTGTTAAGAAGCATCTTCTATTGTTTCCTTACTAGGGCTTTGCAACACTTTGGAAGTAATTTAGAAAAAAATACACCACTGTTTAAGTGATACCACTATAACTACAACAGATCGTTTTTACCCAGTATCTTCCATTAATGCCAGAGTAATCCGGGAGAAGACTCTATTCTGTGTTTGTGATCCAGTCATTGCTTCATTCTGGAATTAACCAACATCAATAATAGTTAGCCTCAGGAAAGTGACTAAACAGAAAAACAGCCCTCCATTTTGTGGGAAGCAAAGAGGTGGGAGAGAAATATAATCTTTTTGCCAATAAGGAAGCCCATTTAATTAGTTTAATAATCAGAGTGACTTGCATTGCACAATATGTTAAACCAGATCATAGTTAGAACTACTGTGACATATGAATCTGGACCATGGGATAAACTGTGGTTAAGAAGGAGTGCCTTAACCATAATTTTGATCCATGATTGATAGGAGATTTAAATAAATCAGGCATGGCCTTTTACACTGTCTGAATCTGGATTGTTAACTCAGAGCTGGGAGAAAGGAACAGCCACAGCATCTGTTGCAATGTGTGGTTTGAAATGGGTAAGTGGCTATGACACCGATCTATCCACTACTTTTTTCTTTTAAAAATGAAAAAAAAATTGCAAAATTAGGATATCAACCAGAGAAAGAAAAGGAACAGTAATAACTTCTATAAGATATCTATAAGAATGTATTTCACACTTGATCTTAGCCAAAGGGCCAAGAAGCGATGAATGTATTTAATGTACAGAATCAGTGAAGTGATTAGAAATTAGGAGTTGCTCTTGGGATATCAGGGAGTTATCTTTAAATTACATCCAAGCTTATTTTTTTATAGTAAGAAATGGAATAACAGAGTAGCTAAATGGAAGAATGGAGAAACTAAATTAAGATACTGTAGTTACTATAGTGGATGCTTCTCTTGATTAAACATAAATTAGAAAATTTAAATGAGCTTTCACTTCTAGCCTGGTATCTTGACAAAGATATCTGCATCTTTCTTTCTCATACTAAACAGCCAATTTTATTTATGTATTTATTTATTTATTGGATTTATATTACCACCCATCTTCTCCACAAGGAGAACTCTGGGCGGTTCAAATTAAATTTGTTACAATTTTTATATGTTTAACCATCTTTAAACTTATTTCTGTCCCAACAAATATTTTTTGTCCCACCTTGTGAACTATCTGTATTGTTTAACAACTTATTATAACAACAATTAAATTTATAAAAAATAAACATAACACTGATATAAAGACATATCACAAAATTACACAAACATATACCCCCTTCCCCCCTTAGACCAAACCCCACACTTCGTAATTTTGTATTATTTACAGAGTAATACAGAATTCTTCTCTACAACCTTCAAAATAAAGGAATTAAATAAGTCCGGGTATGGCGGAAAAGAGTAGAATATATTCTCTGGTGGTGTTTAGTTTTTACCTAATGATGTATACCTGTATTCATTCTGGCTGTACTGATCAATAAAAAATCATTCTAAACATTCTTGAGTCGTTCTACTACTACTTAATACTAGAAACAAAACCGGTTGAGATTCCACAGTCTAAATTTCATAATGGAACAACCCTACGTATATCTACATATTAATTAACTATACTAACCTCCAATAACCGTTTCTCCCAATGATTAAGCTCTGTGCCCATGCCTCCTTGATTTTCAAGTTCCATTCCTTCTAAAATTGGACAGTCAAAGTGTCTCCGTGCCTCCTCCTTTGGAAAGGTATTAGACAAATCTCAACCTTATTTAGCAAAATATTTATTTCAAAATAAAGCCTATTTCATTTGACACATAAAGTTTACATTATGTACAAAACATTACTTTATCCAGCCAGGATTTTTAATGAGAGAACCCTGTGATACTCTCATACTTCAGTAAAACCAAGAAATATTATTTTAAGTTCATAGCACTCAGAAACCAGCGAAAGGGTATGTACTTCTTCTGTGACAGATCACACAGCCTCAACCCCCACAGTACATTATTCTGAAGCATTTAGCAGTGATTCAGTTTTTTAAATCATTATAAATTACAGAGAACAGGAAAAAACATAAAGATTTAATAATCCAAATACAATTGAACCCTTAAATAATTCACCGTAAGGTGGAAGAAGAAGCAATATTCCACACCATCAGTGTGGCACTCAGCATCGGAAGTGGAAGAACTTTCCCAGAACCTTTTTCAGACATAACAGTATGTGGCAATTTGGATGTTCCTCAATTTAACTCCCAGGAGCCCTAGGAAGCACAGAGTATGATAAGGGATGCTGGCAGAACTAGTTTAGCAACACCTAAAAGATTGACAAATTTGCTTCTCCTTGCCATAGAGCAGGGTTTCTCAACCTTGGCAACTCTAAGATGTGTGGACTTCAATTCCCAGAATTCCCTAGCCAGCATGGCTGGGTGGGGAATTCTGGGAGTTGAAGTCCACACATCTTAGAGTTGCCAAGGTTGAGAAACACTGCCATAGAGAATTGCAGGGGGGGGGGGTGTCATTAATATTCTTTCCATATTGTATGGCAGTGTTTGAAGGACAGTGGGGTTTGGAGAATATGCATCTACAGGTATATTTCCTGGTTTCTCTTCCCTTGTCACTCAGAGGATCCATGAACCTCACAGGGATTTGTTTCCAAGTTAAACCAATTTGGGGAGTAAATTTACAATATGGGGAAACATTTTTTAGAGATTGAATAAAAGGGCTGAATCTTAACATGTACAACATGGCTTCCATCGGTATTTGCAACTGTCTAAACAACCAGCTCAGATTTTTGTGAAAGAAAATAAAAATAATACTTACAACTACCTTAGGAGTTACCAAAAGGAATATATTATGATGCAAAATGTTATTATCTCGCACATTCCATAATCTTACTGCTTTACGTATAACTTTATCACTCCACTGATATACACCAAGGCTGAAAGGAAGACAATTCAGTTGATATAACTGGGATGCCGGATCAGTTCTTAGTATGATCAATACGCTGACTGCCAACTATTGAATATATTAGTAAGGTAGCAATTATGTATTCATGACAACTGACTTTGTACGCAATTACCACTGAAAACTCAGCAAGCAAACAGTATTAAGCTATTTACAGAAGAATTATTTTTAATCGTACCCACAAGTACCCCTTCAGTGAAATTACTTTTGTAAAGATTACAAAAGTCAGTACATACCTTTCATTAAATGGTGGCAATCCATTTGCGTATCTAGCAGTCAAAGGATTTCCATCATCATCACGATAAAATGCAAAAAGTCCAGCAGAGAAACCCTTTAATGGAACCCCAAAAGTAGTTTACATTACATATTATCAGCATGTTTCACCCACAACAAATTCTGACAGAAAATTGCCTGAAAATAAAATAGATACGCACACATACAGAGGTAGTCCTCGATTAACAATCACAATTGGGACAGGCAACTGTCGCTAAGCAATGCAGTCTGACTGCATTGACTGCGACAGACTTACAACCTCACTTCTGCTATGGTTGCTAAGCGAATCACCTGCAGTCCCATTCACACGAGGACCTCACATGAATGTAACTTGCGACTTTACTGCCAGCTTCTCTATCAACTCTGCTTGTCAGAAGCTGGCTGTGAAGCACGTAAATGGCAATCACGTGACCGTGGGATGCTGCGGTGGTCATAAGTGTGAGGACCAGTCATAAAGTTACTTTTTCAGTGCCGTCGTAAATTTGAATGGTTGCTAAATAGGGCAGATGTTAAGCAAGGACTACCTGTATATGAAATGTCCACAAAAACACAAAGTATCACAAAAACTCTAGCATAGTACAGCATGAAGAAAATATTAAAAGGTAAAGGTTCCCCCCGCACATTTGTGGAGTCGTGTCCGACTCCAGGGGCCGGTGCTCATCTCCGTTTGTTAGCCGAAGAGCCAGCGTTGTCCGAAGACGCTTCCACGGTCATGTGGCCGGCATGACGCGCGCGGAACGCTGTTACCTACCCACCGAAGTGGTACCTATTCATCTACTTGCATTTGCATGCTTTCGAATTGCTAGGTTGGCAAGAGCTGGAGCTAGTGCGGGAGCTCACTCCGCACGCAGGGCTAGGGATTTGAACCTCCGAACTTGCGATCTTCCGATCGACAAGCCTGGCGTCTTACCCGCTGAGCCACCACGCCCCATAGAAGAAAATATTACTAATATGTTAAATTCCAAACCAAATATTAGGGCAATGCCTTCTTTAGGCAATCTCAAAGGCAAGACATTGGGGAAAAAAGGTGAATGGGAAAAAGCATAAAGACAGGTTGGGGAATTGGAGAGAACCAAAAAATGCTAACGATATTGAAGTTTAAATGTACACAATCAGTCTTGATTTTCACCCTTTTCCTCCTCCTCTTTTAATATTGTGCCTGCTATAGAGATCTGGAGATTGTGATATCTTGTATACTTCTTGAGTTTTTTTTGAGCCCTAGTACAAATTCTTGGAAATTTCTTAGAAATCTTTCTTTACAGCATTTTATAAACACAGCATCAAGTACCAGCTCTTACCAAAGCATGAATGATTTCATGTTTCACTGTAGACAACATGCCAATGAACTCCTGTGCTTGGGTTGAAATCATATTTGGACACAGATTAGCATATCCTGCAATTGGTCTGGAAAATAGTGATAGATTATAAAAAATGAGAACCTTAAAAATGCTAAGCTTCATTATTACATGTCAATTTATTATTTATTATTTATTTTATTAAATTTATATTACCGCCCATCTCCCCCAACGGGGACCCTGGGCGGTGCACAGCAAAATAGTGATTAAAAATATATAAAATTACATAAATACAAAATATAAATTCCAAGAAGAATATTAAAATAAGTCACTGGGAGGCTTCAAGGGGCCAGCCATCCCCAAGAGGAACTGTTGACGTTTCCCTCCCAGGCAAGACGGCAGAACCAGGTCTTTAAGCCTTTCCGGAAGGCTGGGAGCGAGGACATCAGCCTCAGCTCCGGGGGTAAGATATTCCAAAGGGCGGGCGCCACTGCAGAGAAGGCCCGCTTCCTGGACCCCGCCAGGTGAAACTCTTTAAGCGATGGGGTCCGTAGCAAGCCCTCTCTAGCTGAACGGGTGGGACGGGTCGATGTTCTGGGGATGAGACGGTCCCTCAGGTAACCTGGTCCTATGCCATGTAGGGCTTTAAAGGTGATAACCAACACCTTGAATTGTACCCGGAAGCAAACCGGCACCCAATGCAGCTCGCGTAACAACGGTGTCACATGGGCCGATCTTCTGGCCCCAATAATTGTCCTCGCAGCCGCATTCTGGACCAGCTGAAGCTTCCGGATACTCCTCAAGGGTAGCCCCATGTAGAGCGCATTACAATAGTCTATGTGGGAGATGACGAGGGCATGATTGACTGTTCGGAGGGCATCTTGGTCCAGGAAAGGGCGTAACTGGTGCACAATCCGAAGTTGTGCAAAGGCCCTCCTGGCCACAACTGCCACCTGCTCTTCCAGCAGGAGTCGTGAGTCCAGAAGAACCCCCAGATTCCGCACAGGCTCCGAATGGGGTAGTGCGACCCCCTCTAGAGCCAAAGATGACAGCTTCCTAGGACCCGAGCGGCCATCAATCCATAGCCACTCCGTCTTACTAGGGTTCAGTCGAAGCCTGTTGTTCCCCATCCAGGCCCCCACAGCCTCCAGACACTGAGATAGGGTGGCAACTGCATCACTTACTTCACCCGGGATGGAAATATACAGCTGTGTATCATCAGCATATAGATGGTATTTCATCCCGTGGTGACGGATGATCTCACCCAGCGGCTTCATATAGATGTTAAACAGGAGAGGGGAGAGTACCGAACCCTGTGGCACCCCACACAGGAGGGGCCGTGGGTCAGATCTCTCCTCCCCTATCATCACTGATTGGGAACGGCCCTGGAGGAAGGAGGCGAACCACTGCAACACCACACCGCCCACCCCCAACTCCCTGAGCCGTCCCAAAAGGATACCATGGTCGATGGTATCAAAAGCCGCTGAGAGATCTAAAAGGATAAGGATGGATGCACTACCACCATCCCGTCCTTGCCAGAGATCATCCATAAGCGCGACCAATGCAGTCTCCGTCCCATATCCCGGCCTGAAACCTGATTGAAAGGGGTCTAGATAATCCGTTTCATCCAGAATCCTCTGGAGTTGCGACGCCACCACTTTCTCCACCACCTTCCCTAAAAAGGGAAGGTGGGAGACTGGACGAAAATTGTCCAGAACAGTAGGGTCCAGGGATGGCTTCTTGAGGAGGGGGTGCACCAGGGCCTCCTTAAAGGCTGCTGGGAACACCCCCTCCCCCAGAGATGCATTGATCATTGCCTGGACCCAACCATAAGTCACCTCCCAAGCCGATTTTACTAGCCAGGAGGGACATGAATCTAGATAACACGTGGTGGCCTTCACAATCCGGAGGACTCTGTCCACTTCCTCAGGTCCAACAGGATCGAACTGTTCCCAGATAACAGAGTAAGTACGTGTCTCCAATACAATACTTTGTATCATCATAGCCTACAAATGTCTTATATACAAAAATGTCTCTGGAGTAACCTTTTCACATGCAAACAACAAATTACTGGAATATAAACAGAGAAAAGAGAAAAAAAATACTCTCTCTCAATTTATGGTACTTATGCATGGACTACTATAGTTCCTCTACAGATTTTATCTATGGAATTTCCTATCAAAAATCTATTTATTTTATTGAGCTCTTAAAACAGAGATATTCACTTTTCACTGTGCTGAGAAAAAAACTCAGCACTGGTTATATGACTAGCAACTCAGGCCATAAATAAGTAATTCTCATATTTAGGACTTTCTCAGCCAATATACACAGCCTATGATCCTCAGAGGATGAATCCTAAGCAAAACATTTCTCTCTCCAGACTCAGAAACCAGGCTACAGATCTTTAACAGTTATTTTTTTTTAATCTGTTCAATCGTGTCCAATTCTCTGAGACTGCCTGGACAAATCCTTGCAGTTTTCTTGGCAGATTTTTCAGAAGTGGTTTGCAATTGCCTTTTTCCTAGGGCTGAGAGTGAGTGACTGGCCCAAGGTCACCCAGCTGGCTTTGTGCGCAAGGCAGGACTAGAACTCAACGTCTCCTGGTTTCTAGCCTGATGCCTTAACCACTACTCTAAACTGGCTCTCACTAACAGTTCATCAATTAGACTGATATCATGTGTTTCCTCCAGAAGTTCTAAATGGTTTACACACACTCATTCCTGATTTATTTTCCTCATAGCAACCCCATGAAGATAGGAGGAAAGTCATAGTGCAACACCACAATCATTGTATCACTGGGACTCAACCTTTTTGGTCTGTGGGAATCTTTAAATATTGACATGATATAGGTGCTTTTGCAACAGAGTTACCAGGAATAAACTTATAGTTTGTGGGTACATAAGTAGTTAAACAAAACAAATGCTACCTGAATATAACCTCACCTTGCAGGATGCTCCTTAACACTCTTGTCCTTTTCTAGGCAGATAAGGATATTTCTAAATAAAGACTGTGCAGGAGCCAACTATTATGTATATAGCATCTGAGGGCCAGCAGATTCCTGGAATAAATGCTCGGGAATGATGGTCTGCCCTTTTTTTAAATGTAAAATATCAAGTGGACAGGAAGCATGGAGCCATGGGAGATTCTGCAGGCCAACTGGCCCCCCTGAGCACCACATGGGGATCACTATATCATTATGCTATAGAGTGCGGATTCCTATGTAAACCCTCAGAGCGTTGCAGGGATATTATTCTCCTATTATTCTAACATGGGAAAAACTCAGCCAGCAGGACTCACTTGGAATCCTGTTTCCTGCTGCTCTCTTCACTGAAGTTTCTGTCTGACCTTTCCTGCAGTGTAATCACAGAACAACACATCATCAACTGAAGATCAGCAGGGTACAAGTGAGTGTGGTAGGTATTTATGTCTTTCTGACTCTTTGGCTGCACCCCCCCCCCCTTTCACTGCTTAAAACAATACATGCAGATAAATCTTTAACCAGTTTGGAAATATTTGAGATCTGTAGCTCCCCACAGTCCACAAATTTTCTGAGATTGGGAAACCCTGACTTTGGAAAAAGAGCCAGCTGTGAAGACTAGCTGGGAGATCTGATGACAGATCATTCACTATCCTTGCCCTTGGAGAAATCTGATCAATCCCCTGGGTCACATAGTACTGAATCCTAGTACTCAACTTCATCCTCAACTTCATAGGCCACTAAATTTACTTCACGATTCTGGAAATAGATGTGGAGCATATATCTACTTCCCAAAGAACTGAAATGTGAAGTGGATAATTCTAGTTATGTATTTTGACCAACCCGGATCAACTCAGGTAATCATGATTAGCAAGCTAATCAACCGAAGTCATAACTAAATATTTTCAGAACATTTTATCTGATTACTCATCAATTTAAAGTTAGCTTGGAGATTACCTGTCCATATCTGCTTCTAGTTGACAATATGCTGCATATGCGATGATATTTTCTTGGCCACATCTTTCAGTAGTCAGAGCACTAACATACAGTACAAAATCAGCATCTCGAACACCTTCCTGGTCTGCTTTGCCAACAGGTTGACAACTCCATCCATTTATATTACATACCCTACATTGCTAAGACATTACATTTGAAGAAATCAGTTTCAAATAGTCTTCAGCTATTAACTATATAAAAAAAATCCCTACTATTCTTCCTTAGACTGAATAAATGTTTAGATTAAGATTTTGTACTTATTATTTTTAAGTTTTAGTACTACTGCTTATAGCCAAGGAAAAAGAGTTTGAATCCTAGTATGTGTCAATGTCATAGGCCACTAAATTTATTTCATGATTCTGGCAATAGATATGTAGCATGCATCTACTTCCCAAAGAATTGAAATGCGAAATGGACAATTCTAGTTATGTAGAATATTTCAAAATATTCTATAGTAGTGATTCCAAATTCTCAAAGAGCTTTGAAAAGAACCAAAAGATCAAAAAGCAATTTGAAAAAGAAGGAATGTAATATTCAAATGTAGATCATCGGTTTTTTCTAGGTTTCCATTCTGGAAAAAAAAATCACACACATAATCTTTAAAAATTCTGGCAACCACCTCTGTTCTAAGACTAGATATTGAAAATAAGACATGTAAATATGAGAAATATCTGAGAAAACCATTTGCATATTGGTACAAAATAAAGTAATATTTTTCAGCTTTTTTTAATCTCTTTATTGAAAACGAGGTCAGTGAGTGAACACAGAATAGAGAATTGGATAATTTTTTACTTAATGGAAAACAATTGAAAAGCTAGTTAAAACCCATTTGTGATAACACGCTACCAGTACTGTTATAGCTTTTGACTTCTTTGCATTCAAGTTCAAGGCTGCTTTCAGATCACCTGCTAAGCCAAAACCAACCAACCCATATTATTGTTTAAAGCAATGGATGAATCCGGCCAGGAAGTTATGTTTTTCCCTCTATCACTGGTTCAGATTCTCAGATGTCACAGCACGACTTTCCTCCTTTGGTCATGTGCAAAAGAAAAGTAACTTGGAGAGTAAGTCTCTTTACTACAGGCGTTAAGTGCATCAAGCAGATTAAACTGGTATAGGTGTTTTAGCACTCTTCCTAGCAATTTTTGCTAATTAGAAGGAAATGTGGTGGCTACTATACATGCATGTCATGTTACCATAAATATTCCCAAATGACCTGAGCTACAAATTGTAAAATAAGGCTGAGTTACCTGCAGGTGTTCTTCAGGTACTATAACTGGACCACACTTGGTATATTCTGCACAGGCTTCTCGACAGTATCTGTGAGGATCATCCTTCTTCCTTAAATACTGGTTTGTTACACACTGTCTTCAATTAAATCATAATCACATATTTGTGAGTGAAATGAATGCACCGAATAGTCCCACACAAAACAACATGCTAATTATAAAAGCTATTAAGTATTCATGTCAGAACATTAAGTTGCTTACCAGAATTGAGCTCCTTTTATACTTGAGAGGTGGAAAAAAAACATGCTGAACTAAATATGAATCGCAGTTGTAAGGACAGATTTTGCTGATTCTCCCTATTAAAAAATACTGGAAAATATACATACCTACTTAACAGGACAGTACCCATAGGTTTCCGAACTTGAAATGCCTTCTCTAAATAAGAAATAGCTTGTGGGAAAAGCTTGTTCTAAACAAAAGAAAAATAAAACAATAAAAAGGATTTGACACTTGAAAAATTTGATTAGCTTCTAAGAAATTAAGTCAAAACTCTGACCGTCTAAGCATATTTTTACAGATTTGGACTCAATGGAATAACTTAGTTTTATTTTAAAAGATACAGTAACCCCTCACCAATTGCAAGGCTTCCTTTCATAAAAACCTGTCATAATTCGGTAATTTGTGTTTGGTAAATTTAAGATCTTGGGATGGGAAACAATTCCACCTGATAAAAGACCTCAAAGATATTATGTGTCAAATCTATAATAAAGTAAAACAATAACATCAGAAAACATTAAAAGAGATTTTAAAAAGAAACAATAGTCCAGAGAAGCACACTGTATGTTTTAGAATACTGGCACTTTTGAAAAGATTCTTACCTTTACTGATGTTGTCTTTTTATACTGTATCTACTAGCCGATGGTTGAGTTACGCTCTGGTGTTGAAATAAGAGCTTTGAAGAAAGATGAATAGCTGGCTACCTACTTTTGCTTCTTAACTCTTTCTGTATTCTTTTAACAGCACCAGGATATCGTTCGTCATTCTTTTAAACTTCATGTTGCATTCCATAAAATGATCAATCTCCATCACTTCATCAGCCAAACTGGTCACATGCTGCAATTGATTGAATTGATTGGCTGAAACTGATGAGGTGGGAATCAATGATTCTCAGGTCAGATCAAATCATTGCATAAATATGAATTATATGTCTCCAACTTCAAGGCAGGAAAAAGAACAGCCAAAATTCTACTGACTCAAAAGGGTGGGAAGAATGGCCAGGATTTAAACCCTGGTGCTGACATACACATAACACTTGATTCTTTTGTGCTGCAACAGGAAGATATACTGTGTATATACAACTTATTTCTTGACTTTAATACAACAAAATATCTGTATTGAATCTGTGAAGCTTCTGCTGATACTGAATGTAGGATTGAACTTCTAGACTTCCAATACTGATTTCCTTGCCATTTGTGAAGTTGGGTGAATTAAATCTGATAAAGTCAGCTTCATTTTTGCATCTACTTCCCGGTTTTCTTTATCGCTGTTTGACAAAACAATAAACTCTAGGAGATCTTCACTTAGCACTTGGGAATGGGAATCCAAGAGCTGATTAACATCACTTGCTTACATATATTCAAATCCCTCACCTACCAGTCCTTGAACAGAAGCAACATGTTTTACCTCCTCTAAAACAGCAGGACAACCAGTGAAATAATTAACAATCTTCAACTAAAATTTTCTCAAGCAGCATTAAAGACGGTTTGTTTTATTTCATCCAAAGATTCTGTAATGATAGTGCATAAGCCATGGCACATCCTTTCCATGCATCATTTAAAGTCAAATTTGCATTATTGCTGATTATATCAATAATCTACTCAAACAGATGATGTGCATCTTTGATCCACGGACTGAAGATGCTAGTTGATGTTTGGAAGAAGAAACACTACTTCAATATTTGTATGAGCAAATAATAATTCGTCCTCAGAATGGTGAAAACCATTATTAAGAATCAGCAACAACATATTTGTTTTTCAAATAGTGGTCTACTGCATAGGTGAAACTGTTTTTGAGTAAGTCCATGAAGACACAGCAGTTACCCATGCTTTTCTATTTGCTCTCCAGTTAATGAGAAGGTGACTCTTGTTCTTACCCTTAAGAGCACACAGGTTAAGGGCTAAATATAACAGCACAGGCTTTACCAAAACATTTCCTGAATAACTTTCCTATATCAGAAGTGTTAGCCTGCTTTGGCAGCTGTGAAATCCTGTGCTCTTTTTACCTCTTGAAAATGAATCTGTGATTAAGAACGTGCTTCCAGAATAAGTCCATTTCATGGGCATTAGAGACTGGTTTATATAAATGTTTTTTTCTTTTATCTGCTTCTTTAATCTGGCAGAAGAAATCTGACTGTCTCATGATCTGCTGATGCCATCTCTCTGGCCAATTTCATGTTATGAAAACTAGAATATTTCTGCAAGTTTTCAAACCAGCCTGCTAAGTTCTTCCTAGCACCTGAGTTAAAATGAGATCAGGCTATATGGCTGTTCTCCCTCCACCTCTCGTAAGAACCTTTGCATCCAGCATGCATCATCTCTGGTGGATGTTTCTTGACATTGCAGATACTCAAATTTTTGGGAATTGCTCAAGGAAAACTGGTATATAGAAAAATCCCCACAAATACTGAAATTTGCATATGGTAAACTCACAGATGGCGAGAGGTTGCTGTATTTATATTATCTGTAGAAGCAAACTTTTGTTTTTGGAACTTTAGAAGAAATTCTGAACAAACTAAAAGTTCTTTTTAATCTTACATCAAGTTCTGGGATAGAAACAAATTAGTCCTAACCATATTATGACTTTTGCTAAATCTGGACTTAAATGAAATGGCATTTGCACAAGCAAGAAGTAAAGAAAGGAAATGAGAAACTGCAAGCCTGTAGCTTATTGCTGACATCTTAATCATGATTAAGATAATATTATATCTATGCTTCATTAAACAAGGTAGAGTGACCTGGTCCATACATTGTTTTAAGACAAAAACAAAGAAACCACATTATGACTTAGCATTATGTGTGAACCAAGTCACACTATATCTGCCCTAATTTCCTAAAACAATTTCAGATGTCAGGCAAGGTAGGACTCACCCTTGAAAGCATAAATCACACAGACCTTGGCCTAGAATAATTAAGCCAGTACTTTATATAAGAAAACTGGATGCAAGAAGTAAGTATATTACCTTTATAAGGTGCTTTTTTTCAGGGAGCAATCTATGAATAGAGAGAGCAGTTAGGAGAGATTTTTTAAAAATCTTCATAAAGCACTGTTACTAAACAAACTTCCAGTCCCCTTCACTTCCCATAAAGCCAGCTGAGCCCCATTCCCCTTTGCTACTAGTTGCCATTTCTTTTAGCTATTTATTTGGAGAGGGAAATGAAAGGCTATTCCCATTAACAATAAGAATTTTGGAAGGCTGTTATTATACTTACTCCTCAACACTTCTGTCATATACAGTCTTAATTCTTAGCTGTTCATTAATGTTTCTTTTCATAACTCGATTTTCTTTAAGATAAACTTTGTAAATAACCTGTTTGAAGGATAAGTGCATTTAATAAAACTGCTTTTATAATTAAACTTTTACAATTCTTATAATTTACCATGTTTATATTTGAACTGAAGCATGCATACAGTCCAATTGCTTTGTGTTCACTTCCTAATAAACTCAATGAGCCTTATTCCTCAGTAACATTCGAGGAATACAGAACATATTTTAATCAGATATATTGTATGTAAAAGCTTTATTTTATTCTTTGGCTGCAAAGCCTGTATCTTCTATTTTCTATTATACACCACAAGTATATGGGCAAGGTTTCTGAAATATATCTATGAACCAATTTTTAAATGAAGATATTTGCTTTTACAGCTTTCAAATTACTTATCAAGTTTCTAAAACACAACCTTGCATTTTCATATTTTCCTCTGAAATGTATGTGAAATTTTCACAAAAATAGCCTGACAAATAAAGCATACTGGTGAATTGGAACCCAGCAATGAAAACAACTAGATGTAATGGGGCTTAAAGGTAAAGTAAAGGTTCCCCCCGCACATTTGTGCAGTCGTGTCCGACTCTAGGGGCCGGTGCTCATCTCCGTTTGTTAGCCGAAGAGCCAGCGTTGTCCGAAGACGCTTCCACGGTCATGTGGCCGCATGATGCGCGCAGAATGCTGTTACCTACCTACCGAAGTGGTACCTATTAATCTATTTGCATTTGCATGCTTTCGAATTGCTAGGTTGGCAAGAGCTGGAGCTAGTGCGGGAGCTCACTCCGCACGCAGGGCTAGGGATTCAAACCTCCGAACTTGCAATCTTCCGATCAACAAGCCTGGCATCTTACCCAGATAAACTGGCATGGGATTATTACTTTAACAAGCAATTTACCAAGGGCTGCATTGATCTAATGTTTTAGAATAAACAGTTAAAAACACATTGTTTCAGCCCTTTCTTTTGCAACCCATATGTATCATGAACCTGGAAATGATGTTTTCCAATGTGGTTCTTATTCTATTAGTGACTGTTTGGTTCTTACACAATTTGACTCAATAATTTAAAATGAGAGCGGGCGGGCGTGTGCGTGTATATAAATTATGAAGGCTTCTGTGTATAGGTAAATTATGACGACTTCTTAGATTATTTATCAGTACTTCCAAACAGACCCCCTTAAAGGTGCGGGAGGGAGAGAAAATTTAAAAACGGTACCCGTTATTCAGTCAATTAAGTCACAAGTGCGATGTAAGTAACGAGGGAACAACTCTGAATATTGCTAAACTTAAACCAGCAAACGAAAAACATACAAAAATGTAATGTATGACTTAAGCACCGCACTTCAGCCCATCTTTTCCCCTGCTCGGACTATTTTGCCTCCCTCTTCCCCCAGGATCCTCACCTCCCTGGCACTGGGGATGCGGTGGTGACAGAAGGGAGAAGCGATGTTAAAAGCTGGGCCATGAGCCAGCAAAAGCAGCTCAGCCAAAACAAGGAAAGCCGAGAACAGGCTGGAAGAAAGGAAAACTTCCCGAGCCGCCAAGGCGGCCGCCATCTTACCCTCCTTCTTCCCGAGTCCCCTATCTCCAAGGTCTCCGAGCCGGAGCGAAAATGTGCCGCTCCTGAAAGCCAATAGGAAAGCGCAGAATTATGGTACAATTAATGCTATTGGTCACACCTCGGCACAGATGGGCGGAGATAGAAGGAGTTGGACCGCTGGGGTGCGCGGAGGAAAGGCCAAGGGAAAGGTGAGCGACGTCACGCGCACTCCTGCCGCCGGCTACTTGCTGACTAGCTCGATTGAATGGTGCTGAATGGGACGGGCAGAAATCCACTACCACGTGCACACAGGGGGCTTCTTTAATACGAATAGGACAGTATCTCCCATTGTTTAGTACCCTTGTACTTCTGAATTTGCTAACCCTCAAATAATTTCGATGCTGTGCTTTGCCCATCGAATGTACGCTAAAGAAAAAGAGAACACTCATGTCCTGCATGTTGCAGATAGGTGGTACTCCTCCGAAGCAACTTTTTGGAATCTTAATTCCAAACGCTACCACTACACATTTGTATTATGCAACTCGTTAGATGTTTTCCTAACCAAATTTTGTAGACTATTATCTCAATTTTAATCAGATTATACCCCTATATTTTTGCAACCCATCCAGAAACATCCTTTGGTTTATAGGAAATTTCCTCCTCACCTTCTGTTTTGAAGAACAGATGTTTGAGGTGACATTTTTTTTAGTTGATCCTAAGTTTGCCCTTATTCTTCCTGTGCTTCAAGTTTTATTTATTTATTTATTTATTTATTTATCAAATGTGTATACCATAACGCTAGCTTCAACTGACTCCTGGCAGTTTACCACAGAATCATATGAAATCAACAGAATAAAACAACAATAATATAATACTGTATAATTACATAAAAAGCCATGATGCCTTCTTTATCATTCATAACATCCCAAATGTCATGCTGAACAGCTCCCATCATCAAAGCCTTTCTAAAAGATGCCAAGGGGGGCATCTCCCCACTCCCACTCCTTTACCTCATGACTGGGGCAGTCTAGATTTCCACACCAGGGATGAGTGCACTGGACAGGTCAGTTCCACCTAGAGAAGATAGTCTAGAACAGGGCTTTCCAAAGTGCCGCCGCTGGCGACACGCCAGCGGCGGCGCAGGGGCGCACGGGGGCGGCGGCGACACAGGAGGGCATGCAGCGGCGCGGGGGGCGTGCGGTGGTGTGCGTGCATGGCGGCGGCAGCGGCTGCCGCTGCCATCATGCGCGCGCACGCCGCCGCTTCCGGGTGGTGTGGTGACACACCACGCTGTGTGTGGCGACACACTTTTGTGTCGCGACACACAGTTTGGAAAGCTCTGGTCTAGAAGGTACAGGTGGTCCTTCATTTAATGACCACTTGTTCAGCGACCATTCAAACTACAATGGCGCTGAACAAGTGGTAGTTACGACCAGTCCTCGTATTTATGGCCGTCACAGTGTCCCTGCAGTCATGTGATCGCAATTTGCAACCTTCCCTGCAGGCTTCCAACAAGCAAAGTTGATGGGGAAGTTGGCAGAAAGTTGCAAGTCACAGTTGCGTGAGGTCCTCGCTTAAAGACCTGCGCAGTCCTCACTTAGTGACAGCAACTGGGAATGGTGGAACTACCATCACTAAGCGGGGCGACCATGTGGTTTTTTGACTTACGACCATGTCACTTAATGATGGAGTTTCTGGTCGAAATTAGTGTTGTTAAACGAGGACTACCTGTACCTTGGAGCCAAGTTACCTAAGGCTTTAAATACTGAAACCAACATTTGAATTATACTCAGAAGCCTATTGGGAACGAATGAATGGCTCACAATACTGATGTTATACATCCATAGCAGCTCTCACCCAGCAGCATGGAATCCACTGCAGCTTCTGAATTTATTTATTCAATTTTTATCCCGCTTTTATTATTTTCATAAATAACTCAAGGCGGCGAACATACCTAATACGCCTTCCTCCTCTTTTCCCCACAACAACAACGCTCTGAGGTGAGTTGGGCTGAGAGAGAGTAACTGGCCCAAGGTCACCCAGCCGGCTTTCATGCCTAAGGCGGGACTAGAACTCACAGTCTCCTGGTTTGCCATTGGCTCCTTCCTAGGGCTGAGATAGAGGGACTGGCCCAAGGTCACCCACCCGGCTTTCATGCCTAAGGCGGGACTAGAACTCACAGTCTCCTGATTTCTAGCCCAGCACCTTAACCACTAGACCAAACTGGCTCAATGGTCTTCAAAGGCAGCCCCATCTAAAGTTCATTGCAGTAGTCCATTCTGTTTTGACTGTCTTAATCATATAGTGTTATATTCTATAGAAATAATTGAATTTTTGCATATCATTGAGGGTTGTCTGTTCTTTCTGTCTGGCATCTCCATGCCTGGACATATTCGTCCACAGTCAAAACCCAGGTATTTGAGAATTGTAACACATGAGGTTCACTGAGGGAGAGCCCCTCCATTACTTCCCTGGTATCTCTCTTAAGCTCTCATGGGTAGGCTGTGCTGACTCATTTTTCTTTTTGTTCTTTTTTCTTACAGACAGATACTTTAATTCTCTCTGCAGTTTAGGATTGGCCCAGAAAAAAAGAGTTACAGAATTCAGAACTAAAAATTGTTTGTTTCACTATTTTTCTAAATAATTCATAGCATTCTATTTTGTTTAAAGTCCTTCACCTTAGAATCTCTAGGAGAGAGACAAAGAGCTTTTCCCAATTTTTCTGGTGAACCCTTGGTTTTTCTTCAGACTGCATATTGTTTCCTCTGAGCCAAGACGAGACTTTTGGCAGTCCTGGAAAATAAATAATAAAAATAAAGGGGACATAAGAAAAGTGGGCATAAATGGAGGAAAGGAAACTAATAGGGAGAGAAGGGATGTTTTATGGAATTTACTCAATTACATGAGTTCACAGAACACACACATAAAGTGACTACTGTCTGTTGGTTTGCACAACATGCTACACCAACAATTTCCTGATGAGTTTGCTGTTCAGTGTATGTATAAACTACTTCTTCTTTTGCTTCCTGGCGACTGCCTGGAATAGTCCCTGCAGTTTTCTTGGCAAGGTTTGTCAGAAGTGGTTTGCCCTTGCCTGCTTCCCAGGGCTGAAAGAAAGTGACTGGCCCAAGGTCACCCAGCTGGCTTTATGCCTAGGGCGGGACTAGAACTCACGGTCTCCCGGTTTCTAGCTTGGTGCCTTAACCACTGCACCAAACTGGCTCTCAAGCTTCATTGGTTAGGTATATTAAGAAACTGAAGGAAGACAAAAAGCTGGCTTCATATTTAAGTGAGAGTGAAATATCAGAGCAGGTGAGTGAAATAATGCCTATTGTAATTTGAAAAACCCAGAAGGGCCAACTCTCCTAGGTCTGATTATATAATGTCAGTACACGTTTAGATGCTCGTTCCAATTTGATTACTGTAGTATATATTTTTCAGGGCTTAGCGGTGGAATAAGAAAGTATCTCAAGTCCCAGTCTTGACTGCTAAGAAGTCAATCTAACCGAATTAAACAGAACTCAGCTCCCGTTGTGTATAACAACAGTAGCCAACGAGTAGCCCTCGCGTGCGCTGGAATACAAATCCCATCAGTCGCATTGGCTGGAGAGGAGATGGGTGTTGGAGAGTTCAACATATCTAGAGGGCGCCCGGTTGGAGAAGGCCGGTGCCTAAAACCTCGCGAGGAAAGGGCGAGTTGCAGCGGAGAGGGGAAATCGAAAGTAGAATTCGAGCGTCTGTCTCGGCTTACGAGCCAGCGAATATGGCCGAGGCTGAAGCGATTTACCGCTTTCCCCTTGTGGTCGAGGGGAACTGGGGTTGCAGCCTGACCAAAAAACTGAAAAACAAGCTCCACTGTTACTTCCAAAGCCCGAAGA
This sequence comes from Charina bottae, assembly GCA_023362775.1. Lineage (NCBI taxonomy): Eukaryota > Metazoa > Chordata > Lepidosauria > Squamata > Charinaidae > Charina > Charina bottae. Next base: position 216,825,540 of record JALMGJ010000001.1, read on the forward strand.
GATCGGGAGGAGGGGAATGCAAGATCCACATGAACCCCGGCAGAGAAGAGCAGATAACGGTGTATTTCGCTAAGGAAGAAGGTGCGTGTAATGGAGTTGGTTCTCTCGGGGTAGAAGAGCTTTCTGGCCGAGAGATGCAACACAGGCCTATTCGGAAGAATATCGGGAAGTCAGTCCAACAGAGTAATACAGCCGTAGCGTAGCTGGCTTGGGCAGGGCTAGTGCTTGCGCGAGAGACGCCCAAGGAATCCCACGGCTGCGGGTTAGACTGAGAAGCAAACAGTAAAGCAGACAATACCAAACCGGATTCTTAACGTTGCCGAGCACACTCCGGTTTTACCTTTCCCTTAACACTGCATCTTTATCTTAAGATTTGTTTTTTTGTTGTTGTTGTTCAGTCGTTTAGTCGTGTCCGACTCTTCATGACCTCATGGACCATAGCACGCCAGGCCTTCCTGTCCTCCACTGTCTCCCGGAGTTTGTTACATGCCCCCTTTTTAATCGGGGTTATGACAGCATGTAAAAGAGTATGCATGCCTCATTTAACTCAAAGCATCCTGAAAATACAGTAAACCTGAATGCTGAATATGCTTACATACTTCTTTTGGTCTGTTCTTTCTTTGTATTTGTTTGCTGGCTATTGGGGATAGCACTGAATTTCAGGAATTGTTCTTCGTTAGTTTGCTGAAGTTTACATTTGCTGCTATTCCAGCATATCTGCAGTAAAATTTTAACTAGGGGTATGGGACTTAATATCTTGAAAACACCGTTACTAGGATGTTATTCTATTGTTTACTGTAATCCTGAGATGTTATTGTATTTTGGATTTATTTTGGGGTTGATGTAGTTATAAATATCTTTTGTTCCTTGTAATGTAACTAGGAAATGTTTAGAAGAAATTACAAACAAAAGTTTGCTCATAATGTAGTCTTATCTGTTTCCATGGATCGGAAACAGAAAGTAGCTGTATTCAGTCTGGAATAAAGCCAAAACCTAAGCGGATTTCCTAACAGACTAATTGAAACCAACTCACTTTCAATTCCTGGATCCCAGCCTTTACCCAGTAACATATTTTTGTTATAAGATAAAACTAGGCCAAATAATAGCTGTCCTTTTCTATATTTCAGTGAGAGAGAGTGTTCTTAATATGAAGAGCCATGAACTCAGTGTGCCAGAAAAGAAATTGAAGCTAACAGTCTCCCTGCCTTCAGTGGCAGCAGCACCCAATACGAAAGAGCCTTTGGAGGAACAAGATCCAAGTCAGGTACGTGCACTATACCAATGTAGTCCAATTACAGGGATAAAATCTGTGCTTTGTATCTCCCATACACTTTTGTTTTGGAGACTGTGGCTGTGCTAGGTCATGTTTACCATTAATCGTGGATTGCGGAACTAACCATAGTAGCCTTTTGCACATAACTGAGAACCAGTTTGGTGTAGTGGCTAAGGTGCTGGCCTAGAAACCAGGAGAGACTGAGTTCTAGGCCTCCCTTAGGCATGAAAGCCGGCTGGGTGACCTTGGGCCAGTCACTCTCTCTCTCAGCCCTAGGAAGGAGCCAATGGGAAACCAGGAGACTGAGAGTTCTAGTCCCGCCTTAGGCATGAAAGCCTGCTGGGTGACCTTGGGCCAGTCACTCTCTCTCAGCTCAAATTATTTCTATTGGGTTGTTGTTGTGGGGAAGATAGGAGGTAGGAGTATTAGGGATGTTTACCACCTTGAGTTATATGTACAGGCATACCTCAGAGATATTGTGGGTTCAGTTCAGACTACCACAATAAAGCGAATATCACAATAATGCAAGTCACATGAATTTTTTGGTTTCCCAATACATATAAAAATTATGTTTACACTATACTGTAGTCTATTAAGTGTGCAATAGCATTATGTCTAAAAAATGTACATACCTTAATTAAAAAATATTTTATTGCTAAAATATGCTAATCATCATCTGATAGACTTGCTCGACACAGGGTTGCCACAAACCTTCAGTTTGTAAAAAAAACAGTATCTGCAAAGCGCAATAAAGCAAAGTGCAATAAAGCGAGGTATGCCTGTATATAAAGGCAGGATAAAAATCTAGTGATAATAACACTAAGCCTTACACTGGTTTACAGACAAGAGTATTTGGGTCCATACACGATTCTAAACTAAAACCAAACTAGCCACATCATGTCTCAGTGTAGCAATGTGATTACCAAGCCCTTATAAGTATATACCTGTAGCCACCTATTAGCTTTAGTGCTAAGTCAGGATTTTATTGCCGGAGGTGTCCACAGTGATAACCTCTGGCTTCAAAATGGCAGGCATGACAGGGCAACTGAAGCCCTGCACTTTTTACATGCATGCAGTGCATGTGACACATGTTAAAAAGAGGCGGAGTTGTGATCATCTGATCATGCCTGCCATTTTGAAGCCAGTGACCATCACAGTGACCTGGTTACACTGTTCGTAATTATGCTTTGTTGAATGAGGCATAGTGGCCTCATTTGTACACAGTACAAAAATAAAAGTATGTGCTTTAGCATGATGTGTAAATCAAGTGTTGAAATGGCAGGTATTGAAACATTCTACTGGAACTACAAAAATCATCATTAGAAAGGGGAGGTATACGGTCCGTAATCTAGATCAGAGATTTCCAAACTTTTCATGTTGGTGACACACTTTTTAGACATGCATCATTTCGCGACACACTCTTACAGCAGGGCACAAGGCAGGCACTAGGACCTGTGTGAAATCACAGCAGGTTTGGAGGCAGCAAGGCACAAGGCAGGCACTAGGACCTGCGTGGAATCCTGGCAGGGCTTGGAGGCAGCAGCAGCCTTGACACACCAGACACTGCAGCCAACACACTAATGTGTCCTGACACACAGTTTGGAAAGCTCTGATCTAGATTTAAGTTTCCTTGAAAATTTACTGGAGGTTGCCTAGCAAGTTTTCCAGAGAAGGAACTTACATATCCACTATGAATTGTCCCTCCAATTTGCAATTTCAGAGAAGTGTTCTAGGATAGTGTTATTGCTGAAGGGAGTGGCGGTATGATTTGGAGATCTTACTGGTTTTAAAGTGAATTGTGTATGCTTCAGTTTTTGAAGCTCTAACAACTATTTTGCTTGCTTCTTTTAAGGGGAATATTCTGTGGTTATTCAGCTGTAAGCTGCTGGATTTCATAGGTGCAATCTTTCACCTCTTTTTTGGTTAGTTAGCAAAATTAATTAGCTAGCATATTACCATCTTGTAATATGGACTAACAGGCTATTTCAGGTTAATTTTTTGAAACAAATTTTCAAACCATGGATTATGAAACTGGTCTAGTTAAAATTAATTGAAAAAGCAAGCAATGTTGTCTTTCTAATGGTTAATTGTTTCCTTGCTTTTAGAAGCCTGTTGCGGCTAAAGAACCCCATCAGCTTGGTAAGTCATATTACTGAATGGGCAACCTTGTAACTTCTTGATGTATGTTCACATCAAACTCTTTGGGTGAGTGCCAATTTATCCTCCCCCCCCCCCCCCGACGATATGTTTATATTGCTGTTTCACTTGGTTGTAAAATGCTTGTTTGGTTAGTATGGTCATTATCCCTTACACAAAAGCCAGGTACAGTATTAAGTCACTGATTTTACGTGCCATATCTCCAGTCATCACCAACTGAGCAACATTTTCTCAAAGTAATCATTGCTGAAATAGCTTTCTAATTCAAATAATGTTTTTGTTTACATTTTATGTACTGTAGGTGAGCAGTCAATGGAAAACTACAGTTCAGATGCTAATTCAGATTATCCAGAAAAAGAGGCAGGAAAAATGGCCACCCAGGAGGGCTTTAGTGTGGTGGTAATGGCGGATGCAGGAAGTGAAATTCAGATAGACATCTTGGAGATGTACTTTGAGAATAAGAGGCATTCTGGTGGGGGGCCTGTTATGTCCTGCATTAAAGATGGCCAACAATTCATCGTCACCTTTGAAAATGAAGCAGGTATTTATTTCTATAAGAGCTTCTTATATCAGAGAGAGGCTGTATTTTGAAAGGATGGGATCTATCTTCTTTTCTTGCTGTTGCTATGAATGAACATGTCACAGATTGGACAACACTTGGGGGGTGCATTTTGTGGTCTTTCGCAATGTGTGGGTACTTTTTTAAAAAAATAGTCAAAATCTCACTTCCCCTATCACATGCAAGTGCACGAGAAAATGCTGAGTTCTCACAAGATTTGGTAATCTTGCAAGATGGAGGCCATTTATATTTTGGCATTCTGCAAAGATCACCATCTAGAGCAGGGGTTTCTAAACTTTTTGCCATCACACCTTTCTTTAGTGTAATCTTAATGTACACACCTCCCCTAAAAATCCAAACAGCAAAGTGAACCCAAATGAACAATGAAAATAATACAATGAAACTTGGGGACAGGTGGATTTATTGTAACAATCTACAACTGAAAAGTTCTTCACACCACCCCTGGACTCTGTCTGCACCTCCCCAAGGGAGGGACACCTCACAGTTTGGGAAACCCTGGTCTAGAGATACTGAGAACCATGTCGCTGATTCTTGTGGAATTGAGAGGGCTGATCTATACAGATGAACAGTCACCTGATTGGTTGCAACCAGACTGTGTGGGACTTGGTTTTTGCAGCAGCCATTCAGAATATGCTGTGGGATAAAACAATGGCAGGTAAGCAGCATATTTTAAGCCTAATGCATTGGGAATTCAGTGGGCTGCTAGATGGCCATTTTGAGCATATCAATTCCTTTCCAGACATTTTAAGCTGTTAGACCAAGGAGGAAATAGTTGACTTGATTTATCCAAGCAACAAAATACAGGTGTCAGGAGGGGGGTAGCAAGAGGGGCAAATTGCTTAGGGCCCGAATATCTACAAGGCTGTCTCTCTCGGGTTGTTTCTGTCTGTCTGGTAAGATCTGGCAGAGTCAGCTTGCTCCAGGTCCCATCAGTAAAGCAGCGTCAGCCTTCAGAGACTGTCTCTCTGGCCATCCCACCCTTTGGAACAGCCTTCCCCTTGAAATCTGCATTGCCTTGGCTTTGCTGCATTTTTGAAAATATTTGAAGACCTGGGTTTTTATATTAGGGCCTGGTTTGAATAGTTTGTGACCCTACTTTTTATTTTACAGGGTGGATAACTGGTTGTATTGTTTCCTCAGTGTGGGTCTTATTCATTTGAATTTTGTTTCTGGTGGTGGTTTTAATTTTATTTATACTCTGTAAACTGCCTGGAGTTGCAGTTGCAACTGAGGCAGCCTATAGGACCATCAACATAAAATAATAACTAACAAAATATGGATGATGGTATCATGCAAATGCTGTGACTTACGTACTTGCATCAGATGGCAAGATGCAAGTATGTAATTGCAACATTTGTAGCATGTACATTGACATCATCATGGTTTGCTGTGGACATCACTGCAATGAAGCTTAGGGCTCTCTGGAAAATGCAAAACAGGTCAAAACAGGCAACATGGTGGATGCAGCATCACAGTGCAATCCCTGTCTTTTTTGAACACATGGGCATTAGCCCATGTACAAAATGGGTGGGACTTGCATAATGACTCACCTGCCATCTTGATTATTTTGACTCTTCCCCCGCAAACGCTGCTGTCCCTGACCCACACCCCATGAATCCCTCAAGGAAGGAGCCCTCCCACAGGCCCTCTTGATAATCAAGCCAGATGGGCAGATTTGGCTTTGGCGGGGTGTTGCCTGATGCTGAACTACACAGGGCTTTAAAGATAATAACCAGCCTTTTGAATTGGACCTGAAAACATATTCTCAACCTGTGCGTCAACTTCCAAATAGGTATTATTCTTGTCTGAGAGGGTTGACCTGTCAGGAGTCTTGTTGCATAGAATGAGTTATTCTATGAAGCAAAAGGCATGGTAAAGATTATAAATTATTAGACAGTTTTGTGAGTGCTACTTTTAACTGGTCTCAGCTCTGCTTTTTATCTTCTCCCTTCCTCCCTCCTTGAGCCAATTGCCCCTCTTAAAGAAGTACATCATCATTGTATAAGCAAACACATACTTTATTTACACTTCAGACGATGGTAAGTTCACGAGGTGGGAGAAAAGGCATCATTCTATGTAATCGTGAGAGAAAAGAAAGGTACAGTAAAAAGGGGCAACAACAGGGTGAGGTTAAGGATATCTTCCAGAAGAGACTGCCTTACTTAAACTCATTAACAAGGTACTAGCTGGTACACTTGACCCTTCCCTGGGCAAGTGTAGCCACCACATTTTGTACTTCTTCACCTTCTGGGCCATCTCCAAGGAAATGTACAGTGTGTTGCAGCAGGCCCTGAGGACTCCGAAAACATGAGATTGAGAGTTGTGTGTAGCCTCCAGCCTCTGGTTGCCCACATCATGCTAGAGATTGGAAGTGAGATCTAACCTATAATCTCGAGTGAAGCAACATTAGATAAAGGGGAAGGAAACATACAAGAAGTTCAAGTTTTGGGGGGTGGAAGACTTCAGTTGGGTGTTTTTCTATAGCTTGTGGAATGTTAGCTTTTTAAAGTATCTCTCTCTTCAACTAGATGCTCAAGAAGTTTTGCAAAGAGATCATCACCAACTCAATAAAATTGTACTTCATGTCAGAAAATACCAGCAGGAAGTGAGGCAAGATCAGTCTGAGACATCTTCTTCTCTAGTGGTTCTTGAGAATGTGCAAGAGACTACAATTGAGTGCATGCTTGTTCTGTTGGTCGAGACTGTGAGTGGTCTCTCAGAAGATGACAAGGATTTTGATGTGGAAATGGTGCCTGAGTGCAATGCTGCTGTCATTACTTTTATCAAGCCTATTGGTAAGAGAGTATCAGGAATAATAAATTAGTAAAATCACTGCACCTTATTAACAGCCATAACATTTTCAAACTCTTTAGATATTTTAATTGAGCAAGATGTGGCAAAAAGAAGGAGCTATGGGGCTTTATGAAGAAAAGACTGATTAGATCATTAAAATCATGAATTCTTACATAGCTAAGAGTTTTACGATAACACAGAAGGAAACTCTAGGCATTCAAATTGGCCTGTATAGATGGCTGTGAATTTTTAAGGTTGTATTCCTTAGAATTGGTAGGATGAAGAAACAAGCAGGCAATGGTTGATTCCCATGCAATCCTGTGAGAGTTTCCTCTGCAATATTAAATGATGGCAATCTCTGGTTTTCTGATAGTCCTCTGATAATAGAAAGGCCAGATGAAAACATCTGGAATAAGCATTCTGCAAGAATCCTTGTTTTATTCAAGAATGTAAAAGATGGAAGCTTCAGGCCAGGATTGATTACCCCATTAATATTGTTACAGCCATCAGACATTGTGGAAAAGTCACAAGACAGTTTACTCCCAAATGGATTTGAATCCTCTGAGGGAGAATGGAGGGTTCATTGGAAGATACGTGTATTTTATCTAAACAGTTATACCTGCTGTATATGATTTTGGGGGTGGCTATGATTATCTCTGTGTAGGACAGGTTGTGGTTGGTGGTTGTTAGGGCTACCACATCTGGTTGGCAAAAATCCAGGTGATACCAGAGGACAGCAAAAAGATCCAGAAAACGAGTGACTCTGGGTTTTTGCAGCCAACATCTGATAGCCTTTGTGGTAAGCTCAGACTTTATCATATGTGGCATTCCTAAGTTCAGTGGTTGGTATCTCCAGATAGGTCTAGGAGAGAAGTTGTGAAGTGCCGTGACCAATAAGCGCAGGAAACACTGACTTACAGTAAATGGGTTATTGGTCTGATCTATCTAAGGTGGCTTCTTAGATTTCACTACATTAAGGAAATAGTAGCAAATGTATGTAAGCAAACTTCAGTTAATTATACTTGCGTGTGAATCAAACTGAAAAGAAGTAGATTGCATTTGCAAAATAGGATTTACTGAATGCACGTTGAATGCTTTACAACAAAAAGCATAATAAAAACAATGGATTAAACAATATTCATTACAAAGGAAACAGGGAAGGATAACAAAATTCAGCCATTAGTTCAGCACTCATACAGGGAACGTCTGGGTGAAGAGAGAGGTCTTTAGTGAGGATCTAAAGATGTAGCGTAGGGCTACATTGGTAAGTTAGAAGACCAGGATGGGCCTTCCCCAGGCTAGGAGTCGCTTAGGGCCATTAAGACCCTTTTTTGCAGCCTTTAAAGTTTCACAGTATCTCACCTCAAAACTCTACCAAAAAGCTGTAATTCTCTGCCTTTTGGGGGAAAATAAGTGCAGAGGAGTTGAAAATTCCTTCCCATGTTGAAAAACGTGTGTTATCCAATATGTTATGTACTTAAAATAACTTTAGTAAGGAACTTTGACCACTTTTCACTTCTGTCCATCCTGGCCATGGGAATCAGAGAAGTGACTAAAGTACCCATGTGGCAAAGGAGTAATTGAAATGATGAAACACGTCATTTTATATTGTCCTCTCTATGCAGATGCTCGCCAGGAATTATTATCTCCATTCTTTACTAAACATCCAGGTGGTTCGGATTTGTTTTATCTTAAGTTGTTACTATCAGACCAATCTGATTTTACTTCATTGACCATAGCTAAGTATTGTTCTATAATTTGTACAGTACACCGCAGTATCTCTTCTAATTTTTCTTTGATTTTTTAGAATTTTAAGTGTTTTTTCCTTTTATTCTAATTAGATGTGAATCTTCTGCTTTATCTGCTGGTCTATGACCGAATAAAAATTGGTTTGATTTGATTTGACTAAAGTAAGATGTAAAACTAACCATAGTCTTGATTCTTAAGAAGGATCAAAGTTTCTTTTGATAGATTAATTGGCAAGGAGAAAAGATGGAGAAGACAAGGTGGGATTACGTTCAAGGATACACCAGGCAAATAGACTGTTCAGCATACCTGCCAGACTGGAGAAGCAAGTTTTACATGAGGAAATTGAATGAATGAGGAAATTGAATGAACAGGGCTTAAGTAATCAGTGACATTATCTAACATTCTTTTTTTCTGTGTTTATGTGTCAATTTTGTTTGCAGAAACAGACAAATTTATCAAAGCATTCAACCAGTACCACAGGGTTAAGCAACAAAAGATTTCAGCACGATCTTTGGAAATGACTAAAAACATCCTGGTTGAAAATATTCCTCCTGGCATTTCTAAAGATTATATTGTTATCTATTTTGAAAGCAAGAAGCATGGTGGTGGGCTGGTGCTGGAAACCAGCTACATTCCTGAAGACAATTCTGCTGTGATCACATTTCAGGATGGCAAAGGTAATGTGTGGTGTTAAACACTCCCTAAATAGAGTTTAGTTTGGTGAGTGCAAATGCCAGATGACTGCAAAAAGCAAATAGGATCTAGTTATGCTTGGGCCTGATGTCTGCTTTAATGTGTGGTGGTGGAACAAAAAGGGATTGGGCACATTTATGGAGGATGAGGGACTATACTTCACCTCCTGTTTCAGAAGCAGCTGGCCTCAAGACATTTGCTGGGTAACAAGTGGGAGGAAGCCATCATGTTATCTTTTGTTTATGGATCCTTGTGGAAGTAGAATAATAAACTAGATAGGCCTTTTGTGGAATCCAGCACAGGTGGGGGGTTTTTTGGATGTTCCTTATCAGTGCTGTAGGCCAGAAATGTTTCCAAGGTCAGTACTTTCCATTTCAGGGAGGTTTGGCAGCTGCAAAGTGTTATGGTGTTTGCTTTACAGGCAGTTGTCCTGAAAATGGAAAAGCAGGGATATCAGGGCTCTCCCTGACTGGTTCCAGCAGTTGGGTAAGAGGAGAAGGAAGCAGCAGCAAGAGAAGCTGCGAGGAAATAAGAGAGACAAACACTGAAATGAATATCTTAATTGGAATCATACTCGTTTGTGTAGGAAATTTTTCCAATTCATTTTTTTTCTGGAAAACCCACATCTCTGTTCTTAGTCGCTTTATGTGAAAGACTACAATATATAGAAGCCTGCAGATCCATTTCTGATCTCTACCCTCCATCCCCCCTAGCTGACTTCTGGGCTATTTGATTGTAATTGTTCTCTCCATGTAAAAAGTTCCATCTGGGGCAGGTAGGTGAGTTGCCCCCCCAACCCATTCTTCAGTGGGGAAGTGTCCTCCGTGACTTGGAATCCGAATGGGGCAGAACAAAAGCTTCAGATACTGTAAATGGCCCGTTTCCCCTTTTAATTAGGCTTACCAGGACCTAGTGATTTTGGAGTTTCTGGTGTAAACCTGACACTGGAGTAACAGAGAATAAATAACGTTTATTTTAATAACTACAGCCAAGTCAGTGCTTCAGAAACAAGCTAGTTGAATAAAATAACAGGAAGCTTAGATCCAAATGGCAATTATTAACTTGTAAACAGACAAGCCAAACAAATGAAGAGATGGAAGATTAGAAAAACAGAGAATGTAAGGATGAGATTCCCCAACTGGGCAAAGAAGCACTGGAAGGAAATAAAACACCTCTGATGCTTCTGGTTTCCTTGCTGATTCCAGTTCTCCCAGGGCTTTGGGGCACGGGGAATTTTGCTCCTTGTTTCTGTGAGGACCTCTAGCCGGTAACTGCCTGGGACAATGATACTTCTAACTCCTTCTCCCCAAATCCTACCAGTGCCCTCTTTTTGAAAGAGGATAGAGGTTTTAGAACTATAGAAAGCTTAGGGTCACGGTTGCTCAGTGCCCTACAATAAATTCCAATGTATTTTAAGTAAAGTTGCAGGATTTTTTTCTAATTATGTTCTCCTCCCCTTTTTATCTTTTAAAGTTGTAACTACCATCTTGCAGCGAAAGCACTCTCTTATGAACGTGCCAGTTTCCGTTCATCCATACTACGAATCTTTGGGAGCTGCTGTGTATGGGAAGGAAAGACGACAAGTTAAGATGCCAGACCCGTTCCAAGTATCTCTCGACCCCTGCCACTGGCAGTTTTTACAGCAGAATTATCGGTTACTTCAGGAAATAACACGTGAAATGGCAGGCCATTGTTGTGAGGTCAAATGGCCTTCTGAGCTCTGTGCAAACCCAGAAATCGTGGTACATCCTTCATGTGACTTGTCAAAGAGAAAACGATCCTTGGTTAAGACCTGGAAAGGAGAAGCTTTAACCCACCTTATGCAGATCCTATCACGGCAGAAAGTGGTCAAGTGTGAAATGAATTCTGAGCTGTGGGAAGCCATAAGAAACTGTCTAGTAAAAGATGACATTTTGATCTTACCAGATATTTCAAAGAGAGAAGTTGTTTTGGTGGGGGCAGCAGACAGTGTAAATGATGCAGAGCAGGAAATGAAGGTGCTTATAGAAAATGCTGTTAAAAAGATGGAAAGAGAGAGACAGACAATACAGGAAACAATATCAGTTACTGCTTGCAAATACACAATTCTATGCAATTGTGGCCTACCAGAGAGTATTTGCTCAGCGTATCCAGAGCTAAAGATATCTTATGATGCTTCCAAAGAATATATAACCCTGCGTGGCCTAGCTGCTGAAGTTTTTAAAGTGAAAAGTGACATCCTTGAAAGAATATCCTGTATGGTCCAGAAGCCTGTTGATGTTCATTCTAATATTCTTTTTTTTTTACAATATGTTGATAATGAGTCTGTGTCTCAGCTCTTATTCTGGACCAAAAATATAAATGCCTTCTATGAGCTCAACGATAAGTCTGTTCTGCTGACTGGAGGAATTCTTCAGGACCTTCAAAGAGCTGAGGAGGAACTAAAGAAAGATCTGACGTTCCAAAGTATTGAACTGGAGGACTGCACAGTTACAAAAAGGAAAGAGTGGATGGAACTAACAGAACAGTTGTACAAGGCATATAATTGTTCAGGTAAAACCATCATAATTCAGGAACTGGAAGGTCAAATAGTCATTGCAGGTTATTTCAAAGAAGTGGCCACTACCCATCAGAAGCTCTCTGATTTTGTTGACAACAATACATATATTCAAAGAAATATCAAAACTAAGTCTACTGCTGTTGTAATGTATGTACAACAGGAAAAGCGCCAAAACTGGATTAACTTAGATAAGCAAGGTGTAAAAATACATTTTGGTATATGGACAAACCGCAAAGTGATTTCCCTTGAAGGACCCAGAGTTGCAGTTCTGAAGGGAGTTGAGCTTTTTCGTAACATACTGTCTGCTCTCCATGCTATTAGCATAATCATTGATAAACCAGGGGCCAAGGCATTCTTCAAAGAACAAGAAGAGCTGTACATTAGTGGTGCAAAACAAAGATTTAACTGTTTGATCACGATTCAGGAAGGCACAGAAGAAGTTGAAGAAACCATAGAAGATGGGAATGGCTATGGAGAGGAGCAGCAGTTGTGCAATGAAGTTAAGCTAAGAAATGGTATTGTAGTAATTGTTCAGAAGGCTGACTTGACCCAGTGTTCTACTGATGTTGTAGTCAATGCATCAAATGAAGACTTGAAGCATATTGGTGGTCTAGCAAATGTGCTACTGAAAGCAGCTGGTCCAGAGCTACAGAAAGAGTGTGATGACCAAGTGAGGCAATATGGACCTTTGAAGACTGGTTGTGTAACTATCACAAGTGCTGGGAAGCTGCCATGTAAACAGGTGATTCATGCTGTTGGGCCAAGGTGGAATAGTGCTGAAAAAGAAAAATGCATACAGCTGTTAAAGAAATCTGTCAGGGAAAGTTTAAAGCTAGCAGACAGTTGCAAGCATCGCTCCATAGCCATCCCTGCCATAAGTTCTGGAGTTTTTGGGTTTCCATTAAAACAGTGTACTCACTCCATTGTAACAGCCATCAAAGAAAGCTTAGAAGATCTTTCTGAGAACAGCTGCCTAAAACAGATTTACCTTGTGGATATCATAAAGGATACTGTTCAAGCTTTCTCTGAAACCCTGAATGAAGTGTTTGGGCCCTCAACTTCTAAAACATACTCGTTTTCCAAAACTAAGCATCTTGCTGCAGAAAGCCAACCAGGACCTGAAGTGTTGATGACAGCTGAAGGCCTAAAAATACTGCTTCAGAAGAAAGGCATTGAAGAGGCAGCAGTAAGTGGGCTATAGTTATTTTAAGATAGAATTGAGAAGATATGTGATTAATGTGGCGGGCTTTAATCATAGTATATACACGTGTGTGTTTTTTTAATGCAACAAAGTCTGTTGGTTCATCCAAGCCTGGATTAATAGATTACAGTTAAGCAACCAATAGTGTTCCAGAAATATGAGAAAGCATGAAGGAAGATGGAGAGGAACTCTGGCAAACTATTGTGCAAACACTTGTTATATACAAGACTTGTTCAGAAGTATATGGTGGTACAGATGGAGGGAACAATTAAAACCTAAGGGGCGTGGTGGCTCAGTGGGTAAGACGGCAGGCTTGTCGATCGGAAGATCGCAAGTTCGGAGGTTCGAATCCCTAGCCCCGCGTGACGGAGTGAGCTCCCGCACTACCCCAGCTCTTGCCAACCTAGCAATTCGAAAGCATGCAAATGCAAGTAGATAAATAGGTACCACTTTGGTGGGAAGGTAACAGCGTTCCGCACGCGTCATGCGGCCACATGACCACGGAAGCGTCTTCGGACAGCGCTGGCTCTTCAGCTAACAAACGGAGATGAGCACCGGCCCCTAGAGTCGGACACGACTGCACAAATGTGCGGGGGGGAACCTTTACCTTTACTAAGTTCTTCTATGTGCCCATGAGGTCTCTTTATTTGTATACTCTTTGAAGTAGACTAATACTGCCGAACACAACTTGACACTCCCTTTACCCGTTCTTTTAGTTCCAATGATCCACACCTATTGATTAAAAAGATCTTTGGACATACAGTAAGCTGCTAGAAGAATGGTATATAGGACAGTGTGGTGGAATCAACAGTATATCTGTGCTGGGAGAAAAATTGGGAATGGCTGAATATTATATAGAAGGTATAGATAGGTAGGTAGGTAGATGGCTGGGTAGATAGGATCTGGCAACTGATAACAGTGGAAGATGTTCTCCCTGATGATTGATAAAACTTCAGAGATGCCCGTTGAATATTGCAATTGTGATTAGATATTTTAGTTATGCTCAATATTCATGTATGCCTGTGTTTTGAACAGTTTGTGCAGGTTTGAGTCCTTTTAGATTTTATCACCTATTCTGACATGTCATTTTAGACCGATGTGATTGTCAATAGTGTTGCCAGAGATTTGAAGCTTGACAAAGGACCACTTTCCAAGGCTCTTCTGGCCAAAGCAGGAGCAGAACTCCAAGTGGAATTAACTCAAGAAGGTCAAGGGAAAAACATCAAAGACGGCTGTGTGCTCAAAACTAGTGGTTATGCTCTGGGCTGCTTTCATGTGCTTCATGCCATTTTACCTGCTTGGAATGGAAAGAAATCAGAAAGCAAGGTAAAGTAAGATCATCTTGATACACCTTGAATACATGGTGCATTTATCACTGACCATCACTAGAGTTTTTGATAGCCTTTAATGCATTTCTGCACAGTAGTTCAGTGGTGCTGCTGTGATGAGAAATGTATGTGTGTACATACAGTATATATTTATATACACACAGATACACACACACACATATGTACTGTATAGATACACACACATACAGACTTTATACATCACCACAGTCAAACAACTCTGGACAGTACAGGTAGTCCTCGCTTAACAACCACAATTGGGACTGGCTACTCTGTCGCTAAGCAATGCGGTAGTTAAGCAAGACATACATGACCCCAATGGGCTTACGACTCACTTTCGCCAGTCGTTAAGCGAATCACCCATGGTCATTAAGTGAGACATCACGTGACTGCGACTTGCAATTCTACTACCCGCTTCTCCATTGGTTCTGCTTGTCGGAAGCCGGCTGTGAAGTGCACAAATGGCAGTCGTGACTGGGATGCTGTGACGGTCATAAATGCCCGACAGTTGCGAAGCACCCAAATCTCAATCATATGACTGTGGAGACGCTGTGACAGTTGTGAGTGTGAGGATTGGTCATAAAGTTACTTTTTCAGCGCTGTCATAATTTCAAACAGTCGGTAAGCAAGGATTGCCTATATACAACGACGGATGAATTTCATAAGTGAGTAGGGTTTTAGGCATAGGTTGAATAACCTTTATTCATAATTCTTTATATACTACCCCATACTATTCAGGTTTCATAATTTAATATGAATCAATAGCTGCCTTTTTAACATAGGTGACCCTAAGAAGGAAAGGTATGTCAAGTGACTAAGAAAACCATAGAGAACTTTTCCTGGATCTTGCTCGCATCCCTACTTTCATCCTCTTGGTTGTGGATGTCTGCATCAGCTGTTGGCTTGGGATAGTCCACCATGACAGCACAAGGTGCTGGCAAGTTAATTTATAGATATATCCTTTTTCCTACAGTAATTAATGCAGCTATATCTGTCTTCTAAAAGTTTTTTTTTACTCTTGCAGTTTATGTTTGATTAACCCCGAGGCATATTTAAGTGCAGACTAATCATTCTAAGGCAATTTCTTTTTATGATCCCCAGATCCTAGGGGACATAATTGAGGAATGTCTGAAAGTCACTGAAGAACTCTCTCTGAATTCCATCACCATCCCAGCCATTGGAACTGGAAACTTAGGATATCCCAAGCAGCTTGTGGCTAAAGTGATGTTTGATGAACTTTTCAAATTCAGTCAGACAGAAAATCCAAAGTCCCTGAAAGAAGTTCATTTTGTGCTGCATCCCAGTGACACCACCACCATCCAGGTATTTTTATTTCTCTGCAGTTTCTTTGAAATTCATACTAAAGATGTCTCTGAAAGATCCTAATTCTGCTGGGAGCAGTCTCAGTGTTCCTCAGCGTGTCTCACGCCTGTTTCAAAAAGCATAAAGGTTTTTACTTAGGCTGATCATATTTCCTTGAGGCAAAAACGGGACATTGGGATGGCAACAACGGGACAGGGTCTTATGTAATATTCCCCCCGCCCCGCGCGATTGGCTCCCGCCTGCAAACCCCGCCCCTTGGTCCACGTGATTGGCTCCCACCTGCAAATCCCGCCCCCCGTTCCACCTGATTGGCTCCCAATCGCAAACCCCACCCCCGGTCTGTGCAATTGGCTCCCGCCTGCAAACCCTGCCCCCCATTCCACACGATTGGCTCCCACCTGCAAACCCCACCCCCCGGTCCACACGATTGGCTCCCGCCTAGCCAATCACCCTCGTCTCCACCTCTCCGCCCTCCTTTGCTGCGTGCTGACAGGCAGGAGGGCTTCCTCTTCTGGGCTGCCTCCAATCGGCAGCTCCGGCTCGGATCCTCCCTCCGTGCCATTCCCGCCGGGTTTAAAAAATGGGACAAAATTGAGATTTTTATCAAAACGACGGGACGGTTGAAAAATGCTAAAAAAAGCGACTGTCCTGTTCAAAATGGGACATATGGTCAGCCTACTTTGTGCCTAAGGCAGGACTAGAACTGACGGCCTCACGATTTCTAGCCCGTTGCTTTAACCACTACACCAAACTGGCTCTCAATATCCCACACACTGTATAACTAATCTATAGTTATATCTATATCTTTATAGAGAAAGGGACACCACTAGCTAAAACAGGATAAGCCAACCAGGGTTTATGGCCTTCTGTAAATCGCAGGCCCTTTTTTCAAGCCCCACCAAGGTCCCATGGCCAAAATTGCACAGTAAACGAAAGAAATTCAGGGGCACATTTGTGCAGGTGTGTGCTTGTTTTCAATGCCCTTCCTCAAAGTGGAATAGGTGCATTAAGAGACCTTATATCCCCTGGAAACTGGAAAAAAATAGAATTAAAACCATAGCAGCAAAGAGATTGTCTAGCTTTACGAGAAGGAATTAATGAAAAAGAGGGATGTTTATTTCCCACTCTAGGGTTAAAATAGTTTTTTCCCCCTCCCTTATTAGGACAAGAGGAATATGGAACGATTGCTAGAGACAAGCGGGAAGTTTGCTCAGCTTTTTTTTTTGTTTTGTGAGGCTGGCACACTTCCTACCCAGATCATTCGACGGGGCACTAGCGTTTCTCCTAATCTTTTGCACTTGGTGTCCCACCAAGGATTGCAACTGAAGGATTGCACTGACCCTCGAACGGTGCGCTGGGAGGGACACGCTCCAAAAGGAGGGGATGGGGCCTTGTGGAAAGCTCAGATTGCTTTGATGTACATTTAATGGGTGCCATAGATAATATTACTGCCCAGTCCTGAAGATAATGATTTCCCCCTTCCGTCATGTTGAAAAGGATAATTGGCTAACCCTTTCTGGAGGTCTTTGCAGGGGACCACCAAGGAGGTTGCATGTTATAAACCATGGATCAGTTGCTCTTTGGATTTAAAGGCAAAAAGATACTTCTAAGAGCAGGTTTAGAAGCTTCCTCGTACCTCGTGATCCAAAGAGCTGCACAGCCATAGTGTACTGCTCTCATATCCTCCCTCCCTCCTTTCCTCCCTTCCTTCTTTCCCCTCTTCCTCCTTCCCTTCTCCCTCTTCTTCCTTCCTTCCTTCCTTCTCTCCCCTTCTTCCTTCCTTCCTCCCGTTTCCTCCCCCTTCCTTTCTTCTGTCCTTCATTCTCCTCTTCCTCCTTCCCTCCTCCCCCTCTTCTTCCTTCCTTCTCTCTCCTTCCTTCCTTCCTTCCTTCCTTCCTTCCTTCCTTCCTTCCTTCCTTCCCTTCTTCTCCTCTTCCTCCTTCCCTCCCCCCCTCCCCCCTTCCTCCTTCCCTCCCTCCCTCCCTCCCTGTATCTACAGCACACTGTTCCTGATCTATAGCGGCTTCCCAAGCCTCCCTCCTTGGGAGTTAAAGCCAATTCTTTCTCCTCGCCTGACATTTCTGCAAGGGATTAAAGACAGGGAAGCAGAAGGCAGCCCGAGCAGCAGTGAGAATAAGTGGGGGATAAAAGCGACGTTTGTACTCCCGCAGTTAATCTCTTGAGGTAAAAAACGACCCTGGAGAAAGTGGGCGCGCATTTGCGCGCGCTTTGCCGCAGGAACTTTCAATAATGGGACAAAATGGGTATTTTTATTAAAATGACGGGAAGCTCCAGAATTGTTTAAAAAATGGGACTGTCCCGTTCAAAACGGGACGTATGGTCAGCCTAGTGTGTGTGTGTGTGTGCGATTACGCTGAGCAAGTAATCTGCGCGCACACACACGCACCCTCTTCCCACAACCTTCCCGTGCCTGCTTTCCCTGGCCTCACCACTGCTGGGCAGACAATCTCAGGATCAGGTAAGGAGGCAGGAACCTGGACTGTGGTGCTGCTTCTGCTGCTGGGATCGCACGTGGCAACTGGGCTTCCAGTTGCCACGCTGATAGGGCCTCTTCCAGGCTGCCTCCAATGGCAAGTCCGGCTCCAGTCCTCCTTCCTGTCTTCCTGTCCTCCTTCCCGCCGGGTTTAATAAAGGGACAAAATTGAGATTTTGATCAAAACGACGGGACGGTTGAAAAATGCTAAAATAACGGGACTGTCCCGTTCAAAACGGGACGTATGGTCACCCTATTTTTACTGCTGTTTAACTGCCGTGCACCTTTAACATCATGACAGTGCAATAAAAGTTGGCCTTGGAGAATCTGCTTCAATAAAGTTCTGTTTTGGATAGAAAGCAGTTCCTCTTCAAGTTTCATCTCTGTTCTGCAACCTGCCCTATATTGCTTATTTTTCTCTCATAGATCTGTGGCTGTTTCTTTTAACCATATGGTCACAAATTTAGGGAAAAGATGTAATTGTACTACAGCTATACAAAGCATTCAAACAAGATGCTTTGCAGGAATGCAAACACTGTGTCTCTTTTCAGGTTAATGAAATAACGGCATCTTCTGTATGGTTTGTCTAGCTGCTTCAAAAGCTGTTCCTGGCTGTCTGCAAGTGTCTGCATGTACAGCCATTTCATTTCTCCTCAAGCATTGTGAAGCACTAACCTCTAATTTGCACTCTGTTTTACTCTGTAGCCTGTTAATTGTTTTTCCCCTTGTCTCATTAGGCATTTATGGATGAATTAAACAGCAGGTTGACTGTAAGCCGAACTAACTCCTCAGTGCCCAAGGCTGCATCTGAGAATTTTCAGCAGCGAACTCAAGGTAAAACTTTTATATTATAAAAGATTATATTTTTATCCGTTTTAATTATTGACTTTGTAAACCACCCAGAGTCCCCTTCAGGGGAGATGAAGCGGTAATATAAATTGAATGAATGAATAAATAAATAAATGAAACTTAATTGTTTAGATTCTGGAGCTTGAAATGCTGAAAATGGTAGAATCTTATTTTGAGTATTCAGTACTGAAAGAGTTCAGGACACATGCAGATTGGTAAATAAGGCCATAATAGTAAAGGTAAAGGTTCCCCCCGCACAGTTGTGCAGTCGTGTCCGACTCTAGGGGCCGGTGCTCATCTCCGTTTGTTAGCCGAAGAGCCAGCGTTGTCCGAAGACATTTCCGCGGTTATGTGGCC
The DNA here is from genome assembly GCA_023362775.1 of Charina bottae. Lineage (NCBI taxonomy): Eukaryota > Metazoa > Chordata > Lepidosauria > Squamata > Charinaidae > Charina > Charina bottae. Next base: position 216,844,894 of record JALMGJ010000001.1, read on the forward strand.
GGCATGATGCACGCGGAATGCTGTTACCTACCCACCAAAGTGGTACCTATTCATCTACTTGCATTTGCACGCTTTCGAATTGCTAGGTTGGCAAGAGCTGGGGCTAGTGCGGGAGTTCACTCTGTCATGCGGGGCTAGGGATTCGAACCTCCGAACTTGCGATCTTCCGATCGACAAACCTGGCATCTTACCTGCTGAGCCATCACGCCCCATAAGGCCATAATATGTTGTGCATATGTTGTGAAAAGGTCAAAAATTGATATTGTCTGCTAAAAGCTAAGGGGCGTGGTGGCTCAGCGGGTAAGACGCCAGGCTTGTCGATCGGAAGATTGCAAGTTCGGAGGTTCGAATCCCTAGTCCTGCATGACGGAGTGAGCTCCCGCATTAGCCCCAACTCTTGCCAACCTAGCAATTTGAAAGCATGCAAATGCAAGTAGATTAATAGGTACCACTTTGGAGGGTAGGTAACAGCGTTCGCGTGTGTCATGCCGGCCACATGACCGCGGAAGCGTCTTCTGTCAACGCTGGCTCTTCGGCTAACAAATGGAAATGAGCACCGGCCCCTAGAGTTGGGACATGACTGCACAAATGTGCGGGGGGGAACCTTTACCTTTACCTACTGCTAAAAGCCTCCTGCAGAAGCCACCCTTTAAGAAAGCTCAAGAAGCTTTGCATGAAGTATAATCAGCATGTCTAATTAAGAAATAGAAATCTTTTGTGAAAAATGAGAAAAAATAAGTGTAGTACACTAGAACATTTTAGAGTTGTTTGACCTGAAGTAAAACAAAAACTACTCTGAGGAAAAAGAGGATATATTACTGTCTTCTGTGTCTGTACAAGGAGAGTTAGCTTTGCCTTGACAGAGAGCTTCATGCTATAGAGGAGGTGTGATTATCCGCATGGCAGCAAAGAGGCATTAGGTTTTACATCCTTGAACAGCTTTAGATCACCTCGAAGCATGTCTCGTGCCTGTCCCTTGCCAAAGTCAGACAAGCCTATTCCAGCCTCACTGGGTGCTGCTGGAGAAGATGAGGAGTCAGAGGCTTTCATGTCACAGAAAGGCTGTGAAGAGGTGCCCAGCCTCTTTCAGTAGCATGTGCAGAACATGGAAGAGGCTTTGGTGCAGGGGCTGCAGAGGAATCCCATTTTTTCAGGATGCCAGATGGGGCTGCAAAGCAGAGCAGAACATGGTTGCTTCTCTTCCCTCTTAAAAGTGACAGGCTGTGTGTGCAGTAGCCTGGCGGGTTGGGTGGGATGATTCACTGGGATCTTCATCAAATCAAAGCAGCTCTTTGGAGTTTTGGGCAACTGCCCCGTACCTTCAGAGACCTCTCCGATTCTTGTCCTTCTAGTGCAGGGCTTTCCAAACTGTGTCGCGCAGTTGGGGGGCTCCAGGTGTGTTGCGCGACAACCTGGAAGCGCTGATGGCCCACCGCGCGCGGCAGCGGACCATCAGCGCTTCTGGGTTGTTGCGCGATACACCAGGCCGCCGCCGCCACGGCGCACAAAAACCCGAAAGCGCAGCGGCGGCTTCCGGGATTTTCAACGGCAAAAGTTTGGAGAGCCCTGTTCTAGTGACTCTGCTTGTTTAACTTCTGAGATAGTGGCCTATTTTGGACCTGAGCTAGTAGATGTAGCTTTGCGTTTAAAAATAGAAGGTAGGTGCCTCCAATCATTGTGGCTTCAGCAACTGTAGTTAAAGAGAAGGAAAGGGAGGCACGTGAACCCAAGTTCTGTTCTTGCTGGTTAATATTGTGCCAAACCCAATGGCCACAAGTGAAGGCCCTGAGCCAGAGATTTTCAGAGGTTACCCAAATATAATTATTAATATACAGAAGGAGAACATTATTACATGTCTGGCCATAATGAAATGAAATTAACTTCATTTAATTTTAAGAGCAATCACATGCACATTGAATGTAGTTTCATTTTTGTCCTGGTCCTACCGTTACTTTTTAGGGTAGGGCCCCTGCCATGCCACTCCAGAGCTAAGGCTAACTCTTAGCCTGGATAATGTTGGATACTCCTGCCCTGAATGAGGTGATGTCCAAATTGGGCAAGTGTTAATTGAAATCTTGATGAAATCTGGACTTCTTTCATCTAGCTCAGCATTCTGCGTATCAGCTGAAAATACATTGAATTAATGAACTCAGTATAGAGAGCGATGTATAGAGAAGCATAGGATAAAGATCATACAACTAGAAATGTTGGGGGGCAGGAATGCAGAATAAATGGATTTGCATGTCTCAATCTCTCTTTTTCCCTTCTCACAGCTTTCTTTGGGCAGATTTCAACTCCAAAATATGGAATTCATAAAATGCAAATTGGCTCAGTTGAGTTGCAAGTGGAACAGGGAGATATTACTGAACAGAAGACAGATGCGATCATAAACATAACCAATCAAATGTTTAATCTCAGAGATGGTATGTTTTCAACACTCTAGGTGTCCTCCCCAAATTTTGTCCTAAAATGAAACTTGTCCACTAGCTTGTTTCCTTTTGTTTGCTGTACTTGAAAGTGAGCTGGCTGGTCCAGTTTTGGTGGGTGGAGTATAGGAGGGTGACATTATTTAAAAAAAAAAATAACCTGCTGATGAGAGTTGCTGGTCACATGTCAGAGGACTTACTATGGTTGTACAGGTAGTCCTCGTTTAATGACCACTCATTCAGCAACCATTCGAAGTTACGACTGTGCTGAGCAAGTACTTAAGACCGGTCCCTGACGTTCTGGCTGTCCCAGCTCCCCTGCAGTCATGTGATCGCGATCTGGGTGCTCGGCAACTGGCTCGCACTTACGACAGTTGCAGCATCCTATGGTCATATAATCGGCATTTGCAACCTTCCCTGCTGGCTTTCCATAAGCAAAATCAATGGGGAAGCTGGCAGGGAAGGTTGCAAGCTGCTCCAGTAAGTCACTTGCACCCTCCCCTGCCTGTCAGCAGCTACCCCCGACCCCACCACACTCAAGCGGGCCACCCGCACACCCTCCCCCCACCCAGCAGCAGCCATTTACCTGCTTTCCTGCCTGCTTGCGAGCTGCCTGGGACTTGCTTAATGACCTGCAATCCTTGCTTAACGATGGCAACGGGGAGTGCTGGGATTGCCGTTGCTAAGCGATGCGGTCACATGACATTGCGCTTTATGACCACATCGCTTGGTGACGGAAATTCTGGTCCCAATTACTGTTGTTAACCAAGGACTAGCTGTAGTGGAACAGCTCTAGTTTGTTTGTTTCTTATTTCAGCTGCATCAGTCTTATTAGTGAAACTAACAAGTGATGCAGGTACTTTAAAGGTGTGGAACATCTTCAGTCATTTGTAAGAACAGCCATGCTGAATCATGCCAAGGATCATCTTAGCCCAATATTTAACTGTTCACAGTGGATGACCAGATGACTCTGAAATAGACACAACCCCTCCCACTGTTGTTCTCCTGCAATATTTTGAAGCATGGTGGAGGTATCATTTAAGTTGCAAGACTAATAGCTAAGGATAAACTTGTTCCCCCGAAATGTAAACATTCCTTGTTCACAGCTATCCAAGCTAGTAGCCATCACTACCTCATGGGGTAATAAAGTCCACAGGTGAATTATGCGGTATGTGAAGAACTCCTTTCTTTTGTCTACTTGAAATCTCCTTGATTTTCAAGAAGTGGCTTCTCCTAGAGAAGCTTTTATTTTATTTTATTATTTTATTTTATTTTATTTTATTTTATTATTTTATTATTTTATTTTATTATTTTATTTTATTTTATTTTATTTTATTTATTTTATTTTATTTTATTTTATTTTATTTTATTTATTTTATTTTATTTTATTATTTTATTTTATTTTATTTTATTTTATTTTATTTTATTTTATTTTATTTTATTTTATTTTATTTTATTTTATTTTATTTTATTTTTATTCCGCCTTTATTATTTTTATAAATAACTCAAGGCGGCGAACATACCTAATACTCCTTCCTCCTATTTTCCCCACAGCAACTCTGTGAGGTGGGTTGGGCTGAGAGTGAGTGACTGGCCCAAGGTATTCCTGGTTGAGCTATCCCTAGAGTAAGCTGCTTTCCCCAAGGCAGCTTGGTCTGCAATCTTGGGACCAAGTGATAAAGGTTTGCCATGCATCAAGCTCAGTTTTTTGTTAGGATGTTCCTCTGCTTGAATAGAAGGAATTGGACTCTACAGCAGAGGCTTCTCTTCCCTCTCAGTTCCAATATCAACCATTGTTTCTCCTCTGAGCACCTTCTTTATATTTGATTTCATCAGTGCTTGTATGCCTCCTAGGACTGTGCATCATTTCAAATCTGAAAGCAAAAAGAGACTCTTCTAAGCACATGGGGTTTCTCACACAGCACTTGTTGGCAGCTCCTTAAGCCAGCTGTGCCTTTTCTCGGATGGCAGCCTTTTGAAGCTGCTCTGTGATCCAGGGAAAATATGCATTTGGTGTAAGGAGTTGCAGACAGGTGCTCCATGAGCTCATCTGCATGCTCTGAAGCACCTTTTGTTGTTGGATCCAAAGTGCTGCACGGCCTTAGTGCCTACATCTGTAGGACTTGAGTTGATTCAAAAGACAGGTCATCTGTGGGACACAGGTGGCCCACAGAATCCCTTTTCTGATCCTGAAACTCCCTTAGAATGTCAGAACCAACATTTTCAACTTTTTCTGGAGAAGCTAGGATGTTTAAAATCATTGACCCTCCTCCCCACCAAGCCAACTTGGTCTACTCATTGTGGGGCTTAAGGGCAAACTGAGTGCTGTAGCCTCCAAATGGTTAAACGTATCCAGTTCACCATTTCACCCCACTTCACAGAGCAGTGTTTCTCAACCTGGCAACTTCAAGATGTGTGGACTTCAACTCCCATAATTCCCCAGCCAGCATGACTGGCTGGGGAATTCTGGGAGTTGAAGTCCATGCATTTTCAAGTTGTCAAGGTTGAGAAACACTGTATTAGAGGCACACATCATTTGGATCCTAAATGGACAAGGATGCTTCAGATCTGGTTATGGACGCCCTCTTTCTTCCCTTGGCTGCTCCTTAATTAAGTTTTGCCTTTTCCTGGGCTTACACAGTAGCTCTGCAGGCTCAGGAAAATCGATGTTTGAGTTCAGGAATCAGAGTAGACAGGTAGAGACAGTCCACCCCATATCTGAAGCAACCTTGCCTATTCTGGATTGGAGTACTGCATGCCTACTTGGGAAAAGTTTACTGTTCTTGTTATACAGCATGCACAGCTTTCATGGGCAGACAGGATGTGGAGCTTCTGACCTTTTCCATCCTGTTTTCTGAGGCCCAGGTGGAGATCTCTCTCCCACTCCTGAGAGCCAGATTACTCCTTATTTCTCTGCACAGAGAAAGGAGCAAACTTTGAGTAGAGAGAGGCACAAAGTAATCAGCAATGGATGAAGAATCGGTATGTTCCTCTGAAGGGGTGTGTTACTTCTCTGCCAACAGGTGTTCAGGAGCAGTTCACCATAAAGCCTCCATCCTGAATCCTGTGGGTTTTGAAATAGGTTCAGACCTCATTAAACTATCTCCCCTTTTTCTGTATGATCAAAGTGATCATCAACAGGGCTATTTCATCCCACCCCTATCTGTTTTCTGGGATTAATCACCAGATCAGGGATGAATAAACCATTGGCTTTATGCAACCATCCAGTGCCCCACTTGTGATCCCCACTACCCCTCTAATTGGGCAGGGCAAAACTGTTCAGATCTTTTTTCCAAGGGGGTTGGTTAAGAGCAGGAATACATATTTTAAAGCACCCAGTTTGCATAATAAAAACCCTGAAACCCCTCTGAAAAAATATTAGGCTGACTTTCCCCTTAATATTTAGGGTACTCCAAAATGCTAAAAGTAGGATTAAAAATGTTGGCCCCACCTACTGCAATAGCAGCATGATGTCATCAGCTATGTCCCTTTCACACTTAGGTAGGACACAAAGACAAAATGTGGGCTCTGAGCTGAGAAAGGTTGTCTATGCCCTCAAGAGAAAAAGGGGTCAGATCTGAATTTACATTGACGGAGGTTCAATGAAAGGAGGTTCACATTTTGAAGTGATTGTTCTATTCTGGATAAGCCTTTAAATATGACACGGTATGTTATTTCATTTGCCAAAACTGACTTTTATTTGTTTGAAAGGTGTTTCCAAAGCAATTCTGAAAAGTGCTGGTCCAGAGGTAGCAAAAGAATGTGCTGAGCTGGGTAAGGAACAATGTTTTTTAATAGGATTCTTCTGGCTTCATTGGTTCCTAATCGATTTCAGGATACTTCTAAAGGCGGTTGTAGAAAATTGAATACATTGAGTTGTTTTTAACTCTTATGTTGTGAACAATGCTTCATACAAATTGCATTTGCCTAGAAATGTATTACCTAAAAAAAATACCTGCAATAAATAAAATAAAATTGCAGATATGGATTGCGCAGATAACAAAGGAAAACATAAGCTGATTCCATGTATTGACTAAGCCACAGTTGGTTTGAATTGCCATTTGTTGAACAAGTCATACTGGTCTGGCTGACATTTGCTAAGCGTAAACCCATAGTGTTTGGGTTTACTCCTTGCTCTTAGCCAAAACCAAACTAACACGTATGTCTGTTGCAATATATAATCCAGCTGTTCTCAAATATGGAAATGTGTGTTCCTATTGATTCCTGGCTTGTTTGCTACTTCGCTGACTTTTGTTTTCATTCAGTTTCTCAGCCACACAATAATCTCATATGCACTCAAGGAGGAAAACTGCCTTGTAAAAATATAATCCATCTTGTGAACAACAGTGATATCAAAAAACAAGTCTCTCAAACCCTCATGGAATGTGAGCAGAGGCAATTTACATCTGTTGCGTTTCCAGCAATTGGGACAGGTCTGTATTGCCTTGTCCAAAATTGAATAAGTAGAAAGGGCCATAATGAAAGTTCTAGTAATAGTAATGTCATAGGATCATCTCAGGTTGCATCATAATCCTAAGTAGCATCACTGAGGTTATTAAGCGTATACATGAGCTGAGTTCTTGGCAGCTGAAGATCAATTTAGATCCTATCCCCTCAGACTGTTCAGAAAAGTGAGTGGGACTCAAAACTGAACTGCAGGCCAATAGTGGGTGGTTGCATCAAGGGAATAGGTTGGGTACATTGGGTTAAAAGTAAGTCCTAGTCAAGGAAGATTAACAATGTCTTTTCAAGACATTATCACATGGAGGAATCTCTGTTCTTTAGTCAAATATTTTTGGGTTGCAATTCTCCCAAACCTCTGATAATTGGCCATGTTTCCTAAAACTGTTAAAAGATTGGAATCCAATATTTAGAGAGTCAAAGATTCCCCCCTCCAAAAAAAAAAAAAAAGGTTGTAGGGAACTTTTTAGCTGAGACTTCTATTTTTAGAGATGTTGCACAATATTAGAAGAATTTTCCCTTCACAACTTTTCCTGTGCTCCCTTATGAAGGAAACATTTTTTCTGGGTTTGAATATCCAGGCCACCTCTTACAGCTTGCAGAAAAATTGATTATTTGTTCAAGTTTCTGCTAAAAATGACCAGTGTTAGCATGTTTGAGAGTTTGGAATCTAACATGTAAGCAGGGGTTGTTTCTCTTGGCTCAGGAAGGCTGCTGAATAAAATTGGCTCTTGTGTGTAAAGAGGGCATTTCACTGTTCGCATATCACCTTGTGATCGGTATTTCCATGCAATCTCAGTTTGGAGGGTCAGGTATTTAAATCACTGTGCATAGTGATCATGGAATTTTTTAAGCACCAAATCTTTGGAATTCAAATAGGAATAATTTTCATTTACTTCCAGATTTATCTTTCCTTTTCCCAATTAGTCCCTGTGAATAGCTAGCTGACAGTTGACATAAAAAGTATGCTTTCTTAATATCGTAGTGGCCCACAGGCCACATGGAGTTGCCCACCTCTTTGTAACACATTAGCCATTTTGTGTAGATTTGGGGGGGGGGAGGGAATAGTTGTGATTGATACCCTCTGTAACCTTTGATTGATGAAGAATATACAGGAAGGGGAAATGGCACATACCAAGGCCCATCGTTGCCCAAGTGATTAAGTGCCAGTGGGAGCCTTCCCTCTTGCCACTCAGTGATCAAAGCATAAGGGAGACCAGCCTGGTTCCATCCTTGGACCAAAGGCACCTGGTTTTTATTGCTGCTGTGGCTACCTGTTGCCCTGGAGCAGCAGGGCTGGACACTCCATTGGCCACGGTGGGATATCTGGGGTTAGTGTGCCGCAAGTATCTGTGCTGATCTGCTGCAGGCTGCCTTCAGGATCATTCCAAAAATGAGCCATCTTAATAAAGCATTTCTTAATAAAACTGCCATAGATAAGAAATTAGAGCAGATGTAACCAACCTCTTTTGCAGAACCTATTTGCCATTTATTTATTGATTAAATTTATATCCTGCCTTAATTTTGTACAACTTAAGGCAGTGTGCATAATGCTCACTCCTCCAGTTTTCCCCATAACAACAACCCTATGAGGTGGGTTGGGCTGAGAGCCAGCCAGTCAGCTTTGTGCTTAAGGAGAACTGAAATCTGGGTCTCCCCACTTCTAGTCTACCATTTAATCACTACACCAAACTGGCTGTTGGCAATGATAATTATGGGATTTAATTCCTCACTTCTAGGCACTAATACTAACCAGTAAAAGAAATAATTGGTTTAAAATGCACAATTTTTATTAACATTGCAGGAAATGCAAGACGTGATCCAGTTATAGCAGCTGATAGCATGATTGATGCTATAGTAGACTATGCAAGTAAAACATCTGCCCCCGGGGTGAGAAAGATTAAAATAATCATTTTCCAGCCATATCTACTAGATGTGTTTTATGCAAGCATGCAGAGAAAAGAAGTTACAGCCAGTAAGTCTGATGGTGGTACAAGCACATCAAAATCCTTTTTCTCTAAAGTAGCGGGTAAGGAAATGTGTTCCATTTGTGTCTAATTGTTTGGCTGTAGGTGCATTAGTTAGAAGCACTGAATTCCTGAATTGATTTGTTACAGAATTCTTTACCACCAAAAAACCTGCTATGGAATTAAAACCTGCCTTATTTTTTGAGAGAATAGTTGAGCCAGCCATTTTCCAGATTTGTGGTGACCACCAGAAAAATGTGGAAGATGCAGCATTGTGGATTAAGAACCTGATTTTAGAGTACCAGAATGAATACACTGTCTCAGATGAATGGATCTCAAACTTTGGAGAAAGTGAATATAAAAAATTGGAGAACCTCCAGACAACTTTGGACATTGTCATTAAACTAGATAGTGAAGCTTTTCCTCCCTCCCTTTGTATTTGTGGTATAACTAAAGATGTCTTGCATGCCAGTGCAGAAATATTGAAAATGATCAGAATGATCCGAGAGGGTAGAGAAGAAAAATCCAAGGCAGATCTTCTCAGCAACCTTGTAGAGTGGCGGTATGAAGACAACGGGCAATACAAATCTTTTGACAGTCTGACCAATATGCAGCTAGAAGCTGCAGCACAGCATCAGAAGCTGCATGAGCTGACTATACAGAACAAGCGTTACAAAGTGGACCCCAGTAGACTTCGTGCAGTTGATGACCAAGGGACATGCATTGTTCTTCGGCGTATTGCAAAAGTAGAAGGTGTGTTCTATAGCTTGGCCATGGTTCGTTCCTTCCTTCCTTCCTTCCTTCCTTCCTTCCTTCCTTCCTTCCTTCCTTCCTTCCTTCTCATATTCTCTCATTCTCTCTAAAATTACCTATCCCCTGAGTTTCATAGCCCTTGAATCTAGCACAAATTCAGCTGTCTCTCCACGAGACCAAACTGGCTGGCTGCTAGCATTCAAAAGTTACCAAGTTCTGTCACTGTACTGCACAGGTGGTCAGAGACGCCATGTGAATATCTTGTAGTGGCACTGGAACCTCCCCTAAACACCACTGCTGAAAATCAACACTTTCGTTCACCCTTTTGAGGATGGAAACATGTAATGTCCTCTCTAACATAGGATTAAGGTGGTGGATAAAAATCTAGACCTCATCTCCAAAAAACACGAAAGCCTTGGCCTCACCTACCACCTAATATAGCTCTTCTTACACTGCATCCTTCTGCATCCTTCTGTCATCAGAGGTTGCCTATCCTGGTAGTATTTGGGCTTCTCCCTCCCTACTGCATGTTGATTGGGGAATATGTAAATTGAAGACCAACACAGGTTAGAGAAGGCTGGTAAATAGTTTCAAGACAAAATAAAGGGACAAAGAAGGTAATAATAATAATAGTAACAACACAAAAACAGCCGTGTAAAGATCTCGCATGTTTTAAAATAAAATGGGCTCATTGTGGCATAATCCATGCTGGTATTCGAGACATGCCTACTAATGTTTGATATAAGATTAAGGTTGGCTGATCTTGCGTGAAAAAGACGGAGATTGCGATACAGCCCTCGTTCTAGGCAAACCTCTTAATTGGAAGTGTTGCCAAAGTCTTGGCAAGCTGCTTTTATATAATATTTACAGATCAAGAGGCTTGTTTATGACTGGTTTGTTTCTAGTTAATACGTTTATTCTACTTTTTTTTTGCAATAAAATCATCCAGGTTGAGTACAACAATTAAACAATAGCAATAATCCCACAGAAATCCCAAATCAAACAAGATAACGAAATTATAGCAAATAACTATCCAACTAGGGCAGAGCTTTCCAAACTTTTCATGTTGGTGACACACTTTTTAGACATGCATCATTTCGTGACACACACTTACAGCAGGGCACAAGGCAGGCACTAGGGCCTGCGCGGAATCCTGGCAGGGCAGGTTTGGAGGCAGCAAGGCACAAGGTAGGCACTAGGACCTGCGCGGAATCCTGGCAGGTCTCAGAGGCAGCAGCAGCAGCAGCAGCCGTGACACACCCAGACACTGCAGCCGACACACTTTTCACGACAGTTTGGAAAGCTCTGAGCTAGGGAGTAAAGATGTGCTGTTCTTTGGGCCTGAAGTGGAAGAGGTGTGTTTGGGTTTGAGTGCAGGAAACTGATGGTGCTGCCTCCTTAAATGAGACCTTCCCCCCCCCCCGAGATGATGTGGCTTTCAGGGGGCACCCTTCCAAAGCCCCCCCTTTTTTTTTGCTTCAGATGCAATAGCTACGCATCACTAACTTTTAATGCAGGTGTTACTACAGTATTTCTCCTAGACCAAAAAAGGCCACATCTGTGAACTGGCAAATGACAAAACTGATCATATTGTGCCATCTTGTCAGATGAAATTGATACATGCAACCAGAAATAGCTCCTTGGAATTGCATGAGGATGGGGTGGCTTGAGCTGCTCTATGCCATGTTTGAAAGGCTTGGCTGCAGTAAGATTGGCACTATAGGGCAGTGGGCAGTCGGTCGTTAGCTGCATCACTGTTGAGTTAGGCCAGCACCTTTTGGTCCATACTCATAGATAATTTGTTCCTGTTTTCTAGCCCCCTCTTGCCTAAAACTGGATGGCATGTGCAATCCAAGTGGTAAGAGATGTAAATGTTGTTCTTACATTGGCCTATTTTCTGTTCTTAAAAATCAGACTGGAAAATGGCTATTTGTAAATGCTCATAGAATTGTCTCATATTCATTTACAAAGATAATCTGGCAACAGCAATTCCTGAAGAGTGGGAAGACATGGAGGAAACACTGCGTGTCAAAGTGGTGGAGCTAAAACCAGAAATGAAGGAATATAAAAAAGTCCAGGATATGTTTTACCAAACATGCAAGGGATATACCATTCAAAAGGTAAAACAAAAACAAAACTTTCTGTTCTGCTGCTTTGGTTGGCTAGTAAAGTCTTAATTTGCCCCCCGCCCCATTCTAAAGCTGATGTGATTCATTTATTAAATGTACATAAAGCTCTGAGCAGGCAGCGAGGTTACTTGGTAGGTGAGCAATGCAGTGGACTTGTAGTCCCACACCATTCTTTGTATCTCCAGCAACCACATCCCAAATTGTACATTGAAATTCAGGCACAAGCTGGTTATGTATGGCAGCATATTTCTCCACCTATTGTTTATGGACAAGGTGAGAAAATAGATGGCCTGAGCTACTTAGCTTAATACATTTATTCATGTTAAAAATGAACTGGCAAGCTTTTGGGAAGCCAGCTGAAAATGACGACCTTCTGCTGTCTTGAGATACCATCATCTTGCTGCTATCATCATTAAAAAGGGGTATCCTCTGGCTGAAGGAAGATGGTCCATACTATATAGGAAGGTGCAGCTGATTGGAGAATTGGCATCTCTGGAGCTTCTAATGAACTTGGATTTCCACTCTCTCTTTTACTATTGCATTATGAGGGGAACAAGCACATTGTATATTAAATGTATAGAGCATCAGAAGTCAAATCTTTTATTACACTTAGAATAACCTTAGAATCGGAAATAATTATTATTATTATTTAAATTTATATGACCTATGAAATTCTTAGAATATTAAAATTCTAAGGTCATCACTGGAAGAGAGTAGGGCTGTGTAGAGAATTGGATTCAAAGGGCAAAACGTGATTTGGAGTGTGCATGGAGTATTCACATACACTCCAGATCTCTTGTGCTGGATCCAGATTTTTGCACAGATCTAGAAGGGACTTCAAAAATACATATTTTCCAGTTCTGTCCTTGGTAGAAGGAATTACTAAATGTAGCATTCCTGTCAGGCAGTCATCCACCCTTGGCTTACATTGCTCCTGCGAAGGAAACTCCACCGTCTCTTGAGGTACTCCCTTTCCTTGGCAAACAGGTCTTAATATTAGGAAGTAATTCTAATGTTTCACTGAAATCAGCTTCCTGTCAGAGCCTGCGAAAATTGATCGGTCTCCTATGTGAGAGTCCTTCAGATTTTTGGTAGTAGCTTACTTCTGAGTGATCTAGAAGGGGCTATCTGAAGAGTTTGCGATGGTCAGGCCCTCTGAATTGGGCATTTCTGACACCACAGTACATGCTGGAATGATGGTGATCCAGATAGGGCTAAAAGCATGGGTGATGCTGCAGCTGTTGCCCCATAATAGCAACTGCAAGTAAAAAAATGCATTAGTTGGGTTCAACTTCTTGTTTAACTTATCTCATTGGAGAAAAGTACCCCTGCTTGAGCTGCTATTCCCCAAGGATCCAAATCAGTTGTTTCTTCAGATTATTATCGTTGCTTTTTAAAGGACATGGGCAATTGTTAATTTTGCGCTCTTTTCATTTGCAGATTGAGAGGATACAAAATCTCTACTATTGGCAGGCATACCAAATAAAAAAGCAGGAGATGGATGCTAAAAACAACAATAAAAATAATGAGAGGCTCCTTTTTCACGGAACAGCCAGTACATCATTAACCCTCATAAATAACACAGGCTTCAACAGGGGTTACGCTGGATTGCATGGTAAATTGTGCTTTAAGGCTGGCTCTTGGTAGGAGCTGGTTTGCAATTTATCCTAAGCCCTGTTTGGCTTAACAGATTTATTCAGCTTCAGTGGGCTGGGGTTTCTATACTAAGCTGTAACCATGATTTACAGACCACAGCAGCAGGGTAACACAACATGCAAAGCCAAAGCTAATCAAGCCACATTACACCATAACACAATATGCTTTCATGGATTCTGAACAGTGTATACCTCCGGGGGGCGGGGGGAGCAAAAGAAGATTCTTTTCTCCTGAAGCCTTTGCGGTTCTTGGGAGAAATTGGGAAGAAAAAGGAGCTTTCTTTGCCTTCTTGCAGAAGCCCAGAACAAACTCCAACACACTTCCTTGAATTAACTTAGTGGCTTGGTCAATAGTGCATCAATTAGGTGTCTGGGCACCAAAGATAGAAGAGATGAATTCCCATAGAAAAGGAATTGCCCGTATGACTCTTGAGGGGTTGATGACCTCCAGAATCACACTGGACATAGTTCAGGGGGCTGCAGCAGGAAGGTGGAATGAGCAGGAGGTGCTTTCCACATGCAGGAAAACTTATTTGGATCTGAGCCCAGAACTCCTAACTTTGTAACTGCAAGTATCTGCTCATGGTGGAAAAGCCAGGTACTCAGATAAAATTTAAAGGGAGGAGCCATATGGAGGCTAATGCTCAAGATGACATGAAAGGCGCTATTTATTACAGGTAGTCCTTGGCTTATGTCCATTCGTTCAGCGACCGTTCAGTGTTACAGTACTGCTGAAAAAATGGACTTATGACCTCAAAGTTCCGGCCATCGCGGTGTCCCTTTGGTCACGTGATCATGATCTGGGCGCTTGGGTGCCCAGCTCACAATTACGATATTGCAGTGAGCTGTGTCACATGATTGCCATTTGCAGCCTTCCCTGCCGGCTTTCCACAAGCAAATTCAATGGGGAAGCCGGCAGGGAAGGTTGAAAGTTGCTCCAGTAAGTCGCTCCCGCTGCTTTTTCTCCCAAGGAGCCCACTACAGCGTATGAGATCCCAGGGATCTCGTGCTCTGTAGCACCCCCCCCCCCGCCTGCCCACACACTGTAGTGTGTGCCCGCAGCACCACCACCCCCACGGCTTCCACTGCCACACCTGAGGTCTTTGCTGGCCCTCCCGTGGCTCCTGCCGACCCACCTGCGCTCCCTAGCCCCTGCCCGCGACACCTCACAGCACCCACACCTCCCCAAGCTCCTTACCTGGGATTCCCACCTCTTCCCACTTAATGACCCTCATGTCCTGGGGTCATGACGTTGCCGTTGCTAAGTGATGTGGTCACGTGATGTCGCTCTTTACGACCACATTGCTTAGCAACAGCAATCCTGGTCCTAATTGCCATTGTAACCCGAGGACTACTTGTATCTGGGAAAGTTTTTCCTACTGAGTGTTGATTGTGCTTGATATGACAGATGTATTATTGGACAGAGTACTTCAAAGAGTGAAAAGATATTGGTTGTTGCTGACTCTTTACATGTTTTTCTTCCTCTATAGCTGCCTGTTACGGAAATGGAACTTACTTTGCTGTAGATGCCTGTTACTCTGCCCACAATACTTATTCGAAGCCAGATGCATCTGGGACAAAATACATGTACCTTGCTAGAGTGCTTGTGGGGGAATATTGTGTCGGGTCAAAAGGATTAGTTGTCCCAAACCCAAAAAGTGGGACAGATCCCACTGTTCTGTTCGACAGTGTGACTGATGACCTGAGAAAGCCTTCCATTTATGTAATCTTCAATGATATCCAAGCATATCCAGAGTATCTCATTACATTTCACCCTTCTTTACTTTTGAACTAACCAAAAAATGAATAATGTATTTGTATGTTTAAAAAAAAACCTATGTATGTATGTATGTATGTATGAATGAATAAAATAATGCACTATTCAGAAGATAGGGAACTTTCTTCTTTCCTGTTGAAAATGAGAGTTTGGAAGTTCCAGTTTCTTCAGGATGCTCCAAATGTTATTGATAAACTCAGACAAAATAGATGCAACAAGTTAGGAAGGTTACAGATAACAATACCAGCATGTTAATGAATAGTCAAGAAAAGCAAAATGCAGATGTTAAGGTCAATACCTTTCACATGGTATAAGTCATATTGAGATCTATAAGATAACAATTACAAACAGCAAATACAAAATGCAGGGTTTTTTAAAGGGGGGGTGAAGCCTGTAAATGGATTACAGTCAAGTGGGCCAATAGGGTGGCAGTGATGAAAGCGTTGGACTTGAATGGGGAAACCTCACATTCAAGTTCACCTTGCCATTGTTATCCAGCTCAGCCTACCTCACAGTGCTGTTGTGAGGATAAAATTAATGGAGATCCTCATGAAAGCCCCCTCAAATACTTGGAGAAAAGATGGGATATAAATGTAGGAACTTAATGGAAATTAAACCAAATGCCTTGAAAAGTCCTTTTCCCTGCTTCTCTGTCAAAAATGAATTAATTCAAATGCTGGGTCCATTGCTATAAGTTTGGATTTTGCCTTCCAATATTGAATAATAGTTTTGGCTCCTCTCCCCCCAAACTACCATAATTTTTTATAAGTTCCAAATGCTGGGGATAGAATAATAAAAAATGTGCTTTTGATAAGCAGCACTTGCTTATTATTATTCATGTTCATGATTTCCTTCTCTCCAAAGTTTTTACATTGTTATTTCTAGTTGTAAAAGAATGGGGTAGAAGCATACAAATAAAATATGAAATGAATGGAATGGAATGGAATGGAATGGAATGGAATGGAATGGAATGGAATGGAATGGAATGGAATGGAATAGAATAGAATAGAATAGTTTATTGGCCAAGTATGACTAAACATACAAGGAATTTGTCTTCGGTGCAAGAGCTCTCAATAATAAATTATACAATCAAGAAAAGAAAAAATAATACTACAGCTATTTAACACTCATATTTAAGGGAGAATTAAAGGACAATAATACTGCATCTGTTATCTAGCATATGTTCACATATAACAGAGCATTACCGGTCATATCTTAGCAGTCGTGTGTTATCATACAGCATCAATCATTTCCTCATGCTACATTAAAAAACGTTCAACAGAGCAATGGCATACATTATCAGTCATTATATCATGCTGCATTAATTAGGAGTTCAACAAATCAATAGCACAAGGGAAAAAACTTTCGAAGTCTAGACGTTTTGATATACGGTACTCTATAATGCCGTCCTGATGGAAGAAGTTGAAACAGTTTATATCCAGGGTGAGAAGGGTCTGCAGATACCTTCTCCGCCCTACTTTTGACCCTTGCAATTGCAAATGCCGTTTTTCCCACCTACCACTACAATGATGTGCTAATAAGCAGCAGATCTGGAAAAACCCAAAAAGCAGGGGAGGGGAAAGATTTCAGCCCTTTTATGTTTAAGAGCTTGAGAATTGGAGATCTGGGAATAGTGTCATGCCCATGAAATGTTCCCATATGAAAACTATACTATTAGTATAATATGTACTATACTATCCATCTGTTCACCTGGAGTTTTTTCAAATCCAGGTGGGCAGCACCTGGTCAACCTTGGAAGTGAAAATGGCTTGGCCTTATTAGTACTTGGATGATGAACCACCCAGTGATTCCAGGGCTGTTGGCTAGACTGGGAAGTTGAAAAACCCTTCTGGAAGAAGGCGATGGCAAATGACACTTGAAACACCAAGGAAACGGTGCAGTCCTGTGAGTTGAGTTTCGGTCAAAGGCATTTTTACTTTTTACCTGCTCAATTAGGTGGGATTCCAGCACAGCATAAATGGTGTGACAAAAAGTCAGATGAGCCTAAAAGAATCCCATTTCCATTTGGTGAAATCTTTACAGTGCATAGTCATTTCTGCAGAGGGAGAGACATTACATTGGGTCACAGTCAGATTTCCTTGTTGGAGTAGCTATGAAAGTGCCACCTCCTGTAAACAGGCTAATCATACTGGCAGTTAATTTTAATTTGGTCCATCCTGAGGGCAGCAGTCACTTAGAGAGCAGAATAAGCCTTGAGCCTCATCACCATCCATCTCTCAAACTGCTGTAGCCCCATCACTTTGCCTAAATATAGAGTCAGGTCCATGCAGGATAATAATTTGCTGTCCCAAGATGCAGTGACCTTGACTGATTTTGAAAAACAAAGCCAGGACTTGGATGGGAGATTATCAGGAAATGCCAGGGATATAAACTAGACTGGGAAATGGGGTGAGGGTGGGGAAGCAACAGAAGAAGGCAGTAGCAAATCCCTTCTGTACTGTCCCAAGAATGAAACCTTCAGGAGTCAAACTTGTTTACAAGGAAACTTTTATCTATAATGGCTAAATGGAAATACCATGTTTGGAAGTTGCTAGTTCTTTTGGATTCTTTGAATGACTGTAATTGGCCGCTGCTGGGGAGGGGGTGCCTGCATTAGATGCACCACCCAACAAAGTGGCCAGAAATCCTAGCAACCACTGCAGTGAACACCCCTGGAAGCAATGGTGAGACCATACTGGAAGTGGTGATCAGCCCAGCAGAAGAAAATGGGCCTGGCCTCCTGGTCACAATCTTCCTTTCTTCAATATCAAAGCATTTGCCTGCCATGTAAAGTGTGAAAGTTATTTTGCACCTGCATTAGAAATTAGGGGAGAAAAATAGAAACACAACTAGAAATGTTCTCTAATAAAAAGATCCAGCAAGGCTCTTTGGATTAAGACATTCTAAATCCCGTTCCTCTCAATCCTCTAAAAAAGAAAAATTGTATGGGTTGGCTCTGATAGTGAGGAGCCATGGATATCCCCCTGAGCTTCTTGTGGAAAGGATGGGGAGAAGACAAATACCATAAAGCGAATGGGACTTGAGGACAAGCAATACTTCATCAGTTGCACTGAATGGACATGTCACTCTGAGTTCTCAGCTGTCCCAGCATGGGGATAACCTGCAAGCAGGCTTTCCTGCTCCATTGCAAAAGTGGTGTTTTCCAACCTGCCCCAGCAAAAGTCCAGCAGTGCAGTTTCTCTGCTGCACTTTCCTTCCATCTAGTAACATTTGGGCTCTATGGAGCTGCTGACACCTCCTCTTCTGGTCACCAGCTGCTGCCCTGTAGAGCCCTTTTCAAGAGGCCTGCTCCAAGGAGAGAAACATGCCTGTGTACAGCCTGACCCTCATTGGGCTTTGTGAGGGAGATCTTGGGCACTACATGGGTTCCTTCTCTATCTTGATAAGCAATTCTCTGAAACACCACTTCTCACACATGCACCTGGTGCACAAGGAAGAGTTGATCAGAGAGAATTACCGAACTAGACTTCCCCTCATCCTCGTCTGATTTATTACTGAACCTTTTTGAATACATATAACCAGTCACCAATAGCCCAGTGGAACAGTGGGTTTAAAAGGAAAAAAAACAGTTCCACACAAATGTACTTTGGCAGTGTCATTTTGCTTACTTTGCCATGAGTCCAAGGGATACCTCTGGGCACTGTGGTGGCTTGCTGCCAGTGTTTCCTCGCAATATTCACCAATTTGAGAGTTTTGGGACCTGGGTTTAAATTGACCAGGTTCTGCCAGTTTCCATTTCTATCCAAAGGGAGAGGAAGAACTTTTAAGACCCTAACCCAGAGCTTTCCAAACTGTGTGTCGCGACACAAAAGTGTGTTGCCACACACAGTCTGGTGTGTCGCCACACAACCCGGAAGCGCTGATCATCATCAGCGCTTCCGGGTTTTCCCGCGGCGACACACCAACTGCAGTGCGCAAAACCCGAAAGCGGCAGCAGCACTTCTGGGTTTTTACGCGCTGCCGCAAGGACGGCACTTCTGGGTTTTCCAGTGGCGACACACCAACGCCGGTTGGTGTGTCGCTGCGGGAAAAACTTTGGAAAGCCCTGCCCTAACCTTTGTCCAAAAGCAGCCATGTACATGGAGAACCTGAAGACAACTTTCTTTTGGGCAAACCAATGGACCAGTCCAACACTGGATGAGGTCTCCCCACCACCCCACCCAGTTAAATGCTTGACATGTGAATAAGCAACATCCCCTGGCCTGAGAAACACCAGGCAGGAGGGCCAAGCTCTAAAGTTTCAAGCAGTTCAGGAGTCAGCAGAAGGGGACTTTGGGGAAGGGTCTATACATGGAAGCCCCGTGTCCTCAAAGACCTTAGGAAGGAACCTGATTGGTGCTTGCTTGCATGCCTTGGGTAGGAGGGGATGCTAGTCACAAGGGTCCACCACTTGACCCTGATCACTGCTGTCACGACAGACAGATCATCTGGTCGGAATCAGTGCCAAAGCTAACCAATGGGGCAATTACTTGTGCGGCTTCATTTCCTGCTGGTTTCAGGCCTGAGTGGAGGACAACACTCAGAGAAATTCAACTGAGCAGGTTTCTGAGCGAGGCATTAAGGAGGAAAAGAACGGGAAGGGCGATGACTGGAAACAAGCAACGGGGCAAAGCTCAGAAATGGAAGATATAACGTAGCAGTTTTCTTTTAATCGATGCGCTCACGCGTTTTCTTTTTTAAAGTCTTTTCTCAAACCTCCCCAACGTCAATGGCCGGGGAACTATCACAGGTTTGCAAGACCTGTTTTGGAAGAAAAGAAAGGGCACACGGGGGTGGGGAACCACAGGGGCGAGGGCGGCGTGGGAAGGGACTCGAAAGAAATACGGGCCAGCGTTGAAAAAGAAGCCAAACAAGGAATTGCAGACTTGGCACTTCCGTTCCCCGAAGACCGCGTCATAATAAAGAAACTCTGGGAATCAAGGTTAGAAGAAACGAAAGTGAAAATGCTACATGCCGAGCCTTGGCGCCATCAACAAGATGGCGGCGGGAACAAGGCTGTGTCCCTTTTCTATGCTGGTGCAAGGAGACTGGGGGAGCCCCGATCCCCCCAAAACTTTGAGAAACAAAATTCTTCGCTACTTCCAGAGCCGGAAAAAATCGGGAGGTGGAGAATGCGAGATTCAGCAGCAAGCGGGACAGATCTTGGTTTGCTTTGTCCAGGAAGAAGGTAAAAAAAGCGTCTTACTCTTTCTCGGTGCGGTTCTTTGGGAATATTTACCCCCGTTTCCGTCTCGCCCTGCTCGTTTGGTGTAGGAGCTACAGAAGCTTTAAATACGACGTGAGTAGGAAGAGCAGGCTGGAATTCTGGATCTGTTTCCTGGAGGGCTAGCATTCTGGTTTTCAGGATCACAGTGTCAGTTTTGCTGAACTAAAGTTGCAACGGAATTATGTATGTATGTATGTAATCAATCAATCAATCAATCCCGCCTTTATTCTTTTTTATAAATAACTCAAGGCGGCGAACACACCTTATACTCCTTCCTCCTCCTATTTTCCCCACAACAACCACCCTGTGAGGTGAGTTGGGCTGAGAGAGAGTGACTGGCCCAAGGTCACCCAGCCGGCTTTCATGCCTAAGGTGGGACTAGAACTCACAGTCTCCTGGTTTCTAGCCCAGCACCTTAACCACTTTTAAGTGGGAAATCAATTTTAGTGGGAAAAGTCGCTTATTTCCCCTCTCCCCAGTCCTTTCCACCCCTCCACTCTTTCCACCCCACCCCCCCAATCCCTCCAAAACAGTTTGAAAACTTTACTTCCAGTCCTGCAAATTTTGGAATGCTGATAAAGAGAACCAAAGACTTTCTGGCATTGTACAAACAATTTTTAACTCCAGACCTGGAAGTACCATCCTCATCAAGCCTAATATTTAACTGGTCATCTTAAGATTTGGAAAGTTGTTCAAATTAAACAAAGTGCTAACCTTAGATTAAATGCACCTCTTACTTGTATTGATGTAGGAAAGCTGGGGGGGGGGAGTAAAGGATTGCTGAACTAACCAGTATTAAGCATGGAAGGAAGAAATATTCTAATGATTCCTGTAATTTATTTGTTTTTCTGATACAGTGAGGCAAAGAGTTCTCTCCCAGAAGATCCATGAGCTTGACTTGGCAGGAAGAGAAATACTAAAGCTGGAAGTCTCACTGTATGAAACAACAGATCCAGCTAAAGATAATATGCCTAAGAAGGAAATAATTCCTGAGAAGGTAACTAACCTCAAAGATTTCATACCTTCAAAGAGAGATCAACTGAAGTTTCAGGCAGTACATTCATATGCTAATATCCCCCCTCCTTTTTATTTTTAGGCTCTGAGGGAAGATCAAGCAACAGAGATGGGTAAATCCTTGCCAAGTTTTAAAACATTGAGACAATTTTATTTTGGGATGAAGGGAAATAAGAAAGGTGGGACAGGGTTGAAGATTCATGTTACTAATATGCAGTATGGATAAAGGGGCTACAGAGAAGAATGGTCCATTCAGAATATTAGCATATGGGTTTTCCAATGATAGTGAAAGGTGGAAGAGAAAAAAGAAGTACTTTCTCATAAAATGCACAGCCAACCAATAGAATTTGCTACTTCAAGATGTGTGTGCAGGCACTAGCTTAGGTTGCATTAAAAGGGATTCAACAAATTCAAGAAGGATTCAGCTAAATGTAATGAATATTTGCTACCCTCAGTGCAGGTGCAGTAAGCCAGTTGCTGGGGAGTATAAATATTCCTCCGCCTTTTTTACAACCCTTTAAAAATTAGAGTTAAAAAATTGTGGCTTACTGCAGTGTGTAAACTCACTACTTACTTCAAAGTTTACTTATTAAGCATAGTAGTATTTGGAGTAGGTGCCACATTTTCTTTTAAGTTGGCATTTGCACATTTACTTCGATGAATCACTATGGATCGCTGTGAATAAAGCTCTTTAGTTGCCAGTATGCATGGGTAGAATTGAGTTAATAGAAATGGGGAGGATGATAATTGAGCTGACATGTTTGAAAAAGAGTACCCTGGCATGTTTAAATATAAAAATTAAAAATAAGTAACTTCAGTTAAAAAAGTTTAAAATATGTAAATAAAAATTAAAAATAGTGTGATATGATTATTATTTTTAGATTTTTATCCGCCTTTTTAATGTATAACTCAAGACGGCAAATATACCTAATTCTCCTGTCTCCTATTTTTTTTCCCCCACAACAAACTCTGTGAGGTGGGCGTGCTGGGCTGAGAGAGAGTAACCCGCCCAAAGTCACCCAGCTGGCTTTCATGCCTAAAGGAGGCCTAGAACTCACAGTCTCTCCTGGTTTCTAGGCCAGCCCCTTAGCCACTACGCCAAACTGGTTCTCTGGTATATTTAAGTAACTTAAAAATGTAAGCCAACACTGTGCAGCTGAATCTTCTTTTTATTTATTCCTTTTTGAAATTAGAAATACAACAAGATTGCCAAACAGATCATGTTATCCTAGGGGAAGATCCACGTGCTGAGAAGGACATTCTTGACTATTCTCAAAGATCTTCACAAGTAGTTCTTGAAAATGTTGAAGAAAGTATCCAACTGGAAACATTAACACTACTGGTAGATAATATCAATGCGCTTTCAGGAGATAATACCTTCCATATTGAACAGATAAGTGAGATAAAGGTTGCAGTAGTAACCTTTCAGCAAAGCACTGGTAAGATCTGTAAGCTTGTTACTCAGATATTTAATATTTGGAGAATCCTGTAATGTATAATGCCCTTTCCTAGTCTGGTGTGTTTCCAATATGTTGGACTGCAGTCCCTGTCACCCGTAGCCACTTGGGGATTACAAGAATTTGAACCCAACACATCCGTGGAAGCATCGTAGCCCTTATGAAAGCTTTCTCAAATCTGGGTCCCATAAATGTTTTTGCCTTCACCTCCCATCATTGCTGACCATTTTCTATGCTGGCAAGGACTAATCAGAGTTAGAGTCCAGAACACCTGGAGGCACTGAAGTTGAAGAACATCGCTGTATTACATAAGCACTTTTTTATGGTTCAGTTGTTTCTGAGAAAAATTCTAAGATGCAAACTCTTCTGCTTCCATAGCTGCAGATTCTGAAATGCTGATTAATCCGCGCTTTCTAATTTAACTTCAAAAGGCTTTTTTGTTGTTGGTCATGTACTAGCAGTCAACAGCTAGTACATGACCAACAGCTAGTACATGATACTTATCCTTTACATTTTGGGGGGCTATATTCTGGATTTTTTTGACATTGCTAAGCCATCTGAGTGATGGCTAAAGGAAAGTGTTAAAGGTAACGTGCTGCCATGAGACCATTTGGCCATATACTTAGTAGATCTGTTTCTCACAGGTAGATAAGAAAATAGGAGCTGCCTTGTATGCTAAAAAACTATCTAGTTGGTTTGGCATTCTGATTCTAAAGGGTAGGAATTGATGGCAGATGCTTGTTCTTCCTCCCCCTTTGGAAAGACAAATTCATAATTAGGGGGACACTGTTCATCACTGCTGTACTTCATTGCCTTGTTTCCCTGTTCCACTGCATGATCTGCTAATTTATTCAATCAATCTATACTCCACCCTTTTTCTCAAAAGAACACTCAATTCCATACAAAAGATTGATCTGAGCATGCAGGTTGTTTTTAATCTGCTATGAAATTCCTGGCCAAAGAGATGCGACTCTCCAGATTTTGTCAATGCTGAGGGAATGGCACCTCCAAACTCCGCTCCTGGTGACTACATGGGTACCTCGATGTAGTTTTCTTGGCAACAGTATGGAAGTGGTTTGCTTTTGCTTTCTTACAGGATCTTTTTCCATTCCCAGTTTAACTTCCAACTCGGGGTATTCCCTAGAAGTCCCCTATCCAAATAACTGGGTATTTGCTTAACTTTTTGAGATTGGCCAAGGTTTACAAAAACATACTGAGAATATAGATCGGTTGCAACATCATAATTGAATCTTTAAACTCTGCGTGTGTGTGCACGTGTGTGCACAGAAAGGGGGGGGGAGGCGCACACTGAAGATTTTTGCTTTCTATTTTTAGCAGCTTCAAATTTTCTCAAGGAATGTACCAAGAACCTTAGATTCCAGCAGTACAAACTTACAGCCAGGCCTCTTGAATCGACTCACACAGTCAGAGTTGAAAACATCCCAGCTGGAACATCCAGGGAATTCATAACTCTCTACTTTGAAAGTCCAAAACATGGAGGGGGGCAGGTGTCTGATGTTCAGATGTTACCCACGGAAGATTCAGCTCTTGTTAAATTTGGTGACTCTCAAGGTAATTGCTCCATTTTTACAAAAACCAGTTTGCTAATGCTTGGCTTGAAATCAGAAACTCGGATATATATAAGTTATATAGGGCACGTAACGGCACTGGGCACATGCGTATCAGCAGAAGTCCAAATGGCAGAACTGGCGGAGAAGACAACAGCAATAACCCTAAACTGGTTGTTACACCACAGGCCAAAGATAGGAGCTTGTGAAACAGGCGCTTGCATTTCTTTGGCCTCTGCTGTACTTCGTGGGCATGGTTTGCAGCTTGTTTAAGATGTCTGGAAATACTTTATGAATGCCTGATGATTGGAAGAATGCCAGTACTGTTTCTCCATCTGAAGAGAGAAATAGCAAGAGAAAATGTAAAAACGACAGGGGGATAAGTTTGTCAAACTTGCCTGGGAAGAGGGCGTTCAGCAGAATTCTGACTGGAGGAGTGTGAGAAATGACTGGGCAAAATTTGGGAAGAGTGTCACAGCTTTATGCCAGGCAGGGCATATGCAGACCAAATTTTTGCTCTTCAGCAAGTCACTGAAAAATGTATGAATGTGAGAAAGTGTATAGGTAGTCCTCATTTAACAATGCTAATTGGGACTGGAAACTGTCATTATTAAGCAATGTGATAGTAATTTGAAAAACCATGTGGCTGCACCGCTTAGCAACAGCAGTCCCGGCAGTTTTGGTTGCCGTCATTAAATGAGGACCACGCAGGTCGTTAAGTGAGGACTGCACATGACTGCAATTTCTGACTTCCTGTCGGCTTCCCCCTTGACTTTGCTTGTTTGAAGCTGGCAGGGAAGGTTGCAAATCACAATCGCGTGGCCGCGGGGACTCTGTGACGGCCGTAAGTACAAGGTCCGGTCATAACTACCACTTGTTCAGTGCTGTCATAAATTCAAACAGTTGCTGAACGAGTGGTGGTTAAATGAGGACTACCTGTATTGTATGTTTGTTGATTTAGAGCAAATACATGATAAAAGGAATGGGCTTGAATTATGGAGCATTTATTGCAGATAGGGAGTTGAAACTTGGTTGCTGAAAGAGATAAGAGTATTGTATGATGGAAGTAAAGCAAGTTTGAGTGATACATAATGGAAATAAGCATAAATATTTGCAGACCTAAGGTTAATGTCTTCGTGGAGCCCCATCATGTTTTTACTGTTACGGTTGTTCTTAGTCTGAGCTGTCATGTTTTGTTTTATGTTTTTAACTGTTTTAATTGTGTATTTGAATTTTGTAAACTGCCCAGAGTGAGCAGCCATAATAAATGTAACTAATAATAATAATTAGTAAATGGAAAGATTAGTGAATGGTTCAATTTTGAGCAGAGTGCATGGCAAGCATGTATGATGTAGAAGAAGTATAAGGAATATTTGTGGTGACTTTGGAAGTGTATCGGTTGGGGATGTGAATACGCACATACTTTCGTTTACAGATGCTGCTGTGTTCGCTGAAACACTGAATCATTTGCAGCAAATGTTAGATTGTATGATGCAACAAGGAGCATGGGTCCAAAAATTAATGGATCAATGATACAGTCAGGACCAGAAATATTGGAACAAGGATAACTGTTTTGGCAGTTGGCCTCTGTACACCACCACGTTGAGGTTGAAAGGAAACACACCCAGATGGGAGCGAAGTCAGGACTTTCAGCTGTAATTCAAGGGCTGTACATTAGTTAGGTAGTTGTGTTTGATGGGAAAATGGAGTGAATGATTACAAGCTAAAAACAAATGGCAAAAAACTAGGGCAAGTAGATCACTGCACATTCCTAGACAGAATGTTTACTAAAGAAGGGAAAATATATGGAGAAAATTTAAGATGCACAAATGCTGGTAGAAAGATGTGGTTTATTATGAGAAATGAAATGAACAATAATGGCTGTGTATACCCTCTTTGTTATATAGAAGCATGTGTTGGGTTTGTCTGAACAAATATAAAACTGAGTTGAATGCAGTTGTAATAGGGTACTTAAGAAGTGTGCATGGTTTAACAAGAATGAATGGGTGCAGAATGAGTGTGGCTTGAATACAAAAATGAGTGTTCAGTATGAAAGAAAAATGAAGTAGTCTTATAGAGAGTCTTATAGAGAGAATGAATAAGGATTAAATTACAAAACAAATAGGCAAATGAAGCACTGCATGGGTTGAAAGAAAGAGATAAACTTAGGAAGTTGTAGCTGGATGGAGTTGCTAGATCCTCAAGAAGAGAAACGAGAACATAAAAAACAAAAGGCAATGAATTAATCAGAGTATGGATGTAGTAGGAAGCAAGGATAGTTCACAAGGGTAGAAAGATATGAAGTGATATAGCGAATGCTGTTGGTGTAAAATAGATTAAGTGTATATCTCTTTCCTTATTTCATGGCTTAGCTTCTTTAGCTGTCTATCCTTACTCTTTGTATTCACTTTCTGCAACAGTTCTTATTCTGAGAGGGAATAGCATGACTATGTATGTACAAACCTATCCTTGGGCTTAAACTATACATTACTGTTGTTGTTATTTTGCTTTAAAATAGAGATAGGGAACCTGTGGCCTTAGAGGTGTTGCTGAACTACAGCATCCAACATCCTTTGCACAGCCATGCTATTTAGGACTGCTGGGAGTTGTAGTTCAGCTGTTGCATGGCCACAAGCAAACTAAGTGGCCTCTGTCAAGAACTACATTGCTCACAATGAGGGGAAGATAAATTCTTCCACTGCAGAGGGAAAGAACAAAAGCTTGGGTTTTTAAATTTTTTAAAAAAAGAATTGTACCATATATAGACTTGTAGAGGGATGGTACCTCAGAACTTGAGGCTGCTATGATCACCCCATGGGTGGGAGGGGAATTTTGGGTTCTATTACATAGGGAAGGCAGTATATCAGCAATGAGCAAATGAGTAATGTTGGAGATTATTTTTTAAAAAATGTTGGTGAGGAATCCCTAATTCAGGGCTTTCCAAAGTTTTCCCGCGGCGATACACCAACCGCCGTTGGTGTGTCGCCGCGGGAAAACCCGGAAGTGCTGCCGTTGCGGTAGCGCGCAAAAACCCGGAAGCGCTGCTGCCGCTTTCGGGTTTTTGTGTGCCACCGTTGGTGTGTCGCCGCGGGAAAACCCAGAAGCGCTGATGATGATCAGCGCTTCCAGGTTGTGTGGCGACACACCAGACTGTGTGTGGCGACACACTTTTGTGTCGCGACACACAGTTTGGAAAGCTCTGCCCTAATTGATTGTCAGAAGTGTGTTCCGAGAAATGCAAAAATTGTGTTCGTTTTATAAATGCATGGCTTGACTGTTCACCTCCTGGTATCTGAATTATATCTGTTTATATTACAACTTCTGATTCAAATTCTCAGTATACTCTATTTTGTTTGTTTATTTATAGCTGCCCTGACAGTATTGGAAGAGCAGCATTCATTTAATGGCCAACCAATCCTGGTTTATCCATTCTACAGTTCTTTGGATACAGTTTTGTATGGAAAGGAGAGGCCACAAATCAAGATGCCGGAGTCTATCACTGTCCCTTTAGATCCTTATATATGGCAGTTTCTACAAGGAAAGAGTAAATTAATCCAAGAAATAGAGAAAGAAATGGCCAATTGTTTCTGTGAACTGATGTGGCCCCAGGTAACTTGTGAGCATCCAGAGGTTGTAATGTCTCCTTCAGCTATCTTAGCTAAGGAAAGAAGGTCCATAAAAGAATTGGTTAGGTCTTGGAAAGATAAAGTTTCTGAGGAATTTGCATGCATCCTGTCAAAGTACAGGACAGTTAAATGCAAAATTATTCCAGAAGCATGGAAGACCATAGAAAACAATTTGTTAAAAAATGTGTTGGCTGTGCCAGATGACTCCAAACTGTGTGTTACTCTAGCTGGTTTTGCATTCACTGTGGATAGTGTGGAGAAAGAGTTGAAGGAATATATAGAACATTTGTCCAAGGATTCTGAAATAGCCAGGCAAACATTACAACAAACATTATCAATTTCCCCAGTAAAGTATAAAGTTTTGAAACATATCTTGCTAGAAGAGAATATCTGTGAAGAAAACACTGGGCTAAAATGGTGTTATAATGCTTCAGCAAAGCAATTACAGCTGAATGGAATACCTGCAGAAGTTTACAGAATGAAATGTGACTTACTGGAGAAGATGCACAGCATAGTGGAGAAAAACGTCAATATTCACTCTTCCATTTTTCAGTTCCTACAGAATGCAGACCCTGAAAAGGTGTCAGAGAGCCTATTTAGGGCAAATAAAATTAATGCTGCCTATGAACTTACACATGATTCTGTAGCATTGGTAGGACATTCTCCTGAAGGCCTCTTAAAAGCAGAGGAACAAATAAAGAAAGATTTGAATCATGAATGCATTATATTGAAGGACCAGGAACTCATCTACAGAAAGAAATGGACGAAATTCATTAAGCATCTGCAGAGGCTACATAATTCTGTTGGAGCAATTGTAATAATTGATGATTTGGGAGAAGATGCTAAAGTTGTTGTGGCTGGTTATACAAAAGCAGTAGCAGATGTTTACAAGCAACTTTTTGATTTTGTTGAAAGAAATAGCCACATAGTAAAAGTAATTCCTGCCAAGACAGTTACTATTGTACAATTTATAGAGAAGGAAAAGCAGAAGGTTTGGTGTGATTTGAAGAAGAAAGGCCTGACAATTAATTTTGAACTCCAGACAAAACAAAAAAACATTGTATTGAGTGGACCCAAAATAGAAGTGGCAAAGGCAGCAGTGCTGGTGGAGCAAATGCTATCTTCACTGTATTCCATGAATGTAGTGTTTGATAAACCTGGAGTGAAAGCCTTTTTCAAAAATCAAGAACATTTCTATGTTAACCAAACAAAAACAAACTTTAGCTGTTTGATCAGTTTGCAAACAGATGGTGAGAAAAATGGAGACTCTGCTGAAAATGTAGAACACCTTCAGACCCAGGTAAATTTAAAAGATGGTGTTGTGATACAGGTCTGTATGGGAGATCTGACCAGTTACCAAGCTGATGTTGTGGTCAATGCATCAAATGAAATGCTGAAGCACAGTGGTGGCCTTGCAAATGCTCTGCTAAAAGTGGCCGGCCCAGAGTTACAAGACGAATGTGATGATCTCGTACAGAAACATGGACATCTAAAGCCTGGTTGTGCAATAATCACAGGAGCTTGGAACCTTCCATGTAAACAGGTGATTCATGCTGTTGGGCCAAGGTGGAGTAGTGCTGACAAAGAAAAATGTATACAAGTGTTAAAGAAAGTTGTAAGGGAAAGTTTAAACCTGGCAGAAACATTCAACCATCGCTCCATAGCTATCCCTGCCATAAGCTCTGGGATTTTTGGATTCCCAATAAAAGAGTGCACTCATTCCATTTTAACAGCCATTAAGGAAACCTTAGAAGAATCTTCTGAGAATGGTAGCCTGAAACAGATTTGCCTGGTAGATATGACCGAAAAAACAGTTCAGGCTTTTTCCGATGCTTTGAATGAAGTGTTTAAAAGTGGATCATCCCAACCCACATCACTGTCTTCTCCATCAATCAGTCAGCCTTTGGAAAGTGAAGATGCACATCATGTAGTGACTTCTGATGAAGGTCTGAAACTCATTCTAGAAGAAAAAAGCATTGAAGATGCTATGGTAAGCATTTATATTAGCAGAGGAACTTTAATCTAAAATGTAGCTAGGACATATTTATATTTTTGAAATATACAGTTCATATTATGCTTCTAAAATGCTGATATTTCACATTGAAGGGGAAGTCTAAAACAAAATTGGCATCTGAATACCGCCTTCTCCAATGTCCAGATGGATTTGTTGTGCTGGATTAGAATTAGATGCACAGTGTGGAGAAGACTGAAATAATG
Source organism: Charina bottae (assembly GCA_023362775.1). Taxonomy (NCBI): domain Eukaryota; kingdom Metazoa; phylum Chordata; class Lepidosauria; order Squamata; family Charinaidae; genus Charina; species Charina bottae. Next base: position 216,875,171 of record JALMGJ010000001.1, read on the forward strand.
TTTGTCTTGACTAATCTTAAAGGCTGTTGTCTTTGGAGAGAAGACTCTGAACCAGGGATGTGCTGCATGATTTTGCTCTAGAAAATTGTACTTTTCACATCTGGACAAAGGATGTGGACTGCATTTCCATACTATATTTATTCAACGGATTCTATTAATGGAAAGGGCATACTTAGCCCTTGATAATAGAAAGAAGGAACTGCTGGTGATTTCCCTGCCTGTCCTCCAACCTCTTGAATTAATAATCCATGCCAAATTGGGAAACAGTTCATTACAGCAGTGGTCCCTAACCTTTTTGGCACCAGGGACCGGTTGTGGAAGACAATTTTTCCACGGACCGGGGGGCGGGGTTTGCAGGCGGGAGCCAATCGCACGCACCGGGGGCGGGGTTTGCAGGTGGGAGCCCCGCGGCCCACTTCCTAATAGGCTGCGGTCCACAGGTTGGTGACCCCTGCATTATGGTATTAGCCAAGGCAATGGGATTTGTAAGACATTAGCAACCCTTCTCCCATACCATACCATTCCCATTCCCTGCTGGAGTCTCTGGTGGATCAAAGATGTTTCGTTTGTTTAGGGTCTGTTTTCTCCCTGTATTACCTCAATAATAGCATAATGTGTCCAAAAATACTCCGTAATACACATACTCCGCTCCTAGGCTGTCAATCTTGTTATATGTAATCCTCTTGGAAGTAATTTTAATGTGGCTTTGATTCCAGACAGATGTTGTCGTAAGCAGTGTTGGTAAAGATCTAAAGCTTGGCGTAGGCCCACTTTCAAAAGCTGTGCTGCAGAAGGCTGGAGACAAGCTTCAGGATGAGTACCATCAAGTGGTCCAAGGTCAAGGAGCCCTAGGTGACTGTATAATTCAAACACATGGGCATAACCTTGCCTGTGTTGTTTTGTTCCACGCTATAGTTCCACAGTGGGATGCAGGAAAAGGGAATGCAGCAAAGGTACTGATTCATTTTGCTTCCTTGTTAACTGTTAATTGGAATATAATGTTCATGAGTCAAAAGGAAGGATTGTTTGTATATGAGATTAATGGTTCGGGTTAAAAGAATATGGGGATCTGATCCTTTTATGCTCCCTGTGCATATTCAAGACAGTTTCTTGCACTTGCCAATACTTTCCTGGGCATTCTCAGGTGCTGTTACACAGTTTTGGTCTTACATTAACCTCTGTGTACCTGCTGCTTAGCTGTTTAGTCAATTTGTATTAAAGTTACAAGGCATGTATGCTAAATTGTCCATTTTATTCCTGATTACCGTATATACTTGCAGATAAGCCTAGAATTTTAGGTGATAAAATGCACTTTAAAAATTGGGTTCGGCTTATCTGTGGATGGGCTTATCCATGAGTATATACGGTAATACTGTTTTAAAGTGCCCAGATATACTCATGGATAAGCCCATCTGTGGATAAGCAGACCCTTGAATTTTTAACTAAAATACCATGAAAAATGCGGGTCAGCTTATCCATGGGTGACACATTTTTTATGGTATTTTGGTTAAAAATTTGAGGGTTGGCTTATCTGTGGATGGGCTTATATCAGAGTATATGCAGTATGTCCTCTCACTAAAAAACAAAGGAAGCATGTAGCCAAGATCTACCTTATCTAGCATGCTTTGCCAGGATTCCAACAATCTGCAGTATCAAGCTTTTTCACCACAACATAGCCACTGGTTTTTCCAGTGGATCCCTGTTGCCTTTCTTCCTATCTTCTTTCTGCATTGCAGAACCAAAAGACCAAGAAGTGCTCCAAAAACAAGACAGGTACCTTTTTCTTCCTTGAGGATCTCATGTTATTTTAGGAAGTTACCCATTAATCTTTCCAAATTTAATGCTCTAAGCATCTTGTTGGCTGACTATTGCTGGAAAAAAATGGAAACTGTAATTCCAGAGCCCTGAAAGTGAATCTACTTATGTATAAGATATCTCCCAGATGATACAGTATATGTGGTACACCTGGAATTGTAATGGTTCAAAAAATAGAGACGGGAACTTTTTTGAGACCGTTGGGCCGAGAGGTAGTGATGGGCTGAAATCACCCATGAATTCCACAGTCAAATAAGGGTGTGAACCCAAGTCCCCATAATCTTAGACACTTTACTCAGAATAACACACTAGATCCCATACTATCAACATTTATATCTGTTATTTGAGGTACTTCTTTGCAAGCCTTTCTTCTATACCAGAACCATAGTTTTGGTGCAATTGAATATGCTGAGTTGAAGCTGGATGTCGCTCTCCACCCATGTTTTTCACATCCATGGCTTTATGTGTGAATGAAATGGGTATGTGAATAAAATACATGAACTCCTGATGCCTATTTTGGCTCTAAATTAAGACTTGTGGATAACTCTTGGCCTTTTAAAGCATATTTGTGAAATACTGCTTTATTATATTTTACAGGAACTTAAAAATATTGTGTGGAAATGCCTGGAGAGGACTGAAATGTTGTCGTTAAAGTCTATCTCATTCCCAGCCATTGGGACTGGTGGTTTTAATTTTCCAAATTCTGAGGTGGCTAAATATATGTTTGAGGAAGTGCTTCAGTTCAGTAGCAGGAAGAATTTCAAGTCCCTTCAGAAAGTTCATTTTCTCCTACATCCAAAAGATAAAGATAATATAAAGGTAATGTTGTTACTTTTCTGTCATTTTTTTTCCTGCTGTTCAATCAGAAGTGGTTTGCCATTGCCTCCTTCCTAGGGCTGAGAGAGAGTGACTGGCCCAAGGTCAACCAGCTGGCTTTGTGCCTGAGGCAGGACTAGAACTCATGGTCTCCTGGTTTCTAGCCTGATGCCTTAACCACTACACCAAACTGGCTCTCTTTTCTTTTTTCTGTCATAAAGTCTTCCAAATAAGGAATTGCACTTTGTCTTAAATATACCTTGGAAAGTTTACCTTGCAAAAATAATTGTATGTTTCCAGCTAAATATTAGGAAAACAGCAGCAGCAAAACACGACTACTGGATGGGCATCTATTCCCCGGAAACATTCAAAGAGATGGAGCTAGTCCACACATCATTCTAAGCTACAATGCGATTTTGGCTAAATTGTTTGTGCTGTTATGGTTTCTGGCGTAGTATGTTCAGTTCCAACCAAATGTGGTTTATCCCATAAACCATGATTAAACATTCTGTGGAATAGTGCAACATATGACTCTCATTGTATTTGCCTGTATCTATCTTCTTCCATCTTTTCTGCTCAAAGACGAAGAATGGTGGTACTTACGTTGTCAGTTATGGTTTCAGGGAGACCAATCAAGCAATTCCCCATGGCTCCACAGTTTGAGGGGGGGAGCAATTTTGGCATAATGTTGCTAATTAAAAACCTAGGGTTAACAGCTGGCCTCCCACTAGCCAGGCAGCTGATACATTTTATTGAAGAGGTTTGATAAACCTATTTTTAGTAGAAACACTAATTGTATCTGGGGGCCTCCAATGACATTCTCCCCCAGGACCCCCAAGTCTCCAAATCAACCACTGTCAGCACCATTATTGAAACTTTAAGAGAATTGTTCCATGGTGTTTTGGTTCCTACTTTGCATAGTTTTGGAAATATCTGGATAATTTCCCCCTCCCCCCAGGCATTTACAGAGGTTTTTCGATCTGCAATTGGTGGGATTCTGAAGGCTGTACCACAGAACAATGAAGAAATAGCAGGTAATGGATGGGCTCAGTTGGGAAGATCCTCCTCCTTTCTCCACCTTTTTCGTAAATTACTATGAGTTCCAAAGCTATTAGAGGTCCACCTGAGATGTAACATGAGAGATCTGTGGACAGGCCTCCTTTTAAAACATGTTAGTAATATCTACTAGAAGAATGGAGGGACTATATATTCAGAAGATGTTTTACATTTTCCTAAAGAATGGCTATGACCATACATGTGAAGCCATAGCACGGTTTGTTTGGTTTTGGTAGTTAATGCAGCATACAAATGCCATTGTTGTTTGTGAACCCTAGTTTAGTGTTATGTGTAAACTAGGGTAGGATGGCTTGTTCAACAAACCCTTGAGCAGAGCTTTCCAAACTTTTCATGTTGGTGACACACTTTTTAGACATGCATTATTTCGCGACACACTCTTACAGCAGGGCATCATTTCACGACACACTTTTACAGCAGGGCACAAGGTAGGCACTAGGACCTGCGCAGAATCACAGCAGGTTTGGAGGCAGCAAGGCACAAGGCAGGCACTAGGACCTGCATGGTATCTGGGCAGGGCAGGTTTGGAGGCTGCAAGGCACAAGGCAGGCACTAGGACCTACGTGGAATCCTGGCAGGTTTGGAGGCAGCAAGGCACAAGGCAGGCACTAGGACCTGCGTGGAATCCTGGCAGGGCAGGTTTGGAGGCAGCAAGGCACAAGGCAGGCACTAGGACCTGCGTGGAATCCTGGCAGGGCAGGTTTGGAGGCAGCAAGGCACAAGGCAGGCACTAGGACCTGCGTGGAATCATAGCAGGTTTGGAGGCAGCCAGGCACAAGGCAGGCACTAGGACCTACGTGGTATCTGGGCAGGGCAGGTTTGGAGGCAGCACGGCACAAGGCAGGCACTAGGACCTGCTTGGAATCCTGGCAGGTTTGGAGGCAGCAAGGCACAAGGCAGGCACTAGGACCTGCGTGGAATCCTGGCAGAGCAGGTTTGGAGGCAGCAAGGCACAAGGCAGGCACTAGGACCTGCGTGGAATCCTGGCAGGGCAGGTTTGGAGGCAGCAAGGCACAAGGCAGGCACTAGGACCTGCGTGGAATCATAGCAGGTTTGGAGGCAGCCAGGCACAAGGCAGGCACTAGGACCTGCGTGGAATCCTGGCAGGGCTCTGAGGCAGCAGCAGCCACAACACACCCAGACACTGCAGCCGACACACACTAACGTGTCCCGACACACAGTTTGGAACGCTCTGCCCTAAATGATTACAGTGTTTACCTGAGTTATTCCAGTGTGTGAATTGAGCCACAATTTTCCTGTTTGAAATGTCCTCTTCCTCACTGGGCAAAGAGCTGTTTCAGTGCAGCATATACAGCTTCAGTGGCCCTTTTGGGGGCAGCTTCTATTAGAATTTTTGGAACATTTGCTAGATCTTGATCATAGATCTTAGAACTTCATCCTTTGGTGGTCATGGAAAAATCAGCAGAGTTTAGTGGCATCTTAGAAGTATTGGACATTCAAGGTGCCACTTTTAAGAGTAGCATTTCCCAGTTGTGCAGACCTTATTTCACCTGGGTACAGAAAAAACACTGGATTACAATGGATTTTTTTACAGGATCTTGAGATAGGTATTTATATCTTTTACAAAGAATAGGAGGATAGTGCTCAGTCCAGGGATATCAGTGCTATAACTAAATCGTAGTGCTGCTTTTCTCAATCACAGGTTTCTTCGGATCCCTTTCTACCTCAGTTTTAGGAATTAATGAAATGCATATTGGATCCATCACATTCCAGTCAGTGACAGGAGACATTACAAAGGAAAATACGGATGTCATTGTAAATGTAACAAATGCAGACTTTAATGCCAAGTCAGGTATTTAATTTCAAATGAACATCTTTTGAACATCCTAATGTGCTAAGTGCTCGTTCTTGGAAAGAGAAAAGGCAATTTGCGTATGCAAAAGTGTATGTCCGTGTGTGTGAATGAATTAATGAATGCAAGGGAGAAATTAAGATTCATTGAAATAGCTGAGGAATTTAAAACTCAGTTTTCTTGTAATCAGAGTCAGTATTTCAGAGTATCATGGCTCGACTGTTGGATATATTAATGCAGTATCTGATTCAATCAAATAGACTTAATGTAAAATGTTTGCAAGCAAGCAAAGGTTGTGTTAAAGTTCATGTTTACTTTCAGATATGCCCCCCTTCTCATTTCTTTAAAGGTGTCTCCAAAGCAATTTTGGAAGGTGCTGGACCTGAAGTTGAAGCAGAGTGCTCAGTACTTGGTAAGGTGCAACAAGAGGTACCATTGGGTTAGATAATAGAGGATTTGGGGAATTTCAGTTCCTCAAACATGGTTTGCATAGTGTTTCCTATGTTGATTAATCATAGTTCTGAATACATTTATTAGGTGCTATTCTGTATGGTGGTGGTGGTTGTAAAGCAAGATTTTCACATCAGCAGGAGGCAACGTGTTGATGAAAAAGAGGAGATAAATAATATCTGGACCAAATTAGGAAGCCAGGCACAAAACCTACATAAGAATTTTCAGTGGTGTATTTGTGTTGCAGAAGGTGGTGGTTCGTTAAAAACTAAAATTGGGGCTCTCTTTTCCCATCTAGTTCCCTCTAGAGCAGGGCTTTCCAAAGTTTTCCCACGGCGACACACCAACCGCTGTTGGTGTGTCACCGCGGGAAAACCTGGAAGTGCTGCCATTGCGGCAGCGCGCAAAAAGCTGGAAGCGCTGCTGCCGTTTTCGGGTTTTTGCACGCCGCCGTTAGTGTGTTGCCGCGGGAAAACCCAGAAGCGCTGGTGATGATCAGCGCTTCCGGGTTGTGTGGCGACACACCAGACTTTGTGTGGCGACACACTTTTGTGTCGCGACACACAGTTTGGAAAGCTCTGCTCTAAAGCATTGGAAATTGTAATCCCAACATGTTTAGGCTGGGGAAAGAGGCTGTGTTTGGCCATTAGAGAGAAACATTAGAGAGAAATGGCAAAAAGCCATTTGGAGATTTCTGACCATCTAATTGAAGCAGAGATGCGGCTTTAAGCAATGCTGTTATACCTGCCAGGTCTCCCTTGTTAACCTATGGGGATTGAAGTGCACCACATCTGGAGGTTATCTGATCACCAAAGGCTGCCCTAAGATATTATGATCAAATACTAAAAGATGCTAATGCTGCATACAAGGAACTATTGCTTGAATGGCTTTGTCAGCTGTCCTTCCTTGGCCTGCCATTCTATCAAGACAGTACTCCATTAAGATTAACAGTAACATTAATTAACTCTTTACAAGCCTGGCAAAAGAAGTGCATCTTTATAGATTTTCTATGTGTAGAGAGAATTGGGGCCATTTGTAACTTCTGAGTAAGTGCAGTCTATAGCCTGGGGCAGTGCAGGAGAAGGCCCTCTCCTATGTGCCAGAAGGACAGGCCTCTGACAGCAGGGATATCTTCCGAAGGGCGGCTCCTGCAGATTTGTTAAGATCTGCAGGAGACGCCCTTCGGAAGATATCCCTGCTGTCAGAGGCCTGTCGCTGTTAACAGCTAGATGGGCTGATTTGAGGGAGAGACAGTCCCTGAAATCAATCATAAATTGCAAAGGATTTTAATCATACGTACTATTCCCTTTTGACAGGTAGGCATCTGGTTACTGATACAGATCTTTTCACACAGGCAACATATGATTCCAGTAAAGGTAAAGGTTCCCCCCGCACAGTTGTGCAGTCGTGTCCGACTCTAGGGGCCGGTGCTCATCTCAGTTTGTTAGCCGAAGAGCCAGTGTTGTCCGAAGATGCTTCCGCAGTCATGTGGCTGGCATGACGTGCACAAAACACTGTTACCTTCCCACCAAAGTGGTACCTATTCACCTACTTGCATTTGCATGCTTTCGAATTGCTAGGTTGGCAAGAGCTGGGGCAAGTGCGGGAGCTCACTCGGTCACGCGAGGCTAGGGATTCGAACCTCCAAACTTGCGATCTTCTGATCAACAAGCCTGGCGTCTTACCCGCTGAGCCACCACGCCCCTGTATTCCTGTACTTCGTACCAATTACCAATGTGGATGCTACATTTGGCACCATTTGCAACTTCCAGACACTTTTCAAGGGTAGCCCTTCATGGAGAGTGTTGTAGTCAAGACAGGATATAACCAAGCCATGGATAATTATCTTTAACGCTGACTAACTTAGGAAAGGTGGCAGATAGCATACTAGCCATAAGGATGCAAATGTAGCCCTTGCCACCACCAGTAAATCTAGGCACAGCTGAGGAACACTCAAGAAATACTCCTAGACTACAAACTAACTCTTTCAAGGGTTGCAGCTTCAACCCAAACAGGCTGAACCTCAATCCCAAGGTCTAGTTTTCTATTTAGTGACAGTATCTCTGTCAAGTATGGATTTAATTTCAGCTCTTTCTCTCTGATCAGCCCATTATTGCATGTAGGTAATGTTAAAGACAGAGCTTTCCAAACTGTGAGTCGCGACATCATCAGCGCTTCTGGGTTTTCCCGTGGCGACACACCAACGGTGGTTGGTGTGTCGCCGCGGGAAAACTTTGGAAAGCCCTGGTTTAAGAGGACCAAGTGGTTCCTTGGAATTAGATGACAAGGAAGGGTAGAGCTGGGTGTCATAACCGTTCTGAGGGCACCGTCTCCAAAATTTGAGATACCATCCCCCAGCTTCTGAGAATAACTTCCCACCATAAATGCCAGAATACTTGTCAAAATAGAGGAGCAGGTTTTGGAAACAATCGGAAACTGTTTATCTAGCTGGCATTTCTGATGTATCCCAGTCTTTGGCCATAAGCGAGAGAGGGAGAACATGGGGTCTTCCTTATTCTCTCTGCAGGTGCCAAAGAACTTGTGGGAGGGCTGTATTTCTACAATTTGACTTAAAGAAGAACACCCAATTTTTTCAGCAATGTGCCAAAAATGTCTTGGAGGAAGGCAACAAAGGGCAAGCAATTGTCAGACAGAGTTTATAGTTGGTGCTATATTTTATGAAATGTATCTATAGATACTCTACCTCCCAATATACTGTATGTAGTATACTGTATGCCAAAGATAGTTCACGGAAAAGCTTTCATTTTCACTTTTCCAGCCTCTCAGCCTCACAGTGGATTTATAACTACACAAAATGGCAATCTAATCTGTAAAAGAATTATCCACCTGGCTCCTGGCTCCAGCATCAAAACTCAGGTCTCCAAAGTGCTTCAGGAGTGCGAAGCAAAAAAGTATGCCTCTGTTGCCTTCCCTGTAATTGGAACAGGTTTGTATTTTTTTTTCAGAGAATCCTTGGTGCTTCTTCAGAATAAGGTTTTCATTAAAGAGCGGTGTATGTGCTAAATCCTACTGACAATTTCCTAAATTAGCTCACTGTTAGAAAATATGAACTGCTGTGATGGATTTGCAATTTATTTATTTATTTAATTTTTATTTTTTATCCCGCCTTTATTATTTTTATTAATAACTCAAGGCGGTGAACATACCTAATACTCCTTCCTCCTCCTATTTTCCCCACAACAACATGGAGGGGGGCTTTTTTTGAGGGTGCTGCCAGTGGCTGGCCCTATGGGGCAAAGTGTGGGAATAGAGAGCTGCTTCATTGGGCCAGCATCTCGTAGCAGGAGATTCTAAAGGCCACGCTTGACCCCAGTGATGGAAGAAAGGCAGGAAGTAAATTAAATTCATGGTACATATCTATTCTAGAAGGGAAGTAGGCAACGTATTCTACTTGACTGGTTGGTTGATTGATTGATTGATTGATTGGCAGTTTTTAAAATTCACATGTTGATTTGTGGGAATATACTGTATGAGGGTAATGCTATTTAGCAAATTTTAGCAACTCACAAGTAGAGAACCAGTGGCCTTCTAGATGTAAGATTCTTGTGTACCCTTGAAACATAGCCTGAATGACCAATAGTTAGGGATGATGAGAATTGCAGTCAAATATCTGGAGGGCCATGGGTTGCCCATCCTTGCTTTGAGTCTCTCATTCTAATCAATATTAATGATAAGTATAATGTGTTGGTTTTTCTCTGTTGCATCTGATACAGGTCAGGCAGGAAGGAGTCCTGATGAAGCAGCTGCTGCTATGATCAGTGCAATTGCTGACTTTGCAGGAAAAGAGTTGCCCCAGTACTTAAAAATCATCAAGGTGGTTGTTTTTCAGCCACATATGCAAAAGGCCTTTTATACCACTTTGAAAAACAAAGAAGGACTTGCATTGCCCACCTCAGAATCTACGCTTTCTAAGTTTAAAGGCAAGTGCAAAGGATTGGGTTCATTTACATTCCTGTGAATGTTCTTTTCCATTTTTTCTTGTTTGGTGTGCACTTACAGAATTTCCCTTTTGCTTACAGCGTTTCTAACTGGTAGGAAGTCACCTGCTAAAAAGAAACGTATTCTAGTGTTGGAGAAGAAGATTGAGATGGCATCATTTGAGATTTGTGGCGAAAACAGGAAAAATGTGGAAGATGCTGTAGCCTGGCTAAAGAAATTGATTTTCCAGGAACAGACAGAAAATCGCATTGTTGATGACTCGATAGATCTGTTCGATGATGCTGAGATAAAGAAACTGAATGATCTCCAGAAAAGCTTGCACATTGCCATTCAGCTGGACAAGATGCAATCTCCTCCTTTCATTTTGGTATCTGGTATCCCCAGGGATGTCCTCACTGCCTTCACAGAAATTCAGAACCTGTTAAAAAAACTTAAAGCTGACCAGGAAAAGAAATCCAAGGCAGAACTTGCTAAAGTTTTGGTGGAGTGGCAGTATAGTACAAATGGGGATGCCTTTGTAGCTTTTGATATGCTAAGTAACCTAGATTTAGAAGATGCTAAAATCAGCCAAAGGAAAAAAGTTCAAGTCCAAATTCAGGGAGAGAATTACACAGCAGACCTGAACAAGATGTGTGTTGTGGATAGCCAAGGAAAAAGTATAAAAATTAACCGTGTTGGAAAGGATGAAGGTAATGAGCGTCTTAAATAATTGAGGTTGGATTAGTAGCTAGATTACTGTTGGTCACCTCTCAGAAATCTCCTCCCTGGGTTTTAAAAAGTGTGTGAAGGGGGAAGGGCAGGGGTACAAGACAGAGGAACAAGGTGAACAGACCATTTGTATGGTTGGCATCAGAACCTGACCGCCAATTCCATATTGGATGTGCAAGGCTTGTTCATTTGCAGAGCAGGTGTTCCATCGGTCCTTTTTCCAGCAAGAATTTTAGGCTTGTTTCTACTTTTTGGTAGAAATTGGTAGTATTCCTTTCCCCAAGGTGGAGGGAGACAAGGATACGTTGGTACAATGCCTGTGAGTTCCAGTGTTCCTGGAGGCATCTTTCTTGGCACACATCAGGCTTCCTTCTCCATCTGAATTTGAGGGTTTTTAACTTTTTTCTTCAAAAAGAATAAGAATAAATGGGAAGGAGATACGTCTTCCAGGCTCTAGAATCATCTTTATTCGCAAGAATGTATTTGGATTCCATTATAAGCACTCTAGGCATATTTGTAGTATATAAAAATGGGGACTAGAAGCATGGCTGAGAGCAACTCTATTAGAGTAGATGGTTGTTAAATATATCTTTTGAAATTGGACATGTCCGCTATGGTAGCCAGTTTCTGAAAACATCTGTAACATGTTCTCAAAAATCTAAATTATTCTACTTGATCAATGTTTAAGGCAGCCCTTCTCAACCTTTTGACCCTGGAGGAACCCTTGAAATATTTTTCAGGCCTTGGGGAACCCCTGTACCTTCAGGCTCAAATATAGGCCAGAAGGTACAAAATTCTTATATTCGTTTCATGGGTAGGCCTGTATATATGCATTAACAGTGTTCTTAAACTAAAAATAAAGAATGAAACTTCTTTAATGTGAAGTTGCCCAAATTTGAAATAATGTTTTAAATAAATCGTGATCTCCCACGGATCCTCTAGTGACCTCTCGCGGAACCCTAGGGTTCCATGGAACCCTGGTTGAGAAACCATGGTTTAAGGTAACCAAAACAATTTCTTACCCCAGAAGTAGCTCTTCAAACATGAAGCCCAAGAAGTAAAAGCATTACCATTTGTAAGCTGCCCTATTGGCACTGAGCAGAATAGAAGCTTACTAGTCTATCAATAGTTCTTTTTTGGAAGCTAAATCTAAAGGAAGGGAAGGTGGTCAGTTGTTGGAGGAAAAGAGACAAAAGATGTGGTTTACAGGTGATCAAAATCAAAAGATGGAAGGGGGAATTACAGTTGTTTGGAATTAACACTAAGACTCGTGCTACTTAGTTCGTGAATGCTGACAGGGCAGTTGTGATGATGGGAGAAAGTTCCCCTGTGCATGGATGTCAGACCACTGTGAAGATTTTTAAAATAAATGGAATGTTTAGCACAAAGGGAAACATGTCAAATTCCACTGATTGAAAACTTATGCACAGTGCTATTTTCTGGTGGGTTATGTGAGTATATTAATAAAATATATATTTTGCAGACAAACTATTAGAACACGTTCCTAAACACTGGGAAGATATGAAAGGAAGTCATGTCAAATTGGTCCTGCTACAGCCTACAACAGGAGAATATAAGGAAATTGAAAAAAATTTTGGGATTGGCTGCCCTTCACAAACAATTGAAAAGGTGAAATTTGATCTGAGCAACAAGCTTCTATACTCCAGCTGTTCAGCTGCAATTCATTGAATCCTCCAGAATTCTGAAAAGGGCCACTTTTGAGTTCCAGAACTCTACATTCCGTAGAACAACAGGCTTCTGTTTTGAATGCTTGAGTGGTGTTGAGCAGCTACAAGCTTGGCTCAAGAGTTTGTGATACATTGACATGGGAAAATAAATTATATTAAAGTAGAATAATATGTAATATCCTGGAAGTGGCAATATTCAGAAACCTGCTGTATCTGTACAATTGGAGTGTATGTGTGCAAGAAGCAGGAAAGAGAGGAAGGAGGAGAGAGCTAGAGTAGCTAGGAAATACGCTTCTGGTTCACCTTCATTTATTTGAAACCAGTGTCCGTACTCCATCACCATTTTACAATCTGAAAAATAAAGCATTTAATCGAGGTCAGGTAGAAATAATAAGTGTTGAACTCATCTCCATGTCTCTGTGGCTGTTGGTGTGCTACATCTACCTGTGAACTGGGTCACAAAGCTTACCAGTCTTTGCAGAGCCATTGTCCACACCTTTTCCCCCCATCGTGTCTTCTGATCGCCAACCACCCCAATACTGACAATTGAAACTTTGTGTTGTTGTCCTAGTAATTCGATCTTCCATAGTTCCAAGTGGTGGGCGTAATAAATCTAGATCTCCATTAGTTGCTTTTGCATGCATTTGCCCCATTTTGAGTTTAGCAATATTAAAATCATTCCAAAGGGAATATAAGTTATTGAACCCTGCTGCTGTAATGTTCATGAGGAGAATTTTCTGGAGTTCTTACCCAGATGAGATAGCAGTGATGTCACTGGCCTTTCCATAGTCCAAAATAGCCACCAAAGAAATTGCATTTATTTTGCCTGTGGTGAACTGCTGAGGGGTTCAGTCTGTAAATATTTTTATGGTTTTAATAGTTTTATTGTTTTTAATGATTTTTGTGGTTGGTTTGTTTTTGTAATTTTTGGGGATTTTTAAGTCACAGCAGTGAGATGGGCAGCTATATAAATTTAATAAATAAAAATAAATAAATATGGTTCCTAATCTCATGCTTGCTGAATAGAAGGAATGCAGGCAACAACAACTTTTTGGTGAGAAATAACACATAAGAGACTCTTCTTGCCAATTCTCCATTGCAACCTTTCTTCTCAAGATTGTTTATTTCTAATCTCAGTATAGTCACCAAGGGAAGATAACAAAACCCACTGAGGATGAATATAGAGGGAAAGTTAGTTGTATGATAGGGAATGATACTGATAAATGAATAATAAAGTTCTATATTTGCATCCTTTGTAGATTGAAAGGGTACAGAATCCTTACCTCTGGCAAGCCTACCAAGTCAAGAAACAGCAAATAGATAAAAAAAATGGCCATGGAAACAATGAGAAGATCCTTTTCCATGGGACTCCCAGTTCCACACTGATTCCAATTTACCAGACTGGCTTTAACCGCAGTTATGCTGGAAAGAACGGTAAGATCATTCCAAACAGATATAAGGGAATGTGATATAAAGCATTACATTTCAAAGATGTATAAAGATCTTTAAAAAGCAGCTCAACAGCTATTCTAATATCTAGTCATGAACAACCTAATGATAGCAGCCCTGGTCTTTATTATGTCTACTTTGTCTTGATGTTTTCAGTGAAACTTATTTTCATTTAGATGCACGCAAGGGTGCAGGCATAGCTTGCCAGTTTTCTTACTTTTTAAATTAAGTATTAATAATAATTCAAAATCTGCCTTGCTGCAAAATAAAATTCCGACTTCCAGCATTTCCAAAGATACTTCTGGTACGGATCCCATCAGCTTTCCCAGAAAAATAATGGGCAACTGCAGCTTTGTTTGGAAGATCCGGAAGGTGTAGTAAGGACAGCAAGAAGAGTTCATACGCAGAGTTTCTTCTCTCTGAGGGGAATCTTGGGTCTATCAGGTTGTCAGCTCAGGGGGAAAAATAATGGTATTCCCTTTCTATTCTCAGAGTCAGTAGGATTGCAGCTGCTGAATGCACAGCATCTCTGCTCAGTGGATAGATTGTGGACACAGAAGAAGGCTCCAACATCATTTTTCAGTTTTGAGGGGAATGGGAAAACCAGGCTGTTGTGTCTTCATTTTTCATGAAAATGGTAGTGGTAGCATCTCAGTTTTATAACCCCCTGCTCACAGGGGGTTATAAAATGTTCTCTCTTCCTAAAATGAGAGGTTTCAGATTCCTCTCCATCAATTTGGTGTGACTGAATGAACAACGTAGTCACTGGCTTCTTTAAAAATGTACTTTACTGAACAGATTGGCTAGATAATTAACACCTGCAAAGAAATTCCATATTTGATTATTTTTAGGTAATGTGACAATTCATCTCTCAAAGCTGAAGTACCAATAGTGGTACTTTCCATTGGTTTTCTTAAATATCTTTCAATGTTTTAAACACTTTTTTCCTGGTTTCAGCTGCGATGATTGGTAATGGGACCTATTTTGCCACCTCTTCAAGCTATTCTGCGGATGATACATACTCCACACCAGACAGTGATGGCAGAAAATATATGTATGTTGCCCGTGTTCTGACCGGAGATTATTGTATTGGAAAAGCAGGACAAATTACACCACCATCCAAAAATAAAGGCGGGTTCGACTTATACGACAGCGTAACCAACAACATGACTCAACCTTCGATGTTTGTTATCTTTCATGATGCTCAGGCTTACCCAGAATATCTAATTACTTTTAGAAGATAAGTTAACAGGCAAAAGGTGATTTACTTTCCTCTCCTCTCACACTAAAAGAAAGTAATTTGAATGAACCTTTTTAGAATACTTGTCACTTGAATCTTGATTCACTAGTTGGCTCCTCTCAGAATGGCAAAGGCTAAAATAATAGTAAGATCCAGTAGAGATCAGCAAACGATGTTGAATTCAAACTAGAGAGGGTAGAACATGAAGATTTTCTGGATAGAGGATCTACTTAAGGCATAGCTTTCCAAACTGTGGGTCACGACACTTCAGTGTGTCGCGACAAAACCCGGAAGTGGACGTGCACAGTGGGGGCGCACGCGGTGGCGGCGACAGCAGCAGTGTGCCATCAGCGCTTCCTGGTTTTAGCGGAAAACACGAGGCCGCTGCCACAGCCCGTGTGTGCCCCTGCGCCGCCGCTGCCACCATTGGTGTGTCGCCAACAGCGGCAGTTTGGAAAGCACGGACTTAAGGAAATGGTAGAACCCTGAGCATTGCAGTCTTGTAAAGGCATTGAGGATGTGTATGATTGGGAATGATCTATAAAGTCTGCTTAACTTTCACTGATCAGATCTTCAAAGGGCCCCTTTCAGTTTCAGTGAAAGTCATCATGCATGGCAGATGAACGAAAACCACCGGTGCTTTTTCTAGGGGACACACTGCTGCTTAAAACTGCCTGTTCCAGATCAGCGTTTTCTCTAAGTAATCTTTTCTGGTGGCTCTGCCCATTCTTCTGAAGGCCTTGAGGACATTCTGAACTTCACCGTCGGGTCACTTGTCTTGTCCCTCCACCGATTTATCTGTATTTTCCAGGATCATTCAGCACCCGTTTCTGCATTTCCCTCTGGTGCTTAGCACGTTATGAGCGAGCCTGTGCTTTCTATTTCTGGAAAAAGAGTTAGCAACAACATGCGTGAATTAAATATGCCTCCTATTGCTTGACAGTTTGCAGGGAGTGAGAAACGAAAGCTCAGCTGTAAAGCTGGGATAGCTTGTACTAGTTTCCATTTCTGCCTTAATCTGGACTGCTGCTATGCTTACGGTATTCTGCTATGGAGAAGAGAACAGCTGGTGAGAAATTTTACTATCAAACAGCTGTTAAAACAAAAGCCAGTTGCACTTTACGGCATTGTGTCAGAGACTAGAAAACAGCAGATCCACCCTACAGCCATGAATTGGTCACTCCAGCTTTAGAAAGGACTTGGAGCTCACAAAGAAGCCATAGAACATAGTTTTTCCCCCCCAAGTACTGCCCTTACTACTGCATGAGAAAGAGCTGCATCCAGCTGATGAACTTCACGAGGAGTCAGAAAGCCAGAAAGGGCAGTCATCCAATTAGAAGAGCAGCTCTCTGGTTGGTTACCACCACTGCCATTTAGAAATGTAACATTAAAGTGATAGTCGGCGCACATCCTGCCAGATGATGCCACTAGTTTATTAACTAGCATTAACTTGTCCCATGTACTGAAGTGCCTGCATCTAAAATGTTTCCAAGAATTACCTGTCATTTACTCTAATAAACTGTGTCTGAAAAATGTGTATTCAGCGTTTGTGCTTATTCTTGGACTACAGGAGGGATGGTGGCTATAGGGGAGTTCCACTGGTTTAAACCAGAGTTCAGTACAGATAGCCTCCCAGATCTTTCCATTCCTCAATTGGCCGTGCTGAGGAGAGTTGGAGAGCCATGTATTGAGCATCACGGGGTTTGGGAAAGCTTGTAACCATACAGAAATTTGTTTCATCCTGCATTTGTGCCAACAATTGTACTTTTGCATTCAATACTTGTGAATCGGCGGGGTTTCCCCCTTTTCTAATCTGAAGATTAGGGCACGGCAGATTGCTATTTTCTTGGGATCATGTAGTTTAACCAGGAAAAATACCTACACCAACTTGCCATACAATTAAATATCTTTCAATGTTTTAAACACTTTTTTCCTGGTTTCAGCTGCGATGATTGGTAATGGGACCAACTTGCCATGCAATTATGCCATTATTAAAAATTACCCTTGCAGTGCCAAATACTGGACAGTTCACGGTCAAAACAAGGCATGTTTTCCCTAAATAAAACATTGCAGAGGGGGAGATCAAATTCTCGAAGTTGGAGGAGGAGAGTGGTATAGTGGTTAAAGACCTGGACAAAGTTGGGGTGCCTCAGGTTCAGGTCTACTGATGCTGGAGAACTTTGGGCGTCAGTCTGAGCTATTCCATAGGGTAGGAATAAGAGAGATCCTCATGTAAGCCACCTTTTGCTCTTTGAGAAAGGAGGGTTATGTAATAGTCTCTCCTGAAGTAGAACATATCACACTACACACAACTAGAATAAGGTTTTTATTACTTCTAAGTCATATTTCACAATCAGCCATGGAACAGTCCTCTTCCAATATATATTGGCTGAAACAAACCAAACTAGTGGTATATCATGTCATCGCCTGAAAACTGGAAATCAACAATTATGCTTGCAAGCCACTGCTCTCTGAAAAGCCTGCTCAACATGTAAAAAAATGCACTGTTTCTCCCAAATAAGGGCCTGTGAATGAGGAGGGGGGATTGTCTTGCATTAGAAAACGCCACTGAAAACAACGGGGGCTCATGCGTGAGAAAGTTTAGTAGTTTTAGAAACTAGTACCTTACTTTATATGGAATTGGTTTTAATGGTTACTAATTCAAATATTGATTCATTTTCTCCTGGGCCTACTCTATTTTGGAATGTGGTTTCTGGGAGGTACACACGGGGAGGGGGGGCATCTCCAAGATTGGTTGCAGCTGCGGTTGGCAACTTTAAGGTGACAAAAGTAGAGAGGCAAGGCATCGGGCAAGATTTTCACCTGCCCTGATTTATTTATCGTTCATTCTTCCTTGGGGGGGGGGGGGACGCAGGGCGCCATCTTAAATTCAATGCCCACTTCCTTGGGGAGTATACAATACAGTATTACTTTTCAGCCACTCAAAGGGGAGGGCAGTAAAGAAATTGCATTAACAATGGTAAGAGGACGGTGATGTAGTTTTACAACTTTCTTCAAGAAAGTGTCCTAGCAGCAGAATACAGGCTCCTGTGTTTTACTGAAATTGGGGCATAAACTTAACAATCAATTAAGAAAATGCAAAATTCTTTGAAGCATGAGACATCCCAGCAACCAAGCATCCTTCCTCAGTTTGGTAGGATCACATAGCTACTTCCACTATCTAGATCACGTCTTGGAATACGTGATGGGAAATCAATGGGGCAACATAGGGGAATCTCATCCAATTGGATATGAAGCACCAATAACATCAAACTCTTCTCAGCCACTATCCTGTTTTAAAATCATTTTACTGTATTACGGATATCAAATTGTAATCCAGTCTGGGCTCCGCTAAAATGTAAAAGCACACAATAACATCTCTCTTTTAATTTTGAAGATTTGCAACATGCCAAGGGCACAGGCAGCAGTCACGTAAATGGAAATTACCAGTTGAAGTTCAAAAAGATGTCAATTGTTGTAATCATAGAGGCTCACTATCTATGCATCTACTCATATCTAGGCTCCTTTGACATTAACACAACTGCAGTGAAGAAATTAATAGTTTGGTTCTATGTAATACTTTTGGATTGCAGCTTCAGTCAAAAGTATTAACAATTCTTTCAACTTGCATCTGTAATCCTAAATGTAACACCATTAATTGAACAAATATTCTGAATTTCATCATTTCATACTAGATAACAAAGAATTCTGCCAACACTAATTCTTATTACTCCTCCACCGCCACCATGTGCTAAAATAAAATGATATATATTTAGGCAAGCTAGAAACTCTGGACTGCTGATTGACATAAAAATACTCATTCAATTCCTTTTGCCTTCAGCTCTTCTCTAACACGTTTCAGATAATGAGGATCAGGGTAACCAAAACTAGAGGGGAGACAAGAAAGAGACTTGCTTAAAACAAGGAAGCACTATGCACAAATAGCAATATCCAATGCTGAATTGAACTGTTTAAAAATGCACTTAGTTTGCAAGTATATAAATTAATTTAACAGGGTACTTGAGAAAAAATAATCTAATATCACTGAAGTATGAGTAAGGAATAAGTCGACAGATGTAATTACGTTGATACAAAGATCTTCCTGATTTTTACAATTTCTACTGAAAACAACTTACCTCTATAGTTCCTTAAGAAGCACACATAGTGTGTGCTTGCTGGACTTCCAGAACCTAATGAACACTTTAGAATGATTGCTTTTTAAAAAAAAAAGATTTCTAGTTATATTTTAAAACAGATTACACTCCACTGAAGATAGCTTTAAAGAGATGGGTTTGGGTTCAGGGTCCTCCTTTGCAGAAAGAAGGGCTCCTGCTACCTGCAAGGCTTTTAATCCAGCACATTTTCTTCCTCTAGCTCAGAGCTTTCCAAACTTTTCATGTTGGTGACACACTCTTACAGCAGGGCATCCTTTCGTGACACACTCTTACAGCAGGGCACAAGGCAGGCACTAGGACCTGCGCGGAATCCTGGCAGGGCACGCTTGGAGGCAGCCAGGCACAAGGCAGGCACTAGGACCTGCGCGGAATCCTGGCAGGGCAGGCTTGGAGGCAGCCAGGCACAAGGCAGGCACTAGGACCTGCGCGGAATCCTGGCAGGGCAGGTTTGGAGGCAGCCAGGCACAAGGCAGGCACTAGGACCTGCGTGGAATCCTGGCAGGGCAGGCTTGGAGGCAGCAAGGCACAAGGCAGGCACTAGGACCTGCGCGGAATCCTGGCAGGGCAGGCTTGGAGGCAGCCAGGCACAAGGCAGGCACTAGGACCTGCGCGGAATCACAGCTGGTTTGGAGGCAGCCAGGCACAAGGCAGGCACTAGGACCTGCGCGGAATCACAGCTGGTTTGCAGGCAGCAAGGCACAAGGCAGGCACTAGGACCTGCGCGGAATCTCAGCTGGTTTGGAGGCAGCAAGGCACAAGGCAGGCACTAGGACCTGCGCGGAATCACAGGAGGTTTGGAGGCAGCAAGGCACAAGGCAGGCACTAGGACCTGCGCGGAATCACAGCAGGTTTGGAGGCAGCAAGGCACAAGGCAGGCACTAGGACCTGCGCGGAATCACAGCAGGTTTGGAGGCAGCCAGGCACAAGGCAGGCACTAGGACCTGCGCGGAATCACAGCAGGTTTGGAGGCAGCAAGGCACAAGGCAGGCACTAGGACCTGCGCGGAATCCTGGCAGGGCTCGGAGGCAGCAGCAGCCACGACACACCCAGACACTGCAGCTGACACACTAATGTGTCCCGACACACAGTTTGGAAAGCTCTGCTCTAGCTCAATACAGGTTGAAGCACCCATAGGGTTGGATTTTAAGGGAGGTTAAGAAAATGCATAGAAAACATCCCCGTCTTCTTCCAGGCCCTTTGCCTACATGCACTTCTCACTCCCAGGTTCCCCCCTTAAAACAATGTGGGGCAGGAAAAGGAGATTTTCTTTGAGGAAGAGGAATTCAGTCAGCATCCCCTGCTCTTCATCAAACTCTATCCCACCCCATTCAAAACATATTTGAAACACTTTAAAGAAAAAAAAAACCACTGAGCAGATAAAGGGTATTCCTACTATTATTGCATGGGAAGACTTTTACCACAAAGCATTAGATCAACCATTCACAGTGATGCTGTGATCACCCTCTCGGTGCCTGGAGGCTGTAGGGGTCTGGATGGGGAACAACTGGCTTCAGCTGAACCCTGGTAAGACGGAATGGCTGTGGGTTGGGGGCTCCCTGGCATCCAGGAACTTACCATCTTTGGCTCTGGATGGGGTTGCGCTGCCCCAGACAGATCCAGTGCGGAACCTGGGGGTTCTCCTGGACTCACGGCTCCTGCTCAAAGAGCAGGTAGCAGCCGTGGCCAGGGGAGCCTTTGCCCAACTTCGTGTTGTGCGCCAGCTATGCCCCTTCCTGGATCGGGAGGCCCTCCGGTCAGTCACTCATGCCCTAGTCATCTCCCATATAGACTACTGCAATGAACTGTACATGGGGCTACCCTTGAAGAGCATCCAGAAGCTACAGCTGGTTCAGAATGCGGCCGCGTGAGCAGTATTAGGAACCCGAAGGATGGCGCATATAACACCTTTGCTGCACGAGCTGCATTGGGTGCCAGTGTGCTTCTGGGTCCAATTCAAGGTGTTGGTTATCACCTTTAAAGCCCTACATGGCATGGGTCCAAGTTACCTGAGGGACCGCCTCACCCCCATTGCATCGACCCGTCCCACCCGGTCAGGCAGAGAGGGCATGTTACGGACCCTGTCCATGAGAGATTGTGGATTGGCAGGATCCAGGAAGAGGGCCTTCTCTGCCATGGCCCCCGCCCTGTGGAACACATTACCCCCAGAGGTGAGTCAGGCCCCCCCTCTCCCGGCCTTCCGAAAGGGAGTGAAAACCTGGCTTTGCCACCTCGCTTGGGGTGGGAGAGGGGATAGTCAATCATAGGGGTGGTTGGCGCCATGATGTGGCTCCGAGGAATTTATATTTTATATACATTTTAAATATTTTTCTATATTTTATAGTTCATATTTATATATCTATGATGTATTTGTTTTTATGTTTTTAATCTCTAGTTAATTTAACTGAATTGTAAACTGCCCAGAGTCGCTTGCGAGATGGGCGGTGCAGAAATATGAATGAGAAATAAAATAAATAAAATTCCTAACATACACTGGATTACAAATCCCATGATCCCAGCCAACATGGGCATTGTAATCCCATATACCTAGAGGGCACCTAACAGGGGATAGTTGTATTAGGCTGTTTCACTGACAGCAAGATATTTATTTGTGATGAAAACCAAGAAATATTTGCTCCATTGTGCTTGGCAGCAGCTGTTTTGCTGAAATGGGTTTTACTAGCACTTAATGCAGTGTTTCTCAACCTAAGATGTGTGGACTTCAACTCCCAGAATTCCCCAGCCAGCATTAATTCTGGGAGTTGAAGTCCACACATCTTAAAGTTGCAAAGGCTGAGAAACACTGACTTAGTGAGTTCAAGAAAACTCAAAATTGCATGCAAAATTGTATCAGGGGAAATGTACTATCCTTTCTTGAAAAAAATAACAACAAAAATTTGAACTTACTCTCTTTCTCCTCCAAAAATACTAGTTTTGTGATGAATGTCATTCCAGGTAATGACATCAGTCATACCAGTTGTTCGTGACTGGCCCACTGTGAAAATCAAGGCTTGGTCAAAGGCCCGTTGCAGCAGCTTCAAAATTTCTCTTCCTTCCTTGTTGTCAGGTAAGTACGCTGAACGGCACGTTCCAGGGTAACGTTTCCCTGGGTGAGGATGGCCTGCCTGGTTTAGAAACAGTAGCAAATACGAACATACACCATGTGTTTCAGGTTCCATTGCAAAAAGCTAACCGTTGTGCAGCTATTCTGATCTGGAGCGGGAAAGGCTGGCAGCGGAGGGCACGTGGACAGGTTTGCTGCACTTGTCAGCACCTTCTTTAAAAAGCAGTGCCTTTTCCTGCACTGACAGGGTAGAACTGCAGCCCCAGGAAAATATGTGCTTGAGTTACAGCAGCATTAAAGAGGCACCAGCAAGGTACAATAGACTTAGTGCACCCTGTCATCCTCTCCTGAACTTGAACACGTATTTTCCTGGAGATGCAAGGCTTTCTGTGAGCCCAGGAAAAGGCCCAGCTGCTTTAAGGAGCAGCCAAGGGATGCAACATGCTACCACCCGCCTCCAAAGCATATTTTCTGCTCCAGCTCCAGCTCCATACTTACCAAATAACAAAACGGGACATTCTCAGCTACAGCCCACTCAATCAGCATTTGGCTTCCAACAATAGGCCAGCCAAATGTTTCTGGGAAAGTCTCTCAAGTATGACATGAATTGATAGCTCACCTTTTCCTAGCTTCAGTCAGAAGCAGGATCTCCCCTCTACTGAAGAAATAAAAATGCACTTCCTTGAAATGTGACTGCTTCCATTTCATTATAGACATTCCATTTTACCACATTCCCCCAAATAGTCTGTCTGCTTTTTGTATCAACTGACCATGCTCAGGTCTTTTTGGGTGGTCAGGAAGCTTCCACTGAGGAATTTGAGATGTGACAAAAGAGGGACATACTGTAAAGGTGTCCAGCCCCATCTACTGTACACTAAACTTTTGGTTTTATCTACTGATTTCTATAGCAGCTCTTCTGACTGTCCCTGGAGACACATAAAAATAACTTCTCAACATGACATAGGAAACAAACCAGGTTCTAACCCACTGAAAATAATGAGTTTTCTACAAATAAAACTGGCACCAAGGACACCAGTGCCAGCAAAATATCTTAGTACTCATCTGGCTCCTGATTTTATTTCTGTAATGTCTATTTTAATTCAAAATAAATGAGAAGCTTGCATGTCAAAACATCATCATCATTATCCTGTTGCTCAAACTTACTGTCTGAATGCCTTCAGGTATACAGTAGGTAATAGTGATGGTTCCACAGTCCTTATGACCAGGAAGGGAATTTCTGGTTCTGATGACCTCCATTTTCCCTGGGGGCTGATTTCCTTTTACCTTCCCATAGACTAGGTTGCACACAGGGCAGACTGGTTTGCGTTTCATTGCCTCTCCTATGCAGTCTGCACAAAATGCATGCTTGCAATTGGGTAGCACTGTCTTCTGGTGGATTTTATCCAGGCAGATGGAACATTCCTCTTCTGGTTTGACTTCCATTGCCTTCACTACTGGCTGCTCCAGAGAAGGAACCGGCTGCATTTTGTGATGACTTTGTGGTTCAAAGGATGCACCTGTAGCAGCCTCAGCACTGGAACTAGGAATGGCTGTTGCTTCACTATTTACAGCTACAAATTCCTCAGTATTCAGAGACTTCATGATGTGCTTCTCAGCAGAACATACATGTTCAAGAGGACCACAAAGGCTCAGGTAATTTTCATTTAGAGACAGTGTTACTTTGGGACATTCATTTTGGAAATATGGAAATAAATCCTTCAGTTTTCTTTTCCGATCTGCCAGATGTTTCAAGGGAATTTCTTTTTTATATGGCTCTTCTAAAGTCTTCAGATATATATACTGGAAACTGTCGTAAGCTTCTGAAGACTGATCTGACAATGCATATGACTGGGGCATAAAAATGATGCGTGTTAACTGACCACCATGACAGTTTTCTACCTCCATTCTAGTACAATAGTCATGGTTTATACATTCAATTTCTTGCCTTAGCATTGGTTTCAGAAATTCAAACATGGCAGAGTCAACTTGAATGCCACTTGTCTGTAAGTGGGGATCATTTTCTTTATTCCAGTTCTTTGCTGCCATTTCTTCTAACAGTGACTTTGCAGCTGAAACTTCATTTGTGGGGCCTTGAAGAACCACTGTATCCTTGTATTTTTTAATAATAATTTTTTTGCATTTGCTTTTTATCATCTCACATGCATGGCTCTCAAGGAAGGGAACTGTTTCCTGCTTTAGATCTCCTGCTACTTTCTGGAAAAGCGAGACAAAATCCTGCTGAGCTCTCTTCGTAAAGCTTGATATCCCTACTGAAGTAAACTGGACAGAAGTCATTCCGTTCTCAGCGTTGCTTTTGATTAGCTTTACACTGAACTTCTCCTCTAGTTCTTCAATTTCTTTCCTGTAGGCTTGTCTAAAATATTCAAAGATACCTGAAGGAACTTCCATGCTGGCCAGTTCTTCTAAATCATTCCTGTATCCTCTGTTGTGGCCTCCCTTTCCTTTACCCCAATTGTCCTGCTTTTTAGGTTGTGAAAATTCACTGCTGCGGTGGCCTCCAAGGAGTTTCTCAAAATGATGGTGTAACTTTTCAATATCCTCATAGTCTCCCACCACCTTTTCAACACCAAGGTGACTTGAGCCTCTGTCTACTTTTAAGGTGGGACATACAGCAGTAACCTGATTTCTCTCTTCTCTGGTGAGCAAGTCAGTATTCAGGGTGGCAGACACCTCAAGAAATATCTGGAAAGAAAGAGAGAGAGGGGACACACCAGAAATGTGAGCCAGTACAATAAAAATGGTACACCGGATTTAACATAAAAGTCCATTTCCTACAGTGAAGAATTCCACCTCCTACTTGCTACTTCTTCACTCTCTGGTATCAGCCTATTCCTTGCATGGTCAATATAATCACTTTGGCTTTTAAGGAGGCCTAAATGCTTATAAATATTGCACACTAGCAGATGTATAAAAAAAGGGGAAGTCAGAAACTTAATATCTTTTTTAAAAAAAATATTTTTTCTTTGTTACTTTTTAGTATTTTGAATTTGTTAAACTTGTTTTGTTCATCTATATTTCCTTCTATTAACATGTATAAACACACACACACACACACACACACACACAGAGTTATACCAAGTAACTATACAATGGAGATTTCAGTATCAAGTAATTTAGCCTAAGACCAAAACCTTTATTATATAACAAATACCTCCACTCTTCCTTTGTCTCTTCCTTTCCAATGTTATACTTAACTTTCAATAAAAAAGCCAAATAATCATAATGCTTGTAACACTGATACCTTAAATTGTAACTAATAATGACAGAATATCCATCTTTCTCAACGGTATCTAAACAATGGAATGTTAAGAATTTAAGTATATTACATACATATCATTGAATTGAAATATATTGTATCAAGATTTATAGTATAACAATAAAAGGGAAAAAGAAACAAGTGCTTCTTCCCCATTTCCTCTTTGCCTGGATAGCCCCCCAAAAGTGTTTCTACCTTCCCCCATTCACCAGGGATAGATGGAAGAGAAGACATTCTGCAGCAAGGCCATCACTTTGTTGGTAAACTTACAGTCACCTCCAGGGACTCCAAGATGTAGAATGTCACACATTGCAATATTCTTTGTAAATGGCAAACAGAGAGCTTGGTTTTTGAAAGAAGTGAATAATGGAGAAAGCTTTCAGTATTTCCATATGTGGGGTGGGGTTCCTTAGCAGTTCAGATCAATTTAGAAGAACAACGTGAAATATTTAACATAACAGCAATTATCCACAGAGAAAAACTCAGCTATACATTCAATGTAATGGTAGATATCTTAAGCTCTTCTAAAGCTCAGTAAAAAGATAACTCTTTCCATTTAGGAAGGAGAGTTTTGGAGCCATTACTGAGAAAAAAATTCACTGCTGTTTGAGTGGAAGAGTTATGGCCTTGCAGATGTGTAGGGCAGATCAAGAGTTTTCAATTTTGTGAAATCAATAAGATATTTGGAAAAGTAACAGCAACATTCAGAGTTAGGCTCCCAAGCAACTACTGATTTCATTCTCTCTAACATTATATAATATTATATAGGTACTGTATGTGTATAGAGATGTATGTTTCACCCGAACAACTAGTGTTCCGCTACCTTTATTCCTAGCTGGGCTATGAAAATAGGTGGGGAAATATGGGTGATGGTGGAAGAAAACATATCCCATCCCATAGAGTTTCAGGTTAAGCTCCTGAGACTTACTCCCAGGGGGATATTATCAAAATCCGTCTTATCATTTGCATTAAATTCTTGCATTAAATTCAACAGTTACAATTACATAAACAAAAGGATAGGTAAATATAAGGTTGCTTAAATAAGCTTCTACTCTGACCTACAAGTATAAAATTGTTTAAATAAGCTTCTATTTACTCCTATGCAATCATGTTTCCAGCAATGTACTGTAGGGCCTTCTAAAGCTAGAAAGTTCTGGAGGACGATGAGAAATGACCAAGGAGTAATAAAACCCAACCCACAGTCTGCAAGGAGGAATCAGACAATATTTTTTAAAAGGGGGATGGGTAGGTTTAATTTCAAGAATATTGATTATCATCAGTTTCCGGGATTTGGGGCCTCAAGCAGAAAGATCAAAGTGTTGAAGAGTTGGGAATATACCTCCGACTCTAGTCCCCCATCTCTAGAACATACCAACTGGAATCATATGACACACTGAGGCGAAATAGTTCCAGGCACTCAGGCAATGCACCCTCAAATTTGTATCAGTGCAAATGATGGCACACTTGAAGCTGGTTGCCGTGATCATCCTTAGTCCAATTCCACTGGCTGCTGTACACTATCCGTACCCATCATGCTACCCTAGGTAAATGCCCTGGGAGACCCTGTCAATATCCCAATTTTACACCAGGAATTTAGGGACATGGACTTCTGGTGGGAATATGGCTGACTGAACAGCTTTGCTTGCGAGCTCAGCGGGCAGACCTGGCAGTCGCCTCGTAGCCTCAGGATCACCAACAGCGTTAGCGCTAATCCAATAAGAGACGACGGGAGACAGGGACGCCATCATTTCCAGACCGTGCTGCAGCCTTAAAGGGTCACTAGGTCGAGCCTTCCCCTTTCTAAATCACCCATTTTATATATTTTTAAGTTTGTGTACCCCAAGAAAGGCTTTTTACAACAAGAAGAGGCGAAATCTCTTGGTGCTTATCATTATCTCTTGGTGCTTATCGTTAATTTAAAAACTTTTTTTTAATCTTTGGCTTATTTCCCATCTGGATATTAAGGAGGACTGAGAATAATTATCTCCCTGTTACTACTTTTGTATTTAATTTGAAGGATTTAACGTTTTCCTACATGTTGAATCTGCCGTTTGAAGTCTTCAGTTTTCTGTTCACTTTCCTTGAGCGCAGCAGTTTGCATACTTTCCCTTTTGTCAATATCACTCAATAATTTTTGGAAGCCTTTCATCAACCCATTAGTTCTTATATGCACTAGCCAAGTATCCAGGGGCTGTCATAATCTACTGCCAGAAACATGGACGACCTTAAGGAAATTTTCTCAGAGCTTTGTTCTAAGCTTCGATGTGATTTTAAACAGATTCTCCATGATACCCGATATTCTGCAAGATATTCGGGATATTGTAGAAAATATCAGCTCTAAAATGTGTCAACTGGTTGAGAACACTCTGCTGGGAGAGGAAGAGTTTCATCAAGAGGGAGATGTTTTTCCCCGACAGTGAGAATGGATTCTTTGAAGAAATACCAGGTGATGAACACACTTTGGTGATGAAGGGGTTACAGTTTGACTTGCAAGATACTGACGAGGTTGTTTTTCTGAGGGATTGTTTTGGGAACAAAATGGCTCTGTTCTGTGGGAGGTTTTCTGCTGAGAAGTATGACTTTTTAAGGGGGCAGCTGGGCTGTTTGATTTCTTTATGAAAAATGCCTTATGTGTAATATGGAGACAAGTAAATGTTCTGGTATATTTTGATGTAGGATAAAAAAAATAAGAATATATACTTGGCTTATATGATTTCACTTTTCTTTAGTGATTTGACTGTATTTTTTAGAGGTTTGTTTGATTTATAAGATTTGTAAGTTATCTATAAGGTATAATACTAATTGGTTTTTAGGTTTAATAGGGTTAAGATTCTTGTAGTATTAAAAATTAAGAATATGTTCTTGGTTTGATATTAAGACTTATATGATTTCATATAAGTTTGGTCTAGTGGTTAAGGCAACGGGCTAGAATCCAGGAGACTGTGAGTTCTAGTCCCACCTGAGGCATGAAAGCTGGCTGGGTGACCTTGGGCCAGTCACTCTCTCTCAGCCCAACTCACCTCACAGGGTTGTTGTTGTGGGGAAAATAGGAGGAGGAAGGAGTATTAGGTATGTTCGCTGCCTTGAGTTATTTATAAAAATAATAAAGGTGGGATAGAAAATAAAATAAAATAAATAAATAAATAAGTAAATGTGACTGAATTTTTTAAAGGCTTGTTTGATTTATAAGATTCGTAAGTTATTTATAAGGTATAATAATAATTGGTTTTTAGGTTTAATAGGGTTAAGATTGTTGTAGTATTATTAATTACAAGTTTTTATAATTTCATTTTTGTTATAGTGAACAGAAATATATAGAATAGTGGTAAGAAGGAAATAATTAAATAAATGTTTTTTGGGGGGAGGAGGGAAATTGATTTAGAGATTTATATAATTTTTTTTTCTTTTCCATAAGGGGAAGGAGCAACTGCATTAGTGATTTGTGTATGTGCTAATGGAGGGATTTATAGAAATAATGTGATCTTGGTTTGATATAGCGTAAGGGTTTGAATATAGAAATTGCTGTATATTCTTGTTGTGGAAAGCCAGAAGTCACTTTATGTAATCTTCAAAATTCTTTCTTCTTGCATTTCACACTCTTTTCAGTTCTTTTTTCTTTTTGTAGTTTTTATCTTTTTTTCAAACTTAATAAAATTCTTTAAAAAAAAAGGAATTTAGGGACGTGAAGAATGTTTTGCCCTTGAAACTTTGCAGTCTCAAAACAGCCAGCTCAAGGACTCCAGAGGTGACACAAATATGGGCTTCGAGAGTTCTGTTTCAAGGGCTGAGCAAAACAGGGCCACTTTTCCTAGGTTTGAGCCTCAGAAGCAGGCATGCAGCCAGAACAACAGCAACAACATGCTGTGGCTTGAATTTGCTAACCGGGAGTGTCATTATTATATAAAATTAATTTATAGAAAATACAATGTCTGACAACATTGGAGATTTAGGATTTTCATGGTCACCAGTATTGTGGGGATAGTTGGGAACTAACATAAGCATTCTAAATTAAGCAAACTTAGAGGCTTACCTTTTTTATAACACTTTTATGATCAGCTGCATAGATTTCCTCTTGCTTGTTTTTAACATAATTCTGAACAGGCAAAGAGTTGGAAGAAGAAAGTGAAGTTGAAACCGAGCCTATCAAATTGTTTGTAAACACTGTTTCTGCAGCATCCACCACGGTCATCTCCGAATCTGGCAATATTCTTATCTCCAGGGTAATTCCCCCAACTTCTACAGCATGGCCCTGATGGGCCTTCACTCGGTTCTTCACTACATCAAGTTAAGAAAAAAGAATGATTGAAATATATATTTGTCTTGATTATATTTTTATAGTTATTACACCATAATAGGGTTCACACATCACACAAAGCCATGAAGTTGTTTGTTTAGTATTAGCATACTGTATGAACTCAGTCATGGTGGTTTGTAAATCACTGTTTACAATGTATTTGTGTCTGTATATACACACATATACATGGCCTAGCACAGTGCTTTCCAAAGTGCTGCCGCTGGCGACACACCAGCGGCGGCGGCAGTATGGTGGCGTCGCGCGCACGGCGGCAGCGCGGGGGTGTGCGGCGGCGCGCACGTGCACGGCGGCCTCCGCTAAAACGCTCAAGCACTGATCCCGCCCCGCTGCTGCTGCCACCATGTACGTGCGCGCCGCTGCTTCCGGGTGGTGTGGCGACACACTTTTGTGTCGCGACACACAGTTTGGAAAGCTCTTTCTTCTGAAAGCTCAGAAATCTAGGTTGCATAACTAAAGCATGCTACTCCTGAAGCTCCAATAATGCTGAAATGATGTCCTACATCGTTCATATTGAGGACAGGTTTAGACACCTATGTAAGTTGAAACCCAACTTACTTTAGTAATGGAGTCATGCATACAACAATTTGGCCAGGCATATTTTTCTTGCTTATATTTTTATAGTTAATCAAGCGATAGAGGAAGACACTGTCCCTGCCCTAAACCTCCTCTTTTGAAATAGGTTTTGGGGATGGAGCCCAAGGGTTTGCCAATGCCCTTCACGAAATGTTGGAAAGCATTTTGGGGCTTTTAACAGCCTCGAAGCAATCTAGCAGGGGAACTGGTCTGAGATAATATCCAAGAAAACAAGGTTATTAGACTTCTGCCTACCACGTATGTACTGGAAAACCAGCCCTTCCCAGATAGATAGATAGATAGATAGATAGATAGATAGAGAGAGAGAGAGAGAGAGAGAGAGAAGTCCTAACAGAACTTGTGCCCCCCCCCCGCTGGAGCCATGAACCCCGCCCGATCGCTCCTCCTCGCACCGCCCGATACCTTCTTCCGATCGGAACCGCACGGAATAGATGCCCCGTTCAAGGTCTTCCAGTCGCACGTCGCATTCGCCGCCGCCAGATTTCTTCGGGGACTGGAAATGGATCGCCAGCTTAGCCTCCAGCCTCTCTACGAACATTTTGGGAGGGAAGACCTGCACAAACAGGGGAGCAACGTAGCTCGCCATGGCCAGAGCGTCTCTTCGGGCAAGAAAACTTTCGCTTTCGCTTCTTCGCCAGCGATCTCGCCGAAGATCGACAGAGAGCGAGAACTCCTCCCTTCCACGGCCGTGACGTAATCCTGCGCCGCGCTGCAGCTGCCTGGCCGAGAGAGCGGCAGCGGACGGGAAGAAGGGCGCTGCCTGACGCAGGGCTTTTCCGGGGTGGGTTTCTCTGCCTTAAACAGCCAAGTGCCGGGGCGAAGCTCAGCAGCTGAGTGGGCTTTCCCCTTCGTTACAGCTCGGTTTCTAATTGCGCCGGGTCATCCACAATTTATTTATTTATAACACAGTAATGAGGCTCACGTAATGACTAAAGCAGCTTTTCAAGTGAGATTTCCCATCTAGGGATGGTCGCTTTTATGCACTTTGCATCTTGCCCATTTTGGAATGGGACATTTACAGCACAGACGAGAGAAACATAATATGAGGACATAATATCCTTAGAGAGAGCCAGTTTGGTGCAGTGGTTAAGGCTCCAGGCTAGAAACTGGGAGACGGTGAGTTCTAGTCCCACCTTAGTCACGAAGCCAGCTGGGTGACCTTGGGCCAGTCACTCTTTGTCGTCTTGTAGGAAGCAACCACTTCTGAAATCTTGCCAAGAAAACTTCAGGGAGTTGTCCAGGCAGTTGGCAGGAGTCAAGCTGACTCGAAGGCGCGCACACAAGCGCATACAAAATATGCTTAGAAGTAAAATCCATTGAGTTCAAAGGACTTATTCCAAAGTAGCTCTGGATCAGAGGGCAGCTAACAGAGACAAGAACTCTCATGGAGCCCTGGATTAGCCATTAAGCAAAATAAGCACGTGCTAAGGGCACCAAGGGAAGGGGAGAGCCTCCAATGGGAAGAAGGAATACCTTTGAGGAACAGGAGGAAGAGCCACAAGCAAGACAACAGCCAGATAAAAGAAATCTTGAGTCTGGGACAGAATTGTAACCTGAGAAAGCATATCAGATGACACCCTCCCTAGTTCTCACAAAGATAAAGGGAAGGAAGCGAGAAACTATTCAGACTTGTAAGATTGTGTTACTGTAACCTTGTAATAAAAGTACTGTAGCATTGGCTGTAGCTTGAATCATGTCAACTGGATTTCTATTTTCTCAGTGGAAACGTTTCGCTCCTTATCCAAGGAGCTTCTTCAGTCTGAGCAAAGTTAGTAAGGGAATCCTAAATATGTTTCTAGGTAGCTGTGTGACCTTACACCTGGGGCTAGGTCATGGTTATATTGAGATGTTATTTTAAGTCCTTTTATCATCTAAAGGAGGATCGTTAAGATCACCATGCTGCTGTTGAGCTTGTGAAATGGTCTTAATCTTCCTAGGCACAGAAGACAAAACAGGGATGACTGAGAACCTTCATAGACATGTAGCATTGGCATTCATAACTTTGGTTTCCTAGTCTGGTCTACCTTGAAGGGCTGGCAGTACCACAGAGATTTTTCCCTTAGCTATCATGCCCTGAATGCTTTTACTGTCACACTCGACTTTAGTTTTCAATAAATTTTTGTATTTGCATTTTTCCCTTATAACAAATTTATTAAAAATGCATTTAAAAAGTATTGACATTTGCATTTTTCTTTGCTCTAGTTATAAGTAAATAATTTGCTTATATTGCTTACTGCTTTTTTGTTGTTGTTGTTTCTTTGTTCAGTCGCTTCCAACTCTTTGTGACTTCATGGACCAGCCCACGCCAGAGCTTCCTGTCGGCCGTCGCCACAGGTCTGTTCTTACCGTTGCTACTTGGTGGTTATACAGATTCCTCAGGAGGCAGACAAGATTACTTACTTACTTGCTTACTGCTATTTAGTGTTAAATACATATTTTTTTTAAAAAAGGTTATATTTAATATAGTTGTGGGGTCCGGCCTGGAAGAAAACTGAATGTTTAATCTCTTGTTTCACCTTCAGCACTCCTTGAGTCTTAATGTCCAGTCAGCTAAGCAGTGTTAGGGCCAAGGGGCACCACTGTCGGGCTGTGCTTAGGGCATCCGTTGGCCATAATCCAGCCCTGCTCTCACGGAAGGCACTGCGGCTGACCTCCACGTGAGCTTCAGTTCTACACGGCAAAGCTCTATGATTTTTAAAACCTTCTTCCAAATGAGTGTGGAAGAATAGTTAGCCAGCACTGTAATCGCAAACAGGTACAAGTATAAAGCTCTAAATACCAGTTAAGAAGATTAGACACTTTGTAAACATGATACAGTAAGTACACAAATTGCTGCTCCTCTGTACCTGGTTGATCTTTAAAAAATCACAGAAAACCCAGCAGATTATCTCAAATCCCATTGATTGTAATGAATGAGGAGTCAGTCTGGATCCTGCCCTTTGAAATAGCATTTTCCTTGAAATCTGTATGGCCCCGACCCTGTTATGCTTCCAAAAATTTGTAAGACCTGTTTTTTCAATAGGCGCTGGGATAGGCAGGGTGTTTTGTGATCCGACTTGGTATACGTTGTTTGTACAGGTATTGCTGTTTCCCCAATGTGAGTGGCTTGTATTGCCTTCTGTTGGCTAGGTTTAGCCGATTTTAGATTGTTCTTTTATTTGTGTACGTTGCCTGGAGTTGCTTCAGTGACTGAGGCAGCCAATGAATCGATTCAGTCACGAAGGAAATGTCATGGATATTTGTCAAATGTAGGTAAACTCTCAGAAGTTGAGGATGTAGATGAAAGTGGTATTAGTTACTGAGATGACTTTTGAAATAATCAGGGGCACCCAGAAGCAGATGGAAGATGGTGGACATGGTATGGTGATTCAAGCCCTGCCCCTTTTGTTCCTGCGTGCAACATACATTCATCATTTATTAGGCAAAATACATGTTTTTTGCCGATACTAAGAGAATTGCCAGACACCAAGTATTCCTAATATTTCCCCCCCAGACGGGAGGTCTTCAGAATTTGTTGGATTGCAGTCCCCCTCGCCTTTGGCCAATGGCCTGGTGGGAACCAGCCCGGCATATCTGAAGGGCTACAGTTTCTTCAGCCCTGAATTAAGTGCTAAGAAGCAACGTGACAATGGCATGGAGTTTCTGGCAGGGATCTCCATGGTAACTGGGCCAAAGGGTTCTAAGGGAGGTGGTTGGTGGGCTCAAGGCAGTTCCTAGCAACTCAACCCAGGGAAATGGAGGAAGAAAATAAGGACAACTAAGAGGCCACCAGGAAGAACAGGATCAAAATGGGGAACATGATGAAATTGCTAGTAAGTGAATAGAAAGAAAGTTTCAAAGGGAGCTTTCCCAGCCTATCATGGAAGAAGGGTCAGCGGACATTATCTTGAAAAAGATAGATAGATAGATAGATTAGATAGATAGATAGATAGATAGATAGATAGATAGATAGATAGATAGATAGATAGATAGATAGACAGACAGACTGACTGACTGACTGACTGACTGACTGACTGACTGACTGACTGACTGACTGACTCAGTCAGGGTCACTTCTAAGTAAATGTATTAACATATTTCTTCCATAGCATAAATGGATTAAAACTTTGGTCTCCTTTTGTTGAATTGTTTCAGAAGAGGGATTGTTAAACAGAGGATTTGCAAATAAAGATCACATTCATAAACATTCATGTCAGTGGCTCTAGTTAGAAATTAGGAAAGATTATTCTGATTGCTCTGCTATTATTTTCACAGACTTCCAGTTCTGAGACTACTCAAAAAGACAGCGCAGGTAAACAGTCATGGTGTCTTTTGTTCATACAGTTTTCACTGAGGTTCCTTCCTTGCAGAAACAGCAGAATAAAGGCAATGGGGACAGAGATGTAACTCCTCTCAGGATTCCTGTACTCCAGAGATCCTCATACTACAAACGTCCATCCTGCATGCATGAAGTTGTACATGTTTGCATGTACTGCCACATACAAGGAGAGCCCTGACTGTATCCACAGATGCCTTTCTTCTAAATCTCTAATTCACATGTGATGTACTGCGTTTTGTTAGGGTGTGTCAAGCCCCCAAACAGTAATCAAGAAAGCTCGGTTCTCACAAAGTCTCAGGGCCCCCATTTTATCAGCAATGTCCATCTGCTCATGTTCTACAAGGTTTTGCAAACATCCCTTCTCATTCCCAGGGCAAAGAATTCCATTGCTGGTTGGGAGATTCAGCTGACTTCCTACTGTATGAATAGGCTGACAAATGGGAATGGCTCATGTCACAACATTACTACATAATTTATGTTAGGGGAAGAGGGCATTCTGCAGAAATAATATATTGGCAAGTAATTTTCTTCCCTGGGGGTAGAGGGGAGTAAATCTTCAAAAATGCACAGCAGGGATATATGTACGTATTTGCACAGCCACCAAATGTTAATTTCCATGTATTTCCACAGAAATTAGGATTCCGATGGATGAGGAAATGTTATCAATTCCCATCAGTAACAGCGTTTATGCAGTTCTTAAGAGACGAGAGAACTACTTGTGTAGCCTGCTTCAGAAGAAGTTTGGCTGTATTTGTGTCCTTAAGAGCATAAGGAATCCCATGGAAGTATACAGGAAAAGCCTGAAGGAAGGCGTTGAAGTTTCTGTCTGGGTAGATGATCTCACGAGACATGAGGCCGATGCTCTGGTGAATGCAGCCAATGAATACCTGCATCATTTTGGAGGTCTGGCTTTTGCTCTCCTGAAAGCTGGTGGGCCCGAAATTGAAGAGCAGTGTAAACTTTTCATTGAGAAGAATGGTCCACTCAGTGCTGGCCAGATTGCCGTCACCAGTGGAGGAAGACTGCCCTGTAAGCAAGTTATCCATGCAGTAGGCCCAAGGTGGTCAGAAGATCAAAAGGAGGAATGTTGCCTCAAGCTGGAAGCTGCCATAATAAATATTCTGAAATACGTTAATGCTCCAGAAAACAATATCAAGTCTGTGGCCGTTCCTGCACTGAGTTCAGGGATCTTCAATTTTCCTCAGGATGTGTGTGCTCAAGTGATTGTACAGACAATCAGGAACTTTGTTCAGCTGGCTCCATTATTTGGCTACTTGCAAGAAATCCACCTTGTAAACATTGATGAGACCACAATTGATGTCATGAAAAGGGCTTGCGAAGAACTGCTGGGTGTTAATGATATTGTGCCTCTATCGGATATTTCTGATTCTATCACAGTCAATGAACTCTACCTACAGATCAAAAAAGGGAATATAGAAACACAGCAAGTAAGTTGCCGTATGCTTATAGTCCTTATAGAAGGCCTGGATATGTTAGCTGCTGAATTTGAAGCTGAAGGCCAGATCCCACATTTGGCTTTTGTTGTTGCTGCTATGTCGCTGAGGCTATGTTCACTTTTCTCATTATTTAAGTTTTGAAGTACTCACAAGCACTGCATAAGCAGTATTGCAATTTAGGAGGTTTCATACAGTATGTTTTGAAAGAATGGATAGATTCTAGAAGTTCACAGCTTTTTCTTGTTTCAAGGATACTTCTATATCATTAGATTATATTATATGTACATATATGTATGCAAGGACATATATAGTATATGTCCTTTTTAATATAATATCACACACACACACATATATAATATATATTGTTGTTTATTCATTCAGTCGCTTCCGACTCTTCGTGACTTCATGGACCAGCCCACGCCAGAGCTTCCTGTCGGCCGTCACCATCCCCAGCTCCCCCATGGTTGAGTCTGTCACCTCCAGAATATCATCCATCCATCTTGCCCTTGGTCGGCCCCTCTTCCTTTTGCCTTCCACTTTCCCTAGCATCAGCTTCTTCTCCAGGGTATCCTGTCTTCTCATTATGTGGCCAAAGTACTTCAGTTTTGCCTTTAATATCATTCCCTCAAGTGAGCAGTCTGGCTTTATTTCCTGGAGTATGGACTGGTTTGATCTTCTTGCAGTCCAAGGCACTCTCAGAATTTTCCTCCAACTATAACTATATAACTATAACTATATAACTATAACTATAACTATAACTATAACTATAACTATAACTATATAACTATATAATATATATACTGTATATATATGTATATGTATATGTATATGTATATGTATATGTATATGTATATATACAGTATATATATTATATGTACGCAAGGAGATTTCTGTGTACATATATTGTTTCTTGACCAAATAAATGCTTTCTTTTGGTTCCATTTTTCCAATGGGAGGAAGAAGGCAAATATTATAATGTTTCTTGTGGGTGTGTTGGCATGCCAAGAATATTTTTTTTCACTGAGATGCAGAAAACGATTAGACATATTGTAGTCCTACTGAAAATTATAGTTATATTCCTATTATAATGGAACTATATATTATTACATTACATTACATTACATTACATTACATTACATTACATTACATTACATTACATTACGGAAGATACTTGGGCCACATCCAACATTCAACAAATTTCTTGCCTTCCATTCCCTCTGTGAATGCCCTAAATGTGCTGCTGGAAGTCCCTGAACCTTACAGAACAGTTCTGGTTAGGCTGACCATACGTCCCGTTTTGAACAGGACAGTCCCGTTTTCTTAGCATTTTTCAACCGTCCCGTCGTTTTGATAAAAATCTCAATTTTGTCCCATTTTTTAAACCCGGCGGGAATGGCACAGAAGGAGGATCCAAGCCAGAGCTGCCGATTGGAGGCAGCCTGGAAGAGGAAGCCCTCCTGCCTATCAGCGTGTGTCAAAGGAGGGACCAGGGGATGGGGTTTGCAGGCAGGAGCCAATTGCGTGGACTGGGGGTGGGGTTTTCAGGTGGGAGCCAATTGCGCTGACCGGGGGCGGGGCTTTCAGGTGGGAACCAATCGTGCGGACAGGGGGCGGGGTTTGCAGGCGGGAGCCAATCGCACGGACTGGGGGGCGGGGTTTGCAGGCAGGAGCCAATTGTGCAGACTAGGGGGCGGGGTTTGCAGGCAGGAGCCAATCGCGTGGACTGGGTAGCAGGGTTTGCAGGCAGGAGCTGATTGCGCGGACCGGGGGGTGGGGTTTGCAGGCAGGAGCTGATCATGCAGACCAGGGGGGCGGGGTTTGCAGGCGGGACCCGATCGCACGGACCGGGGGGCAGGGTTTGCAGGCGGAATCCAATCGCGCGGACTGGGGGCGGGGACCCCTGTCTTTTTCATGAATATTGAATATTACATAAGACTCCGTCCTGTTTTGCCATCCCAATGTCCCGTTTTTGTCTCAAGGAAACATGGTCAGCCTAGTTCTGGTGGATATACATCCTGCCCTGTAGAATGCATCTCTTATGAAGAGGGGGGAGATTATTAAGTTTTCTTGCTGCTGATGGAATAGCGTTCCTGTCCTGTAGAATTCCTTGTTCTGTAGAAACCTGGCATGAACATGGCATGAAAAAGTTTCACATTTTACATTACTCTCTTCCAGGCTGCTATAATTATTAATTCTGTGACCGTGCAAGATGATCTTTCCCAAGGAACTGTTTCAAGAGCGATTTTGAAAAGGGCAGGTCCAGCTATGCAAGAACAATTTCTCTCTGAGTTACAGAAACTTCCATCAGACAGGCCCAATTTCATATACACAAAAGGATTCAATCTTGATTGTGAGTTTGTGCTCCATGTGGTTTGGCCGCCTTACAGTGAAGGCAACAGGCAAGAGGTGACATCATTTTCTATGAGCTTTACAGTGTTTCATTCATATGAATTTGGGGGGAAAATCAGCCTCTAGAATTCTATTTTTTTCTGACAGGTATTAAAAACAGCCATTTCTAAAGGACTTTTCAAGACTCAGGAGCAGCAGTTGTCATCCATTGCTTTTCCTCCTCTTGGAATTAAAGATTTACATTTACCATCCAATGAGGTGGTGGAAATTATGGTGGAAGAAATCATGCACTTTGCAGAGGAACAAAGTGGGAAGAAGCTGGATGTATACATTGTGATATCTCTGGACAGCAGTGATGTTTATGAAGTAAGATACTGAATGTTCCTTGCAAGTAGATTACAGGGACCTAAGGAAAGCATATGGTATTATGCAGCCAGTATTGTCCATGAGACTGAGGTTGCTGTCCTTATGCTATTATGAGTAAAACTATTATGAGATGGAGAGTTGCTTTTCATTGTCCTGTAGAACAGGGGTCCCCAATCCCCTGTTAGGAACCGGGCCGCACAGCAGGAGGTGAGTGGTGGGTGAGCGAGCGAAGCTTCGTCTGTATTTACAGCCGCTCCCCATCGCTCGCATTACCGCCTGAGCTCCACCTCCTGTCAGATCAGTGGCGGCATTAGATTCTCATAGGAGTGCGAACCCTACTGTAAACTGTGCATGCGAGGGATCTAGGTTGCGCGCTCCTTATGAGAAGTCAGAATCCGACACTTATTTTAGTCCGCGCGTGGCCCGCCCATTATTTTATTTACCATTTCCGATGGTTTCATCCCGAAACCATCCCCACCCCCAGTATGTGGAAAAATTGTCTTCCACGAAACCGATGCCTGGTGCCAAAAAGGTTGGGGACCGCTGCTGTAGAATACAGTTATTTGCACTATTTGCATGGCAGTTGAAAATGTTGATATATGCTGATATCCTTGTCCTTTGTAACTTGTTTTGAAGATACTTAAATTCTATCAATATCATAGAATCAGAGGGCTGGGAAATATCTTGGAGGTCCAACTCACTGCACAGGACAGGAATCCTCATACCATCCCAGACAAATGGCTGTCCAACCTTTGCTTGAAAGCCTTGAAATTTATGCTTGAAAATTTGTCTAGCAATCCATCTGATTATTAGCTTATTCTGTCTCTTACTCTGTAGCCATATACACCAATCTCAGCCAGATTAGAAAAAGTTTAAATATATTGTGGGATAACAAAGTTTAAATATAACTTTGTGGGATAACAAAGAAGGTGAGTGTCTTGGAGGCAAAATCTATGAGGAAAGCTGTTTAGTTTGAAGAAAGGACAATTGAGCTATGACGTAATAGCCATCCTCTGATTTTTGAAAGGAGTTAATATGGAGGACCTTTGTTTTCTCTTTCTTCAAAGGTAGGTTATAAATCTGTAGTTCAAATAAGAAGAAAGGGCTAAAAAGAACTGCCTGGTAGTATAGACTTTTTGGCAGTAAAACACCTTGCCTTGGAAAGTCGGGGTCTCTTCTTCACTAGCAGTGTTTAATCAAAAGCTGGTTGACAATTTAGCAATTTGTAATTATGGATTTCCTGCATTGGCCAGAAGCTAGATCAGATCATCTCAGAGGTTCCTTCCCATTCTTTGATTATACGAAAAACAATAAAGAA
This sequence comes from Charina bottae, assembly GCA_023362775.1. NCBI lineage: Eukaryota > Metazoa > Chordata > Lepidosauria > Squamata > Charinaidae > Charina > Charina bottae. Next base: position 216,915,413 of record JALMGJ010000001.1, read on the forward strand.
GTTAATAGACCAAGCATGGAGAAAAGTCGTAATAATAAAAGAGGTAGTTAAAAACAGACCCTGCCCAAATAAAAACAGCTTCTTGAACAACATTTTGTACATTGTCCAAGATACACAATTTCAAAAGACAGTGCAGTATCGTCTTGTTGTGAGTGACTGCACAGTCTGCCATAATCCTTTGAATTCAGCGTGAGTTGAGGACCTCCTGTACTCTGGACCTTTCCCTGCTGGCTGAATTTCTTGCTGGGTTATCCAAAAATCTGGGTCAAGAAAACAATGGCAAAAAGTCCACTGAGAATAACTGTGTTTCATTTAATAATTATTACAAATGATATACCACTTACCCTCTGGGACCTTAAATCAGTCTGCCATTCTAAACGTCGGCTAAACTGTTAACATCAGTTCTATCTTCTTACTCTTCATGTGTGTGTCTGTAAACATGACTAAGAATAAACTCCTGTCTATCTCACAGAGACTGATGAAATCTTGCTGGTTTTTTTGAAAGGTAACCCTTTGTATTTAGGATGAAGTTATACCAAACTCAGATGTCTGAAACTAAAAGAACAATCTTTATAATTACTGTAGCACTGTATATTGCTTGCTTCGCCAACTGAATTTCCAATCTATCCCAAGCATTCAATACTGGGGACATATATCCCACTGAAAACCTATTGTTACTCTAAATGCCATTTGACATAATGTTCATGTAATATGAGCAAAAGATCCAATCTAGTAATCATAGTATGACAATTATTCATTATTCCCTTCTTTTTAAAGGATTTCTGTGCCAAGCTTATGTCAGTGAAAAACAAACTAGAAGAAAAGATGGACTGCAGCGATGTTGATGCAATGGGTAAAAATAGATAGTAGAGTTAAAATTTATGGGAATTCTCTGCTTAGTTAAGTTAAATGAACTGAAATAGATTATTTGTCAAGACTCTGTCCTATTATTGAAATGTTAAGTGTGGGGAGACATGAACTAAAGGAAACTTTGTTGACAGTGATTCATTATTCATTATATCCCACGTACTCATTATCTAATGTCATTGTTTTTGACAAGGGTGGTGATCCTATCTACTGTGATTTGTAAATGCTGGTTTAGTATGAAACGTAAACCCAGCCAATTGTGGCTTAGTCAGCAAATAATGGTTTAAGAAGTTGTGGCTTGATACACTGTGAGAACAGAGCCATAGAAGAAGCTGAAAGGTGGGTGGGATAAAAGAAGGGCCAGGGAGGATTAGTCAAGATAGGAAGAAGAAAGCATTTCAGGTGGGAATGTCCTTTAGGTTTTAAAAACTGGAGAATCTTCAAAAATCTTAACTCCTAATCTTATATAATCTTGTCTAAAAGTGAATCTGATTTTGCTCAGTGAAAGTTCCTAGGTAATTGTGTCTTAAAAATTGCAGAAGTTGTACAATATTTATTGTATAAAATCATATTAAATATCTCAAAATTATAACCATACACCACTTCATATACTGCCTGTTGTTCTTTAAACTTTTCACTGCTTTGTTTTTGAGAATTTCGTCAACTCCATCCAAATACAACTTTGAGAAAGCCTTCCCATAATCTTGACCAATTCATTTTTTCTTCCTATATTTGTTTTGCAATTTGATTCTTATTCATTCTCTCTCTGTGACCAAACTATCTTAACGTTCTTGTCACTAACTTTTGTATTCAGTTCACTTTAATTCAGCCTCATTCATTTTTGACTGTATCACTTCTTGTTCTGTTACATTCATTTTGTAAGTAACTTAATTCCCACTGCAATCAGCTCACTTTTATGATTCTCCTGACATATCCAGTTCTCACTTCCGTATCACAAAGTAGACAGAGAAAGGCGCTCTTATACACAGCCATTGTCACATTTCTTTTGACAAACATTCCTCACAATATATGTTACCATCTGCCTTTCCACTAGCATTTCCGTGTCTTAAAAATTCTCCATACATTTTCCCATCTTTAAAAAACATTCTGCCAAGGTACACAAATTAATCTTGCTCTAAGTTTTTCTCCATTGTTGTAATAATTCACTTTATTTTCTCTGTCCAGCACTGCTACCTTGCTCTTGGATGCATTGATTTTCAGACCCATACTCCTCACTGCATCATACAGTCTAATATTTGCTACAAATTGTTTGGATTCTCAGCTAACATAGCATTGTCTGCATACAAAAGTGCCTATATACTCATGTCCCCAATCAACACATGTGTAATGTCACCTACAGCATTCCTGATACTTTTATCCATAAATACATTAAACCACTAGAGCAGAGCTTTCCAAACTCTGTGTGGCGACACAAAAGTGTGTCGCCACACACAGCGTGGTATGTCGCCACACCACCCGGAAGCGGCGGTGCGCGCGTGCACGGCGGCTGCCATGCACGCGCACGCCGCCGCATGCCCCCCCGCGCCGCCGCCGTGCGCATGCGCCGCCGCACGCCCCCCACGCCATCACCGTGCGCGCGCGTGTCGCCGCCGCCGCCGGGTGTGTCGCCAGCGGCGGCACTTTGGAAAGCCCTGCACTAGAGATAGTAACATCCACAGGATCTCACTGCTTTTGTTGGAGTGACATAATGTCACAAGCTCTGCCCCTTCTGGGCATTCATGCACCATTATGATTCTTCATATTGAAGAAGGGTCGGGGCTTGTATCACAACCCTGCAATACTGCTAAGGTCAGTCTGACCTTCCCTCCCCCCCACACTTGCAGGCACTGCTGACCAGGGGGACATCTTCTCAGTGCTGAATCATTCGCCAAGTATGCCATTTATTCTCACACATGGTTTACCTCCATCATAGGCCACTCTCATCACATTCAGCCTCAGTTTTGGTCACTGATTATTCCACCAAGCAATCTTTTCCATTTGTGCAATTCCACACACTGCGGTGGTGCTCCGTAATGTAATTCCTTTTACTTCGTTCCAAATAGCTTTAGCGTCCTCTTTCCTTATGTCCCCTTTCCACGAGTTCTTAATCTTCTAATACTTTTTCATACAGGACTTAAACTTTCATTTTCAGTCTTTCATTATAAACAATCACATCCATCATGCTTATAGATGTATAGACATTCCTTTGCAATGTGTATATATGAATTCATGCTTAAACTACACCTTCCAAACAATACACTGTTTTCTAAGCAGACATTTGCCAAACAGTCACCATTCTCATACCTTCTTGAGTCTCCAAATGGTCCTCACTTTTTTGGAACACTCTAGTCTTATTCCTAACTTTAGAACCCGGAGGCCGGCTTTTTCAAGCTGCTTTTCTTTGTTCTTGAATTCTTGAAGGTAAGACTCTATTGGGGTGATTTGATAACAGCATTTGCTTGCCATTTCCACATGCCCGTCTTGATGTCACCTAACAGAATAATTTCCCCCCTGGATTGCATTCATTCCTATGCAATCATTAAGCAGCGTAAACCTTTTTCCTTTTTTTAACCAGAGGTACAGACTGATGTCCAAGCCAATCCAGGTTGTGAAAGAAATGGGCCATTTGTGGAACTTATAGGACGAAGCCATGATATTTTGGAGAATGCAGGACTGTGGCTCAGAGATATCATATTGGTTGAGGAAACTGGACGGATTGTAATAAGAAATGACAACATTTTAAACCTGAGCAGTGTCCAGCCTCTTGAACTGTCTCATCTTCAGCAGCATTTTGGCATTACCATCCTGGAGAGCATAAGTGGGGCAGGGACAGCCCTAGAGATCGAAGGGTCTCCCCGAGCTGTGATTGATGCAGCCTTTGCCATTGAATTCATGCTACAGTCTACAGCCAAGCAAGAACCTCTGAGGATGGATGGTACGTGGAGCTGTACAGACATATTTCATTGATAACAGATATGAATATAACCTTTAACAATTGAGAGAATAATTGACTGCGAATCTTGGTTTTATTAACTTTTTTAAGGCAAACTTCTAGCTCTTAGAAAGAGCAGTTTAGAAATTTACGGGTAATCTTCATTAAAATTAAAAGGAGTTTGGTTTCAGCATCTCACTCTGAATTGTCCAATGCTTGCTAATGGCAAATAGTGGATGGGCAGAATGCAAATAACCAAAGAAACTGAAACAAAAGTGCATAGACATAAGTTATACATTTAAATGTTTGTATCATGACTTTATTCCGATAATGCAGAAAGTAATATAAATCCATATGAGATAAATTAAAAAAACATAATTCTATGATAGTCTAAAAAGGTTCTGCTCTGGGAAAATCACCCAACCATCTTTTTCACAAAGCTGGCTGTTGGCTTCTTCTCCATATTTTGTTAAGTCATATGAATCAGTGCAGTGTTAGAATATTATTCAATCTTTGTTGTCAGCTGCCAGGTTTCATACTGCAAATTGTCAGGAAATTGATATATCCTTCATCATATCAGTGGAATCCACAGGGGTTCAGAGCTTTGAAACAAAGTAAGGGAAAAATTATTTTAGTCACATGTTGGCTATATTAACAATGTTTTTCCTCATTTCATCTGTAAAAATACCATTTGTACAGATGTCCCTGTTCAGAAATACCAAATATGGGTGATTAAAATGTTTTTCTCATTCGAATGTGTGTGTTTGTACATACACTCTCAATTTTTATTCTCTTATTTTCCAGTTGCTTTTGGTTTTAGCTTTGGTTTATTTTTCTTTTTAATTCTGTATTTTTAGTGATTTATCATTTTATTTTACACAAAACATAATTTTTAGGGCAAGTTGTAGCATAGCATTATTCTATATTTAATTATTTCCTTTTATAGAACAAACAGAAGAAAAGAGCATCATCCCATTCCTTTAATTTTTCAGTTTATTTTTCAGTCTGATAGTCTTGGTTTAATTTATATTAAGCAGCGTATTATCTGCATCCAGGATCTTTGGAGAGCCATCCTCATCAAGACGGGCATGTGGAAATGGCAAGCAAATGCTGTTATCAAATCACCCCAATAGAGTCTTACCTTCAAGAATTCAAGAACAAAGAAAAGCAGCTTGAAAAAGCCGGCCTCCGGGTTCTAAAGGTGAATGGCAAAATAATGCTGGGAGAATAGTGTGTTGTGTTATAGATGTACCAAATTAACCAAGACTTAAACAAGCAAGATTGAAATCAGTCTAATTACTGACAGGATTGTAGGAATTCTGAAATGCTAATAACAGAAATCCATGCAGCTTTTAATTAGTTTATAGCAGAGCAGAAGCATGCCAGTAACTTGCACAAGGCTTAATCAGTTCAAAACCACAAAATAAACACCCTTCACACATTAATGTAAAGTAACATAAAAATAGCTTACAGTTTAATGTAGATCACAGTTCCATGGTAGAAACGGTCCATGCATGCGAGCGATAGGTTCTGAACAAACCCACAGTCTTCTCAATGTGGCCTTGCTGAATGGAGGTATGAGCCACGAGGACAGTCAAGGATGACCATCCCTCCCGGTTGAGATTCAAACAGAAAAGGAGGAAGAAAAGGAAGTAGAGGAACAGGAAACGGGGATTCAAGCCCCTCCCACACAAAGCAGTAAGATTAGGTTGCAGCAGAGCTGCCACTCCTTCAAGTTTGTGTGAGACGTGCTTGGTTGAAACCCGGTATCTCTAACAAGGATTTTGTTGATACAGTTTCTGGATGATCCAAACTCCAAATTAAACTGGGCATTAACCAGTTGCCACTTCTCCCTTTCTTTGAAACAGCTGGCTGTTCAATGCCAATGGTGAAGTTTGGATCTCAGGTTAGCCTTCCATGAAGAAAAAAAAAGATTATTTAATCCATCTGAGGGATCTGGCAGATGACTTTTGCTGAGTTCCCATTCTGCAGCCCCAAGCATGGTCTTCCATACAATTATGGAGGGCCCCCAAGTCCCCTGAAGCAGCTTTTATGTAGTAGTATTGGCCTGTAGGAATTAGCCCAACTTGCCTCTCTCTCCCTTCCTGTGATAACCCCCAGTGTCAGAATTCCCAACAAAGAAATCCCTCAGGCAGTTAGTCTAAAGGATTCATTTATTCAGGATTAGTACACTTCAGGACAGCAGAAGCCTCGAATAATGGTTTTCGCACCGAAAAGAGCATTATCAAAGAAATGGCAAAGACACCCATGAGTCCAGCCATAACAAACCAATTCCCACTCTAAGAATCCCTCCCCCCTATGGAATGTCCTTCAGGGAGCAGGCATTTATCAGTTCTCTCAAAGCGATGCAGAAAGGCGAAGTCTCCGAAGCCAAGTATAGCAGACCAGCAACTTACACGTGTAAAAAAGACAGAAGCATGGCAGACGAGTATGTGAGGCTGACACTTCCCTTATCAGGAGTATCCTACCAGCAGAGGCCTGCTCATGGAAACTTGGGAACTAATTGTAAGAATGACCCTACTGTTGCTGGCTTTTTAAAAAAAATCAAATACCAGTCTTGGGTGAATAGAAAATGTATTGCTCTGAGCAGATCATAAGATGGTGTCAGTCTGCTACAAATAATGAGCTCAGGCTAGATTTCAGAAGAGGCTACAGAGATCCCCAAATATGTGTCTAAATAAAACTAATATATTTATGACAAGCCTGAAAAAAGGATAAGAATTAACAAACAATGACCTAATTCCTATAGTGAATGGAGAAGTAGACAGACTTAATATTGCACAGAAAACAAATCCATATTCTGAAACAAAATCTTTGTTGAACATTATTTGTACAGAAAACAGATAATCCTTGAATTGGATGTTTCTTTGATTCAGCTACCTGGACTTCCTCCAGAATCCTGGAGACACAGTTTGGGGAGATGTCAAATCCCACTGTTTTCCACCTTTAGTTCGGCAACTTCTTAAGTTCTGCCTCAAATGCCTAAAATGACCAAAGGTTTTCTCTGTAGTCAGCAGAGGGAGGAGCTGGGATTATCTGCTGTTGCATATATAACAGATAGCATCCTCGCTTGAGGAAAGGTGTGGTGGAATATGCAATTTCTGCTGGTTGGCAGGTGAATGACATTCACAACAATTATATTACTGGTAATAAACAGGGCACATCCTTACTGTACATTTTTGTTGCAGATAGAGAAAATATATAATCCTCTTTTAGAATCTACCTTCCAAAGGATAAAAAGAAAAATAGAAGGAAGAAATACTGGAATGCCGGTATGTCATAGACTGTACCATCATGTCCCAGCACAGTATTGTAGCCTGGTGTGCAAAACTGGATTTCAGAAAACTTACTCCTCATCACAAGGTAAACCACATACATACATTGCTGTAATGCTGTAGAAAACACAGAATATTTTTCAGCATATTAAATGCCCTATTCAGGTGCAGATGAAATACGTTTGAAACACCACAAACAGGTCTAAAGTCAGTATTTTACAACTGTGTGAGGTGTCCTGCCTGCTGGTCAGCTCCGTTCTCCCAAAGACCATGCAAGACTCACAGGCTTGGTAGTAAACGGTTTATTTCATACGTAGAATGAACACTAAAAAAGATTAGGATAGCTGACAGGAATGAGCTCGGCTATTTAAACCCTTTTGACAGGACTCCCGCCCCCTCCCCACCGTGGACTCCCCTATGATTGGCTCAGGCAAGTCCCAATTGGTGCTGAAGCGCCCATTATCCTCGAGGCCTGATTGGCTGCCGTTTTCCTGCTCTCGCTTCGGGTCTGTCATCTCTGTCTGTCAGTTGTATCTTTCTGTCAGTTGCTTTCTCTGCTGTATGGCAGGACTCTGGGATCATGCCAGAGTTCTGACATGCCTCCGGCCCAAGATCTTCTCCCCCCCCCTTGTCTTGTTCTGCGCCGGTGATTCCTTTACTTAATGGTTGTCCAATCATCTGTAATAAAATACAACGTTAGTATATGGCTCAATGGGGTTTATCAGGGAACGTGCGGTGGAAGTTCTTGATTAGGGCTGGAGCTTGCATGTGTTCTGCTGCCACCCATTCTCAAAATCCCTCTGGTAAGTGTTGCCACTTGACCAGGTACTGTAATCGCCCCCTGTATATTCATGAGTCGCGAATATTCTCGATTTCAAAGTGTGGCTCTCCATTTATTATCGTTGGTAGTGGTTCTGGAGCTTCTGGGTGCCATTGTTCCGAGGGGTGATATTGTTTTAGGGGACTCACATGGAATACGGGGTGGACCTTCCTTAGTGCTTTCGGTAGTTGCAACCGTGCTGTCACAGGATTTATTACTTTTGTTATTGTAAACGGCCCAATGTATCTCGGGGTTAATTTGCGGGATGGTTGTGTGGATCTTAGATTTTTTGTGGACAGGTATACTTTGTCCCCTTCCTTCAGTTCCCCCTCTATCGTTCTTCTCTTGTCTGCGTATTTCTTGTATGTAGCTCTTGCTTCCTGAAGCGTTCGAAGGATGACCGGCCAGTTACTGGTGATTTTATTTATCCACTCGTCTGCGCATAATGGTGCATGCATTTCCTTTCCCTGAATCGTGTCCATTTCGGGGATGACTGCGAAATCTTGACCCGTGGCAATTTTGAACGGTGTAAACCCCGTGCTGTGGTGCACTGCGTTATTATATGCTACCTCTGCGAATGGTAGTAGCTCCACCCAGTCGTTTTGCTGGTAGCTAATATAACATCTTAGATACTGTTCTAGTACGGAAATCAGGCGTTCAGATGCTCCATCTGTGCACGGATGGAATGCGCTGCTTAGCCCTTGTTCCGATCCAATAAGTTTTAAGAACGCTTTCCAAAATTTGGACGTGAAGGTACTCCCGCGGTCGCTGATTATTCTTTCTGGTGTGCCATGTGCTCGATATATGTGTTGAATAAATAGTTTGGCCAGTTTTGGTGCGGATGGGACTCCATTACAAATGATGAAATGGGCTTGCTTCGAGAATAGGTCCGTGACAACCCAGATAGCTGTTTTCTTTTTGCTTATGGGTAAATCGACTACAAAGTCCATGGCTACTTGCTTCCATAGCTGGGAAGGTTCTGCCACGGTTTGCAGCAGTCCTTTTGGTTTCCCGATTGTCCTTTTTGCAGTCGCGCATACTGGACAGGTTTTTACGTAGTCCTTCACGTCCCTGCGTAGCGTGGGCCACCAAAGCTTACGCCTGGTGAGGTGCATGGTTTTTACAAAGCCAAAGTGTCCGGCTGCCTTATGATCATGGCTCTTTTCCAGTACCCGTTTACGTAGGATGGCTGGTACATATAGCTTGTCATCTTTCCACCACCCTCCATTATGTTCTTGCAGTGCATCTCTGTTCTCCCCCCACCATGTGTCGTCAGCTAACGCTGCCTGTATGTCGCTTTCCAGGGGATTCAGTGTCTTGTCCTTCTTTCCTTGGAGCCTTGTCACTGCCATGTTACCCCCTTGTATAGTTTGTGGTTCTTTTTTGTCTGGTGTTTGTGTGGATTTGGTGGGGAATAATGTTTCCGTGACCTCTTCAGTTCTCCCTTCATGTTGCGGCAACCGAGAAAGTGCATCCGCCAATAAGTTCTTCCCCCCCGGGAAGTACTTCAGTGCGAAGTTGAAGCGGCTGAAAAACTCGGCCCAGCGAAGCTGCTTCGGGTTGTTTCCTGGGTGATTTTAATGCCTCCAGGTTCTTATGATCCGTCCACACTTCAAACGGCATTGACGCTCCTTCCAGGAGGTGTCTCCACGTTGCAAGCGCATGGCGAACAGCAAACGCTTCCTTTTCCCAAACGTGCCATCGTTTCTCCGTCTCGCTGAACTTTTTTGAGATATATGCGCAAGGCCTCAGATGATTGTCCTCATCTGCTTGTAGCAATATTGACCCCACTGCATTATTCGAAGCGTCTGTGTGTATAATGAATGGTTTGTCGACCTCAGGGTGTTTTAATATGGGTTTCACTGTAAACAGCGCTTTAAGTTTGTCAAACACCTCTTGGTACTCCGGGGTCCATTTAACCTTATAGCTGGCCTGTCTCGCGTCTGCCTTACCCCCCTTTGTTTTAGTTTTCAATAGGTCAGTTAAAGGCAGGGCGATTTACGCAAATTTTTTAATAAAATCTCTATAGAAATTGGTGAACCCTATGAACGCTTGTAATTGCCTTCTGGTTCGTGGCGGGTCCCATCCCAAGACTGCCTGTACTTTTGCTGGGTCCATCTCGATGCCCTTGTGTGATATTTGGAACCCTACAGTTTAGCTTCCAGAAGTTTCTCTAGTACTGCTTTCACTAGTCTTTCATGTTCTGTAATGTTGTCTGAGAAAATTAGTATGTCATCTAAGTATACGATGACTCCTTGGTATAGGAAGTCGTACAAAACTTCATTGATTAACTTCATGAAAATTCCTGGCCCACCTGCTATTCCGAATGGGAGGACCCGGTATTGGAAGGAGCCAAGGGGGCAGTTGAACGCCGTTTTCCATTCATCCCCCTCCCTTATTCGGACTCTGTAGTACGCTTCCGTCAGGTCCAGTTTGGTGAAGATCTTTCCTTTGGCCAGCTGTGCTAGCATGTCTTTCAGTAGGTGTAGAGGGTATTGGTTGGTGACTGAAATGGCGTTTAACCCCCTGTAGTCGGTACATAGTTGCAATGACCCGTCTTTCTTCTTGCGAAAAAGTACAGGTGCTGCCAGGGGGGAATTTGCTGGTTCGATGAATCCCTGTGCTAAGTTCTTGTCTATGAATTTGCGCAGTTCTTGAAGTTCTTTTTGTGTCATTGCGTACATTTTTGGCTTGGGGAACTCGGCTCCAGGGATCAGCTCAATGGCACAATCTGTTTTCCTGTGGGGGGGGGGGGGGTAACTGATCACACTCCTCGTTGAAAACCTCTTTTACGGGTTTATACATTTTTGGGATCGCTATCTTCTCCTTTTCTTGTGGTTCCACCCCCCTCACAATTCCTGCTGCCCCCAGTTCTTTTCCATCACTTGTTGTTTTGTTTCCATCATAGCCGTATCTCCCATCAATGAACTCCATTTCCCCTGACAGCCAGTCTATTTGGGGGTTTCTTTCTTTCAGCCACTTTAGCCCCAAGACAATGAGCTGCGTTGAAATAGGGGCCACAATGAACCGGAGGGTTTCGTTATGCGTGCCCATTGACATTCGTACCGCTTCCGTGAAATGTTCTACTGGCCCCCCTTTCATCTCCGTCCCATAAAGTTGGCAAAACGTGATGGGCGATTTCAGTTTGAATAATTTTAGTCCCATCTTCATTGCTACAGAAGGGTGCATCAAGCATCGGGTACACCCCGAATCCACCATAGCTGCCCCAGCCAACTGCCCCCTCCCGTCCAAGGTTTCCAATTTTACCTCGATTTGCATCGTGGGGCAGTCTCCGGTCGTCATGGTGTCGCTGCGCCCCTTGTCGAAGGCCTGTCCTGCGGCGCACTTTAGGGCAGGCCGTTGTCGTTTCCCGCTGGCAAGAACTCGTCTGTAGACTCATCCGTGGTCGACTCCGGGATCGTGTATTTGTGGCTGTCCGTGGCTGCTTTTGCCGTGGTCTGCTTGTGGGGGGTGGTTTTGTGCTGCTTCTCCCCTGCTCTGTGCTTTTCCGTTGGTTGGGGGCAGTCGCTGATTCTATGGCCCTCTTTCCCGCACTTGAAGCATAGTTTATTCTTTGCTCGTCTTTCTCTTTCCTCCGCCCACTGTTTTCTGTCATAGTCCTTTGTTTGGTGATATTGACTAGCGTGTGTCACTCTCCCTGCGTATTGCAGCTGGCGGTATGACCTGATTCGTAACTTCGTGCTTTCGACCTTTCCCGCCAATTGGACCCACTCAAATGTTTCTGGGTCCCCTCTTCCCACCGCCATGTCCAGTAGCTCAGGCCTCAACCCCATTTGAAAATATTCCACCTTGAACGACTCTGGCCAATTCGGGAGGCAGCTAACTAGTTTCTTAAATTCCAACGCGTATTCCGCCACCGTGCGGTGTCCCTGCCTGAGCCTTTGGATTTCTGCTTTGGCAGACATTCTGGACAGGGTGTCTTCAAATCTCTTACGCAGGGCTTTCATGAACATGTTAAAGTCATGCAGTTCTTTTGCCCTATTCTCGTGCAGCATTGCCAGCCATTTTGCTGCCTCTCCGATTAAGAAATTAGACACGTATCTAACTTTGGCTTCTTCGTTAAGAAAGCATTTTCCCGATTCTTCCATGAACCCTCTTACGTGGTTCAGGAAGCATGCTAGCCTGTTGGGGTCCCCATCAAATTTATTTTTAAGTTTTGTTATTATAGCTGGTTGGTTTTGTTGGTAGGGGTTACTCACACAGCTTGTGCGTGCTACCGGTTCATCTCTCTCATCTCTGTCTTCCTCCCCTTCCTCTTCACTTTCTCCCGAGCTTTGAGATTCGGAGGACCTTGAGGGGGCGCTGTCATTTTCAATCGTGCCTCTATCCCTGTCTCGGCGTTGTGGTTTCCTTAATAGCTGTTCTAGGGCATCTTGGATTGCTGCCAGCCGTGAGTCCATGTTCTCTAGCCCCGTTTCTACCCGTGCGGCCCGGGCCTCTAGTGCCGCGATCAGCTGCCCTTGTGAAATCCGCAACTTGGCCGCTTGCTTTCCTGGGGCTGGGGCCATGTCTCCTCCCACCCCAAGCGACCACTCGGCAGTCGGGGTGTTTACGCGGAGGGTGGGGGTGTGATGGATCTCGTTAACGTCTCTGCCCTTGCCTTTCTTCGGCTTTCGCCGCCCTGCAATCTCCGTCACTCCCTTGGGCTCTGTCTGCGCTGCCGCTCCGGTCCTGACCGTTGAAAGCATGACAGCGTTGTCATCAGCTTGGTAGGTCCCAACTTGTTCCATGCTTGCTTCGGTGATCTCTCTTTGCTGAGTCGCCGTAAGCTGTACTCGTGAGCCGATCTCGACCGCGGACTTCCTGAGGAACTCAGTTTCATCCCTGGGAAGATCGGCTGGTGAGGATCCTAATCTTTATGTGAAGTGTCCTGCCTGCTGGTCAGCTCCATTCTCCCAAAGACCACGCAAGACTCACGGGCTTGGTAGTAAACGGTTTATTTCATATGCAGAATGAACACTAAAAAAGATTAGGATAGCTGACAGGAATGAGCTCGGCTATTTAAACTCTTTTGACAGGACTCCCGCCCCCTCCCCACCGTGGACTCCCCTATGATTGGCTCAGGCAAGTCCCAATTGGTGCTGAAGCGCCCATTATCCTCGAGGCCTGATTGGCTGCCGTTTTCCCGCTCTCGCTTCGGGTCTGTCATCTCTGTCTGTCAGTTGTATCTTTCTGTCAGTTGCTTTCTCTGCTGTATGGCAGGACTCTGGGATCATGCCAGAGTTCTGACAAACTGGTTCTTACATTTTAATTTCTGTACTGGTGAGAAACAAGATGGGAGTTTTAACTCTTAGGTATAAGGAACCTAAACTAACAGGACTAGATTGTGGTGCCTCTCCTATGCCCTCTCAGGCTTCACATCCAGGCTGGGCAGTAAATTACAGACTACCAGACACTTAATCCTTAATGCACCTTTCAGATAGACTAGGCAGAAGATTCCCAGAAAGATTATAAACTAGAGGGCAGGCAAGAATGCAGGCTCAAACATAGCAGCTGATTCCCCACTGCAGAGCATCTATCTATGCTCCAGGGTGTAAACTCTAGGCTCCTCCCTCCTGCCTATTTGTATTAACAGGTATTTGGCTGGTTGTTCAATGGCCGATTGTTCAAAACCCAATTACATAATGGCCCCTGCCTAGCCCGAGAATTAGTGGGGCCCACCTCTCCAACCTCAGCTATGATTACCCTATTTCTAATTGTTATAAGTGATTATAATACTAGCTATTTTCAGCATGGGTCCTAGGTTTTACTGTAGTCAAGTTCGTCCTCATGATTCTACCTTAGTGCTTCTCAACCTTGGCAGCTTGAAGATGTGTGGACTTCAACTCCCAGAATTCCCCAGCCAGCCATGCTGAAGTTGAAGTCCACACATCTTCAAGCTGCCAAGGTTGAGAAACACTGTTCTACATAGTATATAGTTGAGAGAGTAAGTATTATGCAGTCAGCTAGTCCTTTATATTGCTATTACAATAAAAACATGATAAAACAGCCTGCATCTTGTGTTGTTTTTCAGATCAGAAATATGGAGCTGGCATCTACTTTAAAAAGAATCCCAGGAAACTTATAGCAGATACCAGAGAAAAATGTGAAATGGACCACTTGATCTGTGTGTTTGAGGCAGAAGTTGTAACGGGATCATACACAAGGGGCAATCAGAGCTATGTAGCACCACCATTAATTAACGCAAGCAGTATGAAACTCTACGATAGTGTGGTTGATGATATTCATAACCCTGAAATCTTTGTCATTTTTAATAGGGAGCAAGCTCTACCACTGTATTTATTGACTTGTTCTCTGCTTTGGAGCCCAGTTCAGAAGGCAAGTTTGGAACCATCATCCAAGAATCTCTGAAGCCTTAATGTTAATTGAAACACAGGCACTAGTTCGGTGTTAGATTAGGTAACAAATATATGGCAGTTCTGTAGCGTAATGAAAAAAAATCTGCACCACTATGTTCTTGAAGTCTCCTTGTTTAATGTTATTTCAACAAAAGGTAGTTAAAATCATGTCATAATTTTATTTAAAACAGAACTGCTGCAGTCACAACTCCTTATATTAAAATACCAATTTTAAGCAATCTGAACGTGTGGGGTTTTTTTAAATACAATAACATGCTTTGCAGAGTACACTATAGTTTTTGTCTATCTAATTTCCCTGAATTAATTGCTTATAAATTCAGAAATTCTCAACCAGAATTCCAAGTAACTTCATATTTATATAAAGGGACTACAATCAGTGCTGGGTGAAGTGACCTACAATTGTGCAATGCAACTTGCACTTGTTCTCAGCATTCCCATCTTTTCTGAGGGTCTCAACTTCTTAGAGCAGATTTGTGGAGAGGGGTGAAAGCATTCGATTGGTGAATGCTATTCCATATAGTTGGATCCATCTCTGTCTCTCTCTTAGGTAGATTGTTAATTGCCAATGAATGTTAAAATTTTCAATACCTACTTTTAGATATGAATTTTAACATTATAAACCCATTCATTCATTTTCATTCATTCATTATTCATTCATTCATTCATTCATTCAGTGTGAGAGTGTTTAAGGTAGGATATATTGATAATTATGCTAGTTTCACTAGTACATGCAGCACAATAACAGTTTTGCACCTCCAATTACACTTATATATGTAGCACAAATATTTAGGATTGCAGTATTAATTATTGAAATGAAGTACAAACTTTCAGTAGGTTAGGGTTTTTCTCAATACTGGATGTTGCATTATCTAAAGAAGAGTACACCTACTGTGAGAGACAAGTATTTAGACGATATTAAGTTTCAATTACCTATTTTCAGACCTCCCATTCAGTTGCAGATGATTAGAACAGTGTAGCAATACTGTGAATTATATGTATCATATAGCTTATCTAGTCACATTAAAAGGTATTTAAAAGTAAATGGTGATGTTTCTGGCGCCATCAGGAAATTTAATTCTTTTCCCTTGTTTGCAGAGATGATAATTTAATGTGTAAGAAAACCATTTTTATTTCCAGTCTTTGTTAAAACTGAACTATTTTGTGCTTAATTTTAAAAGAGGCTACTAGTGGATGTCCATAAGTTAATTATCAAAAATAGGTAGAAACCAGTTAACAAGAAATAAGAACTGAATGTAAAGTCATCTATATAAAATGTCAATACGTAAGGACTAATATATTACTATCAGTGTTTAAGAAGTTCAATTGCTCAGTAAAATGTTGAATACTCAGAAACAAGATTTGAAATTTGTAATTCACCACATGTAGATTCTAGACTATAAGAACAGCTTCCATCTGCAGCACTGGAAGTAAAAGAAAAAAAAAGATTTGCTATTTAGCCTGGTATTCTTAAACCTGCTTTGTTTTCCTTTTAAGAGTTGGTGAAAGTACAAACCAAATACCAAAAGTAGTTACTTTTAAATGCTGCCCACAGCCCAACAAAGTTAGAGCTGTGTGAGCCCACTAAATTTATTTATTTATTAATTATTCGTATTTATACCCCGCCTATCCCCTCCCTATCGGAGGACTCTAGGCGGCTTACAACATTTGCAATTCATATATTTATACATTCACATATATATTAACAACGTTTATTACCGCGCGCTCAGGGGAGGGGTAAGGGAACCGACTCTTGTAGTATTGAACTACATGTCCCAGAATACCTTGCTTCAGAGTCGGCTCCTGACGTCCTGGATATTGCTGTTCGGGATCCGTCGTCTCCATTTCTCCGTCTCCGCCGCCATTCACGAGGTCTTCTTCGCTCCGGAGGCGACCCCCGACAGGACGCCAGCAAATTCTCCCACATAAGGTGGTACCCATTTATCTACTTGCAATTAGCTTTTGAACTGCTGGGTTGACAGGAGCTGGGGCAAGTGACAAGAGCTCACCACGCCACGCGGAGGTTCGAACTGCCGACCTGCTGATCGGCAGTCTTACAGCATCAGCGGTTTAACCCACTGAGCTACCGCGCCCCTTATTCATGTGTTATATTTGTTCACATCAATATTTGGGGATGTACATATAGGCCATTCCATGACACTGAACATAACTACTCTTACTCCTTTAGATTTCTATATTCATGGGAATAATATCTTTTCTAGTAGTCATTCTTACAGTTTTGTTTACATTCTTAAAGCTTCATGGATTTTGAAAATGTAACACTTTATTCTCTGTAACACTTTATACTGTACTGCATCTTCTATATGCAGTTATAGAGTTGCCAAAGGACACTGTGACTTCACCTTTTCTGAACACAACACTCCTCAACCATGAGTTCCATGAGTCTCATTAGATAGATCTTGCTAGGCCCACAGAACGAAGTGACATAGGGAAGGTAGATATGGGGCTCTTATAGCAATCGTAGTACATATTGCTGAAAACTGGCTTCAAAGGCATGCAGATGGCTGGTATCAGTTTTACTGTTCATAGATCTAAACAAGATATGTTTAGCCTTTCATTGCAGTACACTTTTTTTAAAAAGCTTAATTTAAAGGGATAAAAAACAGATTATAACGTGATTATAATGAACAAACTGACTTGTTTATTCTGCACTATTTTATTAAAATGTCCCGTGTAAACAATTTCTACATCAGTCACTTTCCCTTTAGTGTCCCTATATAACAAAATAACTACTGTAGAGATTACATACTTTACATACTCATTTGGCCCTCTAGTGAATTTCCTATGCAGTAACTTAAAAAATCCATCACAGACTAAATGTACAACAAGTACATATTAAAGTTGTCAATTACTGCAGTAATTGAAAATCCCTGATATTTTTATCCGCATTAGTCTCTGAAAGCTATTCCAAGGCTTCTGGAATTTCTCCATCATCCACAATGAGCATGTGAAGAATTCCTTCTCTTCTCTTCCCACTGCTGATAGCTTTAATGCAACAGTTATGCTTTCCAATACTGAAATGTGTTTCTGTCCCATCTTCTACAAATTCACCCTGACAAAAAAATAAAAAAGGAGATGAAAAAGCTATTTAATGATTCTCAAGTGTTTCAAGCCTTCATTAGCTATCAAATAATTATTTTAGTTTCAACAAAGCATAAAACATTCACAGTTGCAGCATACCAACAGGACAGCAAGCTTAACCTTCAACATTTCCTTGATTTTAGGAATTTCCAGAAAAGATGACAATTCAATTTGAATTTTAAGCATGCAATTATTTTATCACTTTATGTATGGAATTTCTCAAAGAAAAGTCCCATTGACTTTATAGTAAAGTTTAGCTGTAAAAGGTTGGGAAAGAGCAAACCTTCCCCTGCTTTTCTGAGGTTTTTTTGGCCTGGAAGCCAATGCCAAGCTTCTGGAAGATGCAAGTCCTTCCCCTTTTGTAAGAGGCACAAGCATTCCAGAACTTGCATGAATCTCTATACTTTTTCCACCTCCCAGCCATTAAACTAAGCAATAAAAGGAGCTCCGACAGCAGCAGAGGTAGTGGGAGCTTTCCTAGTGCTGACATACATGCGGGTGTCTGGAGGCTAGGGTTTTTTGCTGAAAGAAGAAAGAAAACTCAAGTCAGTACTTAAACCTAAAGAAAATGGACTAGAGTGTATTATGAATAATAAAAATAAGTCTGGGGATTAGGAATGAAGAGTAAGATGGGCACAGGAGTAAGATGGGCACACCCATTATAATCTTTAAAATTCCACAGGATTATGCTAGTTATGATTTCTTTTTAAGGCACTTAGCTGTCCCAGTTGTTTATTTTAATTGTCTTAATTCTCCATTTCTTGGGAGAGGAGAGAAAGATGCTATTAAATATCTCTAATTTATGACTTTTGCTTAATTGTTTTCAACTGAAAGAATCTTCTTTAATGTATGCTCTTTGATGTTACCTACCGCTGTCTCCACTTTTTTACCATTGCACCAAACATCCATTGTGTCTTTCTCTGTAAAAAATAATCACAAAGGGATTGTCACGTTATTATATACAATTTCTACAATTCTACAATTTCTATATAATACACATTATTATATACAATTTCAATATTTTAAGCATAACTAAAGCTGTGCCCAGACCAACATTTTATTGCAGGTCCTACTTACTCTACGATTGCAAGAAAGTTAAATGCCTATCAATTTGATAGCAAAATGGACTCATCTGAAAAAGGACAATGATTTCCATGTAAAAGATGCCTTGGATATAAATATGTAACTTGCCAATTTTTAAAGAAGGCACTTTAAAATATTATTTCTGAAAAATTCAAAACTGCCTGAAAGGAAGGCGTGACCTTGTCAAAATTATGGTGGCTACTGAAATTGGCAGGTGGATGTGAGTGTGCATTGTTATCAAGTCTATAGCTAATGGCAGTTTGTCAGAAGGACTTCAATTATGAGTTGTTTTTCTGCAATTAGAAAGGCTCCTACCATTTGCAAGGGGAAAGCTGAATGTGACATTTTTTTCTAGGTATTACCATAGCAGACACAGGTTGACAGTAGGCAGAGATTTCTTTAAAAGGTGTTGCTATTATCGACTTCTGGTGGGGACGTGGCAGACTGAACAGCTGTGCCCACAGGCTCCGTGGGCAGAACTGGCAATGCAGTTTTCTTGGCTCGGGCAGGTTTTTCCTGAAGCCCAGGAGTGTTTTCCCGGACAAAGAAAACACTTGGAATCATCCCATCTGTCCTCTGGAACGGCGACTTGTAGCCAAAGGATTGCAAATGGTGTTCGCGCTTGTCTGGTAAAAGCTGCCGGGAGGCTGGGATGTCATCATTTCCAAGCCACGCTGTAGCCTTAAAGGGACACTAAGACCAGCCACCCCTTTTCTAAATCACCCAATTTATATATATTTTTAAGTTTATGTACCCTAAGAGAGGTTTCCTACAGCAAGAAGAGGGCTCTCTTGGCACTTATCATTATTTTTGGCCTTAATTTTTTTTTAAAAAATATTTTTTTAAGTTTTGGCTTGTTTCCCATCCAAATATTAAGGAGGATTTGAGAGTAAATAATTGTCTCCGTGTTATTTTTTTTGTACTGGGTTTGAGAAATTACCATTCTCCTACATGTTGAATTAGCTGATTTGAACCTTCAGCTTCCTGTTCACTTTCCCTTGAGAACAGTCTGCTATAGACTTCCGGTAGGAATATGGCGGACTGACCAGCTGTGCTCGCGAGCTCAGCGGGCAGAACTGGCATCGTGACACTTTTTTGGGGCTCAGGCTGGTTTCTCCTGAAGCCCAGAGTGTTTTTCCGGATTAAGGAAAACGCTTGGAATCGACCCATTCGTCCTCCGGATGGCGAGTTGCAGCCAGGAGATCATGGACAGCGTGTGCAATCGACGGGTAAGACTTCACCGGGAGGCTGGGAAGACATCATTTCCACACTGCGCTGCAGCCCTTAAAGGGACATTAAGTCCAGCCACCCCATTTCTAAACCACCAATTTTTTTTTTAAGTATTTGTACCCTAAGAGAGGCTTTCTACATTAAGGAGAAAAGATCTCTCTTGGTGTTTATTGTTATTTTTGTGATTAATTAAAAAAAATTTTTTTTAAGCTTTGGATTTTGCTTTCCATCCAGCACTATGGAGGGTTGAGAGTATGTTATCTTCTCCCTGTTATTATTTTTGCGCTAATTCTGAAGATTTTGGAAGTTTTCCTACACATTGAATCTGCTGTTCTGAACTTTCACTTTCCTGCCACTGCTTTCTCTGGGAACTGTCTGTGATCTTATCTTAACTCAGTTCGGTAATTTTCCATTGACTTTCACTTTGGCTGGTTAAGTATCTAGGGAGCGCCATAATTTACTGCTTCAGAAATGGAGGATCTTAGCCAGGCTTTCTCTGACTTGACATGAAAGCAGATATTAAGCAGATTCTTTCTGATTCCTGCTAAGTTATTCTGCAAGACATTCGGAGCATTGTGGAAAATATGTGGTCTGAAATGTATCTGGTTGGGGATGATGTGGATGAACCTGAAGAATCTAACAGCGATGGAAATGTCACTCCCAAGAGATTCAGGCTTCTGTTGAAATCCTGGGTGAAATTGGCAATGCTGAACGGAAGAACTTAAATGGAGAAATTGAGCTACAAGATATGAGTGAATTTGACTTTCTGATGGAATGTTATGGAAAAGAAGGGGTTATTATGTATGGGAGGTTTTCTGAAGAGAAGTCTGTGTGTGTGAGGGGAGCAGTTGGGCTGTTTGATTTAAGAAAATAGCTCTAGTTGCAAGTTTGGCGGTTCGAGACCCTAGCCCCACGTGACAGAGTGAGCTCCCGCACTCGCCCCAGCTCTTGCCAACCTAGCAATTCGAAAGCATGCAAATGCAAGTAGATAAATAGGTACTTCAGTGGGATGGTAACAGCGTTCCGTGCTTGTCACGCTGGCCACATGGCCGCGGAAGCATCTTCGGACAGCGCTGGCTCTTCAGCTAAGAAATGGAGATGAGCACCGCCCCCTACAGTCGGACACAACTGTGCAGGGGAAACCTTTACCTTTACTTTACTTAAGGGATTGATTGTGGGAAATGGCTGTATATCCTTGATGTTTAAAGTCGGAAGTCACTTCTCTTTGTAATCTATCCAAAAAATTTTCTCATGTTTTCACTTTTTAGTTTTTTTTTGTAGTTTTTTTCTGTATCTTTTATCTTTTTCTGAAACTCAGTAAAATTCTTGTTAAAAAAAAAAAGAGAAGTCTGCTATTCACTCTCACTTCATGTAAGCAACTTTCGAACGTCCTCATATCGACTTTCGCTGATTAAGCTCCTAGGGGGCGCCATAATCTACTGCGTGAGACATGGAGGATTTCAAGCAGACTTTCTCTGATTTCCATCAAGACCTTAAGCAAATTCCTTCTGATTCTTGCCAACTTTTTATGCAAGGCATTCAGGACATTGTGGAAGATATGAGCTTTAAAATGTTTCATCTGGTTGGGGATGTCATGGATGAAATGGATGAATTTAACAGCGTCAGGAATGTCTCCTAGACTTCTGCTGAGATGTTGGAGGAAGGTTAGATAGTGGAGTTGAAGAAATTAAAGGGACAGATTGAGTTGCAAGCCATAAGTGAAATGGATCTTCTGATGGAGTGCCTTGGAAAAGAAGGGGTTAATATGTATGGGAGTTCTCTTGAAGAGAAGTTGGAGTTTTTGAGGGGGGCAGTTGGGCTGTCTGATTTCTTTAAGAAAAAAGCTCTGTGTGTAATGTGGAGATATGTAAATGCTTTGGTTTATTTTGAAGTGGGATAAGGGTTTAAGTATATTTATCTGGATTGCTTTAAGGCAGGGCTTTCCAAAGTGCCGCCGCTGGCGACACACCAGCGTGGGGGGGCGCACGTGCACGGCGGCGGCGGGCGCGTGCACGGCGCCGCCGCGGAGGGGCGTGCGGCAGTGCACGGGTGCACGGCGGCAGCCTCCGCTAAAACGTGGAAGCCGCAGCGCGGCCGCCGTGCACGCGCGTGCCGCCGCTTCCGGGTGGTGTGGCGACACACCATGCTGTGTGTGGCGACACACTTTTGTGTCGCGACACACAGTTTGGAAAGCTCTGCTTTAAGGGTTTGGCTGACTTCATTTACTTTCAATGATTTGAATTAAGATTATCAAGGTATAACAAAAAAAAAAAGAATGATTAGCACCAGAGGAACAATCAAACAGCACAATATACCCTAATCAAGGAACTATTAACTCAGTCAATCAACCAAGCAGCAAACAGCAGCCCAATCAAGGAACTCCTAAGGGGAGAACACCACCTCCACCAACACAAGCAGGACAAGCCATGGTATATTTATTTATTTATTTTATTTTCTATCCCGCCTTTATTATTTTTATAAGTAACTCAAGGCGGCAAACATACCTAATACTTTTCTCCACAACCACCACCCTGTGAGGTGAGTTGGGCTGAGTGTGTGTGACTGGCCCAAGGTCACCCAGCCGGCTTTCATGCCTAAGGCGGGACTAGAACTCTGAGTCTCCTGGTTTCTAGCCCGTTGCCTTAACCACTAGACCGAACTGGCTCTTTTATATAAACAGAGAGCAAGTCCCATTCCTTTTTCGCACTGAAGATGTTGCCTAGTCTGGCAATGAAACATCTGCAAGACAACAAGGCTCAGAGAGCACCAAGGACTCCACAAAAAGTATGTTTGGTTTTGGGTCTGACATGATTAAAATTAAAATTGCTGTATTACTAAGTATAATGGTAGACAATTTATATGTTTTTTAGTTTGCTTTTTATTATAGTAGACAGGAATGTATAGAATAGTAGTAGGAAGGAAATAATCAAATAAATGTTATCTTTGGGGGGGAAGTTGATTAGGAGGTATATATACATACACACACACACATTTCTTTTAATATAAGGTGGAGCAACTGTATTTAGTGATTTTTATAATGTGCCAATGGAATGATTTATAGAAATAATGTGACTTTGGTTTAATATAGAGTAAGGGATTAATTATGGAAAATTGTTGTATATTCTTGCTGTTAAAAGTCAGAAGTCATCTTTTTCTGTAAATTAAAAAAAATTCTTTTGTGTTTTCACATCTTTTTAGTTCTTTTTTTTCTTTGTAGTTTTTGTATTTTTCTGTAGCTTTTATCTTTGTTTGAAATTTAATAAAATTCTTATAAAAAAAACATGCTGCTATCAATCTTGTTAGTTAGTATACCTAATCCTCGAACTTATGCCCACAGACACACATATATCCAAGATGATCACATTTTCTGGATTTATAACAACATTATTTTCCATTTTGTTAATATCGTGCCAACACTACATAATTAAGATTCAACAGTAAATGTAAACCAATGCTAGTAAATTACAAGAAGCTTAGCTATTAAAACTTAAAAAATAATTTAACAAATCCTTTTCTAATCAAAGATATCTTGTACTAATCCCAGAATGTCTCCAGGATCAGGGTATATAACTAACTTTATTATGTGCCATCAAGTCATTGTCAACTCTGAGCCATCACATAGATTTTTTCCATGACATTCACTTTATAGTTTATTTCAAATAAATGGGTTATAACATTAATACACTTTGAAAAGTACCAAAATACAATGAAAACAGTACATGAACCATACAAGAGACTTCAGGAAAATAACATACCTAAAACAACTCTAAAATCTGTACCATCTAGGTGTAATACCCAAGTGTTTGTTGTTTTTGACCGGTTCTCCAAATACTTCTTGAGGCTTTTTCCATCTATTTCCAGAGTATATTCATATGCAAATCCACTGACTGCATCAATATTAATGGTAGCCTTTGTTTTAGCTGCTCCAACTGTAAATGTCTCCTTTCCCACTAATTTAAACATCCATTCTTTTCTCATTACTTCCTATGGATGAAAAAAAGACATTAATGCAAACATATTTTTGCTTCAGTTCTGAAAATTTGGTTGACATTAAAACCTTTTGTTTTATTAGTAGAAAAATTGATCTTACCAAATGTAATCAGAAGGTTTATTATCCTTTCATCTTATTGTATGGCAATGTTTCATCAACAGGAAAACATAGAATCCAGATCACAGGAAGTAACTATTATATGCTACCCTACCCTACCCTGATTGTATTTCATTTCTGAGCATCACACTTCAAAAAGGGTAATGACAAACTGAAGAGCAAGATGGCTATTAAGATGGTGAATATTAATATTAATAATAATAATAGTTAAAATATTGTGGGATTTCTGAATACAAACTGATAAAGTCTTGGCGCAGAACACACCAGATTTATCTGTGGTTGAAAAGAAGAAAGTGTGGATAATTGATGTGGCAATACCAGGAGATAATAGAACAGAAGACAAAAAATTGGAGAAGATCACAAAGTATCAAGATCTGAAAATCGAAGTTGAAAGATTATGGAATAACCAGTAGTGGTGATCCCAGTGGTTATCAGCACACTGGATGTCATAGCAAAAAACCTTGGATGGCACTTAGAAAATCTGTGCATTGACAAAATTTCCATCTGTCAATTACAAAAGGCTACACTGCTTGGATTCGCACATATACTACGCCAATACATTACAACATCCTAGGTTCTTGGGAAGAACTTGATGCAAATGAAGGCCAACACCAGCTAAAGAACTGGCAGCTGTGATTTTCACGTTGTTGTGTATATAATAATAATAATAATAATAATAATAATAATAATAATAATGGGTCTGGAAACCAAAGTCTATCAGGAAACTTAAAGGACATTTATATAGGTTTAGATAACTGAGGGGAGATACAATAGCACCCTTCAAATATCTCAGGGGTTGTCACACCGAAGAGGGAGTGGACTTGTCACTCAAACAGAAACTGGATGTCTCTATTAGAGATGCTCTACTGGATCCTGCACTGAGGAGGGAGTTGGACTAGGTTACCTCTAAAATATCTTCCAAATCTATGATTCTATGATATCTATGATATCATAGATATACATTCTATGAACATACTTTCAAATATACCTGCATGCACTTCTTTATCAGATTACATTTGAAGACTACAGAAAAAATGCCGTAGAATATCTTTTCCCTCTTTGTAGGGTTAATCCTACAAATGTACGACGACATAGTTGTGCTAGGCAACTGATTTTATGAAAGGACAGTAAATTAATTTGTTGAATTATATTAGAAAAGTGTATGCTACAGGAATAGGCACTCGCCAAAGGAAATAATGTAGCTGACCCTGACTTTTTATTTGGACAATTGGGGCAGGAAGCTGCAGTAAGATGGGCTATCTGTTCAGATTCTACTCACATGCTCATTTCCCCAGTTTGGGGTAGAAGCATTTGCAGCACTGTGTTGGTCACCTGAATGAGATACAGTGGGGCAAAAAAGTATTTAGTCAGCCACCAATTGTGCAAGTTCTCCCACTTAAAAAGATGAGAGGGGCCTGTAATTGACATCATAGGTAGAGCTCAACTATGAGAGACAAAATGAGAAAACAAATCCAGACAATCACATTGTCTGATTCGGAAAGAATTTATTTGCAAATTATGGTGGAAAATAAGTATTTGGTCAATATCAAAAGTTCATCTCAATACTTTGTTATATATCCTTTGTTGGCAATGACAGAGGTCAAACGTTTTCTGTAAGTCTTCACAAGGTTGGCACACACTGTTGCTGGTATGTTGGCCCATTACTCCATGCAGATCTCCTCTAGAGCAGTGATGTTTTGGGGCTGTCGCTGGGCAACACGGACTTTCAACTCCCTCCAAAGGTTTTCTATGGGGTTGAGATCTGGAGACTGGCTAGGCCACTCCAGGACCTTGAAATGCTTCTTACGAAGCCACTCCTTTGTTGCCCGGGCGGTGTGTTTGGGATCATTGTCATGCTGAAAGACCCAGCCACGTTTCATCTTCAATGCCCTTGCTGATGGAAGGAGGTTTGCACTCAAAATCTCACGATACATGGCCCCATTCATTCTTTCCTGTACACGGAACAGTCGTCCTGGTCCCTTTGCAGAGAAACAGCCCCAAAGCATGATGTTGTCACCCCCATGCTTCACAGTAGGTATGGTGTTCTTTGGATGCAACTCAGCATTCTCTCTCCTCCAAACATGACGAGTTGTGTTTCTACCAAACAGTTCTACTTTGGTTTCATCTGACCATATGACATTCTCCCAATCCTCTTCTGGATCATCCAAATGCTCTCTAGCAAACTTCAGACGGGCCCGGACATGTACTGGCTTAAGCAGGGGAACACGTCTGGCACTGCAGGATCTGAGTCCCTGGCGGCGTAGTGTGTTACTGATGGTAGCCTTTGTTACGTTGGTCCCAGCTCTCTGCAGGTCATTCACTAGGTCCCCCCGTGTGGTTCTGGGATTTTTGCTCACCGTTCTTGTGATCATTTTGACCCCACGGGGTGAGATCTTGCGTGGAGCCCCAGATCGAGGGAGATTATCAGTGGTCTTGTATGTCTTCCATTTTCTAATTATTGCTCCCACAGTTGATTTCTTCACACCAGGCTGCTTGCCTATTGCAGATTCAGTCTTCCCAGCCTGGTGCAGGTCTACAATTTTGTTTCTGGTGTCCTTCGACAGCTCTTTGGTCTTCACCATAGTGGAGTTTGGAGTGTGACTGTTTGAGGTTGTGGACAGGTGTCTTTTATACTGATAACAAGTTCAAACAGGTGCCATTACTACAGGTAATGAGTGGAGGACAGAGGAGCCTCTTAAAGAAGAAGTTACAGGTCTGTGAGAGCCAGAAATCTTGCTTGTTTGTAGGTGACCAAATACTTATTTTCCACCATAATTTGCAAATAAATTCTTTCCGAATCAGACAATGTGATTGTCTGGATTTGTTTTCTCATTTTGTCTCTCATAGTTGAGCTCTACCTATGATGTCAATTACAGGCCTCTCTCATCTTTTTAAGTGGGAGAACTTGCACAATTGGTGGCTGACTAAATACTTTTTTGCCCCACTGTAGGCCTACTCTCCTCTTACCACCTTCATCTGCATGTGCTTTTTTGCCCCTCACAGAGAAAGAAAACATAGCCAGAATTGATTCTGTGGGATCATTCAAATACAACTTCAGGAGCTGGAGTTCAATTCCCATAAGCCAGAACGATACTGTCAAGAAGCCCTTCCCTTTGCCCTTCTGCTTGAAAAAAAAGTGGTACAGGGAAAGGAAGGAGGGGTTTAACCTGTCCAATATAAAGTAAGCTTTCCCCAAGGGAGTGGGGATGATAAAAAGTAAATGGAATGAAGGAAATTAGACAAGGAAGAATTAGGACTAACAAGCAGTCTGAGAAATTATTAAGCCCCCTCCCCTATTAACAGGTGGCTCACTCTGTTTTGACTGCAGCATTTCTCAATTTCCCAGTATCTCTGTATAGCTTAAATAGTGATTTTCTGTATAACATCGGCAGCAAAACTGAAAGCAAGATTCTAGTACCATGAAGCATTCACTCTTTGGACTATGCGTTCAGTGACGTGTGTTTTTCAGAAAAATTTGAATTGCCAAATTGGTTATTGTATATTATCTGCCTACATTAACAAAGAAAACTAATTAATCTATCAGTTTAAAACTCTGAACAAATAACTGAAACATTCCTCTAGTAGCCAAAAGCCGTTGAACTCAAATATCTGTTCAGAAGAAAAATATTTCATAAAAATGCATAAAATTTTTTATGAAAAAATAAATTTTTTTCAAAGCTTTAGTTCAACATTATTTATTTAATATATATGTATACTGCTTCCTATGCTGAAGCATCTCAAAGTGATTTCCAATAAAAGCAATAAAATATAATTTCAAAAAGTTATTGAAATACTTATTTAGTATAAACCTCCTTCTATAGTTTTGATTTAAAATAAAAATAGAGTAGCTGAAAAGTGTTTAAAAGACTCATTTCAGCATGTGTAAAGATCATTCATCATTGGCGATCACTCGTACCCGAGTAAGATTGTCTTCCAAAGGTAAAATACGGTGGATCCGTAAGTGGCTATAAAGGCCAATTCTGGATCCGCACAACCTCCCACAATGAGGGCATAGGTTTCCGGGTGGGAGACGGTCATGATGAGGGTCTGCCTGACGTGCCTTCCTTTTAGCTCTTTTCTCCTTTTCGCCCTGTACTCGTGCTTCTTCAAAAGGGACATTCGTAGGGAGACCAAAATGCTTGTTTACAAAGCCATTGTACTACCAACCCTTCTGTACGCCTGTGAAACATGGACCCTCTACATGTGTAAAGAGTGGTGTACATAAATACAGCATTCCAAGTGATAGTTACTTAAAGAAACCTTAATCCAGGGATTTCCAAACTTTTCAGTTGGCGACACACCAACGGTGGCGCGCGAAAACCCGGAAGCGCTGCGGCAAAACCTGGAAGGCAGCAGCGGCGGTGTCCTGGTGTGCCGTACAAAAACCCGGAAGCGCTGATGTCCTGCCGCCACTGCGTGCACTGTTGCGCGTGGCGGTGGTGCACCATCAGCACTTCCAGGTTTTTGCACGGCACACCTGGGCCCCACAGGCGACACAGTACTGTGTCGTGACACACAGTTTGGAAAGCTATGCCTTAATCTTTAAGTACTTATCCCTGAAATCGGTGGGTTAAAATGCTCTCTTGCTGCTCTTCTTCTGGGGCCTTTTGCAAATTCTCCTTCCAGTGCTAATATATGCCCTTACCAAAATGAGTCAGAGCCCCTCCAGTTCCGCAGAGGACCTGAACCTATCAGATAATGGTGTAACCAACCTCCTCCTCATTGCAATAATGGCAGTAAGGATCTGTAGGAATGAAGAGTCTCACAAAATAACTCTCACTTTTGGCCTCAAGGCTCCCACAGGTATTCACAAGATTGTTCTGCCCGAAAGCAAACCTCAGGTACAGGGGAGGACGATTGAGGGACCTTTTGATGTTACAGGCCATCTTTCTCACAGATAGAAGTCTATTTGTGGTAATGAAAACATGACTGACTCAGTGGCTGCAATGGGAGATCAACAGAAGGGAAAAGAATAGAAAGAAAAAGAGATGAGGGAAATGACAACAGAAAAGAAATAAGCTGGCAGTATGGCCAGACAAGCCTATCCTCAACACCAATTAGAACAGCTCTCTTGAGGGGTACTCTTTTAGCTAACCAGATTCTATGTACACAAAATATGCCAACTTGTTGTTTATCAAAGAACCGGGTGCATTTTATGTAAGTATCCTACCTTTCCATCTACATACACAACACGTTTTCCTGATGTGGTCCCATGTTCAAATTCAATTTTGTGAACACCATCACTCAGACCTACTTCCCAGACAGCCACCAGGTCTGTCATTCTGTCTAGGTAACTGTAGTGAGACATACAAGAACATTTAAATATGTACACTTGACCTACCTCAAGCAGTACTATTTAACACTGAAATATGCTTCTAAAGTGGCTCCAACTTAGCCAGGGCCTCTTTTTGGAAACGTAATTACATTTATAGAACTTACTATGCAGCCCTTTAAATTATGAGCTTAGTCTTTACCACAGTTTTTGGTCCCTGAGGCATATTTATATCTTTATTTATATGCATATTTATATCTTTAGTATATACCTAATAAGAAAAAATAATACCTAATAATAATAATACCTAGTATATAATACCTAGTATATAATAATAATAATACCTAGTATATAATAATAATAATACCTAGTAAAAAAATAATAATACCTAGTATATAATAATAATAATACCTAGTAAAAAAAATAATACCTAGTATATACCTAATAAGAAAAAAGAAAACAAGACTGACATATTACATTAGATATAGCAAAAATCACTCAGCCAATTTTTAAACACCTTGTTAAATCCTGAACATACAGAGTAATATTGATCAGTCTTTTCACTGTACTGATACAAAGTCAGTTTACAGACAGAAAGTGAACACATATAACTGTTCCAAGACTAAAAGTTTCCTTGGAATATTTATTCCCAGACATTTAAAGTAATTTAAACAAGTAAAATCCCAATTTTTACGATTGTCATTGTAAACCCTATAGGAAATATAATACTTAATCGAGTAACCTGATAATTTACCAAACTGTTAGAACTTACAAAATTATCTCTAAAACATAAGATACCACTGGCCAACAATAACAGTACGTGTTCAATCCTAGGCAGTTAAATCCGAACCTTCTCCTGTCTTTCTGAAAGACAGGCCTAAGGTTCCAACATCAAATTAAATATAATAGCAGATTAATAGCATCTCTGACAACTCCACAAAACCTCTTGATAGATAAGGAAATGCATTATATTAAACCTAGCAGAGAAATTAGAGTACCACATATTAATATGAGCCCTGTATTTATTGAATTTTTACTTTGATGTTTTTGCTGATATTAACCACTGGGAATCCTTGTTGACTAAAGCAGTATATAAAACAAACAAATGAAGAGAGATATCCATATTTGGGTAAGACTTGTTTTAAAAATAGCACTTTCTATATCTCTTATCCTGTGGGGCACATTTTACCTTACATTATCTTCATCGTTAGCACTCTCCCAAGATGCCATAGCATACAAAATGGCTTTTAGTCCAATTAGCAGCAAAAGAAGAAACAAAGCAAAAAGAAGTAGCAGCAAAACAGTAAAAACTAAATTACAGTTGTCTAGAAAAATTGTGTTCATGACAAATCACCCCCATTTCAAGTCTTTTGTCCTGATCTGCAGGAAAAAATGACTGAGGGAAGCATTCTAATTTCACTTCTTGATCTATTAGGCCCAATTTGCCAATAGCTTGAAATTAATCTGGACACAAAAACATTGCCCATGCAGTTCACGTAGAAACATAGGAAATATAACTTATAATCATTCACTAAAAGGCAGGCTGAACCTACTTCTCAAACATCTGCACTAGCATTCATGAGCTTACAAGGCACAAATAACTCAACAGATCTTGATCCTCAGCTAAGGGATGCAACAATCACTCAGTTATTTAACAAAAATAAGAAACTTCTAAGATGCTTACTTGTTCCAATATATCAGGGGTGGGCAACGTCTGGCCCGCGGGCCGTATAAGGCCCACAAAAGGAATTGGTCTGGCCTGTGGCAGCGGGCGCGGCAGCAGGCATGGTGAGTGTGGTGGTAGCGGGCGAGGCAGCAGGCATGGTGGGTGTGGCGGTGGGTGCAGCAGCGGCAGACGTGGCGGGGGCAGCGGGCATGGTGGGCATGGCGGCAGCGGGCACGGCAGCAGTGGGCGCAGCGGCAGACGTGGCGGGGGCAGGTGCGGCGGCGGGCATGGTGGGCGTGGCGGCGGGCACGGCATGGCAGCCCCCCAGTGCGCGTGATTGGCTCCTGCCTGAAAACCCCGCCCCCTTCTGCACGATTGGCTCCCGCCTGCAAACCCCACCCCCGGCCCTCGAGTGATGTTATAAATGTCAAAATGGCCCTTGGCATAAAAAAGGTTCCCCACCCCTGCAATATATCAAAGCTAACATTAAAGGTCAGCAATCTCTTCCTTCTAATTTCTACCTTAACTTTTTCATTCCTGACACTTTTGAAACACAAAGTGCATTAAGTAATCCAGCAGCACATTTTTTAAGAAAAAGATAGAAGGTTTTAAAATAGCAGATGTTACAGTCGTGTCCACATATTTTTCCCCCACTGACTTGAAAATTAGGTTATTTTAATTATAAACAAATAATCAGAAAACTGACATGCTATAAAGAAAATAAAAAGATAAAGTCCAGTATTATATGCATTTCCATGTTTTTCTTTAAAGCAGCAAAAGGATTCCACAGGCATCCTTAAGAAGTAAAAGGTGGTGGTAGCAGTAATCCAATGCTTGGAAGCTACTTATCAAACTAGAAAAAAAAAAGACAAATGAGGTAATACAGAGTGCCCTGTGAGGTTCGTGAATGTGGAGATGAATTCTAGTTAATGATGTTTTATGATGGGAAACATTTCCCACAGCAGCCATTTTAACCTGCTTTTTTCTGACTTTGGCACTTTTTATATATCTGGCAAAAATGGATTAACCTATATAAACATTTCTCTACTATGAACTAAAACAACAATCAATTCTGTGCTATCCAGGTCACAGGAATGCTTTGTGTTGATGTAATGCTTAAATTTAAAAAAGGATTCTTTGCTTAGTTCTCTAGGTTTCAGCTTTGTGAAAACTACAGCAAAATATTCTACAAAACAAATTCTATTAAATTCCAGGAATCAACTTTGAATAATAATTTAAAAAAAAACAGAAAATGTGATAATGTGACAAATTAAATTTGACCAAGTTTGCCCATATGCTAAGCTATGATTTATTCAATAAACCAGAATTAGTTGAATTTGCAGAATACACCATAAAATACATTTGCAAATCACAAAAACTGAGTTCACACAACAGGCTAAACATCAAACCATATTAGGGCTTGCAATGTTGTACAAACCAGCTAGTATGTCAATTTTAAATTAATTCAACCCACATTTATGGATTATAGAAATTTTACTGAGGAAGGGTTATTAGAGGAACAGGCCTCTGTATATAGACGTGCTTTGGGTGACTGAAGTTCAGGGAAAACTAATTAATTTTTCAAAGTGGTTCTTTTTTGTTCCTGATTCATCTGAAATAATGAAGTTGGCCACAAATCACCCTTCCACACAGAAAAATTCCCGTATAGAGAAGAATTACAGCGGGCTAAAAGAATCATTCATACCACTTGTGGTTATTTCCCTTTCTAGGCAGGAATAGGATTTGAGGTTTGTATACTCGTTTCTAGGGCACGTCAACAGATACTGCGTAACCCGGATTAACACCTTCTGGATCAGAAAAAACACCGTTTTCCTCCAATTATACTTTTGGAGGGAACGAGGATTCGGCCCACTTCCACCATCGCCAACAATTAACCAGGCTGGTTCTGAATCCGGCTTAACAACGGCGGGCCGACTTCGGAACTACGGCGATTAGCACGTTACGGTCCCGGAGTCTGATCCAGGCTGAAATACACCGCAAGAGCGATGGCGAAAAGGCTGGCTCTACCTGCCTCAGGGACAGAGCCTCCCGCCTGCCTGTCGAAAGCGAGACCGAGACCTTGCCCAAATCGAAGAGGGCCCTGCCGGCTCCGGGTGCGAATAGTGGGTTCACCCCTTTCCCCGCAAACCTCTGCGCTCGCCTCGGGGCTTCTCACGTTCCTGAAAGCCCGGGCTCCTAAAATGGCGGTGCGGCCCGAGAGAGGAGAGCGAGCGCGTCGCCTGGAAAGGGCAGCCGGCGCATCTCTCCTTCCCTGGCAACAGGCGCGCACACGCGCAGGGCCCGGCCGAGAGACGCGTCCCGGGCCTCCACTACCCGCCTGGGCGCCTCATCTCTCCCGATCCCTGGAAACGCCTCCCCTCTGGAAACGCCTCCCTCGCTTCCCAGGCGAGCAAAGCTCCTCCCGCCCTTTCTGTGCCTTTTCGGGCTTTCCTCGGGGCCGCGACTCTGTTTCCACCCACTCCTTTTTCTTCAAAGGCTTTCCCGGGTTAGAGCCTCCACCAGGGCTGTCTTCTTCCTCGGAACGAACCCCGCTGCTTTCGGGGGGGCTGTTGCCCTGGGAGGGGCTTACTCCGAGGAAGCCTGCGTAGCCTCGCAGGGGCTGCTTCGGCTCCGCTTCTGTGTTGGATCTTCTTTGCTCTCATCTGGAGTTGGGATCCTAAGAACAGCTCTGCTGGAGCAGGCTCGGGTGAAGACCCATTTTAGTCACAGCAGCCAAGCAGAGGCCTCTCGGGTGATTGCAAGCAGGAGGCAGAGACTCTCCAGTTTTTCTTTCCCAGCAACTGGGATCTACGGGTATGCTTTCCTCCAAAGCATAACTCGGGGTAAACACTGCCCTCCACAAATGTGGCCAGTTCTCTTTGCAGGCCAGCCAAATGAGTCACCATGGTCACCTTGGGGTAATAAATCCCACAGGTTAATTGTATTCTAAATTCCCTTCCAGTCAGCTTCCTTGGATGACCCCTTTGAGAGGGAGAAAAACTTCCTCTCCAGTGTTTCCATCCCATGGATGAAGTCATAAACTTTCATCATTTCTCCTCTCGGTCACCTTTTTTCTAAGTTAAAGAGTCCCAAATACTATTTTCTCACATGCAACATGTTCAAGCCCACTAATCCCTTTGGCTGCTGTCTTCTGCATTGTTTCCTGCTCTATTATATCCATTTTCCAGTGTGGTGACCAGAACTCTACATGTTCCTCTAGATGTGGGCATACTATAGATTTGTGTCAGACCATAATAATGTTGACAGTTTGATTTTCAGTCCCTTCTGAAATGATACTTGCTGTGGAATTTGTCCTGCCTCACATTGTTCTAAGACCTCCACTGAGTTACCCATTCTGAAACCTTCCTGATTTTTATTTATTTATTAAATTTGTAGGCTGCCTGGGTCTCAAGACTTTCAGTGGCTCACAAGACATGGTTACAGACAGCTTAGACCCCCACCCCTTTTAAAAAATATTGTAAATAATTAAATTGGTGAGGGAATGTTTCCCCAATGACATCACTTTACATTTAATCTTTTACCTCACTTGGATGGCCGTTCATCCAGTTTAAAAAGATCCTTCTGGAGTTCTTTTAGTTTTCACATCATGAACAGTTCTGCATCATCTGCAAACTTGGCAAGTTCACTGTGTAACCCTAAGTCAAGATCATTTCTCAACAAATTAAAAAGCACTGGTCTGATCCTAGGACAGATCCTTGAGGGATTCCAGTTCTTTCTTCTCTCCAATAGGAAAATTGTGTTTATTTCTACACTTTGCTTTCTGGTTTTTTAAAAGTTAGCACTCCATGAAAGGACAGGTGCTCTTATCCCCTGACAGCTCAGTTTAGTCAAGAGCTTTTAATGAGAAACTTTGTGAAAGGCCTTTTGAAAATCCAAGTATACAGTGTCAACAGGGTCATCTCCATCTTATTGACAGGGCTTGTGTAAGTATTTTGTGTGTGAGAGAGAGAAAGAGAGCTTCAACAGCAAGGGTTTCCACTGAAAATAAATTTATAGCTCATTGCTACTGTATTTTCTCTATGTGGTTCATTCTCCATTAAAGTGAGATCAGCAAGTGTGTAGATGCCAGATCTATGAACATTTATTCTTAACTATCTCCCTCTGATTGCAATAAGACTCACCTATTACCTAAGGTATTATAGTTTTATAGTTTCACATTTAAGTTACAGTATACGTAGGATTTTCTCCTTCTGCCATATGCATGAACCCAAACATTGTGGATCAGTAGTATGAGCCATGTAGTGCAATGAAGCTGCAAACAAGCAAATGCAAGCCAAGGCTGAATTAACAGTACTATAGTGTACTATACATTGGAGAAACCAAACAACCTATGTACAGGAGGATGGCCCAACACAGGAGAAATAACACCACAGGACCAGAGTCAGCAGTTTATCTTCATCTAAAAGAAAAAGGACACTCATTTGAGGACATTAATGTTCACATTTTAGACAGAGAAGATAGGTGGTTTGAGAGAGGGGTCAAGGAATCCATTTATGCCAACTTGGAAAATCCTTCCTTGAATAGAGGTGGGGGCCTCAGGCACAAACTCTCCCCCATCTTCCTCCCCGTGTTGTCTTCTGTGCCTAGGAAGATTAAGACCATTTCAGAAGCTCAACAGCAGCATGGTGATTTTAACGACCCTCCATTAGATGATAAAAGGACTTAAAAATTACATCTCAATATAACCATGACCTAGCCCCAGGTGTAAGGTCACACAGCTACCTAGGAACATATTTAGGATTCCCTTACCAACTTTGCTCAGACTGAAGAAGCTCCTTGGATAAGGAGCGAAACGTTTCCACTAAGAAAATAGAAATCCAGTTGACATGATTCAAGCTACAGATCTATCCTCAAAGTTTAAAAGCTTTTTGTTAGATAAAGGGATAGAACACATTTTGGCTAACCCTTACACTCCTGAACAGAATTCTGTTGCAGAGAGAAAAGGTAGAACATTGCAGGAAGCAATGATGTGTTTGCTGAAGGATGCTGGTTTGCCTTTTAGGTATTGGGGAGAAGCTGTTACTACAGCGTGTTATGTGCAGAACAGGCTGTTTAGCAGTGCAATTCAGGATGTCCCTTTTCATTTGTTCTATGGTGTGAAGCCTAAAGTAAGCCACCTCAGGTGTTTGGAAGCACAGCTTGGGTCCACGTTCCCAAACAGCTGAGGCGCAAGGGAGCTTCCAGAACAAAGAAAGCAATCTTTGTAGGGTATGAACAGAGTCAGAGAAGCTACAGGTTCATACTGGATAATCAACTGATAATTAGTAAAAGTGCTTCTTTTGCTGAGCAGAATTGGGATAAAATAAATTCTAGTTCTTCAGTTGATTTATCCATGGGGGAGCAGCAAAGTCTTGCTGATGGTGATTTGCAGGAATCACCTAGTGAAGTCAATGATCAGGAAGCTGACTTGTCTGGAAAGTCAGAGGTTTCTGAGGACAATGGTGGGAATCAGAGTGTAAGTCCTGTCCTACCTCGCAGGTCTGAAAGGATTAATAAGGGAGTTCCTCCTGATTGTTATCAAGTAGATGTTGTGAAGGCTTTTCACATTCACACAGAGCCTGAGTCTCTGGAAGAAATTAAAGAGATGCCAGCTGAAATAGCTAAGTGTTGGCATGAAGCCATGCAACAAGAGTTGGATTCCTTAAAGGAAAATAAAACTTGGAAACTAGT
Source organism: Charina bottae (assembly GCA_023362775.1). Taxonomy (NCBI): domain Eukaryota; kingdom Metazoa; phylum Chordata; class Lepidosauria; order Squamata; family Charinaidae; genus Charina; species Charina bottae. The sequence continues at coordinate 216,951,857 of JALMGJ010000001.1, forward strand.
AAGTTTGCCTCCTAATCAGAAGGTTTTAGGTTGTAGGTGGGTGTTCAAACTGAAAAAAGATTCTGATGGCAAAATTCAGAAGTACAAAGCAAGGTTGGTAGCAAAAGGTTTTGCTCAAAGAAAAAATGTGGATTATGACAAAACTTTTGCTCCAGTGACAAAAGCTGAATCTATCAGGTTGCTTTTAAAGGTTGCTGCCATGAAGAAACTGTTTATCACTATGATATTCAAACTGCTTTTCTGTATGGTGACTTGGAGGAAAAATTGTTTATGCAACAACCTCCTGGCTATGAAAAAGAAAATCATCTTGTGTGTGAATTGCAGAAATCCATCTATGGATTGAAACAAGCCGCGCGTTGTTGGAATATTAAAATGGATAATATTTTGCAAAAATTTGGGTTTCAGAAGGGAATTGCTGATCCTTGTGTTTATGTAAAAAATGATAAGCAAGGTGTAATGTACTTGTGCTTGTATGTGGATGATTTGTTGCTGCTCACTTCATCTGATGAACAGAAGCATTCCTTTGAGGTTTGTATGAAAAACAATTTCACATTGAAATGTCTTGGAGCAGTCAACAATTACTTAGGATTAGAAATTCAGAGGGAAAAAGATGGCAGTTTTCTCATAAGCCAGAGTAGCAAAATTAAGAAACTGCTGGAGGATTTTAAAATGCAGGACTGCAAGTCTGTCTCCTCCCCCATGCTTCCCGAGTTTCTAAAAGAGGAGGGGGTGAAGGGGGATGGTGAGTCATCTGAAGGAGATAGTTTCAGATCAGCCATTGGCAGTCTTCTTTACATTGCAAACAATAGCCGTCCGGACATTTCTAACAGTGTGTCCATTTTGAGCAGGTTTGTGGAAAATCCCACATCTGCTGCAAAGTCTGGGTTAAAAAGGCTGTTTCGTTATTTGCAAGGCACCAAAGATTTTTGCTTAAGGTTGTCTGCTACAGACACAGAAGAAAAGTTAGAATGCTGGTGTGATTTTTATAGTTTTTACTATATTTATTTAGTATGTATTGTATTTATTGTGTGATTTTATATTGTATTGCTTAGTTTTGTTTTATTGTAAACCGCCCAGAGTCCCCTTGTGGGAGTTGGGCGGTGAGAAATCTAATACATACATACTGTACATACATACATACATATATACATACATAGGGGGGTGGAGCCAACCCAGCAGCCCAGCAACACACATCTTTTTATGCTCCTGCCCTTTTAAAATTTTTATTATTTTTAAATAGTTTATTTTAGCTATCTTTGTTTCTTTTTTTATAGTTTTAGTTTTAATAAGACTTTTAGGATATTGTAGTTTTTAAATCCGATTTTTATATTACACCATTTTAAGTACATTCACATTTTTCCACGGTGAGATGAGCATGGAGTAAAAGGTGCTTGTAAAAGTCTGGAGAGTGGATTTGAAAAAGTTTGCAGAGTGGATTTAACATCATGGGAAAACGGAAGAATCGACATAGAAATAGCCCGAACTCACTTTCTTCTTCAAAGTCTGCCAAACAACCAAAAATAGAAGATCTGCTAAAACGAAAGGAAACTGTAAGTAAAACAAAGCCATCTCCCACTCCTCCCACAGCAGCCCTTGAATAATTTGAATGGGATTTTCAAACTGAGCTTGAAAAGCAACAGTTGCTAGACCTTTCACTATCTATTAGGGAAGAGCTAAATGAAAATTTGATCTCTATCCCGGACTCTCATTATGGGTCTCCAGCACAATTAGCAAGCTCACCTAATAATTTCAAGGGAAATAAAAATAAGTTTAAAAACAGGATACAAAATCAGAATTTGGAGACTCCCCCTTGGGAAAATACAACAGAATTCATGGCAAAGCAATGCCTTCTTACAGCTCAAACCGTTATCTCATTGTTTGAGCAGTTGTCTGATATAAAATACAACCTAGACTTGTTGAAAAAAGACTTTGAGGCTTTCGTTTCTAAACACGATGCCGGACTTACTGCCTTTGCCAAATCAAAGGCAGAAGCTATGATAAAGCTAGACTTCCCTGATATGTGCCCAGCTAAAGGACAAGTCGTTAAAGGAAAACAAACTGATAAAAGCAAGCAACCTCCTAACGACAGAACTAATAAACCCCAACTCTCTGACAAGGCAAAAGGAGGCAATATACAAACTAACTCCTCCTTGGGTTTAATTGAGGAACATTCCTGCAAGCAAAAACGCATACTTCAAACACAACAGGTTGCTCTCTGTTATCTCCCTGAATAAGATTAATACGGGACCTTGGGTCTCTAGGAGAGCAATTAAAATCTCATTAGGGCAACTCTTGCATTGTCATCACAGATTGATAGATTTAGAAGCTACCGAATGGCTTCCTGCAGTACAAAATCAAAAACGGATTTTGCTTTCTTTCAAACAGCCTACTATTCCTTCTATGATACTAAAGATGAAACCATACTTAGCAACTTTTCAAATTTTTCCCACCAGAGTGTTCCGGGAGGTAATAGTTAATCCTTTACTTGGTTTTGCTGTACCTAGATGTCATTCCTACACTAAAACAGCAACAGAAGCTAGTAAGCTTTCCCCCCTTCATAAGACCTTGAAAAATGAAGGCAGTGGGAGTCAACCTTCTCCTCAAATAGACACCGAGACTGACTCAGCTGAAGCAGGTCTCATCAGTGCCTTTGGCTCCCTGCCCAGGAAGGAACAAGACAACATTATATTTAAGCTAGAAAACATCAAGAAAACCTTACTGGACACTATTACAATCGCAGAACCTCTTATTGATCTTGTGTCCCCAACTACTGACACTAATTTCCATCTGGAGGACAAAGACATGGAGGAAAATCAACACCCAAACAACAACTGCTCCAGCCTTTATGAGACAAATGGGGTCTTCCCTGGAGAGCACCAGTCCATGCAAACTACTGAGGAGGCAGTATTTCCTATACCACAGACAGATACTGACCAACGCCTTGTGGATATTAAATCTTCACCACATGATGGCTTGTTTCTACACTCCATGGATTCCTCTAACCACATTCCTCAAAAATTTGACCTGATCACATCTGGCTCCCCTGATCTTTTATCTGCTGATGAATGACTGAACATGACGCACCATAACCCTCCCCCACCCAGTTTTTCCATCCCACCCCTTACAGGTGCTGTTATGGATCCAGCCATTCGCATACTATCCTGGAATCTTGCTGGATGGAAAAACAAACTGCAAGATTGTTCTGAATTTCTGTCCAACTATGATTTGATTGCAGTTCAGGAGACCTGGCTATGCTGATGATGAGCAGATTTCGATTCCTGGCTTCAAATCCTGGTCCACCCCGGCACGGAAATTAAAAGAGAAAGGCCGGGCGATAGGGGGATTGGCCATTTTGATTAAGGAAGACCTGGGTTGGAAGGGCACAGAAACTCTCTTGGATGCCTCTTCTCCTTATTGCCTAGCCGTTAAATTTCAATACAACGCCCTTGTGATCATGATGTTAAATATTTATATACCCCCACAATCATCTATATATCACTCCTCATATATATGGGTGAACCTTGAGCAATCCCTGACAGAGTTAACCTCAAAATCTCCCAAATCAGTTATAATTGTCTTGGGTGATTTTAATGCAAGGCTTGGGCCCAACATACAAGAGCATATTAGCAATATGAATATTCCCAAAGAATTACTCCCGTTATTTCCTTCATGGTCCTTTAGGGATCAGAAAAGCAATGCTGCAGGCATACAGTTGTTAAACCTGCTGTTTAAAGGCAACTTGCAAGTTTTAGGGGGTAAGGACCAAAGCTTTGTTTACCCCTATACTTACCATCGAGTGAAATCAAGCAGCACATTAGACTATATATGTGTCTCAAATAGTAAAGTGCCCCTTTTCTCAGAAACACAGGTATATGAAAGAGAGGATAGTGATCATCAACCGGTTGCTGTAAAATTCTATGGGCATTCAGACCTTAGACCCCATACTGCAAAAGACAGCTGGGTTTTACACCATCTAGAGGTTCATCAGGACAGAAGAATAAAATGGGCCCGAGTGGATGCAAAGGCCCTGACTGACTATATGAATTCTACCCAAGCTCAGTCTTTAGTAGACGCAGTTGTTGCATCTGATTCTGAGGCACTATCCATTTTTACAGCCTACCAAAATCTAAGTGAAGGTTTAAGAACATTCTTGACTGATAAGGCCCACCCTGAAAGGCCCCCAAGAAAAGGCCCTAATTGGTTTGACTCTGAGTGTTACATACAGAGAAAAAGATTAAGGCTAGCTATGCGGGTAGCACGGACTCAGCCTTCAAATAATAATCATACTGCCATGCTAGCACTCAGACAAAAGTACAAGAAAACCATTAAGAGCAAGAAATCTCTTTATTTATCCTCACTCTGGCTAAACCTAGAGTTAGCTGCCAAAAATACAAATCCAGTCTTTTTCTGGCATTCGGTTGCAGGAATACTGAAGGAACGTAGGTATTCCTTGGATATTCCAATACCCACCTCCACCTGGGAGGATTATTATAGCCAACTTTTCACAGCCCCAAGTGGTAACGGAATGGCGGATCTACAAAATGTATCAGAGAAGGCTTGCAGCCCTTTTCCATACTGGCCCCCAGTGACCGAACGGGAGATTAGAGGTCTCATACAGACTCTGAAGCCTAACAAGGCTCCCAGTGAAGATCATCTTCCCCCTGAATTATTTAAAGGACACATTAACTGGTGGGCTCCCCTACTTGCAGGCTTATTTACCCACATAAATAACTTGTGCCAAATTCCAGCTGGTTGGGAGCTCTCTATTGTGATTCCCATTTATAAAAAGGGGGATAAGGGTGACCCCTCTAATTATCGACCAATCAGTCTAATTGATATTGTAGCTAAACTGTATGCTAAATATCTTTTATATAAGATTGAGGATTGGGTGTACGAAAAGGACCTGCTACCTGAAGAGCAATCTGGCTTCAGACCTGGACGCTCTACCATTGATAATTGTTTTATCTTATGCCACTTAATAGACAAATACACAGCCAATGGGAACCAACTCTATACAACTTTCATTGACCTTAGTGCAGCATTTGATTCAATAAATAGGGAACTCCTTTGGAAGAAACTAACAGATATGAATATGGAACCCAGACTCCTCTCTTTAATCAAGGCATTATATTCAAATTCCTGCTTAAGGGTACGTACTGGAGCAAATAGATCCTTAACAGGGACTATTAATACCCACAAAGGGGTCAGACAAGGATGCATACTGGCCCCTATTTTGTTTAATTTATATATAAGAGACATCCCAAAGTTTTTATATTCAGTTGACACACACATGCCTAAAATTAAAAACAAACACGTAAACATACTGCTTTACGCTATGACATGGTATTGATGTCACATACCCAAGTAGGAATGAGAAGACTGCTACGCAGGATTAGTATGTATTGTACATGTAACTACCTGTCCGTCAACAAATCCAAGACTAAGGTAGTTGTTTTTGGGAAGAGGAGGATCAGGTATAACTGGACTCTGGACAGGGAACATATAGACCAGGTTAAGTCCTATTTATATCTAGGGATTGTTTTTACCGAAACAGGATCATGGCTCCCTCATTTCAAGAGGAGTTCCCTAAAGGCTACAGCCTCTGCCAATGCCATAAAGCAGCTTATCAACCATAGCTACCCAGGATCGTTAACCCCAATAATAAAGGTATATAACTGTAAAATAGTCCCAATGATCACATATGGTGCAGAATTGTGGGGTCACGTAAATGTCCCTTTGTTTGAACAGATATAGTCCTCTTTTCTGAAATGCATCTTGGGGGTGGACAAGTCAACTCCAACTCGAGCAGTAAGAGCAGAGTTAGGTATACCCCCTATACAAAGCCACTCGGTAACTAAAGTATTTAATTACTGGCTGAAGATCCTATCCATGGACTCAGACAGATTACCCAAGCTTTGTCTTGAAGAGCAGATGCAGAATATGCCTCCTCGTGCTTGGGCGGCCCGACTTACCAATACCATCTCACAATATGGATTTTCAGCTCATTTTCCAGCCCAATTAGATTTGAAGGCTAAGAAAAATTTCAAACAAAGGGTTTTGGATGTGGCTGCACAAGAGGATATAGCAGCCCTTAAACATGCTAAGTCCCTGAAGTGGCTGGCCCAACACAAATCAGTCTTTCAACTAGAAAAGTATTTAACAACTTCCTTCCCCCAACATCTCAGAAGAGCTTTTACTAGAGCTCGTTTCGATCAATTAGACTCCATGGTAAGATATGGGAGGTTCCAAGGAGCTCCTTATGAAGACAGATTATGTATTTGTGGTGCCCCAGCTGTTGAAGATACTGCACATATCTTATTTGATTGCAAATTATATTCTGTAGAAAGGACTGTCCACTTAGATTTATATTTAAAAAATAAAAAATACTGGAGCAGCCAGCAGAAACTTTCTTATTTTTTACAGGGTAAGAACCAGCTCATTACTAGCAAGACTGCACTCTTCATATCAAAGGCAATTCTAAAGAGGACAGATTACATAGACCAGATTGGAGTTGACTGTAGGGGTGATGGTTTGATATGAATCTGTATTATAGTTTTATTTGTATTTACTCATATTCACTTGTATGTTTAAAATGGCTTTTTATTTTAACTTTTTTTTTACTTGATATGGTCAAAAGACTAAATCAATAAAGTATCTATCTATCTATCTATCTATCTATCTATCTATCTATCTACATACATACATACATACATACATACATACATACATACATACACCAACCTACCTACCTACCTACCTGTCTGGCTTTGCATAATATGCTGAGAAGCAAACTAGCCAGGCACATTTTGGCTTAGCGTTTTGGATGAAGTTATAATCTTGATATGGGCCTCTGTATATCTCCAACAGATGAAGCACAGGTGGTGCTCACTGGAGAAAGAAAACCAAAACTTAGAAGTGGCACCCTACTTTTGGGATGCTTTTCTAAGAAAAGATTGTCTATGTCATGAGATTTCCAGTACAAAATGAGGAACTTTTCCCCCCTGATCCTGATATGATCTTTTGTGGTATTTTATTGATATCATAAGCAATTACCAAGAAGCATGTGTTATTTTTATAAATGGAAATGAGCTCCCCTCCATTGTTTTCATTCCGATGAACTACAGAGGATATTGATGCTAAGAGGCTAGATCTCCCTGTTCTGGAGGCTCGAGCCCCCTCCCCAGAGCAGAAGCTTTCATTTCTTTTAAGCAGGAATGGAATAGTTGCAGCCAGCATCCTTATTCTCCTTTGAATAACTTTTCTTTTAATAACCACTCGTTTGGACGAGATGTGAGGATGGAGGCAGCCTCATCAATTACATCGAATACCTGCAGAGTGGATAACCCAAGAGCACCAGCGTTAAAATGACGACGCTGCTGTCAGGGATTGACGAGTAACGTGCCAGGTATGGTATTTCTAGGGCCCTGAAATTTGTCCAGAGGAGAGCTAGCGGTCCAGCTGACCCTCAAGCTTTGCCTGCAACCTGGCAGTCGCCTCCGCAGAACCGGCACGCGCGGGACGGCTATTTGCAAGCTAGCTCTCCACCAGCCGCTCGAGAAGAGCCGGGAGACGAAGACACGCTCGGAAGAGGCGGAGACACCCAGGGGCGGCTCCACTTCATCGCTTTCCTCCGACGCCCAATTCAGTTTGAGACCCCGCCTTTAACGGCCGCGGAAGCTCTCGCCTTTGCCTTTCGCAGAGCGGAAAGAGGCTGGGGGAGACAAGTCTCCTCTGCGATCTTGTTGCGAGAAAGTGGACCGGAGCAGGCGGCGTGAAAGAAGCCACGAGCAGCCTGGAGCCAGAGGGCGTGGTGGGGCAGGCGTGGAGCCGTCATACATTTAGAGCAGCCCCTCCGGTGAACGTTAGTTTTTTTTATGGGCTGAAGCCTTTCTGATAGAGGCCTCTTGGCGTCTCTAGTAAACCGTAGTTCATTTTGCTCATTGTATAGTTAAGCATTGTTTTTACCGGTGTTTAATAATAGATTAGATCAGGACTGCAGTTTTAGAAGATTATGATGGAAAATAAGCAAATCGAGCCGTAGAATAATCAAGGTTGTCTAAACTCAGCTGCATGCCGTATTTCTGCTATCTGCTGAAGGCAACTTGATATCTCGCGCCCGCTTTCTTTAGAGGAAATCGAGTGTTACCCGACCCTGTTTGCATCGTTATCCTACGCGTCCCACGTAATGTATTAAGCAGCACTAATTAAGGGGAGAGAGATCCAATATTTTCACCAGATGTAGTATTGTAGTAAGCCTTACATTCAGTGGTGTTCATTTGACAACGTGATCACTGATTGGTGGTAATCTAATCCCCATTGGTGGTAATCCAAACCCCATTTGACAGGGGGGCTTGGATTACCATCCTAAAATGCATTTTGAGTTTCAGGTCTCAAAATATTTGGTGTGTGTGTGTGTGTGTGTGTGTGTGTGTGATACTGTAGAAGGGAATGTCTAAGAGCATACTTGGTTCTAGTCATTCAGTAGAGATTGATTGATTATGTGCCATCAAGTCGTTTTTTACTCCTAGCAACCACATAGATAGAGTTTCTCCATGACGACCTATCCCTAACCTGGTGTCTCAGGTCTTGCAGTAAAGAAGGACTGTACAGTAAATAGTTTTCTTGCATGATTCAGGTTTTGCCACCAGCTTGGAAAGTTTTCTGATCTCTTGCGGGGACAATCCTGCTTGATTATATAACTTAGTAGATACTGGTCGCCACAGGAGGCTGTTGAATATGCTCTTAGAAAGACACAAGTAACAGTTTTGTTTCTTTTCATAAAGAAAAATGAGCAGTCCTAGTTTAGTTTTATGAATTTGAAGTAATAGCAGCAAATCTGTGGGCCCTTTCCCATTTCCCATTAACCACAACGCAAGCATGTCCTGCCAATATCCTTTTTTATGCTATGTCCCCATGATATGCCTTTATCTCATCTGTTATCCATGAGTGAGACAGCCTTGAGTCACCCCCTTGCTGTCTTGGTATTAAAGAAGTGTTTCCCCCTCTTGAGATACCATCCAAGGGCACCCTGAAGGGGTATTAAAAGCGTTTGTCACTTATTAGGGCTGTGCAGTGCTTTGGATTGGATCTCCCAAAGGGGCTTCAGTGTGCAAACATGGCACCTGCTTGGAACACCTTGAAGCCGCTGTATCTATTCCCAAGAATGTCACTGCAGAAGGTTCTCACATGTTCCAAAGGATGGATGGATGGATTGATTGACTGATTGGATTGGATTGGATTTTATCACCACCCATCTCCTCCCAAAAGGGGGACTCTGGACGGTTCACAACAAGATCATCATTAAAATTCAATACTCATTACAAATGCAATAATATCAAAATATGAATATGAATAACAATAAAAATATGAATGAAATAGAATCCAGATGGTTAAAGATCTTATCGGTGTGCGAGCTTAGGGGTTATTCCAGGTCATTCTAAAATCCTCATTTTGAAGATTGAATGCAAATTGCTCTGTAGCTATATCACCCATTAATGTGGGGTGAAGTCGGGGCTGCTGTGACTTAAAACAGGTAGGGTGGAGCTGGACAATGGGGACAACAATTTTCATGCCAATACAGTTTTCTGCCAACTCAGGGATGGCTTCATCTCAGTCGTGGGGAAGGCCCTGTGTTAAGCAAACCTCATTTCAAAGTCTGGGAGGGATTGATTTGTCTCTGAAGGATTTATACCCAAGGCAAATTAGTTAGATTTTTGTACATTTGAAAAATAAACTAATTAAGTGTATAACATAACTTTGATCAGTTTTTCTCATGCTATAATGCTATAGCGATTTAATTTTTTGCCCCTCCCATGTTACCTTCCATTTTCAGATTGCAGAAAAGATTGGCATACTATCCACCAGTCAACTAAAGCCAAGAATTTAAAATTACGATGACAGAGGTATATCTTTGTTGAACCATATATAAATAATAGCATATATTAAGCACACATAGAATTGGATTACTTTCAGCAAAAGTACAATAGTTCAAAATGTGATATTTAATATTTTACATAGTTCAAATTTTGTATGACTAAACCATGTTTATAATAATTTTGCTGTATTGTATATTGTTTACATTAGTATTAATATATTACTAAAGAGCAATAGGACCTTGTAAATAGAGAACCTACAGCTTAGCAGGTAGTGTGAGGTTCAAACTCTCTGCTGTAGCCAGTATTCAGGGATGATGACAGCTTGAAATCAATGACATCTGGAGGGCCACTTGCCCTTTGTGTATCAAGCCATCCCAGAATCTTAACTAAAGATTAAGAATCTAAAAGAATCTTAACAATTTGTGGTATGAATTATCATACCTCAGTATAAGCTCTGGAGCTGTTATGTCTAATGTGCTTCTGTATAACACTGTTTATGTATTATTTTAAATGTAAGACTGCAGTTCTAAGCCCAGTTTCCTGGAAGTAAACTCAGTAGGACTTCACTGCTTAGTAGGATGAGAAGAACTGTCACATAAGCGTGTTTGAACATAGTAGTGTGAATCCTAGATTTTCATGGAGCTCATTCTGTTCATTGACTCTGTTCATAGACTGATAAGGTAGAGAATCCTATGGAAGGGGAAGGAGGCAATATGCATTAACTTCCTCTCTAGCATCTTCCTTAGTATTTCAGAGTGCCCCAGTCCTTTGGATCAAGGAGCAGAAAGAGCTGTGAGGAAAGGGATAGTTGTTAAATTTGTAAGCCCTCCTTCAGTTTATGGAAATGACTCAGTAGATCTCCACTGGGATGAAATACCTACCAATTTGGTTAGGAATCCAATCCTGTGGTTAGGATTCAGACCTTAGTGATAAGCAATTTCGTGGGCAAGCTTTTCAGAGCATCTAAAGTTGCATAGGTGACAATAGAAGGTTCTGTGATGGTGAAATCTAATACCCAAGATACCCACTAGAGCTGGGGTGATATAGGTAGACTTTTTAAAAAATAAACTTAAAGATTTTGCATTATAGAGTTTTTAAATACTGTATAGAGTGGATTGAAGATGTAGGAAATGGAGAAATGGAGAAAATTATGGAAACTTATCTAGTGATTTTGGTTTCCCTTGGTTTCTTTTGTTTTTCTGTGTATCTGTCATTTTGAGTAGATCTGAGGGTAATTAAATACATAACTACCTCATAGATAGAAACTTTAATGAAAGTTCAAAATTGGAAGGAGAGTGTTAGAAAAACGGAGCTTGTGGAACAGATTGGGAAAATGTCATGATAAATAAATGATGTTTTTGTTTGACAGGTCTATATTAAAATCAATAAAATAGAAATTATATAAAATTGATTTAAGAACCCTCAACCTTTATGTCATGTGTAAAACTGAGCAAGTAATGAGGCTCTTCTTTCACTATTAGGATGAAAAAGCAAAGCACTTAAAACTTGTGAAAGATTGTGACGTGTAAGCTCTCTTTTTGCCCCTGGTATGTTTGCTGCTATGTCTATTTTCAGAATTTTACCATGAAGAAGTAGTGATACTAGGTGACCAGTTAGGAGGAATTTCAGAGGAGTGCATTAGAGAACAAGCTGGCAATACTTTGAAATTATAATATGAGAAAACTCAGGTTCTTTTCTATTTCTTTCCACTGCAGCAAGAGCAAGAATGGGAAAACTTAAACAAGTTATTAAGGCAACATGGCTTAAGGCCTGTGTACCTTGATACACCTGGAAGTTGTGGAAATTTGTCAGGTAATCATACTCTTTTCTTTTTCAAATAGACTAAATGGGACGGGAATGCCAGTAGTTCCTCTTGGGAGTGGCTGGTGCCATGAAACCCGCCTTATTATTAACATCTTTTTATTTGGATTTTATATGTAGTTATTGTTGTTCTAATTTTTATATTTTTAACTTGCTGTTGTAAACTGCCCAGAGTTCCCTGGTGTAGAGGAGATGGGCGGTGCTACAAATTTAAATAATAAATAAATAAATAAATGGCCCTGAGCAGCATGTGATACAAGGGAAACATTGGTGACCCACCAATGTAAGAAAGAAATTTAGGATGAAAAAGTTAATTTTCATCAGTTAAGGACAGCCTCAAATGGTCCTATCCCATAGGATGCAATGTGATCCCTTAGAATATAGAATTGTGCAGTGCACTCTTCAATATGAAACGGCTGGGATATAAATTACATGAAAACAAAATATATTTATAGTTTAAAACACATATTAAACTAAGTTATGAATACTTGAATTATGCTTACAGTTTTCGTTCAAGTAAATGTGTTTATAACATAGTACTGCACATTGTCAAGATCTCAAGAACACCACAACCAAACTTCTTTCCCCCAAATTAAGAATTATCCACCAGTGCCAAATAGCGCGCCTTCCAGGTCTTCTGAAATTGAATGTCTTCCCCTTTTGCCAATACAAGTACCATCACCTAGACTAGAATTTCTCAACCTGCATAACTCCCAGAATTCCCCAGCCAACATAGCCATTGCTGAAAATGTTGGGAGTTGAAGTCTGGAAATGGCTGAGGTTGAGAAGCACTAATTTAAATGAGTATGATGCAGTCCATACGTCAGGTTGTGATTGGGCTCCTAGGCCTTAATCTCCTACCTTGTTTTATTCTTTGAATTATTTTAATATTCATGAACCAGGTATTAATTAATATTGATGATTACATGCCATCAAATTGTTGTCGATTCTTAGCGACCATATAGATAGATTTTCTCCATGATGATCTGTCCCTAAACTGGTCCTTCAGCTCTTATTAATACTGTTCTATATTCAGCCCTTGAGGAAGTGTCTAGCATTGGTTACAGGTGGTGTCCACTTGTAATTCCTTATTGGTTAGATATTACTATGATGAACCAGGCAGTTAAGGGTTAAAGATGTAATGCTTTATTAAACCATATCCCTAAAATCTGGAATCTTTCAATCTATGAAGAACTTTGATTATATTGAGTTTGGACAGTTGCAAAAAAAAGTGGCTATGTTATGATAGAAGAATGCTTCTGCCCCAGACTTCAAAAGTTGGCTTAATGAAATTTGTCAGTTCTCAGTCTTTGAATTTAAGGAAAGGCAAGCTTAGACTAAACAATTCCGTATGGTCTGTTTTTAATTCATTGTTTAAAAATTGAATCATAATATTGATATTGAAGATATCTTAGGTCTTGGTTTATTAGTGAACCATGTGAATATAAGAATGTTAGGATATTGTCAACCCTTTAAGGCAGGCCAGGTCAGGAATCAGACACTGAAATAACTATTGGAACCCTACTTTATTATTGTAGGTATAACAACAGAATCTTGAAAGCCTGCTAGAGTTTCCTCTGCCCTCTCTTATATCATGCAGAATTAATACAGGATTATTTTTAGTCTTTTCCTTATGCTTGCTTCTTTCCAGGGCTGAGATTTTATTTATAGTTTCTTTTATCTTATTGATAAATTTGCTATCTCTGCCTCTCTCTACAGCAGAGTTTCTCAACCTTGGCCATTTTAAGATGTGTGGACTTCAACTCCCAGAATTCTCCAGCCAGCATATCTGGCTGGAGAATTCTGGAAGTTGAAGTCCACACATCTTAAAATTGTCAAGGTTGAGGAACTGCTCTAGAGGTATTAGGCCTCCTATACTCGTGCTGATGCCAGAGTCTTGAGTGAAGGTGCTGCTACTAAGAACTTTGAGTACTTGTGTTATGCCATGGTGGATGTAGAAAATTGGTATAAATGAAGCATAGTATTTCCTAAAGAATGTACTTTAATAGCATGCTTCCATCTAGGTCGGGGACATAGAAAGTGTCATAAAACGCACTTGCTTTGGTATTACTAATTGGTATTGTTTTCCTGTGGCCACCTCTTACATGGTGCACCTTTGTCATTTTAGTTGATTTGTGAGATGCTTTAAAATAATGCATTTAAAAGGCATTTATTGTGACCCTTTTTTAAAATAAAAGGTACAGAGAGAATTGTTATAGATAAACAGTCTTCCCAAGCAGTACAGCATGCGCTGAAAACATTAATGGAAGAGACAGAGCGTCAACGAAAAATTATTCGTGGCTTGATAGAAGACAACCACCAGCTTAGGTAAGACATTTTCTCAGAATGCCATTGGGTCTCTTTAGATGAAATGCACAGAGTTCTGAACACACACACACACACACACACACACACACACACACACCAACCTCTCTCCACAGAAACTCTTGTGGCACCATCACAATGTGGCTACTACAGGGGAGTAGCCTTGACCAAAAAGATCAAGCAGGAGCTTCCGCAGAAAGCTGTCAGGCGTAATTTGCTTCACGTAGCACAACAAAATGCCCTTTTCAGATGCTACCATCTACATTTCTACTGAGCTTTCAAGAGCAGTCTCGCAAATTTGTCTTGCCTCATCCCTGCCAAACAGAGACCCAGCTATAGACGTGAAACTCCAGACGAACCCAACTCCATAACCACAGTGCTTTTTTGACTCACTGCAAATTAGACACTCCAGTTTTCCTGCCTGTTTGTTCTCTCAGGTGGAGCCCAGATGTATGCTGAGCAAAAGAAAGAAACAGGGATGGTTGAAAGCCTGAATTCTGCTTCCCTGCCTTGAATAGCTCTTTTTAAAAAGTTTATCTTCAATTAGTTAAAAATAAGAATCAGGAGAGGCACGGAGATGGGCAGCTACCGAAGAAAAAGTCTGGACACATTAGGGCCAATCCCAGGATTAGGTGGTGAAATTCGTATAACACAAGGGTGTGTAGGACAGAATTGTGTTGCCTCGCTTCCCAGTTTTCATTTAGCCTTGTCCTGTGGCCACTCTGTTTGGCTTAAAGCTTTCTTGGCTTTTCCATTCTGCTGTGGCATTTTGGAAACTCCCTGCATGATGATCTCGTCACTGCATAATTTGCCATTTAATAGAGATTCTGTGAAAAGCTAAGGTTGGGTCAGAAGTCCGTGCTTTCAGAGTAGATTCATTTCCTTGAGTTCTTACCAGGCAACGAATGTCAATCCAGCTTCTTTGTAGCAGGATGAGCTTCCTTTATTGCAGTAAGTCCAGGTTGATGCTTTCTTCTGTATTGTGCATTTCAGGAGGCATTACTTAGACCAAGGGTTGGAAATGGCGGCTCGCGAGCCAGATGCGGCTCTTTGGCCCCTTGAGTGTGGCTCTTCCGCAGCTGATCTCACCCCCGCCCCTTCCACGCGATTGGATCCCGCCCCCAAACTCTGATGGCCGGCGCTGGAGGAGGGCGATTGATTCTTCCTCCTCCCGCCCTCGGGAGCCTTCCAGAGTCGGGCAGCGCTTCTTCGAGGTTGGCGGGTGGGGAAGTTGGTTGGTCGCCGCCGCCGCCTCTTCCTCCGCCCGCGTTGTAACGGCCGCCGCCGCCGCCCTCCCCAAACGCTCGCCAGGCAGGCAGGAGAGCGTCACCATGCTGGGCGCGCTGCGGGCGGAGCTGCCTGCCTGGCACTCGGGCACTCCGGCTGGGATGCAGCGGGACGGGAGCTCTGCCCGCGCGCCTTCCCTGGCCGGTCCTCGCGGGCCGATCGCGTGGAAGGCGCGTGGGCGGAGCTGCCTGTCTGGCACTCGGGCGCTCCGGTGGCGCGGCCCTGCCGCCGCCCTTTCTCTCCGGCTTGGATCCCGGGAAGGCAGCGGGGGGCCTCGCGGAGGGAGGCAAGCAGGCAGGCAAGCGGCCCGCCTCTGCCGCTCTCCGCTTCCACCTCGCTTGCTGGAACATATTGAAGGGGAGGAAAAGGAAACATTAAGATGAACCAGGAGCTTTGCGGAGAGCGGCAGAGGCAAGGTGGGCGGCGGCTACTGCTTCCTGCGCCCGTGGCCTCTTCGCTGCCGCCGCCGCCCGCCTCTGCCGCTCTCCGCTTCTCCGCAAAGCTCCTGGTTCATCTTAATGCAGGGCTTTCCAAACTTTTACCGTTGGCGACACACCAACGGCTGGCCTTCGAAGACCTGGAAGCGGCGGTGCTTCCGGGTTGCTGCCGCTGCGGCGGCAGGGGCTGCCCCTTCGAAAGGGCAGGCTCCGGGGACCCTGAAAATGCCCTCGGTTCCGGCAGGGAGGCGAAAATCGCATGCGCACGCTGCCCCCTGCACCCCCCACGCCGATCAGCTGTGCACTGGCTTCCCAGCGCACAGCTGATCGGCGCGGAGAATTTCCACCCCAGGCAGCCCTGCAGCATGCGTGATTTTCGCCTCCCTGCCAGAACCGAGGTCATTTTCGGGGTCCCCGGAGCCTGCCCTTTTGAAGGGGCAGCGGCAGCCCTGGAAGCGCTGATGGTCCGCTGCCACCACTGCCCCTTTGAAAGGACAGGCTCCGGGGACCCCGAAAATGCCCTCGGTTCCGGGCAGGGAGGCGAAAAGCCTCGCAGCGCGCATGCGCGCGCACGCTGCCCCCTGCACCCCCCGCGCCGATCAGCTGTGCACTGGCGGGAAGCCGGTGGGGGGGGGAAACTGCTACATGGGCCCTCCCACCCGCCCCAATAAGCCACGTGATTGGCTCCCGCCCGCAAACCCTGCCCCTTCCATGTAATTGGCCCCCGCCCGCAAACCCCGCCCCCTTCCACGCGATTGGCCCCCGCCCGCAAACCCCGCCCCCTGGCTCTCGAGCGTTTCAAAATGTGCACGAGCATGTCAAAATGGCTCCCGGCATAAAAAGTTTGCCGACCCCTGACTTAGACTATCTAGGTTTAATGTATTATCCAGAGTGCAGGGATTATACTATGAACCAAGCTCTAATGTGCTTTCTTTAGCTTTGGCTTATTGCCTATGAATCTCTGATTTTGCCTAAACTCTACTGGTTGGAATAGAAATGAACAACACGTGTGGGCCACAGATTGTCTACCCCACTTCATAAATAAATCCAGTCTCTTTGGTTTGCAATCCATGCTTTATAACTTTACACATGAACCAAGTCATTATGGCTTGTTCAACAACCATTATTAAAACAAACGTGATTTAGCACAATGTGTGAGCTTAGCCACAGTCTTTTAGATGGACATTCTTAACGTTAGTTTTGATTTGAATTGATTTGGGGATAGCCTAGCGTTTTCATTGAAAGTGTTGGGTTTTTTTTCTTAATTAGAGATGAATTACACTTGGAGCGAAGTCGGGCTTCCCGACAGGAACAACGAGCTAATGATTTGGACATTATTGTGGAAAATGTCAAAGATAAAATACGTCAACTAGAAGATGAGTCCATAACGAATGCTTCTCAGCAACATAACCAAGTCAGAGATCTTCAAAAAGATCAAGAAATTTCACAGGTACTTCAATACTAAGTGTTTGGAGTTTGAAATTCCAGGAAGGTTTGTTCATTAGTTGAGAGGCTTTTAAAGAACAATAGCAGCCACAAAACTAATTCTAAATTGCACTATGTCATAGCAGCATGTTGCTATACTTTAAATCAGGGCTTTCCAAACTGTGTGTCGCGACACAATACTGTGTCGCCTGGGGGCCCCAAGTGTGTCACGTGACAACCCGGAAGTGCTGATGAAAATGCCCTCGGTTCCGGCAGGGAGCTGAAAATCGTGCGCGCGCGTTGCCGGCCGCCCAGGGTGGAAATTCTCTGCGCTGATCAGCTGTGCGCTGGGATTGCCAGTGCACAGCTGATCGGCGTGGGGGGTGCAGGGGGCAGCGTGCGCGCGCATGCGCGCTGCGAGGCTTTTCACCTCCCTGCCGGAACCGAGGGCACTTTCGGGGTCCCTGGAGCCTGCCCTTTCGAAGGGGCAGCCACTGCCGCCGCAGCGCCAACCCGGAAGCACCGCCACCGGCGCTTCCGGATTTTTGTGGGCCGGCTGTTGGTGTGTCGCCAACGGCAAAAGTTTGGAAAGCCCTGCTTTAAATGAATGGGCAAGAAAAAGAAATGAAAAGAGTTGTCTCTGGCTAGAATGCAGAGGACTTCCTTAAAATTGATAGTACGGCCAGACAGAACTTTTTTTTTTTTTTGGTTTTCTGCAATTCTCCGGTTTTCTGCACACAGGCAGTGCACTGCCACCAGGGCAAACAGTTGCAAGAGCAAGAAGAGACTATTGGCCGTTTACAAAAGGAGCTTTCTAAGCTGGGCCTGGAAGAGCAGCAGCGTATCGCCACCCAGAAAAAAATGTTCCGCCAGTTTTGTAAGCAGGCTCCAAGAACTCACTTGGATCAGCAGTAAGAAATTCTGCATGGTTTTTTACTAATCTCTTTTTAATATTCAGGAGAGGGTGATTTTGTGCAGGTCTTAACATTTCCAAATTAATTTTTCATTGTAATATTAAATGTGATTTTACATGGGAATTCATGTTAGGTAATTCTTCTCTGTATTGCACATTGTGCTTGCTTTTCTTTTTTAAAAACATATTTATGCTTATGCTTTGATGTACAAATAAAGAAAAAGAATAATTAAAAACCAAAAAATACAAAAAAGCCCACAACCCCAGTAGAAATATACAAAAGGAAAAAGTCACATAGCAAAATTTATCATTTAACCTTGACCTCACAGAGAAATATTGATCGGTCTTGGCATTATACTGATAAAAAAACTAGTTTATAAATGAAAAGTGAACATATATAATTGAGCCTAGATTGAATCCTGGGCTTGCATTGTCTTTCTAATATCAAAGAGTAGTCTTTTTTGGTGCACTGCATTTATATTATAATAATAACATCCAAACATTTGGTACATCATTCTAGTAAATTTATTTATTTATTTGTCATATTTATATCCCGCCCATCTCCCCCACAAGGAGACCCTGGACAAATTCATATCCTTAAATCATATCGATCTTTTTAATATCACACTGACAAATTTATGGATATTAAATCAGCACTGGGTGATAGTGGGACACGCCTATATCATAGAAATGTCCTCTCACCCATTTTATACTTCCAGCATAATAAGCTTCGTACCCAACCCTTTTTAAACATTTTCTCAGTTGTCCAATACTGTAAATTTGAAATATAATCCTTTGTTGGATTAGTCTCAGTCTAAGATCATACAAAACACACCCACAAGCCCATGTACATATATTTTTAAAAACTCCTAACCATTGATTTGTTAATATGGGGTATTCCAACACATTAATTCCAGAATTCTTGCAAATAACTAATATCTATTTTAACAATACTCTTTGTTTATAAAAAGTATTATAGACTTAAAATCATCTAAAGCACATACCTACATCAACAATAATTCATAAGTTTTAGATGCTGCTAATGCACCTGGGTCTAATTACAAATTTGCAATGTGATTGCTACCATCTTAAATTGCTCAGCCTTTCTTTAGGGGCATACAAAGCTTTCATCCATATGGCTTGGCTTTATTTATATTATTTACATAATACATCATTGATTCTTTGGTGGAAAAGTTGTATTGCTTAGAATTCCAAAATTTGAATAGGATTACTAATAAATAAAGTGGCCCAGAATCATAGTATAAGATATGATGGGTGAAACCATCTTGGAAATACTGTTTTAGATTTCATATTTTTAAAAACCTGTGTCTACTTTCTCCTCCACATGTTTTGGCCCCTAGTGCCCATCAGCCACAAGCTAGCAATAAGAGGGTGAAATTAACAGAGTCTCTAGCTTCAACAGCTCCTGACTGGGGGAATAATAATATTTGGGAACTGAACATCTAAAAGACTAACTTCTGTCATACAATGCATTTTGCATACTTTAATCAGTGTCAGAAGCCCTTCTTCAGATTTCTCAGCTGTCAGTGGAAAAGAGACCATACCTAGGTTTTTCAGAGTAACAACATTCACCCTGGAAGGTCCCTCCAGATAGACCCATTATGTTCTATCATTACACTACTTCAGGTGCTTGTCTAAAATGTGGTTGTTGAGCTGGTTGTTTTTTGTTTGATTATTCAGTTGGTTCGCTTATATTATTATATATAATATATTATATTCTATTACTGATTTTATATTTTTAATGCTTTTCTATTTTTGTATTAAGATGTTTGTTTTGTGAGATGCATTGTGTTCACCTAATGAAGGAAGCAGGGCATAAAGCTTTTAAAGTAACACATTAATCGTGGAATATACTGGTCTTTTCTGGAATATTAAGAGACTGGCTGACCTCATAGATCACTGAATGAATAAAAAGGACTGTAAAACGCTAAATTGTAGAATAATAAGAATATATACATTAAATACACACACACACACACACATAATGTATATATAAAAAATTCCCTTCTCACCCCTATGGGTGGTATGTGTCTTCTTCAACCTCGGGTCCTCTACCAGAGGCCTGGGAGTTTGAGGGTTCTGCGCAGTATCTTAGCTGTTCCTAGCACTGCACTCCCTGATGTTGCTCCTGGGATCTGTTGGAGCCACTCTCCCAGCTTAGGAGTCACAGCCCCGTGTCGCTTGGGAGGAGGCAAAGGTAAAAACAAAACAACATGAGCAGAGTTGTAGATGAATCACGCTGAAAACGGCTGTATGATATAAACGATATAAAACTTTACTGAAGATAAGCAGGAGTATACATACGACAGCGAGCAGCACAGCGTGTCTTGAACAAAGCAGCGCAGTAAACAGCACACAAAGAACAGAAGATCAAATGTTCTTCCCCTAGTCTTTGCTTCCATCGACTGACAAGACCCAAGGAGCACAAAATTGGCAAGCAGTAAGCCAATGGCTGCACTTCAAAGTCTTTTGTCGAGCGCAAAAGAAAAGTACATGGCAGCAGCTACCAGACATACAGTCGAGCACACAAATTATTACAACACACACATATATCGGAGGATCCAAAGCGCTCATAACATGCGCTTAACAAGTTCCCATTGGTTGGTTGGATATCTGGAGATTCTGAGCGCAGAGGGCTACCTGCCAGTAGGTGGCAGTGCTGCGCCTAGCAGGCGTCTCTCTAATCTACAATCTATACTCAAGGCAGTTAGACATAACATCTGTGAAGACAAGCAATTTGTAACTACTTTCCCATGGGAATCCTGACACCCCGAGTGCTCCTACCACCACTGGGATCACTTTGGCCTTCACTTTCCACATCCTCTCTAGTTCCTCCTTCAGGTGCTGGTAGTTCTCCAGCTTCTCATACTCCTTCCTGATGTTGCTGTCACTTGGCACCACTACATCTATCACCACCGCTGTCTTCTGGTCCTTGTCTACTACCACGGTGTCTGGTTGATTGGCCAGTACCTGCCTGCCTGTCTGGATCTGGAAGTCCCACAGGATCTTAGCCTTGTCATTCTCCATGACCTTCTGTGGAATCTCCCATCTGGACTTGGGAGGGTCTAGCCCATACGCTGTGCAGATGTTCCTGTACACAATGCCAGCTACTTGCTTGTGCCGTTCAGTGTATGCTGTTCCTGTCTGCATCTTACACCCTGCCACTATGTGTTGGATTGTCTCTGAGGCCTCTCTGCACAGTCTGCACCTCGGGTCCTGTCTAGTGTGGTAGACCCCTGCTTCTATGGATCAGGTGCTTAGTGCCTGTTCTTGTGCTGCTATGATCAGTGCCTCAGTGCTGTCTTTTAGTCCAGCCTTTTTCAGCCACTGGTAGGATTTCCCAATGTCAGCCACCTCAGCTATCTGTCGATGATACATCCCATGCAGGGTCTTGTCTTGCCATGGCACTTCCTCTGCTTGATCTTTCTTCCATGTCTGCTGCTGCTTCAGGCATTCTCTCAGCAGCTCATCTTTAGGTGCCATCTTACTGATGTACTCCTGGATGCTCTGGGTCTCATCCAGGACAGTGGCTTTGACACTCACCAGACCCCGCCCGCCCTCTTTCCAGCTGGAGTACAGTCTCTGGGTGTTGGACTTGGGGTGAAAGCCTCCGTACATTGTGAGGAGCTTCCAGGTCTTCACATCAGCTGCCTCCATGTCCTCCTTTGGCCAGCTCACTATACCGGCAGGGTATCTGATGACTGGCAGGGCATACATGTTAATGGCATAGATCTTGTTCTTCCCATTGAGCTGGCTCTTCAGGACCTGTCTTATCCTTTGGTGGTACTTGGATGTTGCTGTCTTCCTTGCCTCCTCATCGTGGTTCCCATGTGTCTGTGGGATACCAAGGTACTTGTAGCTGGTCTGTATGTCTGCTATGTGGCCTGCTGGTAGTTCCACCCCATCAGTCTTAACTACCTTCCCTCTTTACTATCATCCGGCCACACTTCTCTAGGCCGAATGACATCCCAATGTCCTCACTGTAGATCCATGTCAGGTGGATCAGTGAGTCGATGTCTTGTTCACTCTTAGCGTACAGCTTGATGTCATCCATGTAGAGGAGGTGGCTGATGGTAGTTCCACTCTTGAACTTGTATCCGTATCCAGTTCTTGTGATAATCTGGCTGAGGGGGTTCAAGCCCATGCAGAACAGCAGTAGGGACAGCGTTAGAGATCGGGTTTCAACCAAGCATGTCTCACACAAGCTTGAAGGAGGAGGCAGGCTCTGCTGTAACCTAATCTTACTTGCTTTGTGTGGGAGGGGCTGAATCCCGGTTTCCTGTTTCCTGTTCCCTTCTCTTTTTTCTGCTCCTACCAAGGAGGATGTGTCAGCTATGACTGCCACATTGCTCATACTTCCATCCAGGTACGCCACATTAAGGAAGCATGTGGTCACATCAGAACCAATTGCTCGCACGCATGGACCGTTTCTACTAAGGAACTGTGAGTTACAATAAAATTGTAAACTCTTTTTATGTAACTTTACATTAACATGTGAAGTGTGTTTATTTTGTGTTTTGAACTGAATAAGCCTTGTGCAAGTTTATGGGAACGCTTTTACTCTGCTACATACTTAGAAGAAGTTGCGTGGAGTTCTGGTACTACCATCCCAGAATTCCTAGACAGTGCATCACATTATTTATTAAGAATTTTGATTATTATAATAGTAAAATCTAATACAAACTAAACCTAAAGAATGAAAAAAGAATAGAAAGAGGAGTAAAAAGTGCAAGAAAATAAAGAAAAAGAAGAAAAAGAAAAGTAAGAATGTAATAAAGAGAAAAGAAATATATAAAGAAGTGACTTCCAACCTTCATCACAATAAGTATAAACAAATTTAGTGACTCTTCACCCCTCTAAGATTGGCTTGGTTTAAGTCCCTAATCTCACAACACATGGACAGACTCAACCATACTTTCAACTGGGAAACAGAGAGCATTTTAAACCAAGCCAAATCCAAAAATGCTAGAAAATTCCTGGAAGCTTGGTATTCAGACAAAGCAGCCATCAACAGACACATAGAGGTAAACAACATTTACATACCATTCATAAGAGACAATAGAAAAGCCAGAAGACCAGAACACCCCCTTGCCAGCAATCAACACCCAGATATGCAAAGATTAACACCAGGATTAGCACCAGAGGAACAATCAAACAGCACAATATACCCTAATTAAGGAACTATTAACTCAGTCAATCAACCAAGCAGCAAACAACAGCCCAATCAAGGAACTCCTGAGGAGAGAACAATACACCCACCAACACAAGCAGGACAAGCCCTGGTATATAAACAGAGAGCAAGTCCCACTCCCTTTTCGCACTGAAGATGTTGCCTGGCCTGGCAATGAAATGTCTGCAAGAAAACAACAAGGCTCAGAAAGCACCAAGGACTCCACATTGTGGCTACTATTTTCTGATTCCATTCTTCAAAAGTCTCCTTCAGTATTTTCATTGTTAAAACATTTTGCAACATTTTACAGGCTTGTAAATCTTTCCTCTACCTAAAACCTTTAGTTCCCTCTAGTGTCCAGTTTTTGAAATCATGAAATTGCTTATCTTTGTTTTATTTAATCAATTATTTATTTATCAAATTTTATCACCGTCCATCTCCCCCCTCAAGAGGGACTCTGGGTGGTTGTTTTGTCTTGTAAAAACCAAAACAGAATCTATTTCCCATGAGAAGCTGTTTGTTCTTTATAATTAATTCCAAAATCTTATTGTAAAAGTTTCAACATTCCAATTTCATCTGGATCCTTAGTCTGTTTATAACTTTTAAAGATCAAAATCTTATTTAGCTTTTTGCTGTTTATTTCAGATTCTTTAAATTCTTAAGCTTATGATTAATTTTTTTCCCCAATCAGGATTGAAGGCAGACTCACCCGGCATTTTCAAACTTGTAAGTCCAAAGGTCTCTAATAGCTTAGAACATAGCTTTCCAAACTGTGTGTCGGGACACGTTAGTGTGTCGGCTGCAGTGTCTGGGTGTGTCTGCAGTGTCTGGGTGTGTTGCGGCTGCTGCTGCCTCCGAGCCCTGCCAGGATTCCGCGCAGGTCCTAGTGCCTGCCTTGTGCCTTGCTGCCTCCAAACCTGCTGTGATTCTGCGCAGGTCCTCGTGCCTGCCTTGTGCCTTGCTGCCTCCAAACCTGCCCTGCCAGGATTCCACACAGGTCCTAGTGCCTGTCTTGTGCCTTGCTGCCTCCAAACCTGCCCTGCCAGGATTCCACACAGGTCCTAGTGCCTGCCTTGTGCCTTGCTGCCTCCAAACCTGCTGTGATTCCACGCAGGTCCTAGTGCCTGCCTTGTTTCCTGCTGTAAGAGAGCGTCGTGGAATGATGCATGTCTAAAAAGTGTGTCACCACATGAAAAGTTTGGAAAGCTCTGGCTTAGAAGTAGCTAATGAGCAGTTTCCGAAAGTGATTAGAAAGTGAGGTTTACGAATTTAATGCCCTTTAAAAGTCTCTGCTGAAGTTGTGAGCAAGATAACTAATCCCGTTGTCTCCTGGCACTCAAACCCACAGAAAACCGCTGTCCTGTGGTTTCTTCGCAAGGAGCAGCTGTCCAGAGCACATGTGGGCAATCTCTCATCCTCTCCTTATCCAGAGAGGTCCTTTGATTCTTGAAAGCCTTCTGGAAGTCTTTCTTTTTCGAACGTCTCCTACTCTAGATAGATCATAATCATCTCAGTGGATGTGGTGGATTTTGGCAGTGCTGCTGGTTCTCGTGAAGGAGGGAGCACATTCCAAGAAGGGGAAGGAGATAAGCGGAAACATAGTCCAGAGGGCAGTTGTGGGAAAACCAAGAGATTCAGAATAGCCCCGCCCTAGAGCTTTCCCAGGTTATTTCCCTTTAGGTTAGGTAGCGTTGCTTTAGTCTGGCAAGATTCTGTCTGTATGGTGTTAGCAAATAAAAAACTGAAGTTTGGCTGGACTGATCCTTTGTCGTTCTTGGGCTGGGCCTGACAGTGGCTCTGACTGAATGTCTAAAACACCATATTCCCTTCCGGATCATTTTGATATCTGTGTGTTCTTTCCCCATACAGTATCCATCCCACAACTGTTTGGATCTAATTTCATTTCCACAAAAAAGGGAACCCCTACTAGGGAAGGTTAAGTTACATATGTATGTACTGCATAGGTGTAGGTATTTGAAAAAAAGTTAATTATTTTAATCTTTGAATTGAGTATTATTGCATATATTTCATTTGCTCAGTTTAATTTATAATGTGCTCATTCAATATTATTTTCTTGACTCGGTGGATTTGTAAATGTGGATATATATTCTGATATATAACATTTTCTGCAAAACCTAATCTCCTTTCTCACTGACATACATATATTTTGCAAACTGTTGTCTTTGTTCTTAATGGCTACCTTAGATAGTTGACTTTCTAGCAGAAAAATACAACAAACTATTAAGGAAAGATGCTACAGTGCAGGGCCGCAACTGGGGGGGGGGCAAGCGGGGCATGTGTCCCGGGCGCCGTGCTGGGGGGGGAGCCAAAATGACAATACTGACTGTTTCCTGGCACTTGAATACCATGTGTCGTGTTGACAGCGATCGCCGATAGGGCGCAGTATGCGCTAAACTCAGGCAAAGTATCCTGCAGATACTGGGGGTAGTAGTAGGTGGTGTACTGGGGGTACATCTGCTCTTTCCACACTTTGCCCATGAAGCTGGAATAAGGGAGCCCGCAGCTCAGGGATGAGGGAGGGCACTTGACCGGGGGAGGGGGGAGGAAAGCGACGGCGAGAGGGAGGGGGCTCGCGCTCTTACTCTCCTGTATATGTCTGGTCGCTCGCTGGCTCCCTCACGCCCTCCCCAATAGTCCCCGGCTCGGCTTCTTTCTTCCCGACGGTGACGGTCTCTGCGCTCCTCCTTTCTCTGCTGAGCCCCGTCCTCCTCTCCTTCCTCCTCTGACCTTCAGAAGGCGGCGGCAGCGGGAGCAGCAGCAAGAGAAAGAAGCTTCAGAGGGCACCAAGGACAAGAGTGCTTGCTCGCCCACCCACCCGCCTCCCTGGGGACTTGCGCAGGCACTAGCGTGCCCTCTGCAAGCGTTTCCCCTCGCCCAGCTCAGGCGCCACAAGACAGCAGTGCCCAGCCAGTTCCAATCGCCGCCTGGAAAGCGGTCAAGACAAGTGCGAACTGCGGATGTGGCAAAAGACTCCTTGCCTGCCAGGGGCAAAAGAAAGCGGGAGGTGGGGGGAGAGGGAGACCGGAGTGGAGGGAGGGAGGGAGAAGCAGGCCAGGGAGGGAAGAGGGGAGCGGCGCATGCGAGGGGGTCAGCACCTCGTCCCTCGTCTGGGCTCCGGTGGTGGGATGGGCTTCTACAAGAAGGGAGTCCGGGGAAACCGCTGCGGCAAACACAGGAGAGCGGATTCAGGGAGGGAGGTGCAAATATTTTGTCGGGTGGGCATCGGCGCTGCGCAGGAGGCCCCAGAGGCCCCACGATGAGGGACAGACCTTTAAGTTGTTAAATTTAAGAAAATTACAAACTGATTTTAAATCAGTTTTATTAATTTAATGTATAATAGAATAAAACTTGCTAACACCTCCCTCACCAACCCATGGGGAGGGGGCGCAGAATCTATGTTTGCCCCGGGTGACACAGACCCAAGTTGCGGGCCTGCTACAGTGAGCTAAACTTTGTCTGCAAGTTCACATCCTTTCTTCTGAAAGTTGTTCTTAGGGCAGAGTGAGGCATCATCCACATTTAGATTTTGCTGATTTACTGTATATTGGCTAAATTGTCATGCTTGCTTTTCTTTTTGCAGGATTTGTTGTCTAATTGATTATTACGAATCTCGGATCAGCCAAGTGAGAAAAGAACTAAGGTGGGTAAAATGGTTGGTGCAAAAGAACCGCCCAGAGTTCCCTGGTTGGAGGAGATGGGCGGTAATACAAATTTCAATAATAAAGAAAAGAAAAGAACTTACACGGTGGCTGCAAGGTATACTGGAGATGCCAAAACAGCTAAGAGAGGGGCAGTAGAAGGGATCGCCAAGCATTCTTGGAGTGCAACTTGCATCAGCCTAGTCATGCTGTCAAGGACTGATGGAAGTTGGAGTTCAAAACCATTTGGAAGATCACATTACCCATCCCAACTTGAAACATTACTGAGATGTTTAGAAAGTTTCATTTAAAATGAGTGGGGTCAAGGAACTGACATAAAAACCTTACATTGCATCCAACATTTTGTGAATTGACTTTGCTTCTTCTTTTGCATGTGTTCAAACTCTGGAGCAAACTTGCAAAGGGGGAGGGGAAGGTAGATGGAAGAAGAAGCATCTTTTCTGCCAACAAATTCACACTGTTAAATATAAAAGTTTGTTTTGGACTTCTAGAAATTTTCACTGTGAAATTTACTTTAACCCGATTTCCTTCATAGGAAATACAAGAAAGAGATCAATCATTTACAAGAAGAAGGAAAAGATGAGGAAGAATTCTTGAAAAATATAGATGCTACTGCTAATTACAGATCTCTGCTTATGGTAAGGAACTTCTGTATGACTCCAATCCTGAGCTACATATATGTAGATACTGTGTGTGTGTGTGTGTGTGTGTGTACACATATATACATACATACACATGTATATGTATATACAAAACCCATTTTGCTTTTTTCAGCAAACATTCATTCTTTGCAGCGGACCTCATACTGTCTACTATCTTCCCACTAGAATCTTCGTATCTAATTTTTTCCCTCCATTTTCCCATCTTCTGTAAACATTCTGCCAGGTACACACATTCATCTTCCTGCTCTAATTTACTAATTTAATTTGAAAGATAAAACCAAGCATTACATCCTTGAGTTATTTATAAAAAAAATAAATAAAGGCGGGATAGAAAATAAAATAAAATAAATAAATAAAATTACATATTATATTTTATATCTTCAGATATTTTCAAATAGTCAAATACATGGATTTAAATCATTGGAAATTTTATTTTAAAATGTTTTTAAATAAAAAAACCCCTTAGCTGTGGATTCCCTAGGTCAATCTTTAAGTAAGTCATTCTTTTTCGATGTTTATTCTTAGTATAGCATATTCACTAAGCATCTACTTAATTGTGAGGGCAAATGAGAAAATGCTGTGTTTGCATGCATATGTATGAGTGTAATATTTGTAATAAATATTTCCAAGTCTTTCCAGACACAAATAATTGAAACCAAAGCTCGAAATGAACAACTTGTGCATGAAAATACTAATCTCAAGAAAGAGATAGAGATTAGGTGAGTGGGCAAAATAATTTCAGCATAGCATGCATACATTTGATTTAAATCCTGGATCTTAAATTCTGTGTGAAAACATTCACTATTGAACATCAGTCTTTACAAACCATTTTTAAGTATCTGATGCATGTTATCATAGCTATAGATGATCATTTAATAAACTTTACTGAGAGCAGCAGAAGCGTGATCTGTGAATGTTTGGGGGGGTATTACTGGCCACGTAAAACCAATGGACAGCAATAAAGCTACAAGACAAATCTATTCATTGTAAAACTGACAGAGCCATTTTCTTTCCTTTAGGCCAACTGTGCAAGAGCTAAAATTTTATAAACACCAAGTGAAGAAGTTGGACAAAATATTGAAGAACATCAAGTAACACATTTTCATTAAGCATTAATCATTAACCTGTTTTGAAGATGGACAAAAGTAGGGACAGCGTAATGATTATTGATCTGAAACTTGGGGTTAGATACTTTAAAAGGGAGGCACGGGCCAAAGGGAAAAAAAGACAAGGAATATAACTCAAGTGCCAGTGAAATTTTTTAGTGTATGAGCCTGATGCGTTTCAGAGAAAATTCTTTTCAAGGGCACTGTGTAGGCTGGTTGCAGCTTCTGAGATAAAAGTTGCTAGCATTACAAGGAAGCAAGAGAAGGGTGTGCTTTCAATGGTCGTCTCAGTGTGGGATGTGGGACAAGTGTATGCCTTGATGAAGGGAGATGAAAATATTGTAGTTTATTTCAACCCCATCCTGTCTAGAGACATTTATAGGCAATGCTGCTTGGTGACAGAAATTAGGAGAATCATGTGGCACCTTAACCACCTCTCAGGGCAGTAATAGATTTTCTATCATAATTTGTGCTGCTACTTTTTTTTAGTAGTGAAAGGTATGGTTTGTGTAAAACATTAAAAAATATCTTAAGAAAAAAAAATTAAATGCAGCCTCTGTTTCACATTTATGTGGATGCTGACTGTACAAATTTATTTTAGATTTGGTGATTTATATTCCATGTTTTTGTCCATAAGGCATGAATTATAGAGCAGTTTATTTAATGCTGCTTCCCCTCCTCTCTTGGGTTGTTCATTAGATCACTTGAGAGCAGTGAAGAAGAAAACACTAAAGAAAACAGAGAACTTAAAAAAAGTTTGGGAGGAAGCCAGCTGCAGGAAGTTTGCAGAAGATATTTGCAGGTAGGTAGATTTCTGTTGCAGAAAGTATGCAGAAAATATACTGTAAAGAGAAGAAGTTTCCCACAATATGAATGAGCCACGAAGAGTGTCAGATTTACTGTTTGTTACATTCCTCTCCTCCTCTTCCATGGTTATGAGGATGTTGTGATTAGTTATCAGAAGCAAGACACTTCCAATTTAACCTAACCCACTAAACACAGAGAACTGTGGTTTGTTCTGTATTCTCAGGAAAAACAAACTAGGATCAAATCAGGGCTTCAGCTTCTGATTTGTTCCCTAACTAACTTGAGTTTTGACGAGCCATAATTCCTTGAATTTATATGACATCTTATTTAAAAGAGGAAGAGAAGGAAAAGGTGATGAGCTTCCTCCTACAGCAGGAAGCCATGGTTTCCCAGTTAAGTATGTAACTAGCCACCGAATATGCCTTTATTAAAAGCTTGTTTTAATTTAACTCCCTTTTCCTCTAGAAACCCCACATGGCACCAGTAAAAGCAAAGCCTTTCTTGAATCATACACCATGTTCTTTGACTGTATTGAGAACAATCCTACTGGGTTACCAGCCGGCAGCATGTATTTTCAGATTGCAGAATCGTACTGTTCTGATAACTGCTAAAACTGTAGCTTCTCTATTGTGATGCCATATTTCTTACAGCAGAGCTTTCCAAACTTTTCATGTTGGTGACACACTTTTTAGACATGCATCATTTCGCGACACACTCTTACAGTAGGGCACAAGGCAGGCACTAGGACCTGCGCGGAATCCTGGCAGGGCAGGTTTGGAGGCAGCCAGGCACAAGGCAGGCACTAGGACCTGCGCGGAATCCTGGCAGGGCAGGTTTGGAGGCAGCCAGGCACAAGGCAGGCACTAGGACCTGCGCGGAATCCTGGCAGGGCAGGTTTGGAGGCAGCCAGGCACAAGGCAGGCACTAGGACCTGCGTGGAATCCTGGTAGGGCTCAGAGGCAGCAGCAGCCGCGACACACCCAGACACTGCAGCCGACACATTAACATGTCCCGACACACAGTTTGGAAAGCTCTGTCTTACAGAGTAATCTAGTTGCTGTTGCTGTTCAGAAGTGTTAAAGGTAACATTTGCAGTATGGAATACCTATTTTCTTATCATTTGCATTGTAGGGAGAGCAAAACCACCACATATCAACTCGTCAGGTGCAGCATGAAATTATGCTTGCAGCTTTTTACATTGTATCCCATGACTTGCAGTCTTTCTTCCAGTTTAAACCATTTTTGTTATTTGTGTGAACTAGACTTTCCTCCATAGTTAAAATTACCTGCAAAAGCAGCTTGCAAACCAAACCATAATTTAATGCTACCTCCCAGCCAAACTGATTTTGCTGAGTGAAAGCACACAAGGATTGGACCATCCTTGTTCATGCAGTGCTAAATCATGATTTGCTGTTGAGCCTGGACTGACCTATACTGGCCAAAACAGCCTACTTAATAAGTATAATATAGTTAGAAAGGCAAACTTAACTGAATAATGCCATGCATGTTTAGTTAAATAATATATTCTGTGTTAAAAAAAGTAGTTTCCTTGCTGAGAATTGACACAAGGGAAAGTAATGAAAGGATAATACATTTGGGATCTGGTGGGTAGGAAGAAGCCTGATTATCAAGTACTTCACAGTAGAAACTCCATCATAGTCCTGGTTGGAACAAAATCCAACCAAAGTGTAGCTCTTTTAGATCTTCTTATTCCAGTGAAAGAGTTGAATGTTTGCCTAACTATCCATTTAAACTGGGAATTTTAACTAGGGCTGGATTGTGCTCACTGTTACTCAGATTCAGGAACTGTAATAGGAAGTGACAATTTTTGGAGATGTAGCGTCTTCATAAAACGTTCCAGCCAAGTGGCTGGCTGGAATGTTTTATGAAGATTAATGAATGATGATTCTTTTCTCTAATATTTTAACTTTAAAGGTATTATCCAGCATTGACTCTATTATCAGAAGCCCAAGAAGAGCTCCCCTAATAACACTCATGCAGAAAAAGGGGGTTGGGAAAAGCTGTATTAAGAATGAGGAAAGCGGATTTGAGCATCTCCCTGCCGTAATTGAAATCTGGGCTGACCAGCTAATGGCCCTGAAGGTACTGGTGATCTTTGACTGCTGTCTTCAGCCTAGGGACCTGTCCCCGTCCCTGGTTCTTCGGGTGCATGTCCTATGTGTTTTCCAGATATCTTTGCACTCATTTTCAGGAGTGTGATTTCAACGTAAAGTAAAGGTAAAGGTTCCCCCCGCACATTTGTGCAGTCATGTCCGACTCTGGGGGCCGGTGCTCATCTCCATTTCTTAGCCGAAGAGCCAGCGTTGTCCGAAGACGCTTCCACGGTCATGTGGCCGCATGACACGCGCGGAACGCTGTTACCATCCCACCAAAGTGGTACCTATTCATCTACTTGCATTTGCATGCTTTCGAATTGCTAGGTTGGCAAGAGCCGGAGCTAGTACTGGAGCTCACTCCATCACGCGGGGCTAGGGATTCGAACCTCCGAACTTGCAATCTTCCGATCGACAAGCCTGGCGTCTTACCCGCTGAGCCACCACGCCCCATTTCAACGTACAAGTAGTTTAAAGTAATAAATATATCTTGCAGCAGAGAATTCTTTACACTTTATCAGTAGTATCCTGAGAAGTCTCTCTCCCCCTTTTGAAATATTTTGTTTTTAAGCAAGGAACCTGATAATGAACTTCCCACAGTATCCTGTTAAATTCTTATATCGAACGCCCAAAAGAATAATACATCGGCATCTTTCTTTTGTTCTTTCAAGAACTTGCACCAGTCCCTGAAAAAGCTATTTCTGCAGTTAGTTCCTTGGCATACAAAAACTATGCAGGACACCAATGAATGTATTAGAGTTGAGGACCTTCAGCTCATAGTAGAGGAAATCTCTGAAGAAGTCAACAATGAAGAAAAGGTAACCTTGTTCGAAAGTTCAGATGTTTTAGTCTAATGTGTTTCCTTACATACGTGGAAATAGTACTTGGGTTCAGTGCAGAGTTCACGTGAAGTATGACAAAACCGGTTTGGTCCTCAGTGTACATATGCATTGGTAAATATTTGGGCTTATGATGATCTCAAACCTTAATCTGCCTATCTATTTAGAAAATGACACCCTAGTTCTTTTCCAGTTATATCTGGTAGAATCCTAGACTTTAGACAGAATACATCCCCAGGGTTCTATTATGTTTAATCGGGGTTGAAATCATCAATCCACTCCTGTTTGCTTTTATTCATATCCTACAGAAAAGTCATATTCCTTCACAACAAACCTTGTATGCAGTTGTCTGTCATTTTCAAAAACTCTTTGATGTGAAGACTCTGAATGGCGTTTACCCTCGAATGAATGAAGTTTATACAAAGCTTGGTGAAATGATCAATGCTATGAGGAATCTCTGTGACCTCTTAGAACTAGGTATGAATCTCCTTCTTCTAACCTGCTCAGAATCTGCCCAGGGTATCGTGGGGATGAGGAAGAGCTGAGCTGTGTTCTTTGAGGGGCTCTGTGTATTGAAAGGACTCCGATAACTTCACCATAATTTTTGCAGGAAGAGAATGGCTGACATAATAATTTTACCCCAGTGAAATGCTTTTCCTGCATCTTAAACTTAATTCCAAATTTATGTCGAGGTAAAAAAGACACACTGTCAGAGGATGGAATAATAAAATGCGAAACACAGCACAAAATCACATTGAATTCTACATATCTTGTTTGGTTT
This sequence comes from Charina bottae, assembly GCA_023362775.1. Classification (NCBI taxonomy): domain Eukaryota; kingdom Metazoa; phylum Chordata; class Lepidosauria; order Squamata; family Charinaidae; genus Charina; species Charina bottae. The sequence goes on from JALMGJ010000001.1 coordinate 216,985,120, forward strand.
CATTTTAATATTCCTAGTTTGGTCACATACAAGCTCAGCAAAAGCATGTTGCAAAAGACCATTAAATGCAGCCCCAGATTTCTTGTTGACTCTTTGGGATTTGCTGATTTTAAAAGTCCATGTAAGGCAGTAGTTCTGCAGCTCCTAGGTCCATATCACATGGCCACAGGAGAGACTGGAAATACACTTTCCAGGAGGAGATCTGATATGAGATGCCCTCTCTCTGACACTGCAGAAAAACCCATAATTTTTTGTCAAGAGTTCTGGCATGTGGAACGATAAATGAGAAGATTAAAATCATAGTATAAGCGGCTCAAATAAAGCAATTGATCTCCACAGTCCTAAATTCTCTTTCTCATATCCTAGAGCTGTTCTAAATGCCTTTTTTTTTCATTGCCTACAATGGAAGGGTTTTTTTCCTGTAAACAAATGACAGGAAGGAACCTTCCTCCATCCATCTTGTTGGCATGAACCAAGCCAATCTTGTGAAATGTCCGGGGCCTCTAAAATAATAGGATTGCTCAGTTAATGTTTGTCTTATCCTTCCGCTATCAGAGCCACAACCATTTTAATAGGTAGTTGGTTTCACCTTCCCATTAAAAACTCTTGCACGCTGCCTTGCACAACATTTTCTTATGTTGCTTAGTTTAGATGTTTGAGTTGGCAACCACTCTGAGCAGTTTGCTGTTTACTTTGCTCCCACTTAGCTATTAGGAAATGTGCAGAAAGTGATATGTTTCTCCATAGATAGCTCAGCACCACCTAGCGTCCTGGTGAACACTGTTGGAAAACTATGCAGTTTGCTTAATGAGAATGTGGCCTGGCAAGTGGAACAACTCCTGGGCACACAAGACATTGAAAGGTATGTAAATCTTCATAGTTAACTAATAGCAGCTTTACAAGGATACCTTTAGCCCTACATTCTAAATGCATAATGGAGAGAGAATGGTGTGACGTCCTGTCAAGTACTTGAAGAACACTATCACACGCCCCCCCCCCCCCCCCCCCGAGTCATTATTTTCAAGGCAAAACTTTTTCCAGCCTTCATTGGGCTTAATTTCTAGTGACCTGATCCTCTTTGTCTTTCTCTGAACCTGTTCCAATTTCTCACAGTGCTTCTTAAAAGTGGGGTGTCTAAAAGTGGATACAGTACTTTAGGTGAGGCCAGATCATAGGAGAAGAGAATGGAATGCTTAATTCTTGTGTTTTGGATATTACAGGTAGTCCTCCCTTAACAACGGTAATCGGGATTGGCAACTCTGTTGCTAAGGATGCGGTCATAAAGCATGATGTCACGTGACCACGCCAACTTATGATGGCAGTTGCGGCAGTTCCAGTTGCCATTGTTAGGTGAATCCCGCATGATCACCATTTGCAACTTCCTGCTGGCTTCCCCATTGAGTTTGCTTGTCAGAAGCCAGCAGTGAAGGTCACAAATGGTGATCACATGACTGTGGGACGCTGCAAGCATAATTGCCAGCCAGTTGCCAAGCGCCTGAATCACAATCACATGATCACAGGGAAGATGCAACAGCCACAACTATGAGGAATAAGTCCCCTCATTCCCCTCCTAATTTTGAACAGTCGCTGAACGAGGACTACCTGCATATTTCTGCTGATGCAGTTTAAAACTGCATTTGTCTTTTTTGCAGCCACATCACACTGCTGTCTCATACTCAGTTTGCAGTCAACTATAATTAGTTGACCAGCATGATAAGATCAGGGTCTAATGGGTCTAATGTGCATGACAAAATGAGGGACTGAATGTTTGTCAAACTGATATTTTTCAGCATTATCTACAAGTTAGAAGAACATGACGACTTTTTCCCAGCATTTCATGCTCTTATTAACAACTTGCTTCATGTTCTAGGTAAGCACTTTCTGCAAATTCTTGTTTCTATGATAAAATTAATGACAATGGATAGAAGTCAGGGCTTTCAGTACATTATTCCAAATGAATTTTGTTTCCAGCAGAATTTAAGGGCAACGTTTAACTGTCTTTTTAAATGTATCTCAAAGAAATGTGTAATCATGTGGGATGATCCATTGTCCTTGTAAGTCAATGTTGCATGTGCCCCCCCCAACACAAAGTATTGGGAACAGCGCTCAGAGACTACCCAAAGTTATTGCTGAATTGTAATTGTAATACATGTCTAGAAAATAATCATATCAATTATAATTAATTATAAATATAAATGTAAATTAGTTTTTGCCCCGTTTGCATCCTTCTCTTTTCGGAGTATATGCCTAGGTGCTGCATACTCTTGCTGTCAGGACCAAGTGATCTTAGGGTCATTCAGCAAAATTCATGGTAATTACATAAGGATAGTATACATGGCGTTTTTATATTGGCCAGTTGTTTTACTTAGGATTGCCAACTATTCAGCAGGGCAGTTCACTCATGATGTTGCTGTGAGTGATATGCCGGGACTGCATCTTTTGAGAGGCTTGGTGGACCTGCTTTGAGGGCTTGCTAAGGTCTGCCCAGAGCCCAAAAACATTTCCCCTTGGATTGCCACTGAGGGTTGCTTGGCTTCTGCCATTCTCATTGGAACAGTCCACTGTGAATGCGTGTGAGATGACCTTGGACAAACCCCTGAAGTAGCCATGTCCAGCCTTCACATGGACATGCTTTAATGATTTGTAGCAATGTTGCAAGCAAAGAACTCCTCTAAATTGTGTGCACAGAATGTAACATAATACTTTGAATGTAAATTCAGCCCTGGTCATTTTGAGTGTAGTGTTCTCTACCGTCTAGCCTGGAGTTTTCCATTCTCAGACTAATTGTAGCCTGCTTAGTTTATACTCTATTTCTGAAATGCAACGGAAACTTTACATATTCCACAATATAAGATATAAATATAGAGCCATACCTCTTAATACTCCACTGGATATCTAGAAATAGGTGATTATTGAATTGAAAAGGCAAAGTAACGTGCAAAATTGCTTTTGTTTCAGAAGTCAGAAGCCTCACAGATATATTACCTGCTGTACAGAAGCTGAAATGGAAAGTCCAATAATATAAACTATATAATAATAATAATAATAATAATAATGTTTTTAAACTAAATATAAACCTTTAACATGTTTTCTACCTCTTATGTGTTTTTGAATATTTTGATTAAAAATGTCTGAATGGACTCTTGAAGATTTGTTATTTGCTTCTAATAATATAGGAACCAAGTTTTTCAAAGCTGATTAAGGATGGAATAGAATATTGGTAGTTAATAAGTCATAAGCAGCTACTATACCATAAGTTAAATAGTTTATTCTTTAAAAGCACATTCCATCTGTAGTTTAAATAAACAGTTTCTGAATTATATTCTTTGGCATAAATAATGCAAAACTTGGACTGAGTTTTATCTACAAAATTTAAGGCAATGGTTGGATTCTAGAGTGTTTGCCTCTTTGCCAGCCATCCTTTCTCCTTAATCCCTTGGATCATCTGAAAAAAATCGCAGGATCCTTTAGAACAGGATTCAGTGAAATGTGAGGAAATGCTGCTTGAAGGAAGAGCCCCCCACTGCACCTGCAGGGATGAGGGATTTGTTGCATCCTCACCTCCCAGAAAAAGAGGGTTCAATCCAGACCAATAAAGTACATCCTGTGAGCAATCTGGCATACCCGTCAATATGATTTCAAAAAGATGTAGATTCTGGTTTACTTGTGGCATTTTGTGTGGGTGAATAGAGCTGGGAGGGGAAAACTAAGCAGCAACAGTGCTTGGTCAGCAAAGCCTGAGGATATGGAAAGCAGAGCGCTCTGCATCCGGAGGAGGATCCCATGTGTCTGGTCAATCAATTGGGGAACTCCTGAAGTATATCTCTACTGTTAATGAATTTTACCATTAAAAGTTAAATGTAGGATGATGCCAAATTCAGCCCTAAAAAGTTAGAATTAAGAAACTGGTACTAATACATTAAATAAAATAAGCATGATTGAAGTATAAACATTTACAAAATCCTATAGCGGTCTTCAAAGTTCCAAATATGCATGCAGTGTGCTGTTGATCAGGTGGGAAGGAATCAACTCGGGGGCTGTCCACTTATTGTCAACTGATACCTGTAAAAGAAAGGTGGCATGATGGGCTAAGGCAGCTATCCACAAACTTTTTTTTTAATGAAAGGCAATGCTGCAGGGAACCATAGAATCCCAATGGGATTCAGCTTGCCTGCGCTAGACAATTGCACCATTGGCGGTCTGAGGGTGGGATTATCAGCTGTATAAAGTACAGCTGAATCACTGCCTCGGTCCTGCTTAGCTCAGACACTCCTTCCCAATTGCAGGACCTTCTGCATGAAACGTATTTGCTGTCCAGCAAGCTAGGTTCACCAAACCTAAAATATTCAAAATGCACATCACCATTCTCAGACTGTTTGAAAGCAAAACGTTTGGAATGACAATGAAGTCTGCGGCCTTTTCATGTTTTCAGCTTGATTTTGTTTCTTCCCCATTTTACGAAATCAAGTTTTTCAAAACAGCAACAAGGGTAAAAGCTGCGTAGCTGAAGGACCAAGTCCATATCTAACTACCACTCAAACCATAGTTTCTTGGGTTATCCAGAAGGCCATTGCTAAACCACAGAGCTACCCAATTTCTCATTTCTTACTACTCTATTGGTATTAAAAACTTGCTTGGGCAAACACTGACCTGGCATAAATAGATCACACTTATCACTAGAGTTCTTGACATCCTATCAATAGCAAAATTAAACTGATAGCGAGGTTGAAATTTGAGTTGCTGCTGAATCCCATATAAAGCAGATGGGTGGAATATTGTCAAACACAGCCTAGATATATGAAGTGAAATTCTCCCCTGGATTTTCCATTGCCTTTTTCGGGAGAGGAACCAGTACTTGAAACAAGCAATTATGATTCCCTCTGCTTGATCCATTCTGCACTATCCAGATCTAATGGCTAGTCCTCCTATTGCATCTAGCACTGCTTGACGGGCTACACTGCTACCTTTTTGCATGCTGAACATTCAGACATACCATTGAGAGAAGCCCTTGACTAGATCTTCCTTTGATAAGTCAATCAGCACCTTTAAAAGGAAAAGTCAGAATTGTTAACCTGCTTAACTAAATATTTGAGTTACAAGTACATGGTTTGAAAAAATAAAGTGTATTTCCATGTATAAAACTGCCAAGCAAGTTCATAACACAGTACTGCTATTTCTACCTCCCCACATTCTTTTAGATACCTTCTCTCTAATACAGAGAGTAGCAATTTACAAGTTACAGAGCAATCAATAATTATTGTCTAAATAATTTGTATAAAAAGTTCTTATCTCAAGTGTACAAGAGTGGAGAGAAAGGGAAGAAAATCCACAGGAAGATGTGAGTAGTGAGCTATCCTCATACAATCAGTATCAGTGCTTTCCAAACTGCCGCCGTTGGTGACGTGGTGGCGGGGGCGCGCGCGGCGGCAGGGGCGGCCTCGCATTTTCCGCTAAAACGCGGAAGCGCTGATGGTGCGCCGTTGTCGCTGCCGCCATACACACCACCACGTGCACCCCCGCGCTGCCGCCATGCACGCCCCCGCCACTTCCGGGTTGTCTTGCGACACACTAAACTGTGTTGCGACACACTAAACTGTGTCGCGACACACAGTTTGGAAAGCTATGATCAGTATCAGTCGTTCACTTTCCTTTTTAAAGAGCATCTTACCTTTCCAAGTTCTTTCCTTTCATGTGAAATAAGTGACTTTCTGTTTTTCACTGCAACATCTAAGGCTCGTTTCTTAATGTCTTCCAAAGTGTCATAAAATTCAAATCTAAATGTATGTAAAAAAAAAAAGGTATATGCTAATAGCAATCCCCTAATGTCAAAAGGTTAAAGCTTTACTAAAACAAAAAAGCAATTAGAAATAATATTTCCAATATGCAAGACACACTCAAATTCCCAAAACTTCCAGATTGCAGAGGCAATGTCCACATAGATTAGATCAGATGTGACTGAATCTGTGAAGCATGTTTTTCTAGGTTATGTCTGCTACATAACATCCTACATACATCCTTTTTGCATCCAAGAAAAATGGGTGACATTGAAACCTAATATTGTTTCATATTGCACCCATGAATTGATGTTTTGAGAGCAGCACTGAAGAAAAGCACTATGTGACCCCCAACAATAAAGTAAAACTTAAACTGGGCTCTAATTTCATTATCTAGTGCAGCCTTTCTCAACCTTTTGACCCTGGAGGAAAATATTTTTCAGGCCTCAGGGAACCCCTGCACATTCAGGCTCAAATATAGGCCAGAACTTACAAAATTATTCTATTCGTTTCATGTGTAGGCCTGTACATATGCATTAACAGTGTTCTTAAACTAAAGAATGAAACTTACCTCTTTAATGTGAAGTTGCCCGAATTTGAAATAATTTTTTAAATAAATCGTGATCTCCCAGGGAACCCCTAGTGACCTCTCGCAGAACCCTAGGGTGCCACGGAACTCTGGTTGAGCATGTTCCTGATAAGCATTATGGGGATACCAGGCACAGTATCTAGGTTTCAGCACGAAGAAATGTAATTATAGCATTTACTTACTTCTCATCATACTGAGGATTCACTGTTCTTTTCTTCACAGTAGTTCTTCTTCGGGTTATCCATCTTTTGTCTGGGAGCAAGTAGATGCGAACATATGGATGTGCTCCGTGCCGAGAGCATGGCATTAAATCTCTTATGGGTAGAAAATGGTAGTATATTTACAATCAACAGACTAAGAAAAACTTTCTAAAGAAAAGATTCATTCAAGTTAAGCTTGCTGTAAATTTAACCTTTTTCTTGAATTTGAAAAAAACTACCTAGAGGATCTTTGTCTATTCTTGGGACAGAATTCTTACTAAGATTCAACTGGATTGAAATGAAACATCTAAAAGGTCCAGCAGTTACAGTTCTCTGAATGATCAGGAACCCAATTTGCAAGAGTTCTTCACTGGGCATAGGTGCGCAATTACTTGGGGCTGCCCTTGAAGACCTCCCAGAAGCTTCAACTGGTCCAGAATGCAGCAACATGGGCAGTGATGAGTATGCCTCGGTATGCCCACGTAATACCTCTGCTTTGCCAGCTGCACTGGTTGCCGGTTTGCTTCCAGGTTCGATTCAAGGTGCTGCTTGTTACCTATAAAGCCCTACGTGGCATAGGGCCTGGTTAATTGAGGGACCACTTGTCTTCCATGGTATCTGCCCAGCCAATTCGGTCTGGCAGGATTGGCGCCCTCCAGGTTCCTTCAATTAAGCAATGCCTGGAAGTGTGCCTTCTCTGTCACAGCACCTGTCCTCTGGAATGAGGTTCCTCCTGAGATCCGAATGCCCACACCTGCTGGTGTTTCAAAGGGCCCTGAAGACCTGGCCCAGGCCTTTGGTGGGGATGACTGAAGCCTCCTTTTAACCTAGGTTATTTTCTTTGGTTCCCACCTGGTTTATTATTCTGCCATCTTTACCCTTTTTCATTGTTTCTTGTTGTTTTTAATGTCTTGTTTTTAATGTTTTAAATGATTTGTAAACTGCCCAGAAATGTTGGGAGTTGGGCAGCATATAAATTTCAACAACAACAATAATTCAGCCAACAATAGTTGCAGTCTCTGAATCCTCCAATCCAGAAAGTTTGGAAGTGGAACTGCTATGCATGTATTCATTCCATTAAGCAAAGATTAAGCACAATAATTGCCAATATACCCAAGATATAGAGCAGAGCTTTCCAAACTGTGTGTCGGGACACGTTAGTGTGTCGGCTGCAGTGTCTGGGTGTGTCGCGGCTGCTGCTACCTCCGAGCCCTGCCAGGATTCCACGCAGGTCCTAGTGCCTGCCTTGTGCCTTGCTGCCTCCAAACCTGCCCTGCCAGGATTCCACGCAGGTCCTAGTGCCTGCCTTGTGCCTGGCTGCCTCCAAACCTGCCCTGCCAGGATTCCGCGCAAGTCCTAGTGCCTGCCTTGTGCCTTGCTGCCTCCAAACCTGCCCTGCCAGGATTCCACGCAGGTCCTAGTGCCTGCCTTGTGCCTTGCTGTAAGAGTGTGTCGCGAAATGATGCATGTCTAAAAAGTGTGTCACCAACATGAAAAGTTTGGAAAGCTCTGATATAGAGGATTCCAATATTAAAAAGAATGGTATTTCTCCCAGAACAGAGATAGATTGCTAAACATTACCTGCATGAGTTGACCAACACAATGAGAGATTGCCTTAAGGAAGCATACCGAACAGTGAGGTGAATCTCTCCCATAGACATTCCATCAGGAAGTGTCCCACTGCAAGGAAATTGTCTTAATTAAAGGAAGTTCATGCCTGAAGCAGCTGGATACCTCCTGCTTGCCTAAAAGCCAAACATCAAGTCTATCCCCATAGACAAGCTAAACTTTTTAAAAAAAATTGCTTTATTTTATAAACAGACCAAAGAGGAAAAAATAAAACAATATCAAAAAAAGAAAAGACATGCGTGTGTATTTTATTGTACACAAGCTAACCTGATTTTAAATCATTCCCCAAAAGAGACATTCTGTGTTTCAACTAAAACATATCTCTTGGTGGTTGTAGCAGTTCATTTCTCTCTCTCGTATGTTTCAGTATATTCCAAAACCAAACTAATATTAAAAGAAAATCTGTTAGTCACAGTAGTACATATTCTTCTGGGATTAGGAAAAGCAATTAAAACTGGTTATTTCAACAGGCCTTTGAGGGGAGGGTGATTTGAAAGGGATTTGTGCTGTGTAAGAGTAGACATTTACATGGGGTTATGATTCCTCAGCATAGGACTATTTGATTATGCATATTGCTGATAGTTGGCTAGTTTTGTTCTTTTAATCTCATTTATTTATGATTAGATTGTAAGACACTCTTCTAACTCAGCTGAGGACTGAAGTAGCATATAAGCCTAGTAAAATAAAGTGATAAGTAAAGTTCTAACCATGGAATATTAAGAGTGCTTACGTAGAAAAATATAGGATGCAAAGTAACCATGGCACCAGTCTTGGAGAAGTAGTTGCATTTCTATAGCCTAATGCCATCCACGTTTGTTGAACTACTACTCCCATCATCCCCAACCAGCACAGGCAATGTTGGATGGCGATGATGGAAATTGTAGCCCAACAGTTCTAGAGGAACGATTCTCTTAGCGCCCTGTATTATTATTTTGTCCAGTCTCTATATTCTCTTGTAAAGGTAAAGGTACCCCCCGCACATTTGTGCAGTCGTGTCCGACTCTAGGGGCCGGTGCTCATCTCCGTTTGTTAGCCGAAGAGCCAGCGTTGTCCGAAGACACTTCCACGGTCATGTGGCCGCATGACGCCGCGGAACGCTGTTACCTTCCCACCGAAGTGGTACCTATTAATCTACTTGCATTTACATGCTTTCGAATTGCTAGGTTGGCAAGAGCTGGAGCTAGTGCAGGAGCTCACTCTGCACGCAGGGCTAGGGATTCGAACCTCCGAACTTGCGATCTTCCAATCGACAAGCCTGGCGTCTTACCCGCTGAGCCACCACGCCCCCGTATATTCTCTTGTACGGAACCATAATTTTAATTATAAAATAATCTTTATCTATGTTGCTGTCTCCCAGAAATAAGCAACCTGTGGTTCTTGAAGCCCTTCTCCAACTGCACTATTGCATTTCCCATAATTCTGAGATGGGAAATACCTGAAAATTATAGTGAAAGACCTACTGTATCTCCCAGAAAATACAAGAAAAGTACCTGCCCCTTCCATATATAACACAAGGTCCCACTTACTTTGTATCATAACTTCACCCACTGTGGCTCTTTCCCCACAAAAACCATAATGTATGGCCTCTGCCAACAAAAGGTTGCCCAGCTCTGTTCTAGCCCAAGACCAGATCTTAAGAAACACAAGCCCTTCCATATGAGACTTTGAGTTGATACAGGTTTACAGAGACATACCTAGGAACCTTAATTTTTCCATAACACATGCCTACAGTTTAAGCACAGATATTCTGGCATATGGAGTTGACCCTACCTATTTTCAATACTATAAATTATTAAGGTAAGAATGAAGCAACTATTTAGCCTAGGTAGGTCAGCTTTGTGTTACCGAATACAATTGTGAAATAGAATACCCAGCTAATGTTCAGTCTGACTTACTTATTGAGGTTCAGATTGCTGCAAGTTACATCCATGATTGAAGAGGCTTCAGTGCCTAGAGATGCAATGCTGGGAGCAATCTGGAGTCTCTGCAGAGCTGGCAACGCTGGGGGTACTCGAGTGGTCTGTGGAGGTGTCAAGGATTTGGGGTCCAAGCCACCTGTAACTCCTTCCTCATTAATTCCAGCAACTGCCTCTATGACAATGGGCTCTGACCATTTCTCATTTACATTAGGGTTAGCATTGGTCTCCTGTTTGTCACCTTTGGATTCAGGCACAGCAGATTCTTTGTCCCCTTGGACTGCCTTGGGCACTTCTAGTGGTGGTGGTGGTGGTGGTGGTGGTGAAGGACGAGGAGGAGGAGGAGGAGGAGGAGGAGGACGAGGTGGCGGCAGCTGTGCCTTGTTTTGGTTCTCATCCTGTTCTGTGGCTGAGATAGGAACTTGTTTTAAGGCATTAGCCCCAGTACTGGTGTTTTCTGAGTCAGGGACCTCTATGTCCAGAGCCTAAAGCAGAAAAAGGAAGCTAGGCTTGACCATATTGATCATTAAAAAGCAGAGTCTGTGGAACCCCTTCAAAATTGCTACCAAATTGTTAATGTTGAGTGTGAGAAAATGAGAAAAGTATTAAATACATAGCAAGTAATTCTGTTAATTATAAATACAATGTAGTTTCTGTCTTGGCCTCATCGATATATTGCATTATGGACCTCATTCATTCATTCATTCATTCATTCATTCATTCATTCATTCATTCATTCAATTTGTATGGCCGCCCATCTCAAATGCATGACTCTGGGTGGCTAACAATTAAAAACAATATGCTAAAACTATAAATAATATAAAATAGCAACCGGACAACAACACATAACAAACATCCACTGTTAATACAGCCAAGAAACAGGCTCACCCCATTTGTTAACCCATTCAAAGACCAAGTGTGGCCTTCAGCCTGAAAAAGCTGCCCACCCTTCTCTGAAGGCAGAGTTTCTTCTAAACACATCCCAACCAATTGAGCTAAGAAGTGGAAGACCTTTACCTGCTGATCCTAGAAAAGGGGAGGTGTCACTTCTCCAGTCAACAGAGTGACTGAAAAATCACAGGATTCCTGTGTCCCACCTATGCGTATGAAATATAGCATGTGCTGCTGTGTTTACAGCTTAATGTCCTTGGTCATTCACAGCTCACTGTTGTATTTGTGCAAAGGCTACAGTTGTCTTGATAGCACACCATTACGGTTTAATTTTATATACTATTTATTTAGCTTTTTGTTACTTACATTGAAGGGTGTTTTTTTTAATTTCAGTGGAATATCTGTGCCTATAGTAAAAGGTAGGTTTTCAGGTAGATGCTATTTACTTGCAAATGATGCCATGCTTAATTACTTCATCAGATATTTTTGCAGAGAATTTTGCCTTGATACTAGATTGATACAGGCAACTGTTCTGTTATGATAGAAATTATTGTTGCTATAATCCTTCCCATTTATGAATTTTTTTAGCAACAGCAGGAATGATTTTATTAAGTATGAAAGCAAGATCATTGTAAACTGTTGCATAATGTCACTAAGTCAGCATACAAATAAACCCAGAAACAATTTGGACCCAGGTGTGTATGTGCTGTTGGCTTCAAACCAATTCCCATTTAATTGCTCTCTTGGGAAAGAATGCAAATCATATGTTGGAGATGTATCTATCACGTATCCACTTAAGGTTATTCTTTTGAAAATCTGTGAGACTTCTTTTCATAAACCATCTGGCTATTCTTTCAAAATCCATCTCACGGAAAAGAAAATGTTCTATTTTAAAATATATCAATCTGATGATGTATATATTCAAGAGAAGAAATTCAATTTTTTTATTAATCATTCACCTTATTTAAAAACTTTTTTCCACACATGACTTGTAAGCTATTCAGCCAACTATTCTGTATTATCACTAAGATGTCCCTAATGACCATAATCTTGGGCTGTAGATGTCAATAGATTTAAGGTGCACTGTTCTGACTTCTGACATGCAGTAATTTAGTCTTAACACTGTTAAGGGGGGTGAAGATACAGGAGACTCAAGTGTTCCTTTCCTTTCTGCTGCTTCTCCTCCAGGCCATTTCCTCTATTTATATAATTAATATGTATTTATTAGTAATATAAAGGAATGACATTCATGGAAGGAACGCAAACACCAGTAAACATTAAAATGTGGCACTTCATAGGAAAACGTAGCTCTCTAGCTCATACTAGTTCAGCCCATCTTGTAATCCCTAACATCTGAAAAATATAAATCAGACTCCACAAATTACATTCAGCATACAAGCATTCCAGACATGTAGGTGATTAATGCAGCATTTGCATCAATCTCTTATCAAGCCAAGGTTAAAAAATGTATTTACCTGTTTCTGTTTTTAATTAAAAATACTGTAAATTTATTCAGAATTACTGCTTGCTTGTAAAACCAAGATCAGTTACTCAAATAAGTTCAGATGGAGAGTGGTCTGTAAGACTCAGGGATGTATTACCAGCTGCTAACATGCCATCCTAGATATGAACAAATACTCCACCTACATAATGTTATACTTACATATAGAGACAAGATCAAGAGATACCTTTGATGCATTAAAATTCATAATCCATTTGGCATGGATAATACAAACCTATCTACGACATAAGTTTGGTTTCAGTATAGTTCTCCAAGACTCATTATACTTAGGAGAAATACTTAGTCAAATTATTAGTTTATTAAATCTGATGATAAGGCCATCATTGTGCCTTATTTCACAGGATGAAAAGGATATTAATTACTTTCAGGAATGCACACCAAATGTTTCCACCAAGAACAGGAAGAACTACAGTGGGGGAAAAGAAAAAAAAAATAGAAGAAAGCTAAGCTTACTCTCAGCACAATTTTCAGCTTAATAGAACTGTCCACACCAGAATGATCCAACTGAAAATCTTGTTCAAGTGTCATCTCAGGATTCTTTAATAAGCGAGCAAGAGAAATCACCAAAGTCCCAAGGGCATTCTCCCGATCCTTATCTTTAATCTAGACCAAGGAAAACAGAGGCAGTGTAAATGGGCAAGACAAGTGAGTCCTGGCAATATTTTAAACCCTCCCTTTTCAGATCATGTATACCACCATTATGCGAATCAGCAGCAATTTCTCCATTTCACATGGGAGTATTTAGACAAAATACATTGAAAAGAAATTCACCAATTAACTGGGCCATTTAAAATTCTTTATGGGAAATGACCACATTAACTTTCATAATGGATGAGGAAAAGCTAATGGCCATGGTGGGGGAGCTCTAATAATAAGAATAGAATCAATTATATCTGAGCAGCTAGCAATCTATCCAAGCATTCAAAGCTTACTTAACAGCTCATCTGGTCAATATAAGGCATGAAGGCAGCTGAAGAAAAGCTTCAAAAACAAGGCAAATAAATATCCACATATAAGACTGGGGTGAGCCATGGTGCAGCATGGTACTCTAGATGCTGTCCCACTCTATTGATCCTGCAACTTAAATTTGCACAAAAATGACCCAAACTCCATTAATGATAATGCATAGAATGTGGGCTATTTGCTTGTAAAATTTATCTATATTTTCATAGGTGACCCATATTTACAGCAGGTCCTGTAGAAAATGTTGTGAGTGAGTCTGCTTTACTGGTTGGAAAAGTGCTCATTAAAAACATTTCCAAATACATCATAAATGCATTTTTTTTTACCAAAAAGCATGAAGAGAGGAAACAAAATGGACAAATAAATGCCCACATTTTGGAATGTCCTGACCAAGCCAGTCCTAGTGTTACTAAGGTGTATCTTTTAATTCTTCACTACAAATGATTCATCTGTAAATACTTTTTCTACTGGGAACTGATCCCCATAGATTAAATAAATAATCAATCCACTGGAAACATTCCTATGAGACCTACTGGCACTGTCTGACACACTGAACAATATCTTGAATTTTGGTTAGATATACAAAAACGAAATCCACACTCAAGCCCAACAGTCCCCTTCCCTCTTTCTATAACTGCAGCTGATGGACATGAGTGCAGACATACAAAGAAATAAATCCCAATTCTGCTACGTTACCAGGGAGGGAAGGAAACAAACAAACTGACCTCCAAATGAAGAGACTGAGATGGAGCACTATGGACAAAGAAAGTGAATGCCTGCCTCCACATAGGGTCCTTAGTGAAATTACAAGTCTGTTTGAGAAAGAAAATCAAGAAATGACATCTGAACATTAGATCACACAGAGGTTTAGGCTGCAATCCAATTCACAAAGGCACACTTCTGATTAGACATGCATAGAATTGCTCTATTCTGCACTTAAATCAGCTCAGTTTCCCTGGCCTCAATGGTACATGTTTAGACATGTTAGAGCCTTAAGTGCTGTTGTCTTAGCAGGATGGAATATTTGTTTTGCCAGGTTTACTGAACTACAACTCTCTGAGTCCCAGCCAGTATGACCTATGTGGAGGAATGCTGGGAGTTGCAGTTCAGCAACATCTGGAAGCTCACCGCTTGTCACCAAAGGAGATATGACCCAAAGGTTATACATCAACCACCCCAACTACCAGTTCATATTCTTTCACCAGAGCTATTCAAAGAATTGTTTTCTGCCTAGCAGATCCACAATAGAATACTTGTACTAAATATTCATGCTGAAATCTGACAATCGAATAATTCTTGTTTAATTGACATTCTGAGCAAGCTGCCTTACTTTGACCCTGAGGGAAAAGGAAGATCTTTGCCACGTGTGCAGCAGATTTTAAATACACCCTTACCAAGGGCACAGTTGATCCCCAGCCCAGATCAATTAATCCTGAATTTAAAGTGGAGCAATAGGGCGTCCCCTTTCCATTCCTTCAGGAATGATAATTCGCTACATCAAAACTTGCTTCTGAAGAACAGGTCAAGTCTTGAAAGGGCAAGTTGGAATCCACCCCCACCATCCAATCCAGGGCAGGCCTTTCAGTTGCCTTGTTGCTGGCTCAGGAGCAAAGACCCCTGTCTATCATGCTAACGTAATGTCTGCAGGAGAAAATCAAGGGCTTCATTAATGAAGGATTCATTAGTGTTTGGATGCACTAGCAGCTCTCAGAACGGAGCTCAAGGAAAGCAAGTGCAGCCCATATATTTATAGATGAATACCTTACTTGTGGGAAGGGTGATCAAATATTTGCTGAGTGATTGATTATACAGAGTTCCAGTAGTATTAGTACAGTGCAGTGGCATTATATTCAAGTTCTTTACAGACCATAGATAAAGTATTTGATACAACAAAGACAAAGTTCCTCCCTCTTCTCTTTATTCCTTTTTACATCAGAAGAGCTTCCCAATACTTGGCCTTTAAGGAGGGTGTTGGACTGAGGGCCCTTCGACCTAACCCAGCAAGGGTCTCAGTGGATGCAAGTGCAGTCACACAGCCTCAAGCATTCAATCATCTGCTCATCTGAGTATGAGTACAGAGCAGAAACCCTTCGAGATGTCACTTTGCTCTGCCATTTGGGAAACTGAGCTTTTTTTTTTTAAGGCAAGTATTCTCTTTTAATCCATGCTGGCTGTATGCTTCTCAGGACTGAGGTTCTCATTCAATCTCTCCTTGCAAAATTATTTACAACACAGCAGGAGGGTTATTTTATTTATCTACACAGTTCCTTTCTTGCTCTCTCATGATTAAAAACGAACCCAACATGGAGATTTCTGTTAAAGCCATACTAACCGTCTCCAGCATGTGGGAACGAGACATCACCCCATAGGAGCCAAGCATTTGTATGCACCAAGGATTGCTTTTTATTGCCTTGAACTTTGGAAATCTGAACTCCCATCTCCCAGCACGCCTCAGTTTTGGCCACGCTATCTAGGCTGTTGGGGCTATTTAGCAATGCTTGAAGGACCACAGGTTCCCCACCCTTTGTTTTATCTTAAACATGTTTTGGGTACTTTTAAAACAATTTTTCAGAACTTTGCTACTCCAAACCCATTTCTACTTTATGAAAAAGAAGATGATGTCCATTACCTTGCTTCTGTGAGTTTTGTTGCCCACTGTGAGCAGCACAAAGGAAGAAGGTTCTCTTTCTATCTTCTGTTGTATTTACAATTTTGAAGTAAAAGACAGTATTAATAGCAAGAAAAAATTCACAAGAGAATAAGAAAAGAGAAAGGGTAACATTTACTTGACTGTTTCAAAAGATTGGAAGAGGGTTTAGAAGCCTGAACATGAGTCAGAATTTAGTATTTATATGCTATTCAGCATTTATTCTTGGCTATGGTCGAATTAGAATATCCACATTTTGAGCTAGAATTTGAGTATGGTACATAGGAAACAATTATCAATATTGCTGCTTTTTCACTGCAAATATGTTGAATGCCCTCTATTATGTCACTCTTCCTGAATTTGGCATAGTCCAGATGTGCCAGATGACAGCTCTATTCATTCCCAACAATGCTGGGAATAGCTGACGTGGTTGGGAATAATGGAAGCTGTAGTCCCATAGATCTGATCACATTTGGGTGGGCGAGCTGAATTATGTCTTAAACTGGAGGACAGTGTGAGGAAACCCATAAAGAAAGTTGAAAGTAGAATATGGCTAAATTGCAGATTATATATACGATATATATATACGATGACGGGACACTGAAGCGTTGGCAAACATCATCTGCCTGAACCTAATGTAGTAACAAGGATAACCAGAGTTATTTCTTCAACTGTACAATGATTTTATCTTTATCTTATAATCTGAGAAGCAGCTGCTGAGTTTTGAAAATTATTTATTTATTCAAAAGATTTGCATGGCTGCCCATCTTAGAACACAACTCTAGCCAATTCACAACAACAATATAACTACAAAAACCATAAAACCCAAACTAAAAACCTGGCGCCTCGATCATCCTTGCAGGATGCCCCAACAACCATCCACAGGCTCCTACCACTCTATGCTTGAGTTCCTGATGACCACCGTTCACAGAAAAATGCTACAAACAAAACAAAACCCCGTATATTGCCTAACCTTTGTTTCGACATTGTTCCTACATGCTGTGCATCACCTACACTTTTATTTCAAACAAGTAATCTGAAATGGACAGGCTGTGCCCATCTCCGGTCTATTTACCGTGCAACTGAGGCCAACTTGCCAGTTTTGGTCATCTGGCTCAGGGCCAGAGCAGGGAGGAGAGCAGACTGACAGCTCAGCCCAGTTCAGCAGGGTTGAGAGTTAGCCTCCACTTAGCCAACAATGGTGGGTAAGTGGGTCATCTGTTCAGATAGATGCTTACAACCTGCCACAACTAGTTGCTGAGATTGGATTTTTCAGCCAGCCGGGTGGCTGGCTCAGAATTGGAATCTTCGCCTGATGCTGTTCCAAACATTATATTCATTGTAACTCATACAGCTGCGGCCAACCTATTGTATTCCCACTTTCTACGGATCTTGGCACTGGGTGCCTCTTTGACCATTTTTGCATTTAGTATCCCTCGGGTTTTTTAAAAATACCTTCTAGTCTTTATTAAAACATCCATAATGTATTCAGTTCAATACCCATTTTAAACACTCTGAAATAAGAGGCATTTACCTTGAGATATCTGTCTTTTCTGTATTTCTTTGCTCCATATTCGCCATTGGAATATTCCAATTGATTTTTCTATATTAGGAAATAATTTTGAATGAAAAGGGAATTTTAAAAAGTTGACATGGCAGTGTAGGACTGCTTCGCCCAGAAGTCTTACCTAGGATTTTTGTAATTTCAGTACTAAGCAGACTATTTTCTATCTGATCTGTTTTATCTGGGTTGATAGGCTTTATATTTTTATGGTCCTGTTCTAGTTTCTGCTGCTTTTAGTTTATTTTTATCCTTTTAAGCTTAATATGTTTTCAAAATTAGTAAATCAATTGAAGGGCAGTCCTAAAAATAATAAAACAGGTCAATACTGATCAGGAATCAAAGACATACTAATGTTGCCAGCAATGGGAATCTTAGAAGACAGCTAGAAAAAACTAGCATGGATAAACATCTAGCAGGAAAAAAGGTGTTCTACCAAAGAAACAAAACGAAAAATTTGGATTATAGGAAACAGCAAGTGGCAGAAGCCAATTTTATTAAAGTTAGGAGATCCAAGACTACCTACCTTCCTACCTACAGTTGCAATCGAAATTATTCAACCCCCATTGCAAATCAGGTTTATTGGCAAAATGTACTTCGAGAGTCACAGGTTGCCTACTTTGTCCACAATATATGTATGTACAGTTGTAATTGAAATTATTCAACCCCCATTGCAAATCAGGTTTATTATTAAAATTTACAGACTTTCAGCTGTTTGCAATGAACAAATCAAACAAAAGCAATTGAAATAGCTCAACACAATGAATGCTTCAAGTGGTGTCCCCAAATTCAACTGAAATTGCAACTTATGACTTCTCCAGTCTCAAAATTATTCAACCCCGAATAGAATCCATCACAACAGCACACCTGTTGTCTCAAGCACACCTGATGCAACTAATCAAGGGCTTCATTAGTTGCACCAGGTGTGCTTGAGCTGGAACACATGAAATGCCTGAACTGGCTAGGGGTTTGCTGAGTGTCACGTTTGACTGCATGTTAGAAATATGGCTAAATCAAAAGAATGGTCCAAAAAGGTAAGATAAGAGATCATCACCCTTCACAAACAAGGAACAGGATACAAAAAGATAGCAAAGGCACTGAATGTTCCTAGAGACACCATTGGAAGCATAGTTCGCAAGTTCAAAGTTACAGGAACAGCGGTTACACTACCTGGACGGGGCAGAAAAAGGAAGCTGTCAATGGCTGCAACCAGATTTCTGAGAAGGCAGGTTGAGAGAGACCCTTGAGTGACTGCAAAAGTCCTGCAGCAAGACTTGGTGGCAACAGGCACTGAGGTTTCAGTGAGCACAGTAAGGCACGTACTAAACACAGAAGGTGTCCATGCCAGAACTCCAAGACGTACACTGCTACTGACCCAAAAGCACAAGAAAAGTCGGCTCCAATGTGCTCACAATCATATAAATAAGCCACAGATGTTTTGGGATTCTTTTCTGTGGAGCGATGAAACAAAACTGGAACTTTTCAGCCTGATGGATCAGCGGTATGTCTGGAGGAAGAAGAATGAAGCATACGCTGAAAAGAACACTCTGCCTACAGTTAAGCATGGTGGTGGCTCGGTGATGCTCTGGGGCTGCTTTGCATCCTCTGGCACTGGAAACCTGCAGCGTGTGGAAGGCAAGATGTATTCATTGAAGTATCAGGAAATCCTAGGAGAAAACGTCATGCCGTCTGTAAGGAAGCTGAAGCTTGGGCATCACTGGATGTTCCAACAGGACAATGATCTCAAGCATACCTCAAATTCCACTAAGGCTTGGATGCAGAAGAAGTCCTAGAAGATTCTACAGTGGCCATCACAGTCACCTGACTTGAACCCCATAGAAAATCTCTGGTGGGATTTGAAGAAGGCGGTGCAGCACACAAACCCAAGAATATTACTGAACTGGAGGCCATTGCTCATGAGGACTGGGATAAGATTCCTTAGGAACGCTGCCAGAAGCTGGTGTCTGGTTATGCATCTCGTTTGCAGCAAGTCATAACAGCAGAAGGGTGCTCTACTGAGTACTGAAGATGCTTGCCATGAAGGGGTTGAATACTTTTGAGACTGGAGAAGTCATTATAAGTTGCATTTCCAGTTGAATTTGGGGAAACCACTTGAAGCATTCGTTGTGTTGAGCTATTTCAATTGCTTTTGTTTGATTTGTTCATTGCAAACAGCTGAAAGTCTGTAAATTTTGACAATAAACCTGATTTGCAATGGGGGTTGAATAATTTTGATTACAACTGTACATACATACATTGTGGACAAAGTAGGCAACCTGTGACTCTCGAAGTCACTGAACTACAACTAACTGCAGTCCCAGGTAGTATGGTCAATAATCAGGAATGCAGGGAGTGGTAAATCAGCAACATCTGGAGGGTCTCTGAAAAACATAAAGCTTAGGAAAGGGAGAAGGTCATTAACTTTGTGAGACTTTGCAGCCTTCTTCATCTCGTTATCCTGCTATTCAAGTAGCACTGATTCTCTGCTTTGTCTTTTGAAACACTGATTTTCAACTGTGTAACACACACACAATCATTTTTCATTACATATGTATATGTGCCATGCATTTAATTTTGGTTTGGCAAGGCATAGAAATTATGTCAGCTACATGGGTGTGCTTTGCAGAGAAACTACTGCATCCACTGCATACCACATCTACAAATAGCAAACATACAGACCATGTAAACATTTAATTTTGTGTAGCCAGAGGATACGTGAAAATGTTATTTATTTGGTTTACTTACAGGAAGGTTTAAAGCGCTGTCCAAATACACTATGAGAATTGCGGTGGCAAGACCATTCCTATCCTAAAAACAAACGAACAACCCCCCCCCCCACAAAATTAACACACTGATGTGAACTCCGCAAATCTTTCAAGCCCTTATAGTCCTCTGTCACCCAACAGCTAGGCAATATGAACATTACCCAATAGTGTGACATTACCCCAAATTCCACAGAGCTACAATCAATGCAATTACATTTGCTACAGAAATGCTTTAAATATACTGCCACAAGAAATTACACAAGAAGACAGACACACCGGGCAATCTCTTTGTGCTTTCAGTCGCTTTGCAGCATATACAGTATTTCTTCTCATGTCTCACAAAGCACTCACCTCGCTAAGTTTCTCTTGATTGGTGACCAGAGAAAACCACTCGAGCTTTAAGTGGACATGCCCACTTGCTATCTTGCTCAAGGGAAACCACTTCACAAAGAGAAAGAAACCACATCAGTGCCAGAAACACACATAAATTGCATTTTTATGTTGATCTGCATACAAGGAGAAATTCAGGAACTCATTTATTTTGGTGTTTTATGGGACCTACTTTGAGATGATACACCTTAAAATCTGATCCTTTTTAACTGTATTTGTTCAGCTGGAAAAGGGAAAACCATGGCTAGCGTTCATTGAGGCACAATCGGCCCTCATTTGAAATATAGATGGCATTTAATTTCACAATAAGTAACTGACAGTACCCAAATAAATTATTTTAATGCTGCAGGAGGAAAGGATGGTCCTCCAGCTTTTAAAAAATCTCCGTCAAGTTTGACTCCTGGTAACTTCTTAGACACATCAATATAGTTTTTTGGCAACGGTATGAAAGGGACTTGTCCCAACCGTTTTCCCCCACTATGTTTTCTCAGCTTTGCAGCCCACCCAAAACCCCTGCAGTGCTGCTTAGTTTATCCTGAAAGCCAAAGTCATCTGCTGTAAAGAATCAGGGAGATGACCTTGAGGGAATCAGACAAGGACCTTTATATAAGCAAAAAGGGGCTGAAACATTCCTTAGGTCCTGGGAAGCAAGACAGTATTTGGAAATGCAAAGTGTTCAGTTGATCCACTTAGCCTATCCACAAGCAGAATAAGATCAGTAATTATTTCACTAGACATGCACTCATTTACTCTATGGTGCAATGGTTCCTGCACCATTTGATGTGTATACTTGTACACGTGCATACAGTATATGTGGTACCACAAACTCTCAGTGTCCATGCATGTAATGAAATTTCCCTCGAACACCTACGCCACCCCAAAACTAATCTGTGGAGAAATTCCAAGACTCTTGGCAATATTTTTACTGTCCTGCATTTCTAATTTCTCAAAATAGCAATGGGAACGCACATGCCTGAAATGGAAAAAAAAACAGTCCTACTTAGCATTTACATTTGTTTTTATTGTTGATAAGCCACTCATAAACATGCATGCCTATTAAGAAACACTGTGACGTGTGTTAAGCCAAAAACAAATCTTAATCTTACCTCATCAACAATTCTGTCTTTCATCACATCTGCAAGGTTTATAACCAAGCTGTGGAAAAAATAAAAGAAGTCACAGAAACAAAACCCCCAGGGGTGGCTGTTTGTTTTCGTAATTAATAGGTACCATATGCTGCTATGGAGGTTCATAGTGTTCAGTGCTTTTGATCTTACTGCACCTTACACTGAACTGTGATTTTCTTATAAATCATAGAATCTCCTGGAGTTCCATGAAATATTCTGGCTTCCAATCGGGGAGCAGATTTCAGTAGAAACGGAGTGCTCTGGTAGATGCTAAGAACTGAATGCTCCCAAGGAAGTTATTTGATCCTGAGCCTAGTTCAGCAGTACCAGTTATAAAACAAGCTCTCTGTAGACAAGTAATAACTGAGATTGTTCTTCTTCCTCAATCAATGTCAATATGCATTGGCTCAAAAAACATGGGAGCTCTCTGAGACTAGAGTGGTTTCTTCACTTACGATACCTAACTGTGCTGCATATTTCTATTGGATATTCTATATTCCAAAGCACTGCTTTGAAACCACAGCCCAGTCCATGAATAACTCTCAAGTTGAGCAGGGTTCTGGTTTGATTAGTCTTTGTATTAACTTTAATAGGGTTAATTACACTCTATAGTTGGTGACATTGTATAATGGTAAAAATGTATATATATATATGTATGTAAGCCGCCTAGAGTCCTCCGTTAGGAGGGGATAGGCGGGGTATAAATAGCACTATAAATAAATAAATAAATAAAATAAATAGGAGAAGAGTCTCTTCCATTGGAATGCAAAGGACCACTACAAGTTCTATGACTGGCTTAGTGGAAACCATCTGTGTGCACGCAGGCTATGGTGGTAGAGAGGCATGTGCCATATTTGCTAACAAAACAATGTGGGGTGAAGTGAATTCTGGGAGTTGAAGCCCACACATCTTAAAGTTGCCAAGGTTGAGAAACACTGGTGTGGAAGGTACTCCTATATTTACTTACCAGAAAAAAAATATCTTCCCCTACACTCAGTGGGGCTTCCTTTTGAGCAGGCATATATAGAATTATTGCTAGTATATGCAAAACTCCAGACACAACTACCAGCTGTTTCAGCATTAGCAAAACACCCAGAGCCAACTCTGTTGTTCTAGTGACTCTATTCTAGAGCAGAATGTGGCATGAAAAAGTACCATCTGGGCTCATTTCCAATATGCAATATGCACATTAAAAAGCAAAAGGTATAATTCTTCTTGGGATTGTACAATACACATTGGGGGAGTAGATATTTTCTCTATCAAAAGTTTGTTGTACTAGTTTTAAAAATCAGCAGATCAGAATACGGGCTAGGACTAATTCTCCCCAACACTGTATTTTTTTATGACGACTTTTTTTTGAAGCAGGAGCATTCAAATATGCCATGCTCTACCTGCTTTTGGAAAAGTTATACAAAAATCAGAACTGTCTGCTGTTTCTGAATGCATGGAAATGACCATACCAATTCCACTGACTCTAAACTGCCACACGGCAGAAAAAGACAGCATAATGTTAAACACAGAAAAGAGGAAATTTGCATTCCTTACCTGCCCAAAAAATCATCTTTATCTGGATCTTCATCATAAAGGTCTACTTCTAGATCTTGGCCGGGTATTTCATGAACAACAAACTGAAATGAGTGAAAGAAAAATTAAATAACAAAAGAGAACAGCTAGGGGCTATTTTTCTTGAAATGCCACTCTGTAAGGTAAAAAGTCTTCCAGTTCTTCTGAAGTTACTTGCATTGCGGCACATATGCCAGCTGAAGTGGTGGAAGAATAGAATTAAGTTCCTCCTTACATTCTTGATAATCAATTAAACTGAGAATAGGTAAAGTGTATCATGTAGTTTAACAAGCTGCAATGTCTCTCTCCAAAACAGAATTCAAAGAAGTATTACAAGGGGGAAAAAAGTGAAAGAACCACTATGCATAAGCAGACTTCCTGGTGAAACAACAACAAAAAGCTCTTTCAAATATTGTTCAGTTTATTATACTAACTGGTTTCATTGAAAAGCTTTTTCAAGAGAAATTACTACAGTAATTCCAAAAACCTTATGAAAAACCCCTTCAAATAGCCTTACTCTCTCTTTTCTTTAAAACACATTAGGACAAAAGGAACAATATTTGGAACAGGTTTTTTTTGTAAATTAGTTTACAGTTATTCCAATAAACTGTTTACTCCTGTAAATTAGTTTACAATTAATCCATTTCTCTTGCTGGCAACAAGACATATATTTTAATGTACTTCAGATGCTTTGGACTACAGCTTCCCTAAAAGCTAAGCAAAATGGCTGACATTCAGAGATTCTGGGAGTTGTGATCAGAATATCTGAACAGTATTAGGTTGTGTTGTTGTTGTTTATTCGTTCAGTCGCTTCCGACTCTTCGTGACCTCATGGACCAGCCCACGCCAGAGCTTCCTGTCGGCCGTCGCCACCCCCAGCTCCCCCAAGGTCAAGTCCGTCACCTCCAGAATATCATCCATCCATCTTGCCCTTGGTCGGCCCCTCTTCCTTTTGCCTTCCACTTTCCCCAGCATCAGCATCTTCTCCAGGGTATCCTGTCTTCTCATTATGTGGCCAAAGTACTTCAGTTTTCCCTTTAATATCATTCCCTCAAGTATTAGGTTGAATATTCCTTCTGAAATACTGTTTCCTCCCTCCCTCAATTTATTCTTTATTAAAAATATTTACAGAAACAAAAAGTATTCTTTTAGAAGACATTTAGTTTTAAAATGCTGGCTGGGGAATTCTGGGAGTTGAAGTCCACACATCTTAAAGTTGCCAAGGTTGAGAAGCACTGATGTAGACTGTACTCCTATAATCACTTACCAGGAAAAAAAAAATCCTCCCCTAGACTCAGTGGGGCTTCCTTTTGAGCAGCCACATATAGAATTATTGCTAGTATATGCAAAACTCCAGACACAACTACCAGCTGTTTCAGCATTAGGGCCTGATCTAGCATTATGTGAGTGGACTTGCATAACAATTTATTTCTTTCTTCCTCTTTTCTCCTTTGCAGTCTTTGAGATATGTTCCATCTCAAATCTCCTGCAGCAGATTCAGGAGGTGGGGGACTATTACAAATAATTATCAGCACTTTGTTTTTAAGCGTGCAAGCAGAAGTATCACCTCAAACATTTCATTCCAGATGGGATTCAGGTTTCTTTGCACTGTTTTGCTCCGGAACTGCACCAGGCCAACTCGAAGGAGCGCATAAGGGTCCGATTTGCCCCTGATTGCCCCAAGGAAGTTGTCTTTTTGGACAAGATTTTCAGCTTCCAGAAGATATACTCTTACGACTCCCTTGAAAACATAAATTCACACAATTGTTAAATATTACTTAGAATGTTCACATGGGGATCTCTCTTTTATAAACTATTATCAACATAACTTTAAGGACAATGGTGAATGTATCTAACTACAACCCACAGAAGCAACTTAAATGAGATTTGCCAGTAGTACATTTAAGTTTATTAGAAGAATCTGTCTTGTATTTTGTTTTTATTATAATCCTAGCCTCAATCTCTGCCCTTTCTTTGTACCTCCTGTTGTGGTGGATAAGGAGAAAAGCCAATTAGTTTGCTTTCCTTGCCTCAAGGAAGATGTCTTTTACATGCTTAGGTTCTGAAGGGTTTTCTCTAGTGAATTGGGGGGGGGGGTGCCTTTTGTCAACCTTATGAAATCAAGAAATTGATTACCGAAAGCAACCTGCACTAACTGTTTAAGTCTGCTACATATTCTTTACTGAGCCTAAACGTTCATTCATTCATTCTGAGCTGATTCCCGCCAAGCCTTTGTCTGCTCAAAAATTCTCTCCAAACCAGGAAGGTGTTTTTTTTTAGCAAAAGGAAGCTTTTCCAAAACTTTTAAGGTTATGCGGTATTCTGGATGGAGAAAAGGACTGAAGAGAGAGAAGAACAGGCAAATTCCAACTGTTAGTTAAAACAAATAGATAAATCTTTGCCCTATAGCTTTCTCTCTGCTGTGCTGATTCAAATACAAGCATGGGGCAAGTTTGCAATCTCTCCTAGCTTGCAACAGGTCTCACCAACATGGCACGTGTGCGGAAGAACAAACAAGTTGGCATAGGCCTCACTCTTTTAGAAGGGTCCTTTTTGTGTACTTTGAGCCAGGTGCCTCACTAACAAGTCTTCAAAGCACAACTCTGACCCCAAACTTACACATGGAATAGGAAACCGCAAGTGAGCAACATTCATGTTCTTTTTCAATGGGATTGTGAGTCGGTTTGGCAACACCAGCCGGGAAGCAATGAGATCTTGAATTAGTGAGTCTGAAAATAAACTGAAATAATAAAGGACACATTTAATTTAAAACAAAATGGAAGAGCATATGTGTGCAAACTGCTCTATTGAGTGTGTGTCTCTTGCATTATCTATAGACTCCATCTTAGCAGACTGCAAAGGTCTGTTGCCCAGCAAGTGATTTGGGATGCAGGGGAGGGGGGAGTAGAGGGGGTGCATGCTCACGTTTTCTTTCAGCCTGATAGTTTAGGACCCTTTCTTAAAATTTATTAAAGGTTAGCCTTTATTAAAGGCGCTACGGACTTTGAAGAAGCATGAGTATAGGGCGAAAGGGAGAAACGAGCTAAGAGGAAGGCACGTCAAGCAAACCCTTATCGTGACCGTCTTCCACCTGGAAACCTATGCCCTCATTGTGGGAGGTTGTGCAGATCCAGAATTGGCCTTTATAGCCACTTACGGATCCACTGTTAAGATTTTACCCCTGGAAGACAATCTTACTCAGCTACAAGTGATCGCCAAGAAGAAGAAGAAGAAAGTCAATTAGGACAGAACACCTTGACTGCAGAAGAAAACTTAGTAAAAGAAGGCTATTTACTGATGTGCAGATAAGCCTGAGCTAGTTATGCCTATTATTTTATGCCTTCAAGTCACTCTTGACTCCTGGCAACTGCCTGGATAAGTCCCTACAGCAGGGCTTTCCAAAGTTTTCCCGCGGCGACACACCAACCGCCGTTGGTGTGTTGCTGCGGGAAAACCCGGAAGTGCCACCATTGCGGCAGCGCGCAAAAACTCGGGTTTTTGCACACCGCTGTTGGTGTGTCGCCGCAGGAAATCCCGGAAGCGCTGATGATGATCAGCGCTTCCGGGTTGTGTGGCGACACACCAGACTGTGTGTGGCGACACACTTTTGTGTCGCCACACAGTTTGGAAAGCTCTGCCCTACAGTTTTCTTGGCAAGATTTTCAGAAGTGGTTTGTGCCTGTCTTCTTCCTAGGGGAGAGAGGGACTGGCCCAATCACCCAGCTGGCTTTGTGCTGAAGGCGGGACTAGAACTCATGGTCTCCTGGGTTCTAGGCTGGTGCTTTAACCACTATATGAAAGTGGCACTCACTATTTTATTAGATATAAGCAAAAGTGAAAGTGCGTACTGACAGCAATCACAATAGGATAGTTTTCTTCTTCCTGTCACATCTAGACTTTTCCAAGGAGGTACAAATACTGTATCTATCAGTGGAAGACACAAAGCTAAGAAGTTAGTGGTATTCCAAAATTTAGAAGACTTGCAATTTTCAGCCTAAACCCTTGCCATTAAAAATAACCTGGAAAATCAAATCAAACCCAATTCTTGTGAGAATTATACAGAAGTAAATTGAAGTATTTCTTGTCAGAGCTCTATAAAATACCCACAGATTCAATCTGCAAACAAGTTGGGAGATGGGCTTTTCACATTTGGATTTCTATACACATTAGATATTGTACTTCCTCAAAAGGACGATAACCTCAAATTTAAAATGACCTCTCAAAATGGAAGTGGATATTAAAACATTATAAGCACACAGATGATGATCCTATGCAATGCCCAACCAATTCTGGAGGTTTCACCCCATATCCTATAAATGTACATTATATGAACACTTGTATATGTGTATACGCATACACATTTTTCTAACAAAAAGTGGGACCAGGGCAAACATATATTAGTTGAATTGTTAACTATAAATTGTAATTAATTGCTTGTTAAATAAGATAACCAATTTACAAAACTGTTTGATTCCCTAGCTGCATAAACCAACCATTCTCTCACAGAAGTATTATTCCAGCACAGGGAAACACACATATTTATATCCCTTCCTCCTTCCAACAGAAGAAACAGAAAACAAAGAGATGGAGAGAAAATGTAAGAAGTAGAGGAACAAAGCAAGGAAAAAAGAAAGGGGGGGGATGATGGAGATGGGGCAAGGCAGGGAAAGAAATAAAGGGCACCCCTTGTTTAAGTGTTGCAAAAAGGGTTAAATTTGCTAGCTAGGCAAACTGCCCTGTCCACTCCAGCAACTGAATTTTCAAGGATTTCCTGACTTTGCAGCCGCCAGATCTACAGCCATGTGCACCTCACATTCATTTCTTTTATTTCAACAGCTTTTACTTTTCAGTAAATTTAAGACAACAAAACTCCTAACCCCAACAAATCCACAGGTAATTATTTTTTGGAAACAAAAACTCTTCTTCCTATGGGGAAATATGGTATTTTTCATTCATTAAAACAACCAAACCAAAAACAATATAGAAAAACATAAATGCTCAAAGATGTCTTTATTTCCAGGTGGCCCAAAATGAATGTGGATGTTGTCAAAACCTAAACACAATAAGATAGTTAACTTTCCTGTGGAAATGACAATTTCCTTTATTTAATACTGACTTCGCTTTTGCTCAGATGCAAGATGTGATTTAAGTAGCAAAGCAAGCAAAACTCCCATTACAGAGCAAATAGCTCAAACGGCAATCACATTTCTAACTAGAAGTACAAAGAAAACTAAGAATCTGTAAGAATTATACTAGTGGGCACATTGTGTGGGCAGTTCTTATCCTCCTACTGTACTTGCTGGAATGTCTACTAAGGACATAGGTTCTGTTTGATGGGCCCCATGCTCTACCCACAATAGCCACCACTGTTGTAGAATTGCCATATAACATCTCTTACATTTAACCTCCATTTTGAGATTTCAACATTCAGATTGTTCCCAACTCAATCATAACGTCTGGGGGGCACTTACCTAATGCCTGGAGCATCTAACAAGTTTGTCAGCCCTGCCCAATTGATTTCCAAGTGCTGCAATAAGAATTAAAACAACAACAAAAGTGCAAGGTTAACAACTGAAAACAGATACAAAACTGATTTAAACGGTATTTGTCAAAGTTAGGAACATGGAAAGCTGGTTTATATCAAGTCAGACGCATGGTCCATTGAGGTCCTATTGGAGATGCCAGGAAATGAACCTGCAATCTTTTCTCCATGCAGAGCATACAGCATACCATTGAGAAAGTCAAGAATATTGAGTACAATAAAATCACCATAATTACAACAATAAGATTATTCACACATTTGAAGACAGCTAATGAAGCATCCTTCATTCATCTGAAATGTTTATGGTATTTTAATTCAGCATGAGTATTGTGTGGCCATTCTGAGTGAATTCAGACTGTCAACCACCGAAGCCTTGAGGAATCATGTGGTCATTTCTATTACCTGCCCATTATAAAAGGTGTTTTAGCTAGTGCTACAAGTTCTATGAGCAAGAAAACTAACTGCCTAACAGGGCAGCCTCAGGGCAGTAACATACCTGAATGGTTTGTGTTCAAAGGAGATGAATAAGCATTGTCAAGGCCTTGGTTCATTTCCTTCACGGGAAGCCTGTCACACTGACTGGATTATTCTCATTTCCTTGCCATGGAAGGCTGAGACAATCAGCATGTGTCAACATTCTAAACTTAACACATGTCTGTCAGGTGTATCTACTTGGCTAATGCCAGAACTCACATTGCTAGTTTCAGAAATGAGAGTGCATTCTGAGAGCTGTATTATCATACCGCTGCTGAAGCTTTCTACCCTGCCTCCTCAGTGGGGTTGGAGATACCACCAGAGGTTCAGAGGCCTCTTCCCAGAATGAGTCCTACTGTACAATAAAGCATCTCTTTCAATAAAGCATCTCTTTCAAGACATATAGGTGAAGGCAGTAAGTGTCTGAATGTGCGAGACTTTGAACATCAATTTTAGTGCAATGAGGGAGAGGAGTCTTGGGCCAAAGCAACATTTTGAGCCTAATACTATTTTTTTTCTAGGAGTGTACAAAACGATTGAAAAGTCAGAGTGATGTAAGGGTCTCTAATACACAATATAAAAGTGTGATCTTATGCATACTTATGTGATAATAGAGTACTGCCCATCTGAGAAAGCATGTTTCAGATGATGCCTTCCCCTTACCACCCTGTACTTTGGACACACTGGTTGTATGTTAATTGAAACGGACTACCAATAGGTTTACAGATTAGTTGCCTTCTGTAGCAACCAATATTCTTTATATGCCACAGTTTTAACTCTACTGGAGAGGATATTATTTACAATTGTATGGCTGTTTGCTGTGATAGTGTACTGAACCTCTGTCACATCCCAGTGCTACTCTGCACAAATGGAATATCTTGTTATGAACAGAGTAGTTATAATACTTAAATTCCTGATACATTTTTCATATTTCAGTTCTGTAGATTTTACACACTAAAGCAGAGCTTTCCAAACGGTGTGTCGTGACACAAAAGTGTGTCGCCTGCGGGGCCCAGATGTGTTGCGTCAAAACCCGGAAGCACTTCCGGGTTTTCCCGCGGCGACACACCAACGGCGGCACGCAAAAATCCGAAAGCACCGCAGCCATGGCAGCGCGCAAAAACCGAAAGCGGCAGCAGCGCTTCCGGGTTTTTGCACGCTGCTGCAACAGCGGCACTTCCGGGTTTTCCCGCGGCAACACACCAACGGCGGTTGGTGTGTCGCCACGGGAAAACTTTGGAAAGCCCTGCACTAAAGGCTTTTCTGCACTGCAGCCCTCAGCTGTTTGTCTCCTGTGCATAAACTGCCTGGAAATGAAGCCAGTGGAGGAAACCCTTTTCTGGATTTGAACCCTTCCTCCGCTTGGGCCACAGTGATGGGCAGGTGTCCTGTCTGGGCAGCGGCTAAGAAGGTCCCACTTTGGTGGATTCCAATGAATCCTCTCCCATTCATGCCAGGGAAGCAAGGGCCACATGCTTTCCCTTTGGTCGGCTCGTCTTTGGAGGACTGGTGAAAAAGAAAATTGACAACAGTTTTACAGTTTTTCCTCTTATTTGGGCTAGAAGGGGAACCTTGGCAGAACTCTTGCCAATTTCACTCAAACAAACAGCCAGAAGGGAAGGAAGGAACCAACATTTCATTGTTCCACTACTGAACTTGAACACCCTGCCCCAAAGGTCCAGCCTTGAAGACACAGTGCAGGGACTTGGGGGAGATGCTCACCAGAGCACACACTAGCCATTAGGAACAGAGGCTGTGTAAGATGGAATGAAGTTCACTAGGCAGACTGGTCTGCTCTGCTTGCGCCAACATGGAGAAAAAAAAACCTCCTTTAATGCAAAGCAAGAAAACGGGGGTAGAAGTTGCCTTCCCAATAGGCTGGCGGTGGACTGAGGCAGCAGTAATGCAGTTCTGCTCACCTGAAATGGTGGATGGCCCACCTTCACCCTGGGGCAAACTGGCAGTGTGGATGCCTTTTTAGAATTGGCTTCAGATATGTGAAACTCATGCCCAAGCAACATGTGCTCGGCTTCAGGTTTATTGTTTTAGGTGGGTCTTGAAAGCCCACTTGGTTCTTGGATGCTAGCCTGAATGGAATTCTTTACTTACACTATTAAATGTTGGGTTAAGTTTCTTTTAAATGGTTTCAATTTAGTTTTATGAGTGCTAGACTAGGCTGTATAATATTTTAAACTGCTCTTTTAGTACTGAATTTTTTTCTTTAAAGTTTTAATGCTTTTATTTCTATATGTGAGCTATCATGGCGGGTATTTCCAAAGGCCGTACTTCCCAGCAGAGGGTGTGCTTCCCCAATTTCAATCCTTCCTGTGTTACCAACTTTGTCCTCCTGACTCTACCACTTAGTTCCACCTATTGATATATCTTTCCTCTTTTTTAAAAAAACTAATTAACAAACAAACAAACAGACAAACCTTCTCCTTCTCACCCCCACCGCTAAACATAGTTTTGTAAGTGTTTTGGTCTTTGTACTAGACGACCTGCCCAAGATCTGAATTCATTTGTCGTGGTGGTCATTGTTTCTCCTGGGTGTGATGATGCATCGCTCGGTCCCTCAGTCCCATTTGTATACAATTCCAAATTGTCTCTCCCCTGGGACCCAGGTGGTCTCATCCCCATGACATCAACCTGTCCCACCTGGTCATGCAGAAAGGGCATGTTACGGACCCCGTCTGCAAGAGAATTCCATTTGGTGGGGTCCAGGAAGCGGGCCTTCTCTGCAGTGGCCCCCGCCCTTTGGAACATTCTGCCCCCAGAGGTGAGACAGGCCCCATCACTCCTGGCCTTCCAGAAGAACCTGAAGACTTGGCTCTGCCGTCTCACTTGGGGCGGGAAGGGGAGTAGTTATTCTTGGGGGTGGCTGGTGCCTTAGAGCCCTCCTCACCGATTTAGACTGATTTAGAACTCGTTTAGCCACTTGGATTGTATATTTATTCTTATTGGAAATAGTGTATTTATATTTTAGATGTTTTTATCTTTGTTGTTTTAATAGTGTTTGTTATTGTAAACCGCCCAGAGTCCCCCTTTTCTGAGGGAGACGGGCGATGGCAAAATTTGAAATATAAATATAAATAAATAAAAGCTGCAATGAAATATTTGAAGTAAAATAAACTGAACTCGTTCAATTACACTGTATCTGAATTAGTCCCATAACATGTTTTAAAGCCATCTTCCTGTTTGTTTTGTTTTAGGATTCTTTGTTTAAAATGATGTTTGGGAAGAAGAAATAATCTTTTACATTTTAGAAGGACATTCACAATTCTATTGTAAAACACACTGACCAGTATGTAAATCAGCAGTCCTAATACGTAAGGACACTATTTCTAAATTGGCAAAAAATCAGGAGTCTGGTAGCACCTTTTTCAACTAACAAATTAAAAGCTTATGCCTTTTAATAAAATTTGTTACTTGGAAAATGTGCTACCAGACTCCTGATTTTTTGCCACCACAGACTAACACAGCTCTCCTCCTCTTCTTATAGCTATAATGGTGTATCAGAACTGACTTACGGGTTTCTGGATAAAAAATATGGTTACAGCTCCAAAAAAGGGTAGATCTGTCAGAAGGGGCTCTAGGATTACTCGTAATGTTCCATACAGCTGCAAAAAGAAAAAGTTTAAGGAAATAATATTGAATTAACCACCAGGAAGGAAAAAAAATATCAAATATCTAAAAAATGTTTAATAAAGTTGTTCTGCACCTACCTGTAGTCCTTTTACTCCTACTTTAAGCTTGGAGAGCTCCATGTGAATTTCACAATCCCCTATATAACTGATAAGGAGATTAAATTAGCAGGGTATTAATTTGAAAAAACAAAAAATAAAAGACAAAACGTTAGTCTTTTCTTATTATTCTAAAGGGCTTTCTTATATTATTATAGTATAAGATGAAGAACAAAATTCTGATAAAAAAGGCATAATAAGATTATGTGTGAATACAGTTTTAGACCAGATATATTTTACAACATCACATCCCATTTGCTTTGGGAAACAGAACTTAGTACTTTACTTTCTTATCATGCTGATGTTTCTGCTACAGATTGAGTAATAAAGTCCTTAACCTATAGTCTTTTATTTTATTTTTTAGGGGGACACATCAAGTAATTCTCTTTGATTGGTACATCAAGTAATATATTTGCCAGATTAACCCAATCTCCTTTATCACTACATAACTTTCAGGAAACCTGGTAAATTTAATCAGAATACACACACACAAAGAATCATGAAAATTTATCTACTTTTTCCCCTCTCTGATTGCCTTTTTGCTAAACAACAATACAATGCATTAATATTTTTTTTGCTTTTTCCTCCCTCAAAATCCATTAAGGAAAAAGAGATATAATAACGCCATCTACTAATTGCAGTAATCAGAAAGCACCCTGGAATTACGAAGAAAGATGAACCATTCATATTCAAGTACTACACTGAAATAAGATTAACACTGCTTTATAAAAGACTGAAAGACTGCAAATTATGACACCTACGACTGCTATTTAGGGTCTCAACAAATTTTGCAGAGAATTTATAACAGGAATAGCAGTTCATACATAAAATACCTAAGAAGTGTCAATCACTGGCTAATCAAAGTTTCTGATCCTTAAACTATATTTAACATTAAATATGAATGCACATGAGTTTATATTGGTTAATTAAACTGATTGCAGGCAGGCAATCTGTGTTTACAGATAAATAAGATCCTGGCTGTTTGACAGCCACAGAACTAATTCATTATCACCAAGATGTTGTTCCTTCCAAATTTCATGTTACAAGAACCCCAACTGTACTGAGTTTACACACAACAGTTCTTCCCTTGTGGAGATACAAGAAAACCATCAAGTATGAACTCTTAAATTTGCCTGTGTGATGGGGCTTAGAATCCAAAACTATGAAGGCATTGTAATAAATACAGCATTGCCTTACAGCCAGGCCCATAACTAGGGAGGGCTGGAAAGCACTCCACAAATCTTTTTTGGCCTCTAACTGTTTCCAGTTAAATAGTGGAGCCCAATTGTATGGCTCAAAATAATATGCCCAATAATGTGGCTCAAACAAGCAACCTCCCACCCCCAATTCTTTGTCTGTTCCCTTCAAAGGCTTTGGTCTAACTACAGGTCTATTTACAGTCACATCAGTTTTAATTTCATTCTTTGCTCTCTAATAATGCACTGTCATCGTGAAAGATAGGAAGCATTTCCAAGGTAGAAGCTAAGTCCAGTTTAGTTGACCTCATATGTCACAAAATCTTGGAACTGTTTAAACTAAATATGCATTTCCTGTGTGATCCCTTCTCCTGCTTTCAAAAGGTTTGACACAGATGTCACATCCTGCTGTCAAACTGTTTTTGCATTAACCTGATGATAGCATGCTTATTCAACTCCTGCAGCTGTCTGGAGTGTAAAAAGCCCTTCTTAAGATTGTATTGTGATGTTATCCTAGGCAGCAAGAGGTAATAATTTCTTTCAGCACAGCATCCAGAGTGTACATGCTATAAAAGATGTTTCAATGATCAGAGTGTCCACCAGCAAAATCTAGGTTTTTTTTTTTACTGAAACTAAACATATGATTATTTTTCAAAAATAAAAAAATGGCCTCTGCAACCAAACCAGGCAGATGCAAATATGTCTAAGGAACCCAAGGATCTTAGGCCAGGAGGGAGTCTTAGGGCCACGCTGCATATTGAGGGCAGCTCCATTTACTCTGGTGCGTGAAGCAAACCCACCTCTTACTCTTCTTCCCCAAAGACCATCCTGAAGTTCCCATCACCGCAGGCAAGAGCTATCCTTGCAGGAGCCCTTTGAAACACAACCTGCATCTACCTTTGTGCAGAATGAGGCAGGAAGCCAGCATCCCGTGCTTTACCTTCAAAATGTGCTAAGTCAAAAGGCCCTAAGCCTCCTAAGGGGGATGCAGGGAGGATGGAGCTTGTCGGGCGTTTCTCCTGGCATCATCAAGTCTGCCCACAGGAGACTGGACTCCTAACGTCGTTGGTTTCTGACCATGGTGGAAAAGGGTCACGTTGATGGCTCCAGAACCTGAAAGATCCACTTGCATACATTTATTGGAGGAAGTGAAAACTAAACTCTGTTCCAGCAATTGCAGAATCTGATCAAAAGTGGAAGGGAATAGGGGGAAAGTATGTTTCCCATACTGTTTTTGGCAAGAAATAAAGCACAATATTGGAAGCTAATGTTTATTCCAGAAATAGAAGGAATCCGGGAGCTAGTTTCTTTCAGACAAGGCAAAGACACCGTTTGTTGTTCTGGAAAATATCCCCCGTTGCCCTACAAAGCAGCAGTTTTGTATTTTGCCCAGTAATATCTAGTAACAAAATAAACCATGTGACACTAACACTCCATTAAGAGTTTTCCTAGCTGCAGAACAAGCACGCTTGAACTTGAAATCCAGTTACATGATTTGTTTGACTAAGATTATTGGAGATGATAAGAGGATACAACTTGGGGTTGAAGTGTTTAGTGCAGTGCTTTCCAAACTGCTGCTGTTGGCGACACACCAACGGCGGCAGCGCGGGGGCGCACACGGCAGCGGGGGCGTGCATGGTGGTGGTGCGCGCGGCGGCAGCGGTGGCCTCGTGTTTTCCGCTAAAACGCGGAAGCACTGATGGTGCGCCGCTGCCGTCATCGCTGCCGCCACCGCTGCTCACGCCGCCGTGCACGTTCACTTCCAGATTGTGTCGCAACACACCAACGTGTCGCAACACAGAGTTTGGAAAGCTATGGTTTAGTGACAATTCTACAACATGCAGTCCCAAAACTCCTCTACCCTGCTAAGGTGATGGAAATTGCTGTTCTGCCCATATGCCTGAAATGCCTTTTCAATTCCCAGGCTGGGTTCACATCTCACATAAATGCTGTTTGCATGGTTTAGCTTAGCATGTTGTATAAACCCAGCCAATTTAAACTTTTCTATAAACCAAGGTTAAAGAAACTTCACCTGGTAGGATGGATAAACTGCGTCACAATCTGGGCCATTTCAGCTCAGCACTGGCAAAACTTTTGGTCCAGTGAGATCATTTTAGACATACGTAGACTTAACAGTGCTATGCACTGGGGGAAGGCATTTTTCAGACAGTAAAGCAGCCTGGGTGCTTCCAGATATATGGACCTCAACTCCCAGAACCAATTCTCAGGAACGGCCACGCTGTCTGACAATCTGAAAACCAGAGTCCATACATTTGGAGGGCATCCAGGTTGGGAAGGCTGTGAGAAGGTCTCATTTCACTTCAGAATGTGGTAAGTCAGCCACGGATATACATGCAGGGAGGACTTTCCGTCTTACTCTCTTCAATGACCTCTGCCTTTCAGTCCTGCTTTAATGGCTTCATGGGGCAGAATAGATTAATTAGTGGTGGCAGGAAAAGGAGAAGCTGAGCCAAACAAAGCTACCCAATGAAGTAGGATGAAGAGGCAGCATGGTGGAATCCCCCCTAAGGAAAGAATGGTTTCACATAACATGCTAGTTACATTGGTCACAAACCAATGCCTATATTTATATTTAATTTGATTTCTGCTTCTTAAATAACCTCCTATGTTACAGCACAAGAGACATACTGTTGAAATCATCATGACCATGATGGCTCAGTAATACACTGCAGACTGCTGGGCACAAGCATGAGACACTTCAGGGGCATATACAGTAAGTGGCACTGATGCCTGGGTGAAATGAATTCAGAAGCACTTTGGTTCCCACCTCATTTGCAGGATATACTGTATGCAATAGACTAAGGCTATAAAGTCTTTTGCAGGCTAAGAACTGCCCTCAGCCTTTGGCTGGCTGGCTGGCTAGAAGTAGTCAGTAGTCAAAACGTGAGTGGGCTGAGAAAAAAGTGATATTAAATTATATTAAATTAAAATTAAGTTTAATGTCAGTCTTTCCTCCTTGAAATCTGGAAACAGTTAATCCAAGAAATGAGAATTCAAGAACTCTGAGTAACAGTAACTATAAGGTAGACAGGCAAACGTTACAATACAGGAATTCTAGTAAGTATTCTACTTTCAAATGAGACATCTAATTTACTATAGGCAAACCATGGTACCAAAACCTCCCACTTCTTTGGTGCTTTTGTAAAGATGAGATATCTGCATCTCTTTGTTGCTTTGATAATTACTTTTCCTTTTATTCGTATGAGAAATAACGTTCACTATTGTTAATATTATACTCTCCATGTATTTAATAATTTCCCCTTCTGTCTGATTAAAAATCACAATTTGGTGACAACTTCTGTCAGGCCTATGCAAACTACACCCAAAAGCTTGGAGAAGTGCGCCCCAGTACGATAGAAATCATTTCCCCTGTACTACCTCTTCTAGCAAAGTGTCCTGGTTCTACAAAACAAAACAAAACAAATATGCATATTTCATAAGACTGCATGAAGAGTAAATTACACTGAATAGACAGCTATGTGCTGAGTGTTATTGAAGGTGATCCTCAGTCTTCAAGCAGTGATAATCAGGTCACATTACTGACACAGAGAACAAGGAACTAAATCATGTGGTCACATCATAGCTTGTGGATCACCAAATGTAATGTGATTCGGTGAGTTAAGAGTGCCGCAAATATGTAGGCACTTTTCACAAATATTTGAAGACGACAATATTGAGGCAAACCAACAGAAAGTCAATTATAAGTAGCAACACATTCAGTTTTATATATAGGTAGCTATAAATATTGCACTTGCTTATATAGTAGTCTAAACTACTTAACACAAACAAACATTGTAATATGATAAACTAAAAAATGGAGAAACAGAAACACCTATAATGCTGTTCTAAGATGATGTTGATATTTTCACATCCGCAAAATGCACCCTTGTTATCTCCCTTGACAGTCTAAAAGTTGCTAAAGCAGCAATGAGTCAGGGAAGGAATGTGGACAATGCATAAGAACCTGGCTTGAAGATTTCAATAGCTCCACCTTTTTTCTCTGAACTGGAGGAAGGACTCGGCACCTACTCCCAATCTACATGCAAGGCAGTGTCCTCCGGGCTGCCTAACTGGATGAGCTGGTTTTTGAATTCTCTTCCCTTGACTAGGACTATTCCTTATTTCTGCAGGTGGTGACCTCACAAGAGCATCCTCTGTGAATCACGCAGGATTGTGGATTCCAGCCAAGCAAGACAGGTCTATCTGCAATGGAAAACTACCTCCTCACTCCTCACATAGAGTTTACGTGGGAAAACACCTACATCACTTTTTCATAAAAATAGCCAAAAGAAAAATAGTTGCCCAGTGCTAATCCAGTTTTCTCCTATAGCCAAATACATTCCTCTCCTGAAGTATTTCAACAATGCATCTTATAAAGAGCAGATCTGAAAGTATTCAGGCAATACTTAGCCAAACATGGCTTCATTGAGTTCTATGCTTTTATATACGCAGAGCACCCAAGGACATAAACACACAATATCACAGATTCTTACATGAGCAAAGTTCAAGGCAATTGGGGTTACTATATTATTCATTTACATTCCTTTAGGACTGCTTCCAGACTAGTAATTCCATGACCAATCATTAAGCTACTTATAGACAGAACTACAGTCAACTTTCCACATCAAAAGTATCGCACTTTAGCTATATTCATAGTAAGTACTGTACTTAGTTTTTTTTAATGATTCTGTTCTTGTTTCTAGATATTCATAACAGCTTGGTTTTACTCACATGCATATTCTCTGCTAAATATGGACCGTGTTGAACAAACTTCCAATCAGGGTTATCTCAGCACATTTTTCTATAAATATAGCCTGTAATCATTATTCTTCAAGGATGGTCTCAATCTACCTTTCCCCATTTGAAGCAAAAGTTCACCTCCATTCATCTGTTTGCATGTTGTACTCTCAGAGAAACACCTCTATCAACTCATGTTCACCACGGTAAATGTACCTCTGCAGGTTCATATACTTATGCAGGAGGACATGTGGTACCATAACTAGCCTCTATTACTGTTATGGAGATTGCTGGTGGAGAAGGAGGGGGCCCTCTCCAGGGGGTAAAGCACACGCACAGTGCAGAATCCGTTGGGCTCCCTCCCAAGAAGATCAGAAAGGAGCCGCCTTAGTGTTCTGGAGTTTTTCCCTTAGCGTTTGCTAGTTCAGTTCAGTTTAGCAGGATTCTGTTGAATAGAGTAGAACAATAAATACTAGAGCACAATTACTG
The DNA here is from genome assembly GCA_023362775.1 of Charina bottae. Taxonomy (NCBI): domain Eukaryota; kingdom Metazoa; phylum Chordata; class Lepidosauria; order Squamata; family Charinaidae; genus Charina; species Charina bottae. The sequence goes on from JALMGJ010000001.1 coordinate 217,024,856, forward strand.
TCTCAGTGTGGTTCTTTACTCTATACCAGGGCTTTCCAAAGTTTTCCCGTGGTGACACACCAACCGCCGTTGGTGTGTCGCCGCGGGAAGCGCCGGCGTTGCGGCAGCGCACAAAAACCTGGAAGCGCTGCTGCCGCTTTCGGATTTTTGCGCGCCGCCGTTGGTGTGTCGCCGCAGGAAAACCCGGAAGAAGAAAACCCGCGGGAAAACTTCCGGGTTTTGACGTGACACATCTGGGCCCCGCAGGCGACACACGTTTGTGTCGCGACACACAGTTTGGAAAGCTCTGCTCTATACCTTGACAATTACATTTGATAGCACTATTTTAGCAAAAGCAAAGCAATCACTATTAGCAACAGGATTCACAGAAAGAATTCACTGTTCACTGCTTATTAGTGAAAGTGATCGGGCCCTTTCCAATGATAAACCATAGGAGTTCGATACTACCATATTTGCAAGTCCAGGATCACTTGTCTTCGGTCGACTTCTTTAGTATAGGTTTTCACTCCTTTAATTTTAGGGCACTGAAATCAAAGCACACAGCAGTGTTATTGATACAGTGATGAGAAATATATCCGTAAGAGAGCCCCAACCAAACACCAAGCTGGAGCCATCATGATTCCAAAAGAAATATTTGCTGCAGAAAGAAAACAAAATAATGGGCAGGAGAGAAATATTACAGAGTATGTTCTAATCTGCTACCCTTCAGAGGTATTGCTACTAAACCTGCTATCATTTCCAGTCCCCAGGGAGTTGGAAGTTTTGCTCCAACACATCTGGGAGGCATCGTTTGGGGGAAGGCTGTACTACTGCCATTGATTTTGCATTTTAAAATTCAGCCGGCTAAAAATGTTAGCTGTTGAATCAAATAGAAAAAAGGCATCCAAAATTTAAAAACTCGCTAAGAAAAAAATATTCAGATTCCTACTTAGGATTACTGAACAAAATGAAGTCCTTAATTAATTAATTGAATTAAAGACAATGCAAGGCATTTTCTTTCAATAGCATTCTGTGCTTTCTAAAAGGGCCTAACAAAGCAAAGGATAGGTTCTTTACAGTTTTTATATTAATAAAATCAGGAACTAAATGATTAATGAATGAAAGAGGATTTTTTTTGCCATTTTGCCCCTATCAAGACAGACTACTTGACAACAACTAGGATATTTAGAACAGGGTGGGAGCAAACACCATAAGAATAGTTCAGGGGACTGTCTTCTATCAGGAGATAGATTTTACAGTTGCAGCATTTTTTTGTTACTAGCACCTTGAGGACCACCAAGTACTGCCTGGAAATTCTGAGATCAAAAATCTATTTTGAATAGAATAGAGTTCACAATCCTTCGACACAAACATCTAATCTTTGTTACCCTAAACCTTCTACCTTTCAGTCGAGTAATTTAAGGCAGGGGTCCCCAACCTGTGGGCCGCAGCATGTTAGGAAGTGGGCTGCAGGGCTCCCTCCTGCAAACCCCGCCTCCGGTGCGCGTGATTGGCTCCCGCCTGCAACCCCCCCCCCCCCCCCCGGTAAAAATTTTCTTCCACAACCGGTCCCTGGTGCCAGAAAGGTTGGGGACCGCTGATTTAAGGCATGGGTTTGAACAGGTTCATTTTACTACAGCTATTATTAATAAAGTGAATGCCAGAAATCCTTATATTGCAAATCATCAGAAATTAAGCAATGGATCTAGATCTATCTTAAGCCTACCTGCACACAAAAAATACATTCATGAACTAGTCTGGCTGGTGGCAGTCATTTTCAAAGACATCACCTTACCTTATCTCCAAGATGGATTCTGGTAAATGTACATGTTTTTAGATGTACATTCTTTGCTCTGATTTTTGGTTCAAGAACTTCCTTAAATGTCTTTTCCATAATTGCTCCAAAATATGGCCAGATCTGTTCAACAACCTATTCATAAAACAACAAAAGTCTAAAGTCACCACATGTTTATTACTGTAGTTTGCCGTCTTTATTTCAAAGACAGAATGCCAACTTTGCTTATGGAAATGTCTTTAACTTTCTAAAGTGGCAGACAATACACTCATTGCAAAGGATAACAGTAAAAAGAAATGCAAAGTAAAAGATATGTACAGTTGCTTGTTCAAATAGCTGATCATCTCCAGCAGCAAAAATGAACACTTGGGTATTTGCAAATCTAGCCAAAGAAAATCATCATCATCATCATCATCATCATCATCATCACCACCACCACCACCACCACCACCCTCCTTCCAAACTACAGGATAAGATTAGAAGATTCAGAAAAAAAAATTTCAAGCTTGAACACACATTTGACAATATTGCTTTAATTTAAGCTGTGAATGAGATTCCCTCATGATTGCCCTGGGCTGCATAACATTTTCCAAAGTACTGGATGTTTTTCATCTCAGGCATGGCCTCTTGTTCCATTCTTGCTACTGCTATGAACTTCTGAGATAACGTTAGACACAGTAGTTCAATATTTCACTTTTCCTCAGGATCTAATATGCAAATCTTGCTACTTGGAAAGGGGGACATTTCATTCCATAAGTCATACGGGACCAAAGTCTTGTGCCAATGACAACTCTTCAGTCAGTTTACTGCAGTTCAACTGACTAACATTGAAGAAATTGTAGATTTGAGTTGGCAAGGAAAAGTCAGGCTATTACGGGATAGTTGTGAGTTTTATGAAGATCTGCCTAAGAGGTTTCAGTGCTGAGCAAGCATTACATAAATGCTATGGTTTGTTACTTTGGATAACAAAGAAAAAAAAACACATTGCTGCACAATTTGTTTTGGAGGAACCCTGGCAAAGGCAGATGGACTTCTTCAGCTGAGGAGAACTTTGATCAAACAAACTTCAGGGCAAACCTTAAACATCATAGAAATTACACCCAACTTACCCCAGCCACTTAACTAGAGCAAATAAGTTTATTCATGGGTGATTCAACAGCCAGGTTACAAAGCAAACTTTGAAGCAGAAACATTTCAGCATTATGCTTATTAGATAAAAGCTCCTTCCATATCCATTGCCTTACCTTGTTCAGCCACTCTACCCGTTCCACATCAGGGAAGTGCACCTGGAAAGCAAGGGCAAAGAAACAGATGAAAACTGATTTCATGATGGGGATTAATAAGCAAGGTGCAAGTAAAATGACAGGACTGACAAGAGACCACTATACAGTCTGATACACAGCATGATTCTGTAGCAATATCAAAAGTGCACCTCAGTAATGGGTCTGTCATTAGAGCCAGCATTGTCCGAAGACGCTTCCACGGTCATGTGGCCGCATGACACGCACGGAACGCTGTTACCTACCCACCGAAGTGGTACCTATTAATCTACTTGCATTTGCATGCTTTTGAATTGCTAGGTTGGCAAGAGCTGGAGCTAGTGCGGGAGCTCACTCCGCACGCAGGGCTAGGGATTCGAACCTCCGAACTTGCAATCTTCCGATCAACAAGCCTGGCGTCTTACCCGCTGAGCCACCACTCCCCTTATTACACAGAAGCAAATAGAAAGAGCTCCTTACTGAAAATGGAAGATTAATTCAACTCAGAGAAATAGCTCTAGCTTTGTAGTATTTTTGTTGTTTTATTTGTTCAGTCGCTTCCGACTCTTCGTGACTTCACGGACCAGCCCATGCCAGAGCTTCCTGTCGTCTGTCACCATCCCCAGTTCCCCCATGGTCGAGTCCGTCACCTCCAGAATATCATCCATCCACCTTGCCCTTGGTCGGCCCCTCTTCCTTTTGCCTTCCACTTTCCCTAGCAAGCTTTGTAGTATAGGACTTATTTTATATACAGGCGCATGAATTTGTATATTTTCTGTTTATTATTCTGATGTTGAGGGGGCTGCTTTTTATCTTATGTGGAACTTGATTAGCTGCCCAGAGCCTCCAGGAATGGTCAACATACAAATAAATAAAGTAAATAAATAAAGTGCAAAAATTTTAGTCTCTGGAACTTCCAGTTAAAAGACAATTAAGCAATATTTCTGAAAAAGCTTGTGTCTGACAGCTTCTTCTTCTGAGAATAGACAATATTGGAGCAAGTCAACCAACCGTCCAGGAATCAGCAACATGATGATGGCATCTATGGAAGTCCATGATTATACCTAACATGCAATCCAAGTTCTCACACAAGATTTCAGGGTAGAGATCACTGAAACACTGAGATTTCATTTAGCTTTATTTTGTGCCACCTACACTAATGTGAAATAAAGTGATTTATTTCACCTTAATTGTCAGCCTTATATCACAAGACAAAAATTCTTCATAGTAAAACCAGATTTATTATACAGATAAAATGTGCTCATCTCCCTATTAAACTTATTAAAGTCAGCTATAATAAAGGCCAATATTATACCTTATGTTTACATTTTATGATAATGCTAGTAAGTAGAATAGTTTTTCCCTAAAGGCTGTGATCAAGTATCTTAATTAAAAGGCCACATATTCTTAAGAGAAGAACCACTGTGAAATTAACTGGAAGTCTGATCTAAATTAAGATTAGAGGATAATAATTTTCCTTTTAATTGTATTAAATATTACAATTAGATAACTGTTTTTTAAGATTTCTGGGGGCCACAGATCACACACCTCTTTATTAAACAGACTTATATAGGTTTAAAAACAAAAAGGTAGAATGATGACTTTTCTAAAGAATGGTTGTTGTGGGTTTTCCGGGCTGTGTGGCCATGTTCTGGCAGTTTTTGTTCCTAACGTTTCGCCAGTAGCTGTGGCTGGCATCTTCAGAGGACAGGAGCACAGCTAGAAGATTCTCTCTGGGCCCAAGCAGGAACACACACCCTCCACTTGGGCACAGAGAGAATCTTCTAGCTGTGCTCCTGTCCTCTGAAGATGCCAGCCACAGCTACTGGTGAAACGTTAGGAACCAAAACTGCCAGAACACGGCCACACAGCCCAGAAAACTAACAACCATCGGATTCTGGCCGTGAAAGCCTTCGACTATACTTTCTAAAGAATGTTCATGTATTAGAGGTGCTTCCCAATCAGTGTTATTAACCCCTGTGCTATAAATGAAAAAGCCAGCTATTAGTGTGAATAAAATGTCACACTAAGCCCCTGGATATAGAAAAGGAAAGCGCCATTAAAAAATGTGATGGAAGCACAATCATAAATTTAATTCATAAACAAAAGTATTATTACTAAAAGTTATAAAATTATGTATCCTTCCTACACTACATGTACCTCTTAGTTGAAGGGATGATGGTAACAGTATGTTGGCTTGCAAGGCACTCTCTAGATTAGAGATCCTAGTTAACATAGAATAGTGTGAGCATGCTCAGGATCAACTGGGCTTTGATTGTGCTTGCAGCATACTGGCCCAAAAGTGCCCACATTTTCCTGCTTTGTGTCCTTACCATTAACAGGGAATGCTGTGTGTGGCACAAGTACAACTAAGGCTGGTTACTTAGTTTCCTCTTTCTGTCTTACTAAAAAGCCTAATGGACAAGTCTTGATTGATCAAAGCCATGATGATGCAGAGGTCAATATTTATCGGACCATTCAGTGACTTTGTTACTCTTTCTGCACTTTGCATACACTTGCTTATCTGAAAGTAAGATGAGTATGTACTGTATGTGTCTGTATGTCAGTATAAGTGTGTGTATACACACACACACACATATATACACACATATACATGTGTGTGTGTATACACACACACACACACACATGTACATGGATATATCATACATATTTTAAAATATAGTACATATTAGGTGGGTAAACCACAAGAATTTAAGGATGTAAGATAAAATTCAGTGCACTCTTATTCTAATTATATGGTAATAAAACCAAAGAGTTTTATGACTATATCGATAGAGGCTTAGGAGAAAAATAAAACCTATGGCAGGAGTCATGTTGAGATCAGTTCTGTGTAGCAGTCAAATGCTACTGTTCAAGACTATGATCCCATTTCTACCCCCAACAGTAACTTTGGAGGGAGAGACAAGCTGCAGTCTGCTTGCATGGGAGAAGGTATTGCCAACCAAGCAAAAGTCACTTATGAGTAAATATGTGTATTGTCATACTACTCGGTATACCTCCATCCCATCAGGTGAACTAGATTACGGCAAGTAGAAAATAAACCAGTCCCTCATGGTAAAGTTCTGGGTGATTCACAGGCGACTGCTTTGTAATGCAAAACAAAAATGCAAAGTAAACGAAATGTTGAGCCATGTCTGGTTTCCTCCAGGTACTTCTCACTCAGCCTCAATGTTCCTCACGTGTAACATAGGAGCAGAGCGGCAGAAAGATCTGGCCAAAGGCAGTTTTAGAGAGTGTTTGTTAGGACACATGATACGAACTGACACAAATGTCAGCTTGATCTGTACTTCTATATGGTTTATCCAGTCACACAGGTTGCAAGCGTTATTTCCCTCTTGATCTCACTCATTACTTTGTATCTCTCTCCAGATGGCCTATAAGGCTGAAGCCTGCGCAGGCAGAATTAGACTATGCCACTTATCATGACTTGATTGATTACTTGATTGATTACAGCTTGATTGATAACTGGCAAATAGAGGGAGAAAAAGTGGAGGCAGTGACAGACTTTGTATTTCTAGGCGCAAAGATTACTGCAGATGCTGACTGCAGCCAGGAAATCAGAAGACGTCTACTTCTTGGGAGGAGAGCAATGGCAAATCTTGATAAAATAGTTAAGAGCAGAGACACCACACTGACAACAAAGGTCTGCATAGTTAAAGCAATGGTATTCCCTGTAGTAACCTATGGCTGTGAGAGCTGGACCATAAGGAAGGCTGAGCAAAGGAAGATAGATGCTTTTGAACTGTGGTGTTGGAGGAAAATTCTGAGAGTGCCTTGGACTGCAAGAAGATCAAACCAGTCCATACTCCAGGAAATAAAGCCAGACTGCTCACTTGAGGGAATGATATTAAAGGCAAAACTGAAGTACTTTGGCCACATAATGAGAAGACAGGATACCCTGGAGAAGAAGCTGATGCTGGGGAAAGTGGAAGGCAAAAGGAAGAGGGGCCGACCAAGGGCAAGATGGATGGATGATATTCTGGAGGTGACAGACTCAACCATGGGGGAGCTGGGGATGGTGACGGCCGACAGGAAGCTCTGGCGTGCGCTGGTCCATGAAGTCATGAAGAGTCGGAAGCGACTGAACGAATAAACAACAGAACTTATAATGACCTTAGCTATTCCATAACAGAAGCAAATATCTACTACCTCTGGTATAGTATAGACCAGGGTTTCTCAACCACGGTTCCGTGGAACCCTAGGGGTTCCCTGGGAGATCACAATTTATTAAAAAAAATATTTCAAATTCGGGCAACTTTACATTAAAGAGGTAAGTTTCATTCTTTATTTTTAGTTTAAGAACACTGTTAATGCATCTATACAGGCCTACCCATGAAACGAATATAAGAATTTTGTAACTTCTGGCCTATTGAGCCTGAATGTGCAGGGGTTTCCCGAGGCCTGAAAAATAGTTCAAGGGTTCCTCCAGGGTCAAAAGGTTGTGAAAGGCATAAAGGAATGAAATACATAAAATACAAGTGTTTTGTGGTAATTCCAGTGAACTAACCTGACTTGTCAAGTTTCTTTGCTTTTTATTCCAAGGAAGAGGGTCCTTCCTATTACAGGTAAACACCCAAACTCTTCCAAATACATACACAGAAGGTTCATTAGTTGTTGACAGACAAGCTCTAAATGGACCTGACTGAAACAATTGTTCTTTACCCACCCTACACTAACATTTTCATTAATGGCGTAGCAGTTACTGTATTGTCTCTGTGTAATTGAAATAGGTCAAGCTGAGGCATTCTGTTCTGAAAGTATAACATTCCTGTGATAACGAACTCAACAGTTCATAATTGGCAATATTTTTCCCTTTCCTACATAAAAGCTTTTATACAGGAGGAGGAGGAAAGCTGTACTTAACCTTTTACATTATGTTGCCAGAAAAAAAGAAGTTTGAAAGACATTAGTAACTGGATATGCAGTTGTCTAAAATGGTGAAGTGTTTGGATCAGTTAGCATTACAAAGTCTAAGTGCTAAATTTACCATGTGCCCAATGCTTAATGTTTAGGTAAACCTAGGACACGACTAGTATTTGCTTATTATTACCCTTCTCCTGTTTCTATTCTTGAAGGAAATTAAGACTGCTTGTAGAAAAAGATTCCCAATCAGCCTCCCATCCAAAAGCTTATCAAACCCATACACATTTAGCATTTGTGAGGTTTACATCAGGTTCCTTCATACCCTACTCTGTAATGCCTCTGCATAGAAATCCTTTGGAAGCTTTATTCCTTCATGAAACAGTTCCTGATTCAAAGAGTTAAGAGAATGCACTCTGCGCATGGTCCTGAATTAAATCTGACCCTCAAAACTTTTCAAAGCCATAGGACCTGATAGGTCTCAGGGGAACCTCAAAGGCTTCATTCAACTTGCACATCCAAGCTGACTACTTTAGCAAATCCTGTAATAATGTGGTATTTGTAAACAAGACACTAACCCAATAGAAACAACTATGCAGCTATTCCATTGCATTCTAAATTTAGTCGAGCAGGCAGTCAAAAGTTACCAGTGCCAGGGCAGCCTGGGTTTACACACTGCACTAAGCCATAATGTGATTTCGTTGGCTTTGCTTAGCGTATTGAATGAATGTAGTCAAACTCGGTTGACTCAACAAACCATGATTAAACAAACCAGAGACAATTTTCTAAATATGTTCTTATTTTACCCAATTCTACTTCCACCCCCTTATTATGAAGCAGAGCAATAGACTCCCAAAAATCTGTAACATTGCTGCTGACATTAAGGAGTACAAAATACTTTTCTACAGTCCCTTTGACAAGCTGTCCTCTATCTATCTATCTATCTATCCATCTATCCATCCATCTATCCATCCATCCATCCATCCATCCATCCATCCACCCACCCACCCATCTGACATATAGTAGATAGAGACTTTCTGCTGCAAGCTCAAAGCAGCATCTATGGCAAATCCCTCTCTGATGTCATCCTCGTTAACCTTGTGAAGTAGGCTGGGCTGAGGGATAAGGGAGGAGAGAGATGGGCGGTCATATGAGACCTCCCCGTTTGGGGGAGATGGGTGGTCATATAAATTTAAATAATAAATAAATAAATAAAATAAGGATCCATCCACAGCCATTCAATGAGTCTCCTCAGCTGAAAGTGGATTTGAACTCGAGTCTCCCCAGTCCTAGTTTCGGACCTTAGCCACTACAACATATGGCTCTGATGGGTGTCCTAGGTTTGTAGTCCTTGTCAAAACTCATGATTGCATTAAGAACAGAACTACAAAAGCCTTCCCCAGCCTGGTGCTCTACAGATTTGCTGCACTTACAGATTGGTTGGTAGATTTGTTGGGGTGAAAGTTAATTTGCATGGGACTAAGACTGATACTGGGAATCTATGCCCCAAATGAGGATAAAATACTGTTCTATAAAGGACTTATGGAGTCCATTATAGGTTTCTCTTATGAAATCGGCTTCTCTTATGAAAATTGGTGTTTGATGGGGGACTGGAATGGAGTGATCTCCCCACAACTGGACAGAACTTCTGAGAAAAATATTAAAATTACTCAAGGCAAATTACCAATTTTTTTCTTTGATCTGATGGACAATTTAGGGCTTGTGGACATATGGAGACAGAAAAATGGCCATTCAAGAGACTACACCTAATAATCCTGTGAGTTTGGTTTATAAAAGGAAACCCAGTTCTTTTAGATGGAGACTAAATGAAATGTTGTTACAGAAAGAAGCAATAGTGGACGATTGTAAAAAGAAATTAAAAGAATTCTTTGAAAATAATTTAGACAAAGGAACTGAGTTAAGAATGGTTTGGGACGCAAGTAAAGCTTTCATCAGAGGTTATTTCATACAGCATAATAGTGAACTCAAAAAGAAGAGGCAAGAGAAGACACACGCTATTTTGGATGAGATAAAGAGAAAAGAAGCAGAATTAAAGAAATTTCCAGAAAAGATAAGTATTTCTCAACAAATTAAGCTTTTACAATGACAGTTATTTATGTTAATAGTAAGAGCAATGGAAATAAAAATTAACTATGTAAAACAAAACAAAAACTTTGAGTTTGCAAACAAACCAAGGAAATGGTTGGCATATAAATTACAAAAAGAAAAAGAAAAGAAAATGATACTGAAACTACAAGAGGGAGATACTGTATTAACGGATAGCGTGGCCATGCAAAAAACATTTCATCAATATTATTCTAACCTGTATAAAGCATGTAGTTAAGATGAAAAGTTTCAGTCTGGCTAAACATTTTTTAAGATAAAATATTTTAAAATTTAGGTATATATTTTAAATAGGAAAAAGAGAATCTGAAATATTAATCGAGACAATTGATAAGGTTTAGCTAAAGTTAGATTATGTCTGTGGTGCTCCAATTTATTATTGTGAACCGCCCAGAGTTCCCCATGAGGGGAGATGGGCGGTCATATAAATAAAATAAAATAAATAAATAAATAAAAATTGATATATTAGTAAGATTAGGATACAAGTTTGTATCCAGTGGTGACCATGCATCAGTGAAACAGGAACTGCTGGCAGAGGGTGGCCATACAAGTAACCAACCAGTTACCTTAATTTTAAAAAAGACTAAATATTCATCTAATAAAGTTCAAAATTAAAAGCAAACTATTTTGTCACCAAATATGGTTGAGTTTATCAATGTAGTCCTTTAACCATCCAGAATGCATTCTCCAGCAACTAATTTTGCATCTATGTATCACAGCTCCTGTTTCCTCAAAATATATGTATCAACAGATTTTCTGTTCCACTAATTTACTCTATATTATTTATTTGTTTATTTATTTATTTATAATTTGATTTATATCACCGCCCCATCTCCCCCAAAGGGGACTCTGGGCGGTTTACAAAAAACAAACAATTCAAATAACATATCATAAATATAAGTAATTAAACTAGATATAAAATAAGTATAAAATCCAAGAAGCAACAAACTTGTGTTTAAAAGGACTCTATGGCACCAGCCATCCCCAAGAGGAGCTGTTACCCCTCCCTTCCCTCCCTTTTTGTTTTTTTAATTGCAACCAACTATGGGGAAACTTCAGCCGAACAAGCTTCCCTGTCTGGCAAACGAAGGCCCCATGGGGCACCTTCTGGAAGTCTCTACCTCAGAGCTTTCCAAACTGTGTGTTGCGACATGTTAGTGTGTCTGCTGCAGTGTCTGGGTGTGTTGCGACTGCTGCTGCCTCCGAGCCCTGCCAGGATTCCGCACAGGTCCTAGTGCCTGCCTTGTGCCCTGCTGTAAGAGTGTGTCTCAAAATGATGCCCTGCTGTAAGAGTGTGTCGCGAAATGATGCATGTCTAAAAACTGTGTCACCAACATGAAAAGTTTGGAAAGCTCTGCTCTACCTCATGTCTCTACCTCACCGGATGGCAGCACACCCCAGGGTCTGCTCACCTGAAGCACAAAGAGGATGCGTTCCACACTGACCCACTGGAGAGCTGAGAGCCAAGCTGCTGGGAATGCCCTAGGACTAGAGAGTTCTGCCTCTCCCAGGGTGCCATTACAGCTGGACCATTGGATGCACTTTACGAGGCCTAAGCTTTTTATCGATTGTGTTCTGTTTTCATCAGGTGGCATCATCTGACTGGCCTGGAAGTTAAACAGGGTGGGCCTGCTTCAGACTTGGATGAGAGACCTCTAGCAAATGCTGAGTTGTAAGCTAGACTGGGAAGTAGAAAAGCACATTGGAAGAAGGCAATGACAAACCATTTCCATACTGTTGCTAACTGAACTATACGGATGCTTCCAAGAAGTCACCAGGAGTTGGGACTGAGTTAATGAATACTTGATTGCTGTTTTTCTAGACCAGACAATAACTGCAGTTATTCAGCATCATGTATTTTATTCTATCACTCACTCACCCACACAACACAACACAGAGGTCCTGTCTGCAGCACAGCCCAACACTTGTAAATATTAGAGGAAAGAGACAAAGATGCCAATATCTGGGGGGGATGGGGCAGAGAGAAAGAGCACCCATGGGTTTGTGCATGGGCCTCAGAGGACTTTCTGCCCAACTTCCCCTTAATCCTAGCAATGCCATTGCAAGTCCTTGTCGTTCCCAATGGACAGCCAGGATTTTAGTTTAGATTTTAGTTTAGAGTTTGCATAGACCCTGGAAGAGTTCCTCAAGTGCATTGCAACTCCTAGACCAGAAAAAGCTCCCCATCTATCTATTATATTTTCAGTACAAAAGGATTTTGAAAAGAGGTCCTAAAAAATTTCCGGAATGAATATCAAACTCGCATCATCCATTTTAAACCATAAACCATAATCTGTAGATGTTTAAAAGTCACCGATCACAGCTAAAGCCTTGCAACAATAAACGCTGAACGCCGCTGGGCACCTCTTTGGTTTTGTAGGGTTCAAAGGGGAAAGATTTGTAAAACTGTGCCACTACAACTTCGGATCCTTTGCCCCCAACAAACTCCTCCTGAGCTGGCCCCTAGGAGACAGCTCTGGAATAGTCAGGATTCTACACTGGGTTCCAGTCAATGCCCTGCACCATATTGCCCAGGTTTACTCTAAATCCTATTAAAAGTGGGCAACTTACTTTTGATAAGTGGGTACAGTAAGCAAGTAGCCTTGCTTAAAATAAATCGGGCTTCCGTGTGTTTGGTTATTTGTCAGTTGTCCCCCTGGATTTTAAACCAGCAGCTAAGAATGGCAAGCTCCCCCCCTAAAAAAGGAATGAGTGACAAGAGCCATTGCATTGCCAGTCTCCCCTCTGGGGTGGCACATGGGCTACTTGGGGCGGGGGAGGCTTTCCCTGCTCGGTGCTATTGAACACCGGGTACCGAGCGAGGGACCGGCAGGGAGCCAGCCAAAGCCTCTCGGGATACAGGGCCCACGGGCTCGTTTGCAGAATGGCGCCCGAAGAGCGAGCGCCTGACTCCCAGGGCTGTCCCTCAGGGCAGAAGCAGAGGGCAGAGGGCCCCTCCGCGCCACTCACCCAGGCAGGGAGCTGCTGCAGGGCGATTCCTTGGCTGATGGCTTGCTTCTCATCCTCCGCCAGCCCGAAGGCTGCCAGCAGCCGGGAACGCTTCTCTCGCCGGTTCCGCCTCCACCACATCCACAAGAGCAAGCCGATCAGCACCCAGCTCGTACTGAGCCCCAGGTAGCCGGCCAGGTAGACCGGAGCAAGGCACAGCAACGCCCGGACCGCGAAGGAACTGAGCTCACGGAGCACCGGAGGAAGGGGCTTCGCTTCGGACCGCGAAAGTTGTTCTTCACTCGGCTCCGTTTTAGCGGCACTCGAGTCAGCAGAGTCCGCCTGCCGCGGCGCCGCAGCCGCCGACTGCATGGCAGGTAGAGCCGGGCGAAACCACGAAAGTACGACGCCGCTCCTCCCGGGCGGGCAGGCGCTCAGTACCTCAACGCGGCTCCCTCGGTCAGCCCGGGGCGCTCCAAGCGCTCCACAGAGAGCATCCGCGGCGCTGCTGTTGTTGCTGCGGCTGCTGCTGCTGCCGCCGCCGCCGCCGCCCATTGACTATCCTCCTCCTCCTCCCTCGGGGCCGCCCCGGCAAGGCAAAGGGAGGTCCCGCTCAGGTGAGCCGCTGATTTTCGACCCCGCCTTTTTCTCGTTCTCCAGGCGGCCGGGCCAGGCAGGTGGGAGAGAATGCCATGCCGCCACTCTCTGCTGCCCCCTAGAGTGCCTCGCGGAAGCGGAAAGGAGAAGACTCGATGGGTTTGCAAAGGCGGACCCGGCCGCCTCCACACTACGTACAGTGCTTCCTGATGGCGCCATAAAGCCTGTCATTGATATCTCGGGGCAGCGATGGCTAGATGGCTTTCTATATCACGAGAGTGAATGTTGCTACCAAAGAAGCTTTGGGGCCGGTACAGCAGTTTAGTGGAGTTCTTGGTGCTCTTCGTGCACTGATGAAGTTGCCTAGTTGGGTAACAAAACATCTGCAAGCAAACAACCAAGCTCAGAGAGCACAAGAACTCCACAATTCATTCCTGAGCTACAGATATTCTCTTCTATTGGAACAGCAGTTTAGGGTTTTTTTCTCCACTTGAAGGTATGACACATGAGTTTCCAAAGTTGTCTTTCCAGCAAGACTTGTCCTGGGCCAGCAAGTTGAGATGGGGCACAAGATCACCCCCAAGCCACATTTTCTGGAGGAATGGGGCTGTTCAGACTGTTTTGACAGCGTAGCTTCTGCCTGTGGTTATTCCAAAGGGCCTTTCCCTGCTACTGAGCCTTTAAGCCTTCCAGATCTTTCTGGGCAGGTTCTCATCTTCCTGAGTCAGTCCCAAACCTGCAGCCACAACATTCTAAGAACATTTTATTATTGACTACACGCAGGCATTAGAAACTCCTACAACAGCATGTGTTACATATTTACACAAAACGCTAAGCCAGAACAGCATGCTGTCTGAAACTCAGGCACAGAATTTAAATACATGATGAAGTTCACCTTGAATCATTTGCTCTTTTTTGCACAGCAGAATCTTCACACAGTTAGTTACTAGTTAAATCCAGTAAAGGTAAAATCTCCTTCAAGATGAGTTTAATTCTTGGTGGTGACCTCATGAACCTGTCTATGGAATTGGCAGGGTTGTAGAAGTGACAGGCCATTCCCATCTTCAGGGATGTTTTATGGCCATCAGTCTGGCCTAAAGCCTGGGAACTTCCTGATAAGTCTCCTGCCCAAGTACTAATGGGGCCCAACCCCATTTACCTTCCTAGAAGAATCTGAGGATCTATGTTTCTGGATTATAATCTTAACAAAGGTTAATTTAGCCTAAATTTCTTCATCCTAATTTTTCTGATTTCCATGACACACTGTATCATACTAGAATCATACAAATTAGGCTTGTATAATTTATTAGGCTAAAATGTGATTGGCTGGTTGTGGTTCAGTGTATCATGCAAATACAGCTGTAGTATTATGAGCCACCGAGGGATCCAAAAGAACAAAGAGGGTTATATTTCTTCAGTTGTTCTTAGAAGTTTGATGGTCAGGTAAAGACTCCCTTAACATAAGGCTCAACTCTACCATTGTGACTACATGGACACATGTATGCAATTTTCTGGGCAACAGAAAACCACAGTATGAATGTGGTTTGTTTGTTGTTTATTCGTTCAGTCGCTTCCGACTCTTCGTGACTTCATGGACCAGCCCACGCCAGAGCTTTCTGTCGGCCGTCACCATCCCCAGCTCCCCCACGGTCGAGTCCGTCACCTCCAGAATACCATCCATCCATCTTGCCCTTGGCCGGCCCCTCTTCCTTTTGCCTTCCACTTTCCCTAGCATCAGCTTCTTCTCCAGGGTATCCTGTCTTCTCATTATGTGGCCAAAGTACTTCAGTTTTGCCTTTAATATCATTCCCTCAAGTGAGCAGTCTGGCTTTATTTCCTGGAGGATGGACTGGTTTGATCTTCTTGCAGTCCAAGGCACTCTCAGAATTTTCCTCCAACACCACAGTTCAAAAGCATCAATCTTCCTTCGCTCAGCCTTCCTTATGGTCCAGCTCTTGCAGCCATAGGTTACTACAGGGAATACCATTGCTTTAACTATGCGGACCTTTGTTGTCAGTGTGATGTCTCTGCTCTTAACTATTTTAACTATTTTATGAATGTGGTTTGTCATTGCCTTATTCTGGGATTTTTTCTTTTTGAGTTTCCAGTCTAATCTTCTGCCCAGGATTTTCTGATGTTCTCCCATCCAAGTACTAACTAGATTTGACCTTGTTTAGTTTTTTGGAGATTAGCCAAGGTGAGTTGAGCAGTGATAAATAATTTCTATTACAAACTCAGACCTAAACTTGGGAAGATATGGATTTAGAAAACTAATTTCATTCAAATTTGCTTCAACATAAAACTGCAGATTGAATGCTATTTCCCTGAATATCTGTCTTCACACATGTAATAAATAAACTCAACAAACAGGAATCTTGCCCATGTTCCAGTCACTTGTCTGTACACACTTCTGAAAAAGTGTGGAAACTTCAGCGTTGGGTAAAGCCGGAGTACAGACCATATTTACATTGCAAGAGAACTAGCTTTCATATACCACAATGTTGTTCTATAGGATTTGGCAGCAAATTGGTTCCCTTGTGCAGAGAGGGATGGGAGGATTTTTCTTTGGAACAACATGCTAGGTTAAAATCTTGTGTATTTTATTAGTTTGCTCCCAATGCCATCTGGTGCTTAGGTGAAAAAGTGCAAGGGAAGATAGATTAACAGTCATTATTTACTTTATGTAGCCAGCTCATAATTGCAGACTATAAGGGAAATGTAGGGTGCATTAACTTTTCTTTCTTTCTTTCTTTCTTTCTTTCTTTCTTTCTTTCTTTCTTTCTTTCTTTCTTTCTTTCTTTCTTTCTTTCTCTCTCTCTCTCTCTCTCTCTCTCTCTCTCTTTCTTTCTTTCTTTCTTTCTTTTTCTTTCTCTTTCTTTCTTTCTTTCTTTTTTTTTCCTTCCTTCCTTCCTTCCTTCCTTCCTTCCTTCCTTCCTTCCTTCCTTCCTTCCTTCTTTCTTTCAAATATGCTACTACATATTTACTATTTCTGCAGCAATGTGTACTAGATACAATAAAAGAAAAGGTACACTTAAATTATCTGTAGCTTGAATCATGTCAACTGGATTTCTATTTTCTTAGTGGAAACGTTTCGCTCCTTATCCAAGGAGCTTCTTCACTCCTTGGATAAGGAGCGAAACGTTTCCACTAAGAAAATAGAAATCCAGTTGACATGATTCAAGCTACAGACAATTCCACCTGGATGACTGAGAACCTTCATAGACATACACTTAAATTATTTACACAGCCAGGTGAACAAACTGGTGAAACTGGAATACCTGCATTTTATCATGTTAGATTGTTCCATGCATACAATAATGAGGAGTTTCCTTACTTTTAATGATGCTATAGGGCAAATGGCTTTTGGATTAACTTGTGTTTATACCTTTCTAAAGAGAGCTAGCATGTCCCTTTGGAACACTCTTCCCCCAGAGGTGAGGCAAGCCCCCTCTCTCCTGACCTTCCAAAAAAAGTTGAAGACCTGGCTCTGCCATCTTGCTTGGGGCGGGAAGGGGAGTAGTCATTCTTGAGGATGGCTGGCGCCTTAAAGTGGGCCTCTTATATACAGGAATTGAATTAGATCTGTTACTGCCATCTGTATTTTATTTTATTTTATATTTATATTCTGTATTTATGTCTATGAAGGTTCTCAGTCATCCAGGTGGAATTGTCTGTAGCTTGAATCATGTCAACTGGATTTCTATTTTCTCAGTGGAAACGTTTCGCTCCTTATCCAAGGAGCTTCTTCAGTCTGAGCAAAGTTAGTAAGGGAATCCTAAATATGTTTCTAGGTGGCTGTGTGACCTTGCACCTGGGGCTAGGTCATGGTTATTTTTGATTTTTTAGCTTTCCACTAGCATCTACATATCTTCAGTTGTTTCCATCTATTTCCACATCTTTATTAAATATTCTACCATGGTACACTTCATCTTCTTGCTTTTTTTTTGCCATTTTTGTATAACTTGCAGTCATTCGTTCCATTTCCCCTGTCAAACACAACTACCTTGGTATTTGATACATTAATTTTCAAACCCATACTCCTCATGGTGGTGGTATCATACAAGCTAATATTCACTGCAAATCTTTGAGTTTATTTTTATTTATTTATTTTCTATCCCACCTTTATTATTTTTATAAATAACTCAAGGCGGCTAACATACAGTATCTAATACTCCTTCCTCCTCCTATTTTCCCCACAGCAACAACCCTGTGAGGTGAGTTGGGCTGAGAGAGACTGGCCGGCCCAAGGTCACCCAGCCGGCTTTCACGCCTAAGGCGGGACTAGAACTCTCAGTCTCCTCCCAGCCAACCAACCAAGTATTGTCTTCCTACAAAAGTAAACATACATTGAAGTCCTTAGCAAACACACCTGTGACATCCCCACATGCAGTTCCTATACATTTATTTATAAATAACCAATGGATTAAACAATCAAGGAGACATCACATACTTTTTTCTTACCCCCTGCTCAACGTTGAACTATTAGCTAAGCTTTGTATTATTCTCATGCACATTTCACTTCCATTGTACGTATTTTTTATCCCATTCAATATCCCATTCAGCTTCATATTTGCACACGAATTTCATAATGAAAGCTTATTTTGATTAATCATTCATTTTTTTCTAAACCAATTAATGTACAAAAGCTTTCTCATACTCAGACATTTCTCAATGACCTGCTAAAAAGCAAAAATCTGATCTATACATCCCCTGCCTGAAATAAAGCCACAGGGCAATTCCCAAATTTTCTTCTGGTCACTCATGATATCCTTTCAATCTGACTTCTGCCAAACTACCTCTAAGGAGTATTTAACCAAGTTATCCACTGTAACTTTTGCATTCACCTTTGCTTCCTTTTCCTTTGTACAGGGGAACAATAGCGGCATTCTCCAATCATCAGGCACGCATGTTGTCTTCCCACGTTAAACAAATTGCACAGCCATTCCATAGGCAAACCACATCCACGTGTTAACATTTAACACTGCTTGGGTTGTACTTGGATGTTTATTGGTTGTGGTGGCTTTAGTCTTTTTTTGCTATTGCTATTGTAGTTTTGTCTTCTTCTTTGCTCTCCTTTCAGCAGTATCTGCCTTATATCTGCTCTGGTGAGTTTCCGGATCCTCTAGTGCAGGGTTCCTCAACCTCAGCCATTTTAAGATGTGTGGACTACAACTCCCAGAATACTCCAGCCAGCATTGCTGGCTGGAGTATTCTAGGAGTTGAAGTCCACACATCTTAAAATGGCTGAGGTTGAGGAACCCTGCTCTAGTGGAGATTGGGTGATGGTGATAGCATCCACAGAGAGGCACCATTGATTATAAACCCATGATGGGCATATCCACCTTGATCTACCTTTACCATTTAAACTGCTCTTGCCTTGGGCTTATGCCAGCTTGTTTCCAAGAGGCTTAAGTGAATCCTGTTGGACTGTGTCACTTTGGCAGCAGTTTATAAGGTTTTCCTAGACTACCATGTCCTCCCATTGGACAATTGCTCTTCTGCTGTGCCCTCTCAACTATCTGGTCCAGAAAAACAACAAGTGGCAATCACTTTTCTTCCTAGAGTTTCCTTTTTAGGGTGTCCTAGAGAGAGAATGAGATACACATACACACGCACACAGAATTAAGTTGAATTTATATATACCACGTTAAAAGCATCAAAATACACACATACAACAAGCAGCTTAACATCCTTTCTTACTACTCTGTTGCTTTCTAATATTTCCCACTATCATGAATGTTATAACAGCACAATGGCTACAACTCTAGCCTTAAAAGTAGATGGCTAGCTAGAAACCCTGTAGAATTTTTTTCCCACTCCTATTTTTCCTTCCGAGCTTCCTTCTTTCCTCTGAGCCTTTTAAATAAAAGTTTTTTTAAAAATCAGTGGTGCACTGTTTTCCTGTTTTTCCAGGCACTGAGGTCGAAGAGTTTCACCCCCAACTCCCCAATAGTCTGTTGGAGAGGTTGGCTCAAAGGCTGCTTCTTCCTTGTGGAATACTTCAAAGTTTGATGCTTCCATCTACTTGTTAATTGGTTCGGCGTGGGCATTGCCACCTTAGGAAGGCTGAAGATGCTGTCAAAGTCTTTACCACCCCATGTCTGGAG
Source organism: Charina bottae (assembly GCA_023362775.1). Taxonomy (NCBI): domain Eukaryota; kingdom Metazoa; phylum Chordata; class Lepidosauria; order Squamata; family Charinaidae; genus Charina; species Charina bottae. The sequence goes on from JALMGJ010000001.1 coordinate 217,044,547, forward strand.
GCTGTTCGGGCCTGGGTGGGATGAAACAGACTAAAGCTGAATTCAAGCGAGATGGAGTGTTCTTGTTGATTCACTGAGGTTCTCCATCAGCCTCAGTGTGGTCTCTTGCAGGAAAGGCGCAATGCCTGAAGGATCAGGTCTATCATTTGGGGCTGGTTCTGGACTGGATTGTACTGCCGGATGGACAGGTGAAGGCCAATGCAAGGAGTGTTGGGGATTCTGGCAAATCCAGCATGCCTCATCATCATATGGATGGCTGCTCTAGGATGCAAGCTCTCCATGCTTTTGAAGAAGCTGTTTGTGGCCACTCCCACTTCCTCTCTCTCTCTCTCCTCCTTGGACCGGGAGCAAGCACATGGCTGTGTGCTGCTCCATCCTAGGCCATGGATGGGCCTAGGAGATTCCCCCCCCCTTTCTACATGCATCTCTTACAGCAAGCAGGGCAAGAGGTATTAAGTTTAGGGAAACAAAGAAGAAATGGAACATCATTTATCTACCAAAAATGCTGTACCTGCAATGAATAAACTTAAGGACTCTTTTGTACTTACTTTTCATACCTGCCATGTCTAAGCACGTGTTTCTTTATGCTTGGGTGGGCTAAAGGTGTAAGATTAACCTGAATCTCTCTAATATGCTCATTTTTAAACAATATTCCTTTTCTGTACATGAGTTTTGCAGCTCTGCTCCATTTCAGTAGTTCTAACAGACTGCTGAATGGGCTTCAAGGAGGACTCCGACTGGAATCAACTTGTCTGATGTGCGATTCCCAGGGGAAAGCGCAAGAGGTTCCCCACTTTTATGAGGTGAAGGGGGCCGAGGTCTGGAGAATCTTTTTCTTTTTTTATAGTGGCACCTGGATTATGGGAGGACTTTCCCTTAAAAATCAGATTAGCCCCATCTTTGCTCACTGCAAGCTGTTGAAAACAAAACAGAGCTCTTCTGGAAAGCATTTGGAGAGTAAACATGATGCTGTCTGTGTTTTGTTAGAATGTTATTGTTGCTACATTTTTTTATTTTTAATGTTTTCAATTAAATACATTTTTGCTGTGGACATTTTAATTTTTATGCATGCCATCTGTATTTAACCAGCAGGAATCCTTGCAGATTATGGCAGTATAAACACTTCATAAATAAATAAATGTGTGTGATTACGTTTTAAAATCACCAATACATTGCTGCCCATACTGCAATTATCCACTTGTGAACAAGTATTTCTTTCTGCCTGTTCTGATTTATTGCCAATCTAGTTAACTAACACAAATGTTTAATCTTAGAATTATGATTGCACCAGCTATTATTTATACAATTTAAACTTTCTCAACCTTATACACATCTTAATTCAGTTCTTAGATACACACACATTTTTAGAAAAAAACCAGGTGCATAAATAGGATGTGCCACCTGACATAACAACTATTTTAATATGAGTCAACTTGAAGATATGAAAGTCAATTGTCTAGTTTCTGAAGAATGGTGCAGGACAGATAATGCTTGAATGTTCAACAGGTTCAGTTAAAGAACAGAATGTTCTTTTTATTATATTTATATTGTAACAACTGTGTAGAATAAGAGATGGTGGTATGATAAAACTAAATATCAAACCAAAGTCGATTTAAAACCTTTGCTCAAACGGAGTCTACAAATCCCAAATTAAAAACATTTTTTTAAATGCAGGAAGAAAAATAGCAAAATCAGTGCTTGGTAAGCATCCCTGAGAGAAGGGATTTTAAAACATGACATACCCCACCACTGAAAAAACTCACTCTGGGGCCATTACCCTCCTCATTTCTTAACAGATCTTAACATCCAGCAGGTTTGTACAAGAGCATAAGCCATGCATGATTTCAAAGGTACAAACTAACACTCTGAATTTTGCTCCAAAAAAGGACTACCCACTTTAGTAGTTAAGGCTGGTGTCTTAAAGATGGTATCATAGTCATAGTTAATCATTTATTTGCCTTTTCTGCACCAGCTGAAGATTTGTACTTGTTTTCCAAAGCAGCCCCACTAAAGTCACACCGAGCCATAAATCACAAGTCCTCTGAAAAGTTTTTGGCCTTAAGCCTCATTTTCTGTGGACTTGTTTTCACTTCCTCATACTTTAACCTACCACACCAGCCTTTTGGTTGCTCGCTGGATGATTGGTTTAGTTAACATTTAAATAATTTATACTCCAACTCCAACTAAAAGGAAGAGGGGCTGACCACGGGCAAGATGGATGGATGATATTCTGGAGGTGACGGACCCGACCTTGGGGGAGATGGGGGTGGCGACGGCCGACAGGAAGCTCTGGCGTGGGCTGGTCCATGAAGTCACGAAGAGTCGGAAGCGACTGAACGAATAAACAACAACTCCAACTTTGGAAAGAAAGATTCCCAGCGTGGCAGCTTATAGATCAATAACCAGAGGCAGCCTAGAAAGGGGTAACAGAAAAGGAAAAAAGCAGAATGGGAAACAAGAAAGCAGCCGCTGATTGATGCGTGGGGCGAGGCAACGCCGGATAGAGCTGGCTAACTGCTCAGGATGGATAACAGAGCTTATTTCCCTTCCCAGCCTTTACTGGTGGAGTAGCTGTGAGATTCTGTACTTAAGACACTGTTGGTGTTCAGTGGCAACTCAGTACATCAACCCGCTCAGAGTTCATCTTCCACGGGTGTGGCTGATCTTCAGCCTGCAAGATGACAAAGCGCCTTCAGTTACTTCTTCTTTGTGATCTTTTAAAAGGCTTAAATCAAAGCAGCTTGCCAGCTCCTAACCAATAGCATATGATGAGGTTTGAGTGTCTTGTGGTAGAGCAGGGGCAAACAAAATTTTTCAGCTTGGGGCCTCACTTCCTTTAAAAAGTTATTTCAGCTGACAAGGGCTACAGAGCCACGTGGAAGGTGATATGTTTGTCAAAACAATTAAAGCGGTGCTGCACCATTGTGACACAAGCTCCACCCCTTTCATCCATGCATGTGATGTCACAATGCACAGACACAAGGGTACAATTTGCATTTTGACGGTGCAACACTTTTGTCCTTTGTCCCCACCCTTTCCAGACACCTCTTGTGTAAACTGGTTTCTCTTTGCCTTCTGGGATGTTTGAATGCCTAGTCTAACCTTAACCTACAGCCTTTGGATTTCCTGGAGGTGTTTTTTTATCAAAGTACTAACCAAATCTGCCCCAGCTTTTTTAAGATCAGTCACGTTTATACATTGGTGGCAATTTTTCTGAGCAGCAATCATTTCACAGAAAATGCTTCTGCTTGATTTTTGATTATCTCCCTTCTCTTGGTTTGCACATACTAGCCATGCTTTATATAATCATAGTTTACTGAATAAACTACAGGTAAATGGATTCCCATAAACCATGGTTACAAATCATAAGGCCAAACTTACAGAACAGGCTTGTAATGGTATGTGGGAATGACCTTGGGAGACGGGGAAGAGCTGCAGCCAGGGCAACAGTTGGATAAGAGCCAGCTGAGCCCTCAGTAGGAATGTGGGCATGGCAAACGTCTCAGAAGGGACCCTCCCTAGTTTCTTGGGCTGTAGAGGTGACGGGGAGAAATGTACTTTCAGATTTGCAAGATTCTGTTAATGAAACCTTACAATAAAGTAGGGCTAGTTCTTCTGGGTGTGCTTCTTGTCTGGACTACCTTGCAAGGCTGACAATGCTATACGAAATCCACAATGTACAATATGGTAGCTTAGTATGTTGAAAACAATCCAGTTCCCACTTAGCATCTTTAGATGATCTAGGGTCTGCAGTGGGAGGCAGAAGTAGGGAAGTTTGTTGTGCACACTCATTTGCATTCAATTACATCCAGTTTTTTTTATTTAAACGGAAACTACAGCCTGTATCTTCATTTAGCAGACTGAAAAAAATTTCAGTCAAGCAGCATATGCAGCCAATAGTCAATTACAGTTCCCCATCTGATACCCTCCAGATGCACTTTAAGGGCAACCCCCAGAATGGATAGGCTAGCTGTGACTTTGGGCAGCTGCGGTTCCAACACATTAGGGACACATCAGGATGATGAGAGGACTAAGTGATGGCCAGTGAGAATATGCTTTTAGGGCCAAAGTTTGATGGAATTTGTAGCAATGGCTTCAGAAGCTTCAAAATAATTTGTACACTTTGAACAGCTGATCACTGCCCTAATAAATCTATAATATTTCACAGTTGGAGAAACCCAAAACCATCTAGCCAGAGTGCCAGGCAAACAGTTTGCTTCAATTCTAGAATAGTGAACAGAGTCTGGAGGCAGCAGCAGAGGAAAAACAGCAGCAACTCTTTCAAAACTGGGTGGATGGGAGCTAAGGAAGAAGTCTCTGTATATTTCTAAAGAGCCACTTCCAAAGAGGCACAGAGCAACTGGTTACTTCTTTTAAAAGAGGGAACGCTTTTAAAAGCGTTCTTTAGCAGTCAGAGATGGCAAAGCTGCAAAGCCACAGTAAAAGGGAGTAAAACCCTTAAGACAAGTTAAACCAATGACTATAAAATGCCAATTATAATTAGTATGAATCTAAACCATTCCCCATTAATAACACACTATCAGTCAATTATCCTAAGTGGCTGGCTGGTGGGCAGTTCTGTTGCAGCTATGGGAGAAACAGGCACAATGGCCCTACAGGTTGGAGCATCTTACTGGGAATACATAGTCCCAGATTGTGCAATGGCTTTGGCTATTCAGGCTGATTCTTATAAAAGCTTTTTCAAACTGCAAGTCTACCTGGATAACAAGAGAAGTCTTAATTTGCTCTCTCATCTGGGTCTCTTGGCTCTTCCTGGTACTGTGTGACTACCTGCTATTTGGCTCTAGAATAGGAAGGTCTCTGCAGCATTGTGAAAAGAAAGATGAGATGCGGTATTTCTGGTTGGGAGGGGGTTCCATAGCATGTTTGCCACTACTGAGATGGCCTGCTCTCTAGCCCGTACTATCTGTACCTCCAGAGGGCAGGGCGTCTTTCTACCTTGAGGACTCAATGTCTTCCAAATAACAAAGGCAGGATTCTCATTTCCTCCTTGACAGCAACCCAAAGCATGGCCACGTGCATGGCCACTGTGAGAAACAAGATGGGCTTGGCCTGATCCAGCCAGGCTATTCTTATGCACTAGCATCAACTGCTAGGAGAACATTGTTTCCAGTAAATGGAAGGAAGGAAGGAAGGAAGGAAGGAAGGAAGGAAGGAAGGAAGGAAGGAAGGAAGGAAGGAAGATATATATATACAGTGTGTGTGTGTGTATGTATAGTATATATACATGCACACACACACAGGGTGAACCAAATGTCAGGCCCCATAAACAATTTATTACATAAATTACATTAAATCTTTGAATTGGCTGCCATTTGCTTCCAAACACTTCCTTACTCGTTTGATGTACGACTTTGGCAAGATGGCAACTTCAGAAAATAGCTAACGCCTGTCAATGGAAAACTGCAACTATATCACCATGAGCAGATTTAAAAGAATACTTTCATAAATTTTTATGTATTCTGCACCCACTGAAGTGCTCTTCAGAGAAAGTAAAAATTAAGCAATGTACACAGATATGAATGCAGGTCTGAATCTTACATTTACAGCTTTAGAGTATATTCATTTGCATTTATTTAAAATAGGCTTTAAATCTATTTTTCTTATTCAAGTCAGTTTGTTTTTCTTCTCTTCCTATAATCCTGCAATTTAAGAAGTTAGCAATACATTTCACTCTAATTATGATGTAATTCTGACATTAGAGAACACAATGCTTTTCTATGAACGTCAAACGTATAAAAATCATCAGCGTTTTCCAGATTTTTAGGACATTAATAAACACCATAAATCAATCCCTTGTAACACAATTTCAGATGTCAGTGAAAGCCATGGTTCAGTATGTTAATATGTATATTAATAAATACATTATCCTTTGCCAAGTGAAGCAGATATAATCAGGTAACAAGACAGGGAAAACTGCTTAACAAATTAATCTCATTACAAAGATGGGGAAAGTAAAGCAGATTTATTTACTGTATTCAACACTAGCAAACTTATTTGCTGACATTTGTTTGCATGATATTTTCCCCAGCTTTGCTGTGATTTCAAATCGGACTTCCTATCTGTTTTGGCTGCCAGAGACAGCTTTTATGTACCATCTTAAACTGGTTCTGCCCTGCCCCATATTGAGACCAGGACCATGTGTTCACTCATTCCTGATTACCTTCACTCTGGGTTTCCTGTCTTAATATGCCTTCTTCTGGGCTAGGCAAACTGGTGCAGCTCTTTTAAACTGTAACCCGCTGCCCATGGTCCCTTGCCCCTGGCTCTGCTGGCTACAACCAACAAGAACCGAAGTCCAAAACATCTGAAGAACACCAAGTTGCCTACTCCTGACCTAATCTATTTTACTCAGAGACTGAAAGACACCAGGGGAAGCCATTGCGTTTGACTCAGTAATCCAAGAGAATCAAATACTAGATGGTGGTCCAGCTTATATGACATACTATTTATATTACATCCACTCAGCATGAATACAGAACGTATTACTTTCTCTACATTTTATTGGAAGCAGTAAGTGCTTTTTCACAGAAGACACACAACACTATACATGCACGCATATAAAAATAATTTGTGTGGGTTTGTGTATACACTGGACAGTCTAGGAATTTAAGCTGGATGGACAAATATATACATATTAACAACAGTAATCAAAGAGGCCACATAGGAGGTTTCACAGGGTTGAGAGTAAGAAATAAGGAACAGGGAAGGCCAAAATGGCAACTACCCAATGAGGAATGTCACACACTTATTTGACACTCTTTCCTGTGCTAACGTACAAAGTTGGCCTCAGCAGTTAGTATAACAGTGGGCGCTCTAGGGATCAGCAAAATTTGACAATTTGGAAATGGGAAAATGCTGGAATGTTCCATTCCTCCTTGGTTTGGCATAGTCTAGAAGGAGAACAGAATGTTCTGGAGCTCTCTGGAATGTTCTGTTCCTGAATCACAGAATGCTGTATATCCCTAATGTGTGATTCACATTATAAGAAGCATAGAAAATGTGACTGACATTTAAAAACTGTCAAGCCTGTCCCAGGGAGACAATTTAATTTAGGATCATACTCTTGTCAACCGCCTTCTCTTTCAGTTTCTCCATAGTTTCTGTAATCCTTCGTCCATACATATTTTTCTGATTTAGAACATACAAATCCACAATGTCCCTCACATCACTAGAAATAAGAATACAGAAAAAGTTCAGAGCGAGAACATGTGAACTAGGTTGTTTTTAGATCAGCAAAAGGCAATACTGTTTTAAATAAACAAGGCCAGGTACATGTTTAGATGACTTGGAAAAGTAAAGATTTGCTGTGCAAAGTTCTATATCTGGATCATACCTGGAAGTCTTAAAATATAATCTTACATTATCATCCATGTTCTGCTATTGTTTAAAACTGTTCTTAGAATTCAAGTACAGTCAGTACAATGACTAACAAAACATATTCTATTTTTACCATAGATTCTGCTTTGACTAGGTTGTCCTAGTTTTGCCCTCCAGGCTGGACATCCTGGCCAATGTATAAAAAAAATGATCCTGGAAAAAATGGTTCTACACATCCTCAAGGGGGAGGACGGGTTTACCCATTGGTCACAATGCGTTTCCCCTTTGCAGGCAAAGATGGAGTGAGTTTAAATGGCTAAACATGGTCTCTCCCTTGTGTGCTGCAGCAGGAGTTTAGCATCTTGACCAAATTAACTTCCCCTTGGGGAGCAAGTTTTATCAGAAGGCTAAACCAGTTTTCTCCCTCTGCCTCAGGGACAAACAGTCAATTAAGTGGTTTCCATACATTCTAAGTGTTATGGGAATGAGTGAGGGAAGAAAAATATTCTGCATGTTTGGGGAGAACTGACCATGAAAGAAACAGCACTGGGGAGAGGGAAAAGATCTTGTCTATTGGAGGGTGGGAGATATATGATGGGGTGGGATGGGAGAAGAAGAGAAAGAAAAGGAAAGTGTGTTTTGGGGGATTTATCCTAAAAATGAGATAGAACTGTGAGTTTAAAAAAAAGCTTATGTTCAGATCCCACCTTCATTTTCTATTAAAGCCCTAGAGCAGTGTTTTTCAAACTTGATAACTTTAAGATGTATGGGCTCCAACTCTCAGAATTCTGTTGGAGGTTCCAGCAAATCAGCATGCCTCATTAGCATATGGATGATTGCTCTAGGAGGCAACCTCTCTATGTGCTTCTTCCAGAGGAAGCTGTTTGTTGCTCCTCCCACTTCCTCTTACTCTCTCTGCTTTCTTCCACCGGAGGAGTAGGATGCATATGCCTGAGCTCCTTCCATGGAGAGGTCATGTGCTAGGCCTCAACTCCAGAAGCTTTCCCCTTTCTCTACACAGCTCTTGGCAGCTATGAGGGCCAAGAGTTTCAGTTTAGGGAACAGAAAGAAGAACAAGAATCCTTCATGTAACTGGACCAAATAAACAGTAAGAACTCTTTTTGTACTTACTTTGAAACTACGTTGTCTAAGCGTGTAATTCTTTATGTTTGGGTGGGCTAAATGTGTAAGATCGATAAACCACATTTCTCTAGCGTGCTCATCAACGCTATTAAGATAAAAACTCCTTTCTGTGTGTGCTTATTGCTCTGCTGATATTACATTTTTTTAAATTAGCTTTGAGAGTATCTTTGAATCTCTTTTGCTGTCCACCAATATTCCGTTTTCCATTCTTAAGTTGGGAGTTTAAAAGGAAATTTTAAAAAAATTTTTAAAAAAAGGAAAGGAGTTTAAAAGGAAAAGTTTAAAGGAATTTAAAAAAAAATGTAATATCAGCATTGAGAACTGGGAAGCCCTAACTCATGAGCGTTTCAATTGGAGGTCAGCCTTTATTAATGGCGCTATGGACTTTGAAGAAGCACGAGTACAGGGCGAAAAGGAGAAGAGAGCTAAAAGGAAGGCACGTCAGGCAAACCCTCATCATGACCGTCTCCCACCCGGAAACCTATGCCCTCATTGTGGGAGGTTGTGCGGATCCAGAATTGGCCTTTATAGCCACTTACGGATTCACCGTTAAAATTTTACCTTTGGAAGACAATCTTACTCGGCTACGAGTGATCGCCAATGATGATGATTGCTCTGCTGCACTAAGCTCTGCTCCATTCAGTGGTCCTAGCAGTCCACTCATGGCCATCAAATTCTACTCATCTTAAAGTTGCCAGGTTCAAAAAACAGTGCCCTAGGGCAAAGCAATGGGCTTTTTTTAGCACCATCATTTTGCCTTTCTGTGAAAACAGCCATTCTGTAATGGCATTCTAAAAAATTTCAAAACTGCATCAGGCTAAAAAACAGATCTTTGAAATAAATTCCATGTTATTTTTTATTCTATAACTCCTCTAGCATCATTATTGCTTTTTCATAAAGCCAAATAAAGTGGGAAATCTTCCAATCTCAATAAAGTTGATTATGGAAGCCCAACCCAGAATAAACCTTAAAAAAATGAGGCATCAAGAAATCACTGAGTATTATTAAGCCTTTTTAGAAGTAAGCACCACTGTCCATATCCTATATGAAAGTGAAAACACTGCTTTGTGGATATTTGCAATTCATTTGCTGAATTTTACTACAATCCAGCCTGCCCTTAGTTTTCTTCCTAATTTTCTTGAGGCCAGCCAGCAGTAGGACTTTGCCCCTTTGCTCCTTTGCATCCACTGAATATGGCCATAAGTAACTTTTGCACATCTAACAATACAGTTCATTATGTTTTCTATTAGCTGTAATAGTAAAGCAATCCATTGGCCTTTACGATTCAAATCATTCTGTTACCTGGAAACAGGCACAGATCTATGTAGAGATGTAAAAGAACCAACTTTAACTTCTGCATTTCCTTCACTAGAAAGAGAAATAAAAAAGCAATGATAATTGTTAAAAAAAATCTCCATCATTGGCTAATACTTTTATTATGAGCAACACAATGACAAAAAGGAGTGCACAAACGCTGAGTTTTCCAGAAGGTCTTATTGGGCATGGTGTTCAGAAAGAAACTAATATAACTAATAAGTGCAGGGATGGGGCAAAGAGTGATGGACCAGGGGTTGAAGTCTCCTTTCTCAGCTCTGCCTGTAGGAATGTCCCTGCATGAGCAATCTTGAACCAATGCACGTTGTCATCAGTGTGGGTACGTGATTCTATAACTCCATTAGCATCATTATTGCTTTTTCATAAAGCCAAAGAAAGTGGAAAATCTTCCACTCTCAATAAAGTCAGTTATGGAAGCACAACCCAGAACCTGTTTGTCAGAAGCAGTGGCAACCTATGGTGGCACAATGTAGCAGGCTGGGTACCATGGCTGGCTGCATGGGAACACACTTGGAGGGATAATTCCCGCCATCATCTTTGTTGCCTTGAGACTCTGGACTTAAGAACACAAAAACTTAATCAAACCTAGATGCTAAATATATGTCAGTCAGCATTATAAAATGTATTCCTTCACCACAGAAATCCAAGCAAGCTTGGGCTGAACACAGGGAAAGTGGCAACATTTTTTAGTTCAAAGGATTATTATTTAGGAAAAAAACAAAACAACATCCTTCCCCAACTCCAGACTGTAACTCAAGGGAGGGTTGATTAATAAATGTAATTTTATTCCCTTGCCATTAACCAGTGCTACAAAACCACACTTCTGACTGAGTTTGAACCTCATCTGTAACCAATCCTATCCTTTTTTGTGATTAAGGGCAAAACCATCCATAAATGATTATGGATTATTCCCAAGGTTCATGAAGCATTTAAGTCTCTCTTTCTCACATACAAAAGAGGCTAGCCAGCTTACCCACTGAGAATATTCTACCCCTGCATTTCCTGCTCAGAACAACTGCATGGAGTTTGGGACAGTATGTTGCCTACAATCCACATTTTAAGGATCAGAGCATAGGTTTTGCAGTTGCATGAGATCTCAGTGGAAACAGACGTACCTTTCCTCCTTTGATCTATTCTCTTCTGCTGAGAAGTCAATCAGTGGAAACTCGGCTTTTATCATCTGCGGTGTAAGTAAGACAGCAGCCTCTCCTTCAATTACTCTAAAATTTAAGTTGCCAATTATTTTACTTTTTAAAATGTATGACTGCAAGCAGCAATCTTGTGAGCTTTTAATTATGCACCCACACCTATGTACCCTCTTATGATAAAATCAAATCCCAGTGCTTGATACGCAGTAAAATTATTTTGAATGAACAGCAGAGAGAAGACTTACTCATCAACTACATTTTCCTTGTCTTGTTCTGGTAACTCCTGCAGAATTGGAGGCACAACTTTTGGAAGCATGTCTGTGTTATAAGGATTAATGCTGCAGAAAGTGCAATCATACTGAGATGTTAAGAGAAGAATATGGTAAGGACAATTCAAATTAACCTTATGGCAAGCTCCTCCAGTTGTATTGGGACTACAATTCCCCTAATCCAAAGAAGCACTGCACTCTAACACACTGTAGAGTTCCAGGTTGGATAAGGGTGAACTACAGCACCAATGTTATTTTCCTGGCTTTGATATCTACTTTTTTTCCCTTTCAAATGAAAAATAAATAAATGAAGCATGTTCTCATATTCGGAATACAATGCCAGGCCTTTTAAAAGTAAAAATGCAATACAACAAACAGGAGCATGATGCCATATTCATGACAGGATCCTCCCTATTATACCACCACTTTTCCATGCTTTATCTTTGTTTCCTCTTGACAATCTAGAATATATGATGTCTGACCTCACACACTGTTAAGCTCAGGTTTGTTTTAACCATGTCTGTGGAATAAGCCACACTGGCTGGTTCACTTACTGCATGAAGTGTTCAATCATTTCCCCTCATATACAGTAGCTGGGAAATAAAGTATAAGTCTTCTGGTCTCTGCAAACCATTCATAATGCCTCACACATAAACTATGTATTTCATTTTCAATTAAATATGCCTAGAATAAACCAACTGCAAGTTCCAGGATTTGTACCTATAGCTTAATCATTTGCTCTGAGCAAGGCACTGAATGATGAGTAGTAATCACATTGTTTGGTACTGACTTTATCTAAGAAGTTTGAGAACCTAAACAGCTGAAGAATAGAGTACTAAAAATATTCCATGTAATCAACTTACATACTGTGTCTAGAAGCAGTATTACTCTACAGTAGAGGAAGCAGCTTAATCCCCTCTAGATATTTTTGACTTCAACAACCCTACCAAGTATGGTGAATAGCAAGGGAATGTAGGGGTTATGATCTTAGATACCTGGAGGGCATTCTCCTTCAAGAAAAATAGCCTGTAAGCATCCAGAAATTTGGGGCAAGGGCTTTCCACTGCTTCTTACAAAGTCAAACACTTCCAAACTTTTTCTATTATGCTGCTGAAACTCTCTTTACCATTTTCGGTAGTATTCCAAGTGAAAAGAGGTCACTTTGGTATATAAAGTGAAGATGCTTTTAATAAGAATGATAATTATTCTTACCTGAAGGTTGTCATGATATTCAGAGGTGGCATGCTTGGTAAGGTTGAATTGATAACTGGTGGGAAGTTTCTCCAGTTAGTTACACCGCGAATCACTTCCTGAAATGACCATAAACATATTAGGGAAAGCTGTTCACCATCTCTGCCAGCTGTTAAAGTTCCTGTAACAAGTTTTACCTGATGATGAAGAAACTTCTTTTGTGTAATTGCAGTGCCAGATGGGTATTTATTCCTATTTGGAAATTTTGGAAGAGGGCAAATATGATATTCAGTGCTGCTTTCTGCATAGGGTAGTAGTACCTTGAACTCAAACAGTCCAGGACTAGGATTCTGAAAAGACAAAGAAGAGAAACACTGAAGCAAGAACACTCTTGGGCTGACTGAGAAAAAAATGAACTAACTGTGGAACAAAAACAAAGAAAAGCTTACAGTCATCTTGCATTTTATATGCTGGTATGCTTTCTTTTACTGCCATCAAAAAGGAAGCATACCAGCATATAAAATCAAGTCACCCAGGATGGAATGCCGAGACTAGCAGAAAGACTATTGGTCTAGCAATTCTGAATGTTCTGACTAGCAATCCTGATTTTTTTGACTGGCTTCACTCATCATGCTACAATATGGTTTGCTCCTTTTCTGCTGTGGGAAAGTAGCCACTCTGGTTTGTATCTTAGTGGGCTATGCAAACCTAACCAATGATGCTCAAATAAATCATGCCTAAAAACCGTTTTATAGCTGGAGGCTGCATTTAAAAAAAAAGGCTTCCATCCAAGGGCCAAATGGTACTTGGTTGCTGATGGAGTGACATCACCGGAGTGGGAAGGGCTATAACTTTTTGCCCTGGGAGGAGTTGTTTGTTTAGGGAACACTCTAAGATTTACTGAATAAACAACACTGGTTGCATTCTCCCAACATGCTAAGTGGTAAGATAGGATCCACTAACCACAAGTGTGAAATACACTCAAAATACTAATCAAACAAATCATACTATACATAGAGAATTCCTGGAAGCTTGGCACTCAGACAAAGCAGCCATCAACAGACACATAGAGGTAAACAACATTTACATACCATTCATAAGAGACAATAGAAAAGCCAGAAGACCAGAACACCTCCTTGCCAGCAATCAACACCCAGATATGCAAAGATTAACACCAAGATTAGCACCAGAAGAACAATCAAACAGCACAATATACCCTAATTAAGGAACTATTAACTCAGTCAATCAACCAAGCAGCAAACTACAGCCCAATCAAGGTACCACCAAGGAGAGAACAACACCCCCACCAACACAGGCAGGACAAGCCAGGGTATATAAACAGAGAACAAGTCCCACTCCCTTTTCGCACTGAAGATGTTGCCTAGCCTGGCAATGAAACGTCTGCAAGAAAACAACAAGGCTCAGAGAGCACCAAGGACTCCACAATCATACTATGCTTCAGCACAATATGCAAATCCAATCCTTGTATCAACACACTTCAATGGGCAGTGGGAAACATTCAAGAATAGGAATAAAATCCAAGATCTTAGCAAACAGATGTTAATTAATCCTAGACTAGATAGACCATTGTCCAAACAGCAAATAAAGTGTGTGTGTGTGTGTGTGGCTGTATGAACAAGATCAAACACAACTGTCCTAAAATTCTACAGCAACAATCTTAACTGTGTATGTTCCTCATCCTTTGTTGGTGGGACAGTTTCCTTGCTCTGTCTTTTTTACTCACAAAAATTTGAAGTGGATGATGGTTTGGAGGGTGAAGCAAAGCTTCAGGAGCTTTCAGGTTTAAGAGGGAAGTGTCTAGTTCCTTATCCTGTGCAACCAAGGATTTTTCTTCGGAAGCAGGTATTAGTGGAATCAGCTCTTCCTGAAAAAAAGGCAGAAAGTAATTGCATGTACACAGCATCACAAAAAAGCAGATCTGAAACAAACAAACAAACAAACAAACAAGAAATATAGAACACTGAACAGACTAGTTACCTCAGCACCTGACTTTGGAATTTGAAAATATTTTGGAACCTTGTAACTAGTTGCCGCATGATGTACGCAGAATGGTTGATATCCCATGCTACTGAAATGCTGGGGTACCTTGGGATAAAACAAAAAACAAAAACAACAGACATCCTTGAAAATCAAATGAATGAACCAAATGAAGTTTAAAAAATGTCTTAGTGTTAATGGGTCACACAGTCAGCATGCATATAACGTGGTATAAAAAACCTCTTGGAATAGGAAAGTTGATCAGATACGGATGCCCAGTGCTTTGAATCTGAAGCAGAAAAAGTCCCTTCATAGGCACATGTGGGCATGTATGCCTCTCTTGTAGGACTCTTTAAGAAGAGGCTGCACCTTTTCCTGGGCTCACACAGTAGCTGTGCAATCCCAAGAAAATATGCATTTGAGGTAAGGGGTGCTGAACAGGGTGAGACAAGATGCTTCGGAGTGGGCATGAAAGCACTCCTGGAGCTGGAGTATCTGAAATCCTACATACCTGGAGGACGCCCAATGGGAACCGCCATTGCATTAACATCTACTACTTAAATGCATTAATTTATCTACTACTTAAATGCATTAATTTAAACACAGAACATGACTTGATCAATTGCAGCTAACCTTTAGTTCAAAAAAGTGGTGGAGCTGTTTGATTTTAACTGCAGCAGACTTGACAGGAACTATACCGAGAACTTCTGGTGCCTGGAGGGAGAAAACCCCCAAAAAAAAAACAGTTGGCATGAGGATATGTATTTCTGCTCATTTTTTAAAAAAAATCCATCAGTATCACAGATATACATTTTGTTCATAATGTAGATTATGTATCACATTGGTTAACTATGATTTGTAAAAATAAATTCTCACACATATATTTACTTGGTTCACATTTAATACTAGGCTATCATATGGTGTTTCTGTTGCTTACTGTAATGGGAAAACTTACCCATCATAGTTTAGCATTATGTGCAAGCCAATGGCTTGTTGAACAAGAATGTTTCAAAGAATCCTGGCTTCATGATGTGTATATATGCAGCCAAGATCACTTTCATGAGGATCAAAAGGGAGAAGTGTCATCACATCATGGCAGATCTAGCAAAGATCTCCAGGGAGATTTTGTGATGGCTCCCTTACTGCGGTTAACATCATCCTCTTCTGTTTTGTGTGTTTTTTACAGTTTTAATGGTTGTTTTATATGTATTTATTGGTTCTTTTAATTGAATGTTGTATGCCGCCCAGAGTCATTTTCTTGTGAGATGGGCAGCTATACAAATATGATCAATCAATCAATAAAAAAGAGCCAAGACAACGACACAGCCATTTTTGCCATTCTCTACCCTGAAGTGAACAAGGGTCCAAGTCAGTGTTTCAAAACCTTGGCAACTTTAAAATGTGTGGACTTCAACTCCCAGAATTCCCCAGCCAGCCTTGCTGGCTGGGGAATTCTGGGAGTTGAAGTCCACACAGCTTAAAGTTGCCAAGGTTGAGAAACCCTGGTCCAGGTAATACAATTAACAGATGGAATGGCCCCTCCATTGAGAATAATCCTGGCTAGGCAGAGCTACCCCACACAATGCTACTTCCAAGGCTGCCAATCCTTTTATGTTCGAAGAGGGAAATTGTGCAACTCTCAGGATGGCCTTTGTATCTCCTTCCACCTTATCCCATCCTGTAAACTCTCTAAGAGACTGAATGAGTTGCACACGTTAAACTATGGCTATGTTTATATATAGTTTATTCAATAAACTGCAAATGGTTGAGTTCACAAAATGCACTATGCCATAAACTATGCTTTGTAAACTACAATGGCTCATTCACACAACAAACTAACAACAACAAAAAGAAACAAAGTAGATTTTGCCATAGAGCATCAGGTGAGCTAAGCCAGTGGCTCCTTCTGTTCCAAATCACTGCAAGAAGATGCCAGCCCACTATCCACCTGAACAAGAAGAGAAAACCCTTTAAAAGCTGGAATTGTATCAGCAGAATCTTGATTTTCATAAATACTTTTTTCCCATCCTGGCAGAGAGAGAAAAGCCTTTTGAAAACTAAGCTACTGAGGGTGGCAAGCTTCAGAGATTCATCTTTTCCTCCCTTCCTGTTCTATCCTTTCCTTCTTCCATGACAGAAATGTCTATTTTTTCACCACCATCCCCTTTGACTCTGTTTTAATTTGCCCCAACCATTTCTTTTTTATATTCTAGCTATAGTTTGTTTGGTTACAGTATGTATTTAAGATGGATGGCCATAAAATTTTTCTAAATAAATAAATTTATGTACACATTTTCTGAATTGGGCTTAAGTTAAAAAACAATGATGGCCATATTGATTCATGTAATAAAAAAAAATTCAACACCTATCTTAGGACGATACCTTTAATAGGATCTTCTAAAAGGGCAATCGTGGAATTTTTTTCCTTGAAAAATTAAGAGAATTGAGTTTTAGTGCTCATCATGTTCACAAACTCGTTTTGACAGCCTTATGGATGCCAGTTCTGTAGCTACCAGAGATTGGTGACTACAAAAGGAAGAGGGCTCAAAGAGGGTTCCTCCTTCTTTTCAGGACTGGATTGTTGGTAGCCTCCTGGTGGTACTTACCAGTTCATCAGCCCACTGTGGTGGATTGTAGGTAGGGAATTCAAAAGGCTGTATTCGAGTTGCAGTCCATGCAAAAGGCATTATCTTCTCCTCATCAGTTACAGCAGTGGCGCTGGAGGTTTTAAAACTGTTGCATTCTGTCACATGGAGACAGACATGGACAAATGCTAAGATCAGAAGGTTGGACGAGTGACATTTCATCCTCTCAGGAAGTACAGAGAAGCACTTCATCTACTCATTTACCTTCTCTTGACTCCAAGGATGTGAAAGAAGAGGACAAGCTACTGTATCCTTTCTTCTTTTCCTTGTGCTCTATCCTTTGACTTTTATGAGTCAAAGCAAATGGGACAATTTACCCATCTTTTGCGGCCTCAATAGTTGTGAGGTATGACCCATCAACAAAGGACAAAGTACAGTGAAATCCATGGACCACCTCTTCATGGAAATACAGTGGAAGCCACCTCTTCATGGAAATATTTTTTCTAATTATTTCAATATAATACATTTCATGTTTTTAATCACACAATATTTTGCACATTGTGGAAGCACATAAAGTAGTATTTTCTGGGCTGCCATAATTACCTTGCAACATATGAAATGACTTGTATTTGTAAAGGAAGCAAAAACTGGCAATAGCTGTGAAAGTCTGAGGTTTTACCTGATATCAATCTCTTCTCCTCCTCCTCTTGGTCTCTAAAACGCTTAAATACATCATGAAGTAAATTCATCACTTTATCTAGCCGGCACTGAATCAGGACCTAGGAAAATGATTAAGAACTATTCAGCGGATTTTCAGTAATTCTGTAAAAGTGGTCTCTGAGATATGTTTGGCTGGGTGCCATCAGTCAGTCAGTCAGTCAGTCTGGAAAGTGACAGCCTCAGTTTTTTCTATTAAAAAACATACAGGTTTATAGAACAATCTTGAAAGCATAGACAAATAATCCTGTGGCATGTTAAAACTTTTTAAAAACTAAGGCACAATAAATAAACAAACTTTAAGCTACCATAAAGATACGTATTTGGGACAACAGGCCAATACACCGTTTTTATGGAATCCAAGAATGTATGCACACTTTTTGCAAATAGGTCAAGAACTGCAAAGTGTTCAATAGTCTGAAATGATGTAAAATTATTGAGAGCTGGAAGTTGATCAGCAGGCTGTAATGCATTAATTACTCAGAATTTGGTTACTGTAGTTGTAGGAAGAGATGGAATTCTTCATCTACCCTAGATAAAGAATTCCAGAAGTATGGTGACTGCAATTCCCAGAATCCCCAGCAAACCTGATATTTGGCTGTGTAGGCTATGGCTGTAGGAGCTGCAGCTCTGAAATATCTGGAAATTGCCATATCACGGGGAATTGCTGTATAATAGACTAAACATATTGGAGTAAATATACTGTATACCTAAGCTTATCCTAACTGTAACTGAACACCCAAACTTCCAAAAATAAGTTAACTTTCTTAACCATGATATTTGGACTGAGCCAATTAAAAAGTAGAAGTGCAGTTGATTTTAATCAGAATTTAGAACTTTTCATATTGAAGCAAAATATTAAGAACAACATCTCTATATGGAATAATAAAGCATAGAAAGTATTTATACAATCCTATTATATGTACTCTTTCCCAGTAGTAATGTATGGCTGTGAGAGTTGGACCATAAGGAGGGCTGAGCGTCGAAGAATTGATGCTTTCGAACTGTGGTGCTGGAGAAGACTCTTAAGAGTCCCTTGGACTGCAAGGAGGTCAAATCAGTCAATCCTAAAGGAAATCAACCCTGACTGCTCATTGGAAGGACAGATAGTGAAGCTGAAGCTCAAATACTTTGGCCACCTAATGCAAAGAGAGGACTCACTGGAAAAGACCCTGATGCTGGGAAAGACTGAAGGCAAAAGGAGAAGGGGACGGCAGAGGATGAGATGGTTAGATAGCATCACCGATGTAATGAACATGAATTTGAGTAAACTCCGGGAGACAGTGGAGGACAGGAAGGCCTGGCATGCTATGGTCCATGAGGTCACGAAGAGTCGGACACGACTAAACGACTGAACAACAACAAAAAATTATATGTACTCAGAAAAAAAAAGTCAATGGAATTCTACAGAGTTTACTCCTAGGCAAATGATAAATATAGACATGGAAAAGTTTTCTGGGGTTAAGATACAGACCTGTATGCGTGCATGTACTGTATACATTGTGAATCTACAACAGCTCCAATAAGTACAATTTTAAAAAGCTCTCATCTCTTAGGCAAAGTGATCAAATATATCTACAAGATCAGAAAAGGCTGTGCAAATGAATAGCATAGCTCTCTGCAGCTGGTATCTGCATTGTGTATTTACCTGCAGCAATTTGTTTCAGTACCTTTCGCGCAGCTTGTTGGAATCGCTGCTGAATT
Source organism: Charina bottae (assembly GCA_023362775.1). Lineage (NCBI taxonomy): Eukaryota > Metazoa > Chordata > Lepidosauria > Squamata > Charinaidae > Charina > Charina bottae. The sequence continues at coordinate 217,063,978 of JALMGJ010000001.1, forward strand.
CTATGCTTGTGGTACCAAGGATTATTAAGCAGAAGGTCAAAAGTAGGCTGAAACCGGGGATACTATTGGCACACAAGAAAAAAAGTTGCAGCCATAAATGTTTATAGTTTGGAATTTTGAGCAATAATACTTCCAAATTAATTTACTACATCTAATTTAACAATGGAAAATTACATCTCGTTAACAATGAAGTTTGAACCAGTTACTTAAGCAGTACATATTTATAAGTAAATGTGTTTACCTTTGAAATTCTAGCTCAGCATTCTTCAACCTGCTACCTTCCAGATGTTTTAAGCTTCAACTCCCCTGAATCTAACCATGCTAGGTGGGGATTATGGGGAGTTAAAAATCCAACACATCTGGAGGCAGGTGCCTAGGGAAGTGTACTCTACCCAAATCATAATTAAAAGTTTATAATGACAACTTAGTTCGTTTCGTTTTTATCAACTTCACATGAATTAATTCTAGGAGACATCCCGTTAAACGTGCTATCTTCCAACTGATCACTGTGCAATGCTAATCTAATTCTCCCTTATGCATTTCCAAACAGTTAGACCTCTCCGCCCATTAATTTTCTGACAAGAGGGCATGACAAAGAAGATAAGCAAAGTGGATTCACTTGTATATTGCGATCTGTAATTCCATCTACGTTTTTAACTTTTTAACCTTTAACATTTTTAACAAATCCATACCTCACTGATGTCTCGGACGGTACGTTTCTGAGAGATTTCAACATGCTTTCTTTCAAACTCCTTCTCCAGAATGGGATCTCCTCTTTTAATCTGGTTTGGCACCATAAACAAACAAACAAACAAACCAAGTTAATCACAAGCAGTGTGTTTAGTGGGGTTATTTTTCCAAGAAGTACAAGCAGAGCTCATTAGCAAAATGCTGCATGCCAAATGTATATATCTGATCCACATGATTACTATTACCATCCACACAACAAACCACTGTTGATGTAGAACAGGGATAGACATGCAACCTGCCAGATGTTTTAGACTACAACTCTAGCACTTCCTTGCCATTATTATATTGGTTGGAACTAGAAGGTATTGAAGCCTAAAACATCTGGACAGCCCAAGGCTCTTTACTCCAATGATAGGGTAGGGCTGCTTCCAGACTGAAATCTCCAAATGCTGTAGCATCACTGCTTTTCTCCGTAAGTGAAAATTTCAAAGTGGTTTCTTCTCAGGACTATTTGATTTGATATTTGTTTGAATACCCATAAGCATACTACACATTCAAAAGAATGAACCGGTTGGTCCTGGACCTAACACTGTGTGCTCTACTGAGGAAGGAGAACAAGGGTTAAAGTGGATAGATGGAATCAAGATCACTGGAATGTCCTTGACACAGCTATGGATTATTTCCAAGGACAGAGTGAGATGGTGGACATTCATCCATAAATTGCTAAGGGTAAGGCTCAACTCAATGGTATCTACTTATCTAACAGAGGTATTGACAAATGAAGGGACTTTAATTAGAAAAACTAAAAGAAAGAAGTGATTGCAGATTATATATGGATTCTTCAGGTCATTTTATACAGCTGAAAGCAATCTTGGGTCTAAGTTCTTCAACCTATTCAGAATAAAATCCAGCTATGTTCAATGAGATTCATTTGGGAACCATGAGTGCAGGCCTGCAGGGATAATCATCAAAGCCATGCAGCAAGCTACATTTGAAGGTGAAAAGGTGATCTGGAACCTGCATGGAAACTCAAATAACAAGACTGATCATGTGCCATCAAGTTGGTGTTGGCTCTTAGTGAAGCAGCACCTTTTCCTGGGCTTATACCCACATGAACCCAAGCAGACATATTTTCCACTTTCAATCTGGATTGCTGCACAGCCCTAATCATCATTTCAAGGTGCGTGGGAAGGGATTGTAACTATAATACCATCTATCTAGCTCCACATACTTGCTGTTCATTAAAACATGCCCCTTTCAAGGATAACTGAATTGGAGCAGATCAATATTTTTTGAAAAAATAAATTGAGAGAGAGATGAATAGCTGTGGGAGAAGATGGGCCTCAATATGATTATAATAAAGGACAAAAATGAAAACAAAGGGCTGGGATGGGGCAGATCTCCAGTTTTACAGATGAGCTAATGTTCTTCTATGGGACAGGACATCAACTAAGTGCAATTTGATATATACAAAATGAAGTACGCCAAAGGAAATAAAGCAGTAGTGCCATCACTAGATCCAACCCACAAGACAGTATGGCTAGATATTCCCAAAGGGACTGTCCAACAGACAATTTCCATTTCTCTTCTGCTCTTCCTCTTTTCTTTTGACATTGCATGTGAGCTCTGAAGTTAGGAAAATAAACAATTTTTTAATAAAAATGTATACAAAAAAAATATTATGGCAGCAAGGAGGATGCCTGTTTTGTTTCAAGATAAGATCCCATCCTCTTCAGCCTAAAAAATTATTCTATCCTGCTTGAGTGGGTCCCTGGTATTTCCCAGAATGTACTGTATAAAGCCAGGAGTTATTTTTATACTCTATCCTCACCTTGTAAAGTTCTTCTTCTTTCTGCCGGTCTTCAAGGATTTGCTTTTGAACATTTGGACATATTGCATCTTTACCTAAATGAACTTGCCTGAGTTTGAAATTCAAAAGAAAATAGTTTTTACTGAAAAAAATCAGTTCAGACAACACACTCTTGATTAACAATTTTCCGCCTAGAGAAAAATAAATCTAATACAAAATTTCAACAGCTTTTGTAGATTACCTGTCCATTGACTTACTACTGTCACTTCACTACACACTTGTCAAATTAATCTATCTTGTATTGTGCTGATGCATATGACTGACAGTGAGCAGACAGGATGGATGAGAATATTCTAGAGTTGAATATTTTAGAAAACCACTTGTTTTAGTCAAAGAATTAAGCACATGCTTAAATTTCTCCTCCTGAAGTCCACATGATTTTAAAATGCTTAGCTTGGCTGACTTACGCCCCATATGATTTCCCCAAATTTAGAGCTGGGAGACTTGTAATTAATAATGAGCAAGCCACGCCAGGGATCACAATGGCTAATTCATGCACATGTAAAATCATGGCTTGTTTTAACTCTGGTTGTTAAACATATCACAATGGTTGGATTCACAGTGCACAGTAAGTCATAAATCATGGTTTGTAAGTCATAAGTTAGGTTAACATATTATACTTTGCCAGGGCTGGTTTTTACATTTCTCTATGGCTTAGAGAAATGTTTAATCTAGTCAATGGATTGTATCCATCAGTGGCTTTGCAACAATGCTTCCATTCATGGTGACAAGACACTTTATTTTCTATGATTCCCCCTTACTACTTCCGCTTTCTATGCCATATCCCACACCATTCTAAAAGATCTCCCAAGCCTTTTTATCATCCTTGGATGTATGTGTTGCTAGACCTTCGGTTAATACAAAGCCACCATTAGACAGATTTAAAAATGTATCTTCACACTCCTGTTGGTATTTGCTGCTCACCTACTGTATAATGAAACTACTAACCACACTCTTTAATCATGTAATAACTGTAATCAGATACAATCTGATAAATGATAATTATTTGTTCCAAAATCTCTTTTACTAGCATGCTAAGTGGCAGAATGACTTAATTTGATTGGAAGAGTTATGTTCACTTCCTTCCTTTTGCATAAAGTGTGTCATCACTCACCACTTAAGTTGATTGATTTCCTCTTCCTGTATATCCTGTTTGACTTTTAGTTGAAAAACAGCTTCTTTTACCTGCCGGGTTTTAGTTCCTCCATCACCTTGTCCTCCTAGGACTGCATAACACAGAAATCAAAAGCTATTGATTAGGACAGAGCTTTCCAAACTGTGTGTCGCGACACAAAAGTGTGTCGCCACACACAGTCTGGTGTGTCGCCACACAACCCGGAAGCGCTGATCATCATCAGCGCTTCCGGGTTTTCCTGCGGCGACACACCAACTGCAGCGCGCAAAACCCGAAAGCAGCAGCAGCGTTTCCGGGTTTTTGCGCGCTGCCGCACTTCCGGGTTTTCCCGCGGCGACACACCAACGCCGGTTGGTGTGTCGCTGCGGGAAAAACTTTGGAAAGCCCTGGATTAGGACATTCAAAGGGCATTGCATTATTTGCTTCAGCATAATATTAAGCATATTTCACATTATTAAATATTTGCAAGAAGCAGAATTATTGAGATGTTGCAAGACTTCAAAACTGTGCACTGATACCAAGAGCATCCTAAGATATTTAATTTAATTATTATTAAATAAGTATTATACTGCTTCCTATAGCATGGCATCCTGAAGTCATTTGCATATATGTATGTATATAAAATTTAAAACAATATATTTGTAATACACACATAATAAACTAAGGAGAGAAAGAAAACAAAAGGGGGGGAGGGGGGACCAGCAAACCAAACCCCAGCTTCATAAATATACACATATGGCTGGGTTACATTAAATGAACTCAGTTACCTTCTATAGAAGCAGGAAGTCCCTCAATTTTCAAATCTCCTTACTATGGCCATTAGCCAATTTGAATGAGAAGGGGGTTGTAATCACTTAATGTACACTAATATATAGTTGTACATTAGGATGAGAGTAATAAAATAAAGCCGATCAACTCTTGATAAAAACAGTAACAATAGAAACTCTCAGTTTAATGCACACCTCATTAGCTTAGTAATATCCTCCTTTTAAGATCTCACCATCCTCTGGATTTTTCTACTTATTATTATATTGTATTTTAAGTTTTATAGGTTTTTAATTTTAATATTATTATTGTAAACCGCCCAGAGTCTACTGCTGTAGAGATGGGAGGTGATAAATTTGATTGATTGATTGATTGACTGATTGATAGATAGATAGATAGATAGATAGATAGATAGATAGATAGATCTCTTCTACATATGCTAACCACAGTCTGTTTCTCTTATATGTGGAAACTCCATTTAACAGAACTTTAATTCTTTATTAAGATGAAAAAATCCTTTAACATGAAAGAAAAATTCTGTCAGCTAAGTATCTTAAAAACAACCTATTCTTTAAAATGAACAAAAGGACAGGAATTTGCACCAAGGGATTTCTAAACGAAAAACAACGTAAAAGGTACAATGCAGCAACTTCCTTAGTCTAGATGATTAACACTATAA